>OY776299.1:23530327-24730327 GCA_963675345.1 Trididemnum clinides | reverse complement strand
TCTTCATCAGATAATTTGTATTTTGTTGCTTCAGAAAACAGCTGCATTAAACCAATTACAGCATTTTTGACTACACTTTCTTCGGCGTCAAGTTTTTGAGCAGCAACTTTAAAAATTTTAGGATTGATTCCACTGGTTAAAAACTGAAGAGATATATTCACAAATTCTTGTACAATCTCATCACCTGCATCATGCAAAAATGCAAGATGCTTTAAATTTTCATTTGATATGTTTAGCAACATCACTAATTGTCTGAAAAAATAATTATAGTCAAGTAAGATTAACTGGTCGGGGCATGTAACCTGATAAGCTGCAAGGCAATTGTGGAAATGTATGGTACTGGTAGGCAGTATGGATAAGGCCTATCAAAAATGGATTAACCAAATCTGCTACGTCATTTCATTTCAGTTTTGCTCATGATGCTTCTGTTTTAAGTCTTACTTCTTTCAGAGACAACCATTACCAGTACTAACGACGGCACTAAACCGCCTCCTAGTAACTATACCACCTGTACTATTGCAGTACATACCGCCCTCCCAAAACAAACTCCATTTGTTGATTCGGACCAAAGGTTATCGGCAATGAGCTACGCGATGGCGATAGAGGTGTTCGAATTTAGAATTATGAACTTTTTATCGGACCCAAAGTTTTTCATTTGAATTTGATCCTTATCCAACTTTTTCTACAAGTATTTCAAACCGCCCCTAGTCAGGCTTGAACTTTTAACTGGAATGCTTGGTGCGGTAGCCTAGTAGCTTGAGGGCTGGGCTACGAAACAAAAATTGACTGATTCAGACGAAAACCAGTGTCATTCTGCCAGAAAAAAAGATCCGCTTTTACTCTCCGGCAAATTCGCGATAAAAATTGAGCGACATCAAACAGAAGAAAAGAGCTCCCTCGTTTGCACGCATCTAACCTACACTGAGGCTTTGCAAAAGTAGTTGTTGGAAGACCGAAAGTGAAAAATTGTTAATGTATTGCAAAGTTTCACGGTGGGATTGCCATAAACCGCTCATCAGAATAACTACAAACTCGTGTGATAATGAATAACCATGCAAAATGATATAGTTACTCTGATGAACGGTTTATGGCGATTCCACCATGAAACTTTGCAATATGTTAGCAAATTCATATTGTTGTTGAATGCTAAAATTATACTGAAATCCCTTAATGGGAAAGGTGTTTAATTTGGCTTAGACTGACCACAAGCTCTCATGTTGGTCACCATTCTGCTTAACTAGCAATACACCCCTCCCCCCCCCCCCCCCCCCGGCCACTATCACACGAGTTTGAGTTATTTTGATGAGCGGTTTGTGGCGTTCCTACAATGAAACTTTGCAATACGTTAGCAATTTTTCATTTGCGTGTGATCCAAAAACTACTTTTGCAAAGCGCCAGATGCGTGCGTATGAGAGACCTCTTTACTTCTGTTTGTTGCCGCTCTATTTTTATCGCGAATTTTCCTGAGAGTAAAAGCGGATCCTTTTTTTCTGGCAGAATGACAGTGATCAGACGAATAATGCAACTTTACACCGAGTAAAACAATTATATGACGTGGTATGGCACAAAACAAGGAGAGTTTGCATCTGCAGTTTCTCGCTTCTCAACATTTAACGACAATGGCTTTCCTGAAAATATAAAATGTTGTTGCCTGTTGTTAGCAATATGATGGTGTCCGACTCTAATGAACTAGTTTTGGCAAAAAGAAAAAAATGGAAGGCAAATTGGGAAATTGAGTCATCAAACAAGCGAAAAACAGTCGTCCCGACTGTTTTAGAGCAATAATTGTTTACGTGGGACATCAAAAACATCAATCTTCAGTAAAAACATAAAAGGCCCTCACCCAAAAATTTGTGGTGCATAGGAAAAGATCGAATCAGATAGTCTGAGGTCGGAAAGAGAAATCCACACAAAAAACGTTGAAAAACATTGCACTCGTAAACTATTTTCCACCGGGACTCACTTGGCTTCCCAAGAAAAATCTTTTAAAGAACTAAATTTGTTCAAGGGAGAAATTTGGGAAGAAAAAATTTGGGTGTTATGGAGAAATTGGGGAGAAAAAAATTAGTCGTGTAATTCACACAGAGGCCTGACTTACCCTTGAACTTTTTAATATGGGTTTGGACATGAACCACTTTAATGTAAAAACGAAGATGCACAAAATGCAAATTGGGGAATTGAGTCATAAAAAAAGTTCGTCACGACTGTCTTGGAGCGGTAATTTCTGAGGTGCAAGATCATAAATATTGATCTAAAAAAGATCCAAACCAAAAAAATTGTGGTAGGGAGGAAAATATTGAATCTGAGATCAGCAAGCCAGAACACAGAAAAAACGTTGAAAACGATTGTTTTATACAACTTGTCACTTTGTCGAAGCAACTTGTTTGAATGATTTGAATTCAATCCGAATAGCAACATCAACAATCCGGGTCAGGCCCTGATGTAGCTGAAATTTTACGGTACTACAGTCCGACAATGACCACCTCTAAAAGGCAATCTTTGGGTTTTAACTAAACGAGTAGAGTTCTCCGTTTATCTCCGGTCCACTCGAATTTGACTTCTAACAATACTAAAACTTTAATAACCCCAAAAAATCTTTTCTGCTAACCTTGTTCTGGTTCCACAAAAAATCACGATAATGGCGCATATGGTCAATATAATGCCATCGCTATATTGCACTTACAACAGCCGAATACGCGCTCAATATATATCCCATATGATCAATCAGTGTTCATTACAATGCAGACTTGCAATGCAATGCAGACAATTATAGGGGACAATGCAGACACCTTTCCGTGGTAGCCATCGTAAGTTAGCCAATGGCGATAAACCATAAGTAAAACCGAGTCTGCTACAAAGGCCTAAACTTTCGGGTTGACACGCTGACGTAATTGGGAAGGAGAACTGATTGCACCACTGCTACCCGCCTAAAACCCCCAATTATACGTTGAAGGGTTTACTGTCAGCAAACTCCTTCTAATCAACCAGCTGGCTCTATCCACTAAAGCCCCTTGCCGTCTTATTCTAGAAGAGTCACTGCTCATCTACATACGAGCTAGTGATTCCCAATTTAACACTATCCGGGTTCATCCTGAGCAAGAAGCATGGTCTTGCTACGTTTGCCAATTACTGATGTTGTTGGATTTTTGTCAACTGGATTTTCAATATTTCAGAAATTGAATGGTTGCCCGTGAACTTTACTGATTTCCAAATCATTAATGTCAGCCAGCCCCCCCTCCCCTATCTTCACAACTTACACCAAAGTTGATACTAGTGTTCGACCTGTCCTGTCTCTATGCTGGCTACTTCAACTGCCAGTACCGGTATTATAGATGGAAATATAATACCAACTTACCAGATGAAAATATCCTTGCTGATTGAGTAGCTAACAACTCCCTAGCCCTTGTCTTCAATTCAAAAAACTAAGCTACCCTCCTCTCCTGCCCCTGGAGCACTAAAATTATTCCCGATCTGATATTTTCCAGTACTGGCGCAGACATGCAGCTTCCTGACCGACGCGTGCTCAAAAACTTTCCTCGGTAACAACATCGACCTTTGCTAATATCTTTTTCAAGCTTTGCGGCAACAGTCCCGAGCGGAACAACGAAGCTTTGGAACTTCCGAAAAGCCAATCGGAAACTTTTTCGCCTTCTTACCAACATATCCATTGGGCAGCTCCCTCAGCCGAATACCACCAACGTGAACAAGGCATACCAAAACTTTTGCAGTTCACTAATGGCAACGGCATAGAAATCTATCCCACATGGTTGTCGAAACAAGTGTTAACCTTGTTGGGACGAAGAGTACGAGTACCTTTGCAACACTTTCGTTAAAGCACCACCTGGCTTCGAATCTCGCTGGGCAGCTTCAACTCTGCTCAAAAGACTCGGAAGAAAAAGACAATAGCATTGGCAAAAGGTAATTGACACCTTGGACTTTTAGCACCCCAGTCGCTTAGCATGTTGCTCTTTCAACAATCTATCTGGAAAATCTAGACCCACCTCTCGCACCTGTCCTGGGTTAGCAAACGCCATCGCCTCACAATTTGTGAGAAACGGGGCCTACACGGAGAAGGACCTCAATGCCACCCGACTTGTGCACTAGGAAGTGTCTGATTTCTGGAGAGACCGAATACTTAATGATCAAAGAATTTCCGGAGACTTTACACCCGAGACGTTTGCTGCCTTCCTCCGACATACTAGGCCAGCCAACCCCGGGGTCCTGACAACATTTACTCGGTGCTCATACTCCACGCGGCAGCTGCTCTAAAATCCTGGCTAAGAGTTTTTCTTTCTTTCTGCCTACACCAACTACAAATCTCCACGATCTGGAGAAGATCCCAAGCGATCTCCCAGCCGAATTAGCCTACGGGAAATGTAAAAAGTCATTGCCCATTTCCCTATTTTGCATCCCCTTCAAAATCCTCGAAAGTCTTATTTATACCCTGTCGAGTCGATCATCGACACGCTGCTTCCTATGGAGCAGGCAGGATTTCGATATAGGATGTCAACTGTAGACCAGGTTACTAGGATGACTCAAAACATCGAGGGTTGCTATTCGGCAAAAAACGCCGATGCAGTCTTCGACCTGACGGCTGGTTTTGACACTGTATGGTACCGTAGCCTCACCAGCAAATTGCTCGCCTGCTTCCGGATAGGCATATGATCGGAATAGTCATGGACTTCATTCAAAGTTGTAGCTTTACTCTTACCATTAGTAACGGAGAGCGAAGAAGATTGCCACGCCTGAAAAAAGGCGTCTCTCAGAGATCTGTCCTTGCTCCCTTCTATGCAATATCTATACCTACAACCTATCCTCTACAATCTCCCAAAAGTATGAGTATGCAGACAATCTTGCAGCTGCATTCGACAGTAAATTGGCAAGCGCAGGTAAAGATACTGAGCAAGGACATGGAGACAATAATGGTATATCTCTGGAAACGGAGATTGAAACTCAGCGAGGCAAAATCGTGTCAACTACCTTCCACGTCTTCAACATGAAGGCGAAGCGTGAGCTCCCAGTTCTTGTAAGCGGCTCAACCCTGCCATTCTGCGCTGAGCCGACTTACTTCGGCGTGACTCTTGACAAGGCCCTCAGCTTCTGCCGACACTTCTTGTCACTGCGCAAGAAACCCACCTGTCGTGTATCCCTTCTCACGGCTGGCTGGGTAAGACTGGGACAAGAACGCTATGCAAAGCAGCAATCTGCCCTGGCTAAGTAGTGAGTACTGTGCACCTGTGTGGTGTCGTAGAATTTACACAGGCAACGTCGACGTCCCAATAAATGAAGCACTGTGCATTGTGACAGGATACTTGCGCTTTACATCTCTCGACCAGCTCCCAATCCTGGCGAGCATCCAGCCCGTTGAACTCCGCCTTAATGCTGCCGCAGCGTCTAGCAAGTAGGGCGATCATGGATTCGAATCACCTGCTCCATGAAAGGTTCGCCTCTCCATTAGAGCCTTGCTGTCTCCTTAAGCCCAGATACCCATTTGTACCAGCCGATTGATATCTCCTTCAACAACAAGACGAAAAAAACACCAGCGCGGCAAAGTGGGCTGATTATCAATGCATCACGGAGCTGGAGAAAATTCCTACCAGGCTCCGCAATTTCATCTTGGACGCTGGGCGGCTTGTGGGCCTCACGCTACCAAAGGAAAGTATGGATGAGGTTCTACCGTCTACAAAGTGGCGTCGGGCGTTTCCGCTCAACGATGCATAGATGGGACCTGGAAGCTAATCCATCGTGCAAGTGTGGTGCAGAGAAGGAGACCGCATACTACCTTCTAACATCTTGTCCAGTATGCCGGCCTCTTGATGGAAAACGCAGACTGGCGGTTCTAGACAACAAAACGATGGCATGGTTGCTAGAGTCATGCCTCGATATCTAACGTCGAAAGTGTCCATCAGAACCAGGGTGGCTAAAGCATAGACACTCGGCCCTGGTTTCTGAAGAAGAAACATCCAGCCAAACGAAGAAGAATAGTGTTTATTGGTAGATAAACATATCGGAATACTCAATACAAATAATATACTCCTGACGCTGATTACTGACCATCGTGCTGTGTTTTTCGCAAATTATGTGTGTGACATTTACCGCAGGTAAATCTATATTTTTTATCTTTTGATCTCAGACAAACATTGCATCTCTTGCGACCAGAAAAGCAATGTAAGGTGATTTTTGAATAGTTGGAGAAGATTCTGGCAAAAATACCGCAGCTCCATATGAATTGCTTCACATTCTGAGATGTTTGAGGTACCCTCAGTCTGCGTATAGCTTGAGCAACGATTAACAATACCGTAGAGTCAGTATGCTCCAAAACAAATTAAAATGGAAACTTTTACTGAAAGCAAGCAGTAAAAACAAAGTTGTTTGAGCACATACGGTTAGTAAGCACAAATAAAGAAAATAGGAGGCAACAGGACATCACGAAAGCTTACCTTTTGCAATATGTTGCCCTGCGAATGAAGATTGAGTCATATTGACCCCATGGTACCAGAGCAGCATAAAATAAACTCAACAAGTTCTTTTAACAACAAAATAAAATGATTTTCAGTGAGCTACTTTATATATCTCTATGATGCAAACATATTCAACAAATGGAGCAAAAGAGGAACAAAGAGTTGGGGAAACTGTCCAGTGATTCCAAGATCTACGAGACAGTAGCCACCATGTTCATCTTAAAAGCTGCTACAAACCGCAATTTGAAACCGAAACGTGAGTTTACACAAATCATGGTTTCGCAAGGCCAGGTCACATGTAGGCTAATGTAACGGTCTAAACTTTTATCCACAGTCTTTCGATGACAGGTACCGCAGCCATCGAGCCATGCTTCCGACGTTTCATAGATGTTTTTGACACTTTTTAATCGCAACTGTATTTAAAATGAGATATACTTGTAATAGTAAGGAATACCTCATTGCTGAGAAAATTCAATTTCATGTTTTATTCTTCATGTGAATACTACTTTTAAAGTTTTCGTATTGACTTAACTGGTTGATAAAAGTCAGATATACTGACAACAAGCGGAACCTCAAACCACCTCTTCAATCGTTATGCCAGTGGTTCCCAACATTTTTCGGTACATTTCTCCTTTGTTGGTTTTGAAAATTTTCATTCCTCCCCTGTATCAATTGAGCTTAAAAAAAGACACTGATTTTTGAAAATTTTTTAGTCGGAGAGAAAATCTTCTAAGGATTACTCTTACGGCTAAACTAACCTCCAGATAGCCATTCCTGCAGTGTGGGGAGCCAATCCTGCTACTAAAAACACTCCGAATCCAAGACCGAGGTTCTTTGTGTAGAATCTATACAAGGCCAAATATAAATAGCTTTTATCTTTATCTTTGCTCTGAGTTTGCACATTTTGCAAATGTAGCTTGAGCTTCACTAGTCTCATTGAGTCATTACTGAATACTTTCTAACAAAGTACGCACTGTGACCTCTCCACACTACTAACAATCACTGATGTTAATTCATACTGCATATAAGATTTATCATATTAACGTTTTTTACTGCTCATGTCGCTAAACTAATTTGGCTAAAATTTGCAACAAAAATCTGCATAAAAATGGTACGTGCAAGTGATTGTAAAATATTACTGACTGACTGGTAGATCTTGGCAGCGTCAAACTTGCTTAATGCACATTAAGTTGCTCTAACTGGCAGGCTGTTCTTGTGCTTCAAAAGTCACTCTATTGCGATATCTTTCTTATAACTACAGTGATTGGCGCCAAACAATTACATAATAATGGAGTTAAATACTTAAAATTATTTACATCACAACTAATTTAGAAAATTTAGAGAATGTGGAGAGACATTGTATCGAAGAAGATTTTTGCTGAAGATGAAAGGAAAGATCTATCACAGTTGCGAGAGGTGGTATGGGCTTGTGCTGAGGAGAGAGAAGGGCAACGTCTTGAGGTAGACGCTGCACTTTGAAGCAGATGGCCGCAGAGAAAAAGGTAGACCAAAGAGTGCTTGGAAGGGAAAGGTGGAGGAGGGAATGAAGAAAATTGGCTTGACAAAGGAAGATGCTACCAATCGCGTAAGATGAAGGAAGGGTCTTCATATAATGATGGGAATTTTTTTTTTATTTGCCATATTTATCCCCCATTCACGAGAAAGCGAATTGTACCGCTCTGTATTGGACGGTAAGTCCACACTCGCTTGGGAGTTGCTATTTCCCAGGTGTCTGGGTCACCTGTCTACCACAGAAAGATGGGGCGTTCCATTAAATGCCTTGCCCAAGGACACAACAAGCGAGCTTGCCGGCTTGTTCTCCACAACCTCCCCTAAATGCCGAACGGCAAGCAGGGAAACTATAGATATCATTTTTTAAAGTCTTTTGGTATAACTCGACAAGGGGAATGAACCTCAGGCCAACCGACTGCGAAGCGGACGTTCTAACCACTACGCCATCGCGTCAGTATAAATCAGGTAAACGCGGCCACCTCCGTTGACTGAGACAACACCGGATTAAAAAAATTGGACTGATGATGATGATGATGATGATGACAAGTCCAAGTTAAGTAACAATGAATTTTGCTTTGCCACTAATTTGTATCACTGCTAACATTAACCAGCGACCTAATATTGCATTTGAAATAAACTGCAAAACAAAAAAAATGAGCCCAGCAGCCACAACTCGCAGTTTAAGGACCACCGGCCTTCACACAATAAAACTTATAAAATTACCCCCTGTAATGGTAAAATTCCTCCCAGGGGAGGAATTCCTCCCCGGTTTGGAACCCCTGCGTTATGCATTAAGCTACAACTTAATGATTCCAAAGTGAATCGCGCAAAGCTAGCAAATGCTGGGTCAAATTTAAATCACCTCACCCTCAAGGCACAGTATACTCAGCGACAAAAAGAATGAGATCAAATCTCATGCAAGTAAAAACAATAACCTAAAAACTTAAAAAAGCAAACTCGATGCAAGCTTGAGTTTGATTGGTTACAGTGAAATGTGAACCACAAGTTACCTATCTGATTTTGATTGGGCTTTTCCACGCTTGATCTTTATTGAGTAAAGCTGCATTCACGCCTAGACTTTTGTATTTCAATTTTCGGCCAAGTCTCACATTACCGAAACGCATTTACCAATATTCTATTCCAATGTTCTGTTTTTCTGAGACTCGGCCAAATCGCAGAAAATCGCAGCTGTGTAAAGCTAAGGGTGCGTAATCTTCGTTACGTGCGCACCATCGGGGCCTATTGCGGCCAGCCAATAGAAACCTTGTAGCTTGGGGAATGCTGTAACAATAAAAGTGAGGCTCATGACAAGAATTTAGTGATGAATAGCTTTTTGGCCAGCTTTAAATTTTTCATCAAAATTTTAAAAACTCCTTTGTTGATTTATGTAATCTGTAATTATAACCAATTTACACTCACTAGTCCAGGAAAAATGCGAGCCTGACCCATGAACGTGGCCAGCAAAGACAAAAAACAAGAATCTTCCCCCTTCCCAATATATTGGACCCAATAAATTCCCCTTCAATCTTTGAAATTTATTTACTTTGCTTCACATTGTTACAATCATAAAGAGCAAAGTGGAAAAGTTTATTTGTATAAAGTCAATAATAGGATGGATTTAGCCTGTAGTCTGCAACTTCTTAGGGTGCAAAAATTAGGCTACGTAAAACACTACTACGTAAAAACGTGGATCAAATTTTTTTAATTTGGCCTAAATTTTTCTTTAGAAATAACTATTATTTCTGGCGCACCAGTCAATGGTCTTATTGGCGCAGTTGTGTAGTGGCTAGAGCATCCGCTTTGCAATCGACAGACGAAGGTTCGACTCCCTTGTTGAGTCACACCAAAAGACTTTAAAAAATAGTATTCACAGCTTCCGTGCTTAGCACTCACTGCAAAAGGGCTAACATCGAGAAAAAGACGGCAAGTTCGCTTGTTGTGCCTTTGGATAGCACACTCATAGGAATTCCTATACCTTTGGGTGCCTGACAGATGGTGGAGTCGAGCCGTCTACCAGGCGCGGTGGCCCAATGCGACTATAAAATCGCAAACAGACCATGAGTTCATATGATAAATAAATTAATCAATCAAAAAGAAAATTGAAGATAATCTTATTTTGTTGATTTATTGTTAATCAGCGACGTGTTCGAGTCGTTTAGAGCGCTTTTTATAGTGACAATGATCTTATGTTCGTACCTCGCGATGGTCTCGTTGCTGTTTCGTCGGGAAAGCTACTTTACGACAATTTCTCCTGCTAGATTGCACTCTTGTGGTGAAAATGCAGTGTGCCAGCAATACTTGTAACTCCAAAGCTGGTCTGAACGCGAAATGATTTGTAAAAAGATTTTCCCTCGACTGGAGGGTTAAAATATATGAGAAAAAATCTTTTAGCTATTCTGATCATTATCAGATAGTTTCAATAGCTACGCAGACATTTGCAATGGGAGGGGTTGGTTTTTGTGATGAAGAATGCCGAACGCACGATTGTTGCAGAGAATCCGAGGGCATGACCTTCAGGGATAATTTTAAAATAAGTACACTAAGAAACAAGCATTTTCTGGCTTTTTGGAACAAGTTTTAGGCTAATGCTTGCATGGATTTTTTATTCAGTTAAAAATTTGTTTATATTAACTTAAATTAATTTAAATTTATATTAACTAAATGATTTTTTGCCATGGCTTTTCGCAAGGTAGTTTGGTTTGCCCCCAAAACCACCCTGTGCGTACACCACTGGAAGGCTGGACAAACCTATTGCACCTTCGGTAGTGAAAGCATTCTGCAAGCTACTGACTGCATCTGTGCTTGTCAGAATTTTTCACGAGTGAACCAACATGACGGGTTGCACACTAGTACGGGGGTGTATCTCACCAGATGCCTTCTCTTCAAAATTTTTAAACTGAACTAAAAGTTTTTTCGGAGATTAACCTTGAAAAAGGTGTACTTTTTAATCTAAATACCTCATTTTTAATATCAACCAGAAAAAGGGCAAAGTTTTTGAACTAAAAACCTATTTGTTCAAATTTTATTTTACGTGTTTGTTCAATTTAAACATGATCGGGGAGTCCAGATTTTTCGGATAGCGACATTACGTGTACAGATACCAAAAACATTGACAAGTAATGGTCTACAAAACAAATGACAATTGACTTGATAGTGGTCTTTTATCTCCATATCAAAGCATTGTTTTATCATTTCTTTTGTTTTGTGTTGATTTTGTTTGTTTAGAAATAGTGGCTATTTGAGAAAATAAACACGATGATAATGTGGTCCTTCTTGTCTTGTCAATGACACCATTTTGATGTAGGCGTACTTTTGTGTTACTTAGAGTGTCGATACGCGTAGCAGAAGGACTATAATGCCTCAAGGAATTTTGCACAGTTTTATTAGACCAAAAGTTTTAGAAGTGAGCGTTGGTGACGTTTTTCCTGTTTCAGTAGCTAACCAATCATTCTTAAAGCTGCTTCCGATTCTGGGCGGAAAATTTAAGCTTGAGGCTTTTGATCGAGAATTTGAACTGGGTAAATGGTTTTCGATTTCACTCCGTTTCCCGCTATTTTGCGATTCTGGTTCTAGAACTGGCTTCGTGTAAATGCAAAGCAAAAATCTGGTGTTGCTTAGGAACCGTGCAAGTGCTAGACGTGATTTTTGTCTGATTTGCTATATTTTGCAATTCTGAGCAGGAATGCGGCGTGGTGTAAGAGCAAAGAAATTGGCGTGACGTAAATGCAAAAAAAAATGTCAGTTTTCTCCGATTCTTGGCAGTGCATTTGAGTGCAGATCCTTGTCTGAGAATCGAAGCCGAGTGACTGCTATTTTTAATTTTTTTTTATCTGCGATTCACGGCTAAGAACCAGCCCTGTATGAATGCAGCTTTAAGGTGTGAACCAGATTTATCGCTTTACGCCATGCCTCCGTAAAGGCAGAGGAATGACAAATACAATGACAAAAACGACACAAAAAAATTGATATGCTTGTTACACAGCAGAAATAAACCGTGTTATGTGGACATCATAACGTTTTTTGCAAACGAAAACTGCTTTATATAACATAGGATTGAATTTGACGTGGCGAGGCTGAGGGCAAGGTTCTTGTAGCCCATTCCACCACTCGTCTACTCCGGCCTATTGGGCTTTATTGCAGCTGAAAGATCTCAAATTCAGTGCTTACGGTTAGTTGCAAGTAGAAGTCTAACAACTTTATGGAGGCTACGTTGTATGCAACGTGGCCAAGTAGAATCGTACTTTGCTTTCAAGCTTACGGCTCGATCTCAGTTTATAGTTTGACCGACCGCGACGACATATGTTAGTCTGGCATGGCTACTGTCCAATGCTGAACTGAAGACCAGTTTCATATTTCCTAAGATCATTTCGCAAACGCCAAACTCTTCTCCGTGGTTGGATGAATTGAATAAGTTTTTGTTGTTGGATTTTGAAATGTTCCTTTATTTTTTAAGAAAATCAATAGAATTTTTTGGAAGCTGGACTATCATGATTTTAAAGCTAAACTGAAACCGATTTGCTATCTAATTTCTATCAAAAGAGTTGAAGCGGGGGTCCCAAAATATGGCCCTCGACTAGGTTCGTAAAAATTGTCTGCCTCAATTTCCAACTTCAAGTTCAGAATACTGATCCCATACATAGAAAAGGTCTTTATCTTGACAAGCGGTGACATATGCTATCAAGACAATTGAATTCCCAAAAAAAAGCAATAAAGAAAAGGTCATCACTTTGGCAACGGTCAATAAACACTGACTTAAAAGCTTTAAACTGCAAAAAGTAGCCTTTATGCTGCTCGTCAGGAATTCAGACTGGCGAAATGTGATCCGAACCGTAAGAAGCACCCCTGATCTAAACTATAGGTTGTCACTTCAAATAACTAACTTATTTGAAATTCCTGAACTAATAATACGGTAGTCTTTTTAAAGGCACATCGAAATTTAATAGCTTACAAATTGCTTTGTCAGGGAGAAGATGACAATTCAGCCTTGCGTTGAAAGGTTTGCGCTTCATTGACTTAAAAAATTATCTAATAATAAAACAACTAATTTTCTCCTCATAAAATTGTTTAGTTCGATTAAGAACCTGTGTTTGGAAAATGTTAATACCATTCAAAGAGCAGAGCTAATACAAAGAACATAGTTAAACTTCTTAAAACTTTTAACGAAAGCGACAGGCAGCCTGTGAGTTTGATTTAGCGACTTCAGGTAAAAACTTTGCTTGAAGTTTAAAATAATCAAAATGATATGAGATGCTCATAAAGGATCTAGGAAAGATTTTTGACAGTTTACCGAACCGAAGTGTTGGACAGGAAAAAAGCTTGGAGCAAATTTGGTATGCTATTGGCATAGTTAGATCTCAAACTTCCAATTTTGGTCTTCAGGATTTATCCTTGGCTCGAATTTCAAAATCAGTAGAGAAAGAAAGCTTACTACTTTAACATCTATCGCATGGTTTAATCCGTTTACATGTACTTCCCTAGAAAAATCTGTTTGGGTGTGCGTATATTAGCAAGGCCGTACTTAAGAACTTGTTTCTATCGGAAAGCGAGGAAATTTCGTGTCATCAATGTAGTTTTTTCTCTAAATATAAGTCGTCTTCTGTCCGAAAAGCGTAAATCTTTGAAAGTACCATATCTTTTTCCAAATATATCGAAACTAGTCTTTTGTAACTAATCACCTCGTGTCAATAAAAGTCAGTAATGCTTGGTAATGAAGACAAAATGTAGTGACGTAGTAGCGAAAGATGTGATTGACAATATTCCAAACCTTGCTGAGGGTCCAGTCAGGAAAAAATGTTTTGAGGGGGATAACGTTTTTTGAATTCTTGACAACTCTTTACTTCTTATGCAGATGATCTCTGAAAAAGACCATTACTCATTATTCAGATGATCTTTCAATCCATGGTTCTTTGCCTCGCCGGAAGCTGCACAAACTTGTCTTTTTGGGGGGACAGATGTGGCATCTTTGGGCTTAGGATTTTAAGTGACTGCGAATAAGTGGTGGATTAAAGATTTTAAGGGCCTGAAACAAGATTTCATAAGGGCTCCCTATTGGCCACTACTCGTTGGAGACCTTTTTTTGGAGATAACCATCATTTTGAAGGCCCTAAAAGTAGTTTACAGGATTTGTCTGGAAGCGGGCCCCTTATTCTCCCTAAGAGGTTCCTTAAAAAGTGGGGGCCGAGGCAGCTGCGTCACTTGCCTCACCATAAATCCGCCACTGCGGCAAACATTTAAAAATCCTAATTTTGTTGAAATTTTGCTCCCTAGCATGAGCTATTACTTTGCATATTTTTATCTTCAGTTTGCAGACAGACTTTACGGTTTATACCACGATATTGGACTCGCAGACATTTTTAAGCAAGTCCAAAGTGCAAGTCCGACTTCATTGCACTAGTCCAAGTCCAACATAAAACTTTACTGAATACAATAATGATGGCAAATCATCGACATAAAATTTTACTGAGAACAATAATGATGACAAATATTCGAACTGGCAAGATGATAAATTATCGTGTGACGCTCTAGGAAAATTGGAATGACACCCATGGCGTCGTGATGTACAGCTTGAGAACCACCAAATTAAAGAATTAGCCAAGTGTAAAATAAAAATATCGGTCTTTAGATTAGTAGGCCATGTCTGATACACAAGAATTGCAGTTCATACTAATTTACCTAATCTAAAAGTTGACTAGAACTTGTCTGTAAAAATTGCCAGTTGAGGTCCAATGTCCTGGTTTATACCAAAAACCAATTTTAACATTTGGTGTTCAAACCAGCTAAGCAGTTGCTATTGCAGACACTGCGCATTTCTGACACAAGCTTTGCGATTCAGCGAGGAAACTGCTGTAAAGAACCTTTCGAAAAACACAGTAACGCAACAATTGTTTGATTTGACGCCAACTACACAGTTCATTTGTCTTTCTAACAATATTTTATACATGCTACTTCAAGATGCATGCTGTTGACATTTAACTCAGAATTCTCACATCCAGTCAACCGTAACCTCACATTGACATCGACGTGCCATGACATATCCATATAGTCACAAAAAAAGCGCGTCATTCTATTGTTCATCAGGACGAATTTATGAAGCGGCTCAAACAAAGTCAGTAATTTGGCAGCGCTAACTTTTAATAAACACAGGTCAGGACTTGATGCTACGCTAGGCTTGCTAGCAAAGTAGCTAAACAAACAGCAATTGAAGATATAGCAATGTGAATCATAGTTTATAGAAATAGAGAAAAGAATTTACAGATCTATGAAGGTGAAAAATAATAACGTTGATTATTTACACCAGGGGTCTCCAAACTTTTCTCACGGAGGGCCACATTGCTGAATTTTTAAAGCTTCGGGGGCTAAAATTAAGTCAACAATATTGAGTAACGGTTGGTAACCTCGGAGTTCGTGTTATGTTACCAGAAAAAGTGATCTCCAAAAAAAGATCATGACCTTTCTCGCTGTCACCTACAATGCTAATCGCGATGAATAGGAATAAATTCAAATGGCTCACTCTGAGAAACACTGCACTATACATTTGCTTTGTAATTATGAAAAGGGCTTCGCGGGCCGGATTAAAATCCTTTGGGAGACGCAGTTTGGAGACCTCTTGATTTACATTGTAGCTTGCGGAGGCAGAAGACAAGCAGATGCCGAATTAAAGTAACAGAAAATTCATTGGTAGAGTTTCGTAAAGACAGATTAGGTATCCCAAAGATTTTTGGCGGAGGCGCTAAAATGGGGAGTAAGACGCTGTTTAGTATTTCTATTTTATTTGTGAGAAACGCACTCAAAATGTGAAGAAAGACGTTTTTTTCGGGGGGGGGGGGGAGAAGACAATCTCAAAACACTTACAAACCGCACCACTCCAAAACATTTCTAGATCCTATAATGAGAAAGCCGCAAGATATTAGAAGTTAGTAGTGGAGAAGTTTTTGCCCTTGTTAACGCCAGAATTCTGGTTTCTTTCCACAAAACAGTTTGTATCTTCCTGACTCCACTCGACAGCGACAGTGACGCTAAACAGGATAATTACCAGAATATGTTTCAAATTTTCAACATTTTGCTTGAAGTTTTGAAAGTATTTTAAATGAGTTTACTGCATGTTAGAATCCGCTAGGCAAACAGAGTCATTTTAAGGTGCTCTTCCTAGAACACGTCTGCACAGTCATGGTGAGGTTTTGAGCGCCTGGCTATTCGATGATTATCATTACATAAGACAACGGCCCTACCGGTGGCGCTGTTGGAGTTAGTGTCACTCCTGGCGGATTGGAAAAGGGTCAACCTAAAAGTACAAATATGGTTCTCAGCAAGCACTAAGCAATTAGACGACAGTAAAGTAAAAAAAATTGTCAGTAGAGTTGCTAGAGTGTCCACTACAATAGTGGCGGCGAGGAAGGATCCCCTCAACTGATGTCACCGCTCAGATGTATGTTGTACCCCCTCAATTGATGTCACTGCTCAGGTGTATGTTGCACAGAATGTAAGTAAAAAATGGCTATTGGCTCATTGAACAATTAAGGCTGGTTTCCATCAGGCGTAGACTGCAGGCGTAGCGCGAAAAATTCTTTGTTTCTCTATTTAGTTTTATGCGCCGAGCGAGCGCGCCCGCTCAGCGTGTAAAACTAAGTGGAGAAACAGAAAATGTTTCACGCTCCGCCTTCAATCTACGCCTAATGGAAACCAGTCTTTAGTCTCACTGTAGTATGACTTTCTTCTTTTTAGTTCAGAAATGCCAGTACTAAACATTTTTTTGTTTAACTACTTATAACAGTAACACTTAAAATGGAATCCACAACTTGTGCTCCCGGATCTTCTGATCCTAATTGTGGTTCAACAGTGAGTGATTCCGATATTCCATTTGTCATTATTGGAACTGTTCTCAGTGTTCTTGCGATTATCGTTTGTGGAATATTCATTTATTATTATGTGCAATCGCGACGACGAAACATTCACCTACAAGAGCGGAAGGAAACACAGGCAAACATCTACACTACTTCCAAAGAGGTTGCTCAAATTAGACAAAATGCTGACCCAAGCGCAAGTGTTAATTTTCCTCCAGAACCTATTTACTCGACTGTAGATAGTTTCAGAAGAGAAGCACTTCCGGAAAATCGAGTGCGAGCTCGTAACGATGTAAACGAAGCTCCTGCTTCATTCTCAAGAAGCTGTTCGCAAAGACAGTCATTACACAATGCGTTTACAAATGCTGCGTCTTCAATAAACAATCTGCCGTCGCCTACTAAAACCGAAAGAATTTACCTTAGTTATGAGGAAGCAGAAGCAAGTACCAACAGTTCAACGTATCGTAGATACGATTCAGCGCCTGAGGTGAGCTATACTGGCTTGGGGTTGTACCTTGCTGCAACAATACTGTATCAGGAAATGCTTTGAGAAAAAAGGGGGTGGGATAGATGGGACTTCAATAAAAAAAAGTACGATGACTTACCGGGCAAATATTACAAAAAGTAAGATTTTTGTGCATTTTGATCGTTGAAAGAGATGAGTACCCCATTTAGGACCTTGTTTTAGAGTTCGAGTCAAAGTCGTTTTTAAAGGTTAAGAAATATTGTTTATTACTAATCTATATTGTTTGCATTATAATTGCTACACGCAAGATGGACTGAAGGAGAACTGCCTTTGCCAGAGCAGCAAAGTGATGGTTACAAAGCCAAAATGAAAGATGCCAAAAAAGACTTTTGTTTGTTATACTGTAGAAGTGAGTGTCTTTAACCGAAAAACTTTTCTTTAAAGAGGCAATTTTGTGGGTGTCCCAATACAGTTAAAAAAAATAGCCTACGTCTGACCCCCTCCCTCCAGCTCTGTTTATGAAGCAACGTTTTGAGATTTCTGTGTAAATGTTCAAGATCTTCATTTTTAAGATGTTTGAAAAATGAAGGAGAGCAAAATCAAAAAAAGCGTGGGTGCAATCTTACAATAACTCATTCAGCAGGTTGGGTTTTGGCCTAGTGCTTTCAAGGATTTACATCTGACCTTATCAAAATGTAAAACTGTTTATAATACTATTAATCAAAATCTATAATAAGCACTTTATTGTAACATAAATCTAAATCTACAAAAAGCAAGTGCAAATTGCCAGGAGGAGGTGACCGAGATGCTGCGGCACAGAGAATGCGGAGGAGGTAATTGCACGTACTTCACAATGTCAGAGTGAGCTCAAACACCTGACAAAGCTCTAGCTAAGGCAGCAGTAAAGCTTACCGGCACTTAAAAATGATTTCCATCGCAAAACTATTCTTTTTCATATTAGTGACCCCAAGCCATCTTGCAAAGGTCTTGTGTGATAATTTTAGATCCCTTCACGAAACTACTTGCTATAAATATATATATATCACTTTAAGCTCTCGTTACCGAATGTCAGAAGCAGTGATGTCAATCGAAGCGTGGAAGTTACGCGGCCAGCTACGTCATCTCATTCTTTGACAATATCAACCGGAATTGTTCAAGTGTAATCATTTTTATTGTAACTGTTTTTGAAATTTCGCTAATTTTGCAACATTTATACCGAGATTCACTTATTTTGTTTTATTTTATGACGCATCTTGTATCGTTTTCAAAAATGGATTGCCTACATCAGGGTTGTGCAACCTGCGCTTGGGACGTGAAATTCGATTGGATTGAACGGAAAAACTATCACCTACATCTTGAAAAAACCAATCTCCAAGAAAGGTCCTCGCACGTAAAATTCGGAAAATCTGGCAAAAATATTGCTTTGAAAGTATTGATCTCCGAAAAACAGGTCTTTATTGCCATTACGGATGAGCACTTCCACCAGCCACTGCTTTGAAGCTTATTTGTGCGTGGAAACAACATGGATTACCAAAGTGGATTGGTCCGCAAAATACTCAAGAAGTCTGAAATTGGCCCGCCTGAATAAAAGGTTGCGCGTCCCTGATCTATCCAACAAAAAATAACAAATCATTGTGATCCAACTACGCCTGAAACATTTGCTCTGATATCAGTCGAAGACTCTGAAATCACCGGTAGAAAAGCCATTACAACTCCCGGAAATACCGAAAAAGTCGTTGTCTTACGCATATGCGTAGCTTGGGGGGACGTCGGGGTCACGCATGTCCCGACTTTTTCGAAATCGATAAAAGAATGATGAAGTTTTCAGTTGTTACGGTCGCAATGGATTGATCTCAAAAAAAGGAATAAATTTGAGGCAAAAATTGGGCGTCAGAAAATATCGAATTTTAAACAAACGTCATCCAACAAATTTCATGTTTTTCCTACATCCTCTCTCAACACAATTTGGTTCCGACAACGTCACTATCATTAAGTTTCACGATTGCAGCTACAAAAGTTTGAAATAGATTAATTCATTTCACTTAGGCTATTACCGTAGTTCATCTCATTGAATGCGTTTACAGTCAAAAGACGACAGATCCAGTACAGTGGTCACCGCTTAATGGAGCACCCACGGGGATTGCAAAACCTGTTCGAAAAAGCGGTGGCTGTATAATCAGATGAGAACGTTTTGGCCATGAAAATAGGGTGTCATTTACACTAGGGAGTTCACCAACACACATGCCAATATCAGGGCACTGTATTTTATTGCGTTTTAAGATCTTGCACAGTGTGTAAAGCAACATAAAAAGTTCTCAGTACAGTACATGTTAAACATGTTTACTATTGCTGCTCTTCAGCTTCAGCAGCACAGAAGAACTGCTCAATTTTTGACTGTTTTACTTCATGTTTTGTAGCTTGCTCTACAGCATCGTCAAGCTTACACAACAATGACCACTGGTCAGCATTGCGAAAAAGCAGTCCCTTCCTTAGTTTGCATTGCAAGCAGCATATCACGACGAGATGGAGGGGTCACCTCCTCGTTTTCTTCCTGAAACCCTACATCTGCCTCATGTTCATCGCTGTTGTCCGAGCTGTATACGGTTTGAGAGCACGCTAACACGGTGTGACTACGCGTCAGGCATGCGTAACTTCAACGCGTCAACTTTTGGCCTTTTTTTCGATTTGTCATGCACGATCACGCACAAACCATAGCGACTTTACACAACAAAGCTGCTCATAAAAGCCGTGGCTTGCTCTACTAAGCGGAGAAGTTTATAACAGGAAAAGATAGGGACCATTTCTTGTCGTCTGAAACTGCTCCAAAAAACGGGTTTCTCTATAAACCGATGCTCTATTAAACGGTGACCAATGTAGAAAGAGAGGATTCAAACAAAGAAGTCTTTTAGGCCACACAAAGGCTGGTTTTTAGTCGTCTCGCTGTCTTTTTTACGTAAAATGATCTTCATTAAATTTTGGGGTTTACTCTTATCCTAAATTACGTTGTCTTGATTTCCTGTGTATCAAGTAAACGATGGTCTACTGTTCTATTAATCAGCGCTGTGGTCTAGTGGTTTGAGCATCGGCTTCGCGGTAAACTTGGGTTCAAATCCCTTACTCATTTATGCTAAAGTCCTTAAAAATGGTATTCGCTGATCTCCTGCATGGTGGTGCTTAGCCATAGGAGAAATATGAAACTTGAATTTACTTAGTTGTGATTATAAAAGGCCAATGGGCCTCATGCAAAACCCTCAGCACGTAGCCACTGTTGGCGCCAGAACGACAACAACCATTCTGGCGCCTGTGTCTGAACGGGTGGTTCTATCTTCTGTGAAAGTTAGTTTCTCACTGTTATTCCTATGTCAAAACAATGACATCATCAGGCCTACGTCACTTATGACTAACAAAACGCATGCAAAGAATATCTAGATTAAATTTTATTTAGTAAAAAATACAAATCACAGTGCAATAACGACAAATATTACAGCTAATCTAGGTAAATTAACCTTAAGAAATCTCAAAACTCTATTTTACTTCAACCCAGGCCACATATACAGTAAGTTTGGGTGTCAAATCTCTCACCTCTACGTATAAAAACCCTATTTTTATCGTTCTGACTCTTTTTTTTGAAGAATTTTTCGTATAAATTTAAACCCCCTAAATGTGGCCTGGATCATAGTAAAAATCAAATAAATCTAAAACAAAGCTGTATATTTGCCATAGCGCGTAGGGGCGTTTTGCCACCTTCTACCGAAATGTTTAAAAAAATGAACTACTTTTCATCGAGATTAGTAACGTTTTATCTCTTCTTTTTTGAAGCCCTTCCGCTGACACAACCCTCCAAAACCAACTTCAAAACACAGCTTTGGTCGAAATAAAACTCTAATGCACAATAAGTAATCACTGCGTTCGAACCATCCGACCAATCGCATTATCTTTTAAAACTGTTTCCATGCTAATTAAAAATACATTGTCACATGCAATGTGTGGACAGATGATCGCAAACACAGTTAGTGACCATAAATCAAATAAATACTAGAATTGAGAGTGCAATGAAGATAAGAGTGACCACAAAATAGCTTTGGCAAAGCAGAACACAGCTGATCTAAACAATTAAATGGTGGAGACTGGTATTGACTCCTTTGGGCTTATTTTGACGAATTGTTCAAGGCCAGACCATACTGTCAAGTACGTCGTGCCGAATAATTGCCCACGCTCGTAATATCGTTTCAAATACATCGCTTTCAACACTCTCTTATGCAATTCTTCTATTTTGTCTGCTTTTGTTTTTGCAGAGCAAAACTTTTTGAGATGAAGTTCATTAAACCATGAGTTGATAATTTTTACAGTAGTGCAATTTTTGTCAAAACCGTCGCGTTCAGACAGGATTTTGTCGCCCTCTGGCGTACATCCGTCAATGCCATCTACAAAAACTTTATCATGGTGTCCACTGGCACAATCGTAACACCAGTTTTGGCCGTAACGCTCGACGGCTTTTCTACTTGATGACGTCATGCCGCAAAATCGAATCTCCATCGCGGACTTGACGCACTTAATGATCTTTCGATAGGTCGCATCAAATCGCTCTTCCTGCTGCTTTTGCCAAGCGAGACTGATCATCAACTTGGCAAGATCATCTGGCTGCAAAAACTTTTCTTGTCAATTTGATAACTTAGGCAGACCGATAGATTCATTTTTGTTCATAAAAAGCAAGATAAACAATGCAAAAATACTGACGCTAACATTTCTGTAGCCAATACTAATGGCTTTTTTCTGGGTTCTGATGTTTTCGCGCTTACTCTGACTCCAATACAAGACATATTTCAAGGAATCCCAACACTATACTCGTGATTCAACACAACAAAAGAGCGGAGAATTACAACTTCAAATTCTTCGATGAGCCTTCATGGTAGTGGCCAGACAACATATACCAAACACATCAGACCGACCGATTGTCAATACAGCGTGTTTCGATTGCAATTCATAAAATCGGTTGATTAAACTTTTACAATCTTGGCAAATACTTCGAAAAACTCATCCTTCTGAAATCAGAGCAAAAAAGGATCTGAGAATAACATTTCTAAGCTCTGTGTGCCTCAACGAGAAAGTAGGTGTAACGATCTACTGAGTTGAAAAAGTTACTTTTTTGCGAAAATACTAATACTTACGGGAGATTCTTTCGACTTGGTGAGATCTTTGAACTCTTGTTTTGATTTTCGGATTTCTTTTTTGACAACCTTGATGCGTTGCTTCACTTGGTGGAGCATTTTCTTTCTGGTTTGCAACGGAGCGCAATCCATGATCTGAGCGCGAGTGAGTTCAGCACTTTCAGGCGGAAGACAAAACGCGGTTTTAAGGTAGTCAATTTCCGATTTAATCTGAAACAAAACCGCAATGTTTAGCGAATCATCAAACAATTAATTTGGAAAACGAAAGGTTGATAGTTCAATGTTCGCGTGAATCCGTATTGATTTTCTGTAAAAATGAGTAAAAGAGTGATTTACGCATACTCGCATATGCAAAAACAACACATGCAAAAGTATTCAAATCTTTGAACAAGGGTTCTTTTCTGTATCCAATGTGAACCACCTTAAGGATTTCAAAAAAAAGGGAAGTATTAGCCCAAACGAATGAAAATAAACTGAGCTTATCCAGTCAAAGGAGGAGTTATTTTCTCTTGGATACGATAGAATCTAACAGAATTAGTTCATAGAAGAAAATTAACTTCACTGATAATTCCAATAACAATACACTAACTTGGACTTGAGCTTCTTGGATTTTCCCAAACATCTCGGCCTCTCTTATTCCATTATAAGCGTCCATTTCCTCAATAAAATCCGATACTTTCTTTTCAATATCGGCTGAGTTTAACTTTGGAGATTGAATGAAATCTTGGTATCCGCTGTCCCTCGTGTCCGTAATATTGTGAATGCTCAGATCGGAATTATAACCAAAACGATCTCTCCTACAAAGAAGAGATTGTTTGTTGTTCGAGATTATACTTGGAAAATCATTTTCAGGATGATCAAGAGGCCACGGTTGATGATCAGTATTGGTGCAAAATGAATTGTTCAGCATCGGTATTGTAAGAGGAACCGAATCATTGGCTTGAGGAAAGCCAAAATTTTCGACTTTAGTTACAAGGTCGACTTCTTTGTCATCACGTTTTGTGGAATGCAATTGCGGGATGAATACAGACACTTCAGAGCAACTGGTTTCAGAAGATTGAGAAACATTGACAGCAGGAACTGGTGGAGTCACACAGTCCGCATATTCTTCACTTTGCGAACTATTCAACGTTTCTGCATCAAAACTTCGATCGATTCGTAGCTCCTGAAATTTGTTCCACAACTTCACAAGACTTTTATCCGGTTTAGATTTTTGCCGTTTTCGATACAAGATTGGTTTATGAGACTGCCTCTTAGTTTGCATCGATCGTCTTTTTTGCATTCTCATCAGTTTATTATAGGTTTCAGCAATCAAGCGATACTTTTGTACTGCTTTTTTTTCTTTCAACTTGATCATCTACAAAAACAATATTCTTAAATTCCAATAGATAACAGAATACACAAATCTATTATGCTAGTAGCCAATAGATATGTCAATTAAATTTTATGAGGGGTAAGGGGAAATTAAATGTGTATGTCAAAAACAAACCAATGAAAGTTCAGTAAACGGAAGCATCACGAATAAAAAGTAATGAAGTTCAGTTCATACGCTAGTTTGAGAAACAAAATTTGATATCGCATACAATATCAAATTGGAGACGCACACTTATCTCCCAAAAAAGTGCGCCTATAAACTTTCATTTGATGTCATTTTAACAATAAAGTGATTAAAGAAAAACAAGAGTGCTTTTTGAACATTTTTTTACCCGAAGTGCCATTATTTTAAATATTCACTGAATATTACAGCAACCGCCTATTACCTCACGCTTTTCCAGAAGAAGGCTCAATGTATTCAGAAAAACCCATAGACACATTAAAACGATTGTCCAAACAGCTAAACGAAAATATGGTGAGTATGGGCTCGCTACAGGGACCTGCTCAGTTGAGGGAGTCAACTCTGTAATATCAGCCATCTTGATAAATATCAACAAATTTTCCGTAATACAGCTGAACTGATCAAAATTAATTTGATTGTAACGCAGCAAAATCTGCTCATCAGTTAAAGAACTTTATTGTAACAAAACTCTATTAAAACTTTCTAGCAACAGCTAACCTTAGCAAACAGTTGCTTGGAAATGCTAAATCGTGATTGTGACGTTTAATTCACACACATTCGTGTTAACAAGTTGTCCTTTAAATTATTGCAAGGTAAAAGTAACTGTTGTATAAAAACTTCATTAATATAAATTATTGTGACATTTAGGATCAAAGCATTGTTTCAGACGTTCTTGATAAACTTAAGTTATACCGAGTCCGACATAAGTAACCATATAATTTTATTTTAACATTGTCAATGTAACGTACAAGAAATAATCAATTTCTATAGAGAAACTTACAAAGAGTACAGTTTAGTGTTTTGCAAAGCCCGGTGTGCATTAAAGCTCCGTGTGCTGTCTATGGAGTTTAATGCACTTTGCTAATCTTTCAGGGACTGAGCGGCATACTTTGGCACACAGCTCCAATGGCACTTGAGCAAGAGCATCTTGGATTTTTCCTTACGTTCAGCGATGCTACCGGATACTTTACTGAGTGTACTTTGTCTTTGAAAACGCCTGGCACGAAAATATTGGAAGGGATCATATATGGCAAAAGAAACGGACACTTTAACGGTCCTCACCTGCCAGTCCATCGACCGGCTGTCGTTGCATTGATCGATTGTAGTCCAGCCAGGCTCGCACGAGCGTAGCATAATGAGCTTATGCTCCGTCCTGCTGAAAGTTGCCTTGTCCTGCTGTTGTAATAAAACTAAAAACTGCCGTAGCAAAGCCAGATAAGTTTATGCAGTTACTGTTCCGTCCAAAAAAACTAGGCAATGATACGTTTTGATGAAATGTCGCACCAAACGCAGACGCTCGGACAGTTTGTATCGTGTGCATCAACTGTTCCTGTCTACGTGTGCATCAACTGTAACCTTCGAATTCTCAGACACGAAGTAAACACAAATCTGACAATTGATGCAGTCGGTTCAGGACAACTGATGCAGTAAAAAATTGCCTTACCGGACCATAAAACGCGGTTGATGCTCAGCTTTACTCGGTTGACCATCTGTAAGAGCTGTTCACAAAATTGAACCCACATACTCTAGTTGCTAATATTAACTCTTTTGCTCCTGCGTGAAAAGCGAAAAAAAATGTCCGTAAGGTGGCAGCGCGAAAAACTGTCATAATCAATCATAATTAATCATAATTATGTACCTCAAGTTTGTTTGTAAATCATTACTCAGCTGTCTACTTCTACATTAAGTGTGATATATCGTTGAAATCTACATTTCTTGAGGATTTCAAATAGAAAAAAAAATTTTTTTTTAATATGCAAATTTTATGCAAGTTAACCCCCCCAACTGGGGGGTAGTTGTCTTCAAAATTTAAGTAGTACCCTCACCTCAAAGATCACTACAGATTTAATTTTCAACCAATTTTTTTAGAAATGGTCGCAAGATGATGCTAAGGAAATAAGCTTTCAAGGTACATCAATCAAAAGTTACCTAAAAGCCTAGGTTTTCTACAATTTGCAATTTTCTGAGGCACATGACCTTTTTTTTGACCGGTACCGACCGGTACCAAATTTTGGTAGTTAAATTCAGTACCTAAAATATGATCAGTTATTATCTGCTACAGGTTAGCCTAAACCATGTAACATTATGTATTTTTGAACAGGGAATTTCTTCAAGATTCAGAAAATATCAAGTTTAAATAGAATATGCTGTCACTGACAATGAAACAGCCGCTTGTTTACACCCTTCCCATTTGTTGAGAAACAAGGGGGATACAGCAAACTTCGATTTAGAGAAGTCAAATTTCTGCTCGCTTTTGAACTTGTATTTCGCTTCTAGTCTCCTTGGAAATTTGATACGAATTGACGACTTTAGTAGTGAAACATTTGCAATTTATTTTATCTTTTTATAGAGTGTAGTTTTTCTACAAATTATAATTTAGTGAAGGTAAGTCAAAAAATTTTTGGGGGTTTTGAACTGACATGATGTACAGTACTCATTTTTGATCAGTAAATATCATATACCACTTAGTCTAAACTATTTAAAGTTATATATTGCTGGAAAGCAAATTTCCTAAGCTTTCAAATGAGACCGGTATTTAGCAACATATCATATTTTTTACGCACTAAATTTACTTTTATCTACTTACCATTCAAATTTGTTTGGGGGTGGTTATGAGACCCCTTAAAAATTTGGAAATTTAAAAAAGTAAAATTTATCATTATCGCTTGAAATTTTGTCAAATGATGCCCCAAAAGAGTAGTTTTCAGACTGTGTTAATGATGAAGGGTTTGGTGTTGTGGTAAAGATGTAATCTGAATTTGATTTTAGCGTAGTTGACACGTGCTGAGAATTTGGCCGATTTTGTCGTCTGCAACTGGGTTGTTGATCATTTTAACCGTTTTTGGGTATAAAAGTCCCAGAATTGGGGCACAAATTATAGATCTTCCGATGCGTGAGGAAATAAGCGTGATCGTTTGAAAATTTCATGAAAATCGGATGAAAAATAAAGTCACAAATCGGTTTTTTAGTAAACTAACTTTGTAACTGAATTTAACAAAATTTGAGGGAAACACTGAAAACACGAGATCATCAATCGATAATTGCGGGAGCGAAAGAGTTAAGGGCGTGTATGAGGTGCGGATGGTACGGCCGATAGTTTTCTTGCCTTGGCATGCGCCTTGCAGGCAAACTTTTGCGCATGGCCTATTGGATGATTTCTGAGGGCTCTATGCGCTCAAGGTTATGAAATCAGTCCAATGCTCAACCGTGGTTGCAGTAACTGGTCGACCTAAGCATGGCCAATCTTCCACTCTCCCTGTCACGTCAAACTGTTTCATTAGACTCATAATCGCTGAATAGGGGATGCCTTGAATTGAAATTACTTTGGAAATTTTTGTTGGACCAGAGTCACGCTTTCAGCTTTCCACTACCATTTCAAAACCGCAATCTTTTGCTTTTTTGTCAATCTTTTGAATACAATGACACATCTGATAAGTACTACTAACTTATATCTAAAAAGCTTATGCAACTGAATATAATAAAATGCAGGTAGAAATGGAAATGAAATTTATATCAAAATAGAACAAACGCATAAACGAACAAATGCACAACAAAAGACAATATATAGTTACTGATGGCAGACCCTGCATACATCTGTAGTTTTGAAATCAATTCCGCAACAGAGCAGAAGTGCCGCTGAGGTATTGTGAAGTGATACATGATGGTGACAGGCGTTAATAACACATAAAGAAAAATTTTTGCAGTGATCCATTGGAGTTGCAAGAAGAGAGCGCATGGTTGCCAGTCCCCATGCTCCAGTCCGAATGCTTTTGATTCGACCCCGTGTTAGGATGCTGTCAAATAAAACCATAAAACTATTCTTGAGTAAAATTACTGCTTCTTTTGCGCGATCCTTGACTTGAAACACAATTATTAAAATGACCGTGGAGTATGGACCAAGGGTGGTTGCAGACAATGTACGTTTCCTTTATTTTGCATGTAATGACTTAAAAATTGCAATAAAAATTATGCTATAGCCAGTGGTGTACGGAGACATTCGTTCTGAGGTTTGATTTCGCTCATTGAGAATGCCGAAAGTGCAATTGTTCTATGGGGTCCGGGAGCGTTCCTCCCCGAAAAAAGTTTGGAAAATTACTCTGAAAATAAGCATTTTCTTGCTTTCTAGAACACGTTCTAGGGCAATGCTTGCATGAATTGTTTATTAAGTTAAAAAATTGTATTTATTAAGTTAAGATATTTTATACCGCCATTATTCCTGAGGGAATGACCCCTAACCCCCTTGCGTACGCCACTGGTTATTGCATATAATTTAAAATAGGCAATGTGGGCTTCTCGAATATTTATAAATAAACGTTGGTCTACGGAAAATTAATTGAAAGTAATATCTTATGTCGAACTGTTTGTTGTAGTCCATTCAAAATTTTTTGAAGAGCTGAAGTCGTATGTGTAGATGGTGTTTCATTATACACTGTATGTTCATTTAACTGTATGCAACAACAGACTTCACAATCACATGATCAAAGGCATAGGCGTAACACTTGGTATTCTATGCACGAGGGGGGGGGGGCTGACGGAAAAACCTGTTTCGCAACGCAAGTCACGAGACGTTGCTTGGGTTCAACTTTTTGAAATGTAGGCGATGGGGCCTGACATTTGTCTGAGGAGGGGGCCGATAACAGTATGGAGGGTTGGAAGCACATCAGCCACCTTACTTTTACGCCTACGCCTCCCAAGAAATTTTGATTCTCACCTGAAATCAAATGTGATTTTTGAAAAAAGGTTGTTCCCTTCTGGTCTACGTCAAAAGCTTAGAAACGTGTAGGTCTAAATTCGTCCCTGAAATAAAGATGAAAGCCAAAAAAGTCATCTATTATAATCAGAACTAAATTTTAGTAATTTTGACGTTTTTGCTGGAAGTGAAGTTAAAAAAATAAGATAAAGCACTGTTTCTCGAAGTTTCTTAATGCACAAATAAATTATTGAGGGAAAGTGGCTTTACTTACGGAAATCAAGTTATTGCGACGGGACATTGGGGTACTTTGCTTTTATTGGAGGGACATGTCTCCTTTTTCCCGTACTTCGCAGTCTGCATGTGATGGTTTTGTTGGACAATCGCAGTCTGCTTCTGATGATCTGTCGCTAAACAAGGTTAATCCTTTTTTCACACTTTATTTCCGTAATTAAACCAAGCTTTTAATTGGATTCAATTTGTAAGTTAACCTTTTTCAGAAAAGCCATAGCATTTAGGTTATAACTTGTGTACCAGTTGTTTGCGAATTAAGAAAATGTATTGAAGGCGAAAAAATGTAAATAAAGCAATGTATTTCCAGCACGTCAGGTCACAGCTTGGTTGAGTAAAAAGTGGTGACGGGACGATACCAAATTTTATAACGATACGAGTCCCGATACCTCATTAAAATTTCGATTTCGATACGAGTCGATACGTTTCTTTGGTTGGGTATTAGCTGAAGTGCAGACCGATGCAATTCTGATTTTTCGAGGCGATCAAACGCAGACAACGCTTTTTTCCAATTATTGAATCCCTAAAAAACCTGTGATGTGGTAACACTTTTGTTTGGGTTTCTTCCCTCCTTGTGGCTTTGCAAATCAAATAAAATGCTTTGTCTTGACCAGGATTGTGGCAAACCCACGCGTAAGTTTCCTTCCATTTGGCTTGAAACGTTCTATTAAAATGACCTCGCCTATTGCCTCCTTTTTTGCCTCTAATAAAATTTGCTTTTGCCTGGGCGAAGAAAGCTCATGTTCATTACGGGAAGAATACGAAACTTGTTGCTCTGTTCTAGGCCAAGACTTTTCGAAAGTATTTTGGGCAATATAGTCGGCATTTGAAGACTGTGGATCACGTGTCTTGTTACCCTGAAGTCTAACAACAAATTTATCCATATCATTAAAGAAATTCTGACACTTGGTCAAAATACAGCGTAGTAGTAATAACAACAACACCTCCGATTCCTAACGCTGTCATAATTAATAAATAGCGTTTTAGTTTATTGCATAGCCCGTTTTTTTGTAGCTTATCACAAGATTATCACACTTAACTTAGTAAAGCCCCATGTATTTCGTTGGCTTACCGTTAATAAACACGCTCAAGCCTAATTGCTAGCCAAGTTGCCTGCTGCTGGTATTTGAAGAAACGAGATTAATCCAAATGGGTTATAGCCACTTTGCTTTATGCAGGTTGCACGAAAAGCAAAACAATTCGAATAATCGCGTAAGTGATATCACAATCGAGAATCAGCAGCAGTTCTGACGGTTGTTATAGGCTGCGATTATAAAAATGCTCTTCAACGCACCAGTGACTTCCTTCGAAAAAGGTTTTTACTAGTTGAAATTTGCACGCGTTTTCACCAGTCTCGAATAATCTCGAAGCTAAACTTCTCAATTTTTCCTAGTGATTGCCGAAATGTATGGAAAAGATGGGCGGTGGAAACATTGGGAATCTGCACCCCCCTACTTTTACGCCTATGATCAAAATGCATTGGGAATTTTCAAATATATTGATAACTTTTTGGGAACTTTAATTTATGAAATACAGTTTGAAAAAATTTGGGGATTCTTAAGATCAAACCTGAAATCAGAATTTGTTGTTAGTTTTTGGGAGAAGATCAAAAATTTGTTGCATGCATTCGGTGATTACGCTTTTTTAAGAAAAAAAAAGATAGCTTTGATTGAAGACCTTTTCTCCGTTATTTGGTGTTTTTGGGATCAACCTGCCGACATTTCTGAATCGTGAAGATTTTTTGACAAAAATTGCTGTTTTCGGAATATTTTGTGTCTTTGTTGGGATTTTTGCAAATTTCAAGCTGGCAACTCTGATCACGGTGCACCAAATCCGATTAGGTAACTGCATTATCAGCTGCAGCCTGCAAAGAAAAGGTGGTGCAGTGGATTGATAGAAAGTGCTGTCAGCTCAAAATTTATAGGGTAGTTTGGTACATTTTGTCATTTTCCTTGTCAGATATAAATATCATAGACTTTATTCAAAAGTAAGTTAGTATACTGGTAGGCTACAGTGTTAGTGGTAGGCTGCTAATATTGGGCGTAGCAGTTTAGGGTTAGGCATAATCACATAGGAGAAAGGCAGTGGCTCTTTTGCTGTCAATGGCATTTTACTCTTGGAAGCTATTTTGCCGTGAGACATTTGTGGTTAGTCAATTTTAATAACCTATAAAACATGCAACTTTTGGTCATTTCTGATTAATCAATTTTAATAACAAATTGAAAAAAAATTACACCCCAGTGTACACTGCTTTGTACATTCACATACTGGGCCCACCCTCCAGTGTACAATGCCTTTGTCTAAGTGCCTCACCAGCCAAGATTCCAACCTGTAACCATAGCATTTTAAGGCAGCTGCACCACGCCACAGCATCACTGCCAGAATTGTGCAATTATGGTTTTTTAAACGCACATAAATGGTGACAGCAAAATAGCCTCCAAGAGTAAAATGTTTTTAACGGCAAAATAGCCACTTCCTAATAAAAAAGTTGTTTACAAGAGTAGAAAAGATTTATACTGCAAGATATAACAGCTGAATTAAATGGGACTAGTGTTCAATTAAAACTTAAGCATTTTAGATCTGAGAGCAGCATTCCCTATAAGATTTCAAAAACTTGTTGTGTGCCCACTGCCCAAATTTCTTGGCCAGTTGCCTGGTGGTGAAGGAATACATGGCATAGCCTAAAGCCATGACACAAAGTTGGCCTATATCAGTATATCTCAATGAATTGTTAATTTTCCATACAAAGGATGGCTTACAGGAACTACCAGTACTTGTATTATTGCACAACTTGGCTTGTGCCCAAAAATTCTGGCTTTAAGATAGAAATTTAGGTGTGACTAAAACAAAAATTTTGTGGATTGGTCATAATTAATCTTAACCCGACCCTAGCATTAAGCTGCTATTCTGGATTTTACTGATACTCAATTCTCTGGAAAACAGTCAGTGTAATTTCACATTTTAGTATGTTCCAACAATCAAATTTACCAAACTTCAAGTTTAGCTAATTTACCAAGACAAAAGCTCATTGCTATAATCAAAATACATAATTTATTGCTTTTGGTTAAAGACGTTTTAGAAAATTTATAAAGCTGATAAGTGCTGCTGTTGTTTTTAAAACGTATCTTAACATTGAGTTGGCTGATGTCAATTTTCCAAAAAAGGTTGTCACAAAAGAAATAATTATAGTCAGAGCTTACCAGTACATCTGCTTGTTTTTTTTTGCTTGTTTGCTGGAATAACTAATAAGTGATATGCAAGAGGTAGTTAGACCGCCTTGCTGGCTGCTAGTCTGTCAGCATAGCCGAAAGCCCAAAGCTTTTCATTTGTTCTGAGGTTAATGTAACAGCTTAGCCTAAACAAAGTGTGCTTTAACATTTGGCTAGCTTGTACAGCTGAGCTGTGTGTCATAAATGGATCAGCAAGTTTTAACAGCATAAAAATGAATTATTTGAGTATTTATGATGCACCAGTTGACCATAAGCTATCTCAGTACTACCCAATCTTTTTGGGTTTGAGGCACCTTACTAAAAAAAAAAATAGCTTATGGCAATCTGAAGTAAACTCTCAGCAATTTCAGAAGGAACTTTTATGCCACCTGGGTAATTTAATTTAAAAAACACAGAATAAACTGTATGTATGGTGTAATGCACAATTGATTCAAATGCCAATGTAAAATTTGTGCTTGATTTCTGACCTGAATACATACAGACATATGCTGTTTCAATGATACATTCTGAGCACTTCTATATACCTGATGCAAGGGTGTTGCTCATACCTGACCAGCTCGGCTTGAGCATTTATACTCTAAATTTTCTCACAATGAGCAGCACTCATGAGAAACACAATCAGCATTGCATCAAATGTGATTATGTCTGAATTCTGAACTGAATAGTAGGCTTGAGTTTGGACCTAGACTTGTATTAGTGGCAATTTAAAAGAAAAAATAAATCTCACAATTAAGCTTATGGAGTTGGACAGTTAGATACTAGCTACAAGCTGCGCATACAATTTATGCTTTTAATTGTTTGCTTTTTAGATTGCTTAGCTTGATAGTTACTGTTATTGTTTTGTTTCAAATTCTTGACTGTCTCCATCTGTGAAAACTGTGTTGTTATCAATTGCTGCATATGTACTGAATTCTTCTTTATATGCTAGATGTCTGAACTGTAACGTAATTAAACAGCATTCACAATGAATTACATCTATAAGAGCTTTAGTTTTGTCAAAGATTTTTACAATCAGGTTAATCCTGCAACTTTAACAGGTATATTGCATTGGCATATTTCATGATTGGCATTTGGGAATTCTAACTTATTCTTTGCATCATTTTGTTTTTAAAGCTTGGTAGAAAAAAGAAGTAAAATTGTCTAGTACCACATTTTACTAACAGGGGCCAATAATTGTTTTTATTAGAACATTCCCACTATATGCATGATGAAGGGTATGGGTTAGCTCACATTAAAAACATTACAAAACATTGCACCTACGTGCTATTTAGAAAGACCTAAGGTTCAAAACAGAAAGGGCATTTACCTTGTGAAACAAAGGTTGCAAAGTTATCATTTTAAGAAGTCATTGCACTGCATGTAAGAAATCAAGCAAGAAAAAATTAATCATTTTTGGTTCATACTTTACCGCATGTTCTTAAAATCTGTTAACTGAAAACTTTAAGCAAATTGATTGCCACCACCGTTTTCTATTTTCTATGTGTGTGTTCAACGAGTAGAAGTTAGTGATTTTTTGCAATCGTTAATATATTTAAAGATCAATAGATTGCTGGTACCTCATGTACCACTGCCAAGTGTCAACTGTATTCTACAGTTATTGGCTGCAAGTCTTCATGTATTTTATGTGGACACTTTATTATAGGAGCAATTGACATTGTCGTAGTGCAACAAGAAGATGGCACTTACAAAGCATCTCCGTTTCATGTGCGATTTGGAAAACTAGGTGTTTTACGTGCTAAAGAAAAATTGGTATGAAAAATTTGTTATTTATGTAGCTATTGTTGTGCTCAACAGCCGACAACATTAAGTAGAAAAGGAGGCAATGAAATCACGATATGATATTGTTTTGATTAAGCCAAAGCGTTTGGTGTTATTAGAACGTCATATGCCCAGCAGCTCTTTAGTGATTGCATTTATGCAGCTAATGTGCTGCGTTGTATGTTCTTATACATAGCTCTGTGTAAATGGGAAAAAGATTGTCACCTAGAAAATATTTATGTTTATAATTATAAAGTAGTAAATATAGCAAATACGGTGAACTGCATGAATTGTTATATGGTCTAAAGCAGTGGTTCCCAAACTATGGGTCGTGACCCACTGGTGGGTCATGGGCGTAATCTCAGTGGGTCGCGAAAGTCATTCAAAATTTAAATCACTGCATGCTTTGTCTCAAATAATTTAAAAGTGAATTAACATCTTGAAAAGATGTTTTTTTTCACTGTACTTCTTTCCAAGTACTTCAAAATATGTGCAGAATTATGTGAGACTCGAAAATTTGTTTTGAAAAGTGGGTCCCCACCAGTGTTCCCTTTAAACGCAAAAAAAGTGCGAATTTACGAAATTATGTCCGGCGGATTCGCAGTTAAAATTCAACAGTGCGTAAAAAATGTCCGGCGGTTTTTGGTAACTTTTTCACTTTGTTAAAATTTTTTGCGATTTTCTTAGCATAATTTTAACCAACTGTTAAATGCATGGGAGACAGTGAAAAGAAATCCAAGTCAGAACAGACGCTTTTTTAAAGCAGTGCAACGTCTCACGCAAACATCGCGCGGCTGTGACGCAACAGCGGGTGACGGCGACTTGACATATCGCTCGCGCCATTGCCACTTTTTTTTTAATAACAGATTACCTCTCCAGCAATTAATCCAAAGTAAAATCAATTTTTTTTTGTTTGCTTTTTCGCAGCCGATTGCAATCGTAGCTAAAGAGCAGTAATAGAAAACAGCTCTCAAAAACGTTTTAACACAAGACATCATTTTTCGAGGGAAGTTTAAAACTAAACTTGCTTAAAAACTCTTTATGTTTTCTTTACGTTTCAACGCTAACTTCAATCGTGCTTGTTGAGATAAAAAGCACATAGTTCTCGCTTTCAGTTTAGCACAAAAAACATCATTTTTTGAGGGGTTGGTTCAGTTTTTGTACGTTACAAATAAATAACCTTCTTTTACTTGCCATTTATAAACACTAAAAATAAAAAAGAATATGACTTCTAACCAATTTTGGTTTTGAATTCTCTTCAAATACCTTGCGATTTGAGAAGGAAAGTTTGCTTGCAATTGCCAAAACCTGTTGTTTAATTGATTACGATAGAGAAATGTAAGTTGTTTAATTATTTACCGTAATCAAGCAACAATTAAAGTTCGCAAGTAATTTTTGTTGTGTCATAGTCGTAATAACCTACCTAACATCACATTAGTTTACGAAAGTCCTATTTTTCATGCTCATATCGGGCGTCGGCAGAGGATTAATTTTATTTACACGCATTGTTAACCTGTCATTCCAAAGTGCTTACGAATCACTGTTGCAAAGTCTAAAGTTTGAGACCAAATTTAACCACAACTAACTTACTGAAGAAAAATAGCCAGGTATTTCGCCGTCATATAATAACCGATAGGCTACCTGTTTGTGAACATTTTGGAGCTGACAAAGTCACGCTAATTAATTATTACGTCACCGAAGCGCATTGTCACAGTTTTGACTTTCCTTTTCCTGCAAATTTGTCCGGCGGTTTTCGTACATTTGCTAGCAATTTCGCACTTGTGCCGGCGGTTACGCACTTACTAAAATCTTAGAGGGAACACTGGTCCCCACTTAAAAAGTTTGGGAACCACTGGTCTAAAGTTTTATGATTCTAAACGTTTTAATAACAGAATGAACTTGGGTATCAAATACAGTTAAATGCATGGCACGTACTAATTTTAAACTACCCGTAATGTGTGATTGGCTGCCCGCTCAGCCAGTTTTTTTCTGTGTAATGTTTTGTATGCACGCTTCATTTTTGTTATTGCTTTACGTGGTCAAGTAGTGTTAAAACAAAAATTGTCACGTAAATATGCGTACAATTGCAGTTATCGGTAGGTTATTAGAGATATTTTCCTGGCATTTCAGCTTGTGATTTTAATTCAATATGTGTCTATATTTCCTGCCAAATAAATTGTTTTTTGAAAAGGTCAAAATTACTGTAAATGATGAGAAAGTCCCAAATCTCCATATGAAATTGGGGGACCAAGGGGAAGCATTTTTTGTTCAAGAAATGTCTGACGAAGAAGAAGGAATTCCATCTCGATTGATGACTTCGCCCATACATTTTGAAAGAGAAACTAAACTAAACCATGGAGCTGAAATTGCAACCGAATTAAAGTCAGTATATTTAGCGAATGCTAGGTTAACTCGTATATAGTAGCTACACAAAGCTCACAAATTGTCATGCGCTAATTACTGTAACTTTTAGTACTTGTAGTTGACAATAATCAATAGTGATCTCTATATCTAATGGCATTATGATATGGTGGTAATTAATCATTCCTGCCTTTAAAGTAATAAGCTCGAACTTGAAAGTGCATGAAAATACCATTGTTACTCATCAAAAAGGCCATCCAGAATTCAAAGTGCTGTGGTGCTACCGTGAAAAATCTGGTTTGAAAGCGAGTTAATCGCAGCTGGAGGCCACGTAAAAGCGAAAAAAGTGGACGTAATGCCCACTTACATTGTGCTGAATTTCTTTACATTGGTAATGAATTTCTACAGCAGTTTAATCTTGGTTTTTGGATTTGGAATTGGCTGGAATCACTTCGTTTTTAAATCTCGTGATGGACCCAAATCATTGGTTTTCGTAGGGTTTAATATTTGTTATGGTAGTGTTTCTGTCATATGTGTTGACAAACGCCGTATATCACTTTTCTACATGCATAACCATAGCACCATTTTACAAGCGGGGATAGTCATTTTCTGTCGCATTGATTAAATCTGTAACCAGTTTTATCTTTTGCCTTTACTGGTAGATGACGAATAATAAGTTGGAAGTTTCGACCGAATAAGCGTTAATTCAGCCTTCGCGCGTCACTTCGCAGGCCATTGACCTGCTTAGACATGATTGATTGATTATTGGGCAGATCGATTTGAGCTGTATTGCGCGGAGTTACGTAATAGTTCAACTCTGTTGATGTGCGTAAAAGGCAAGGGGTTTTTGAAATTTTTAGCATATTTGTAATTTTTCCGTGTACGCAATGCAAGTAAGTTCACAGCAAACACGGTAGTGGTTCACTTATTCACAGCTTTCAGAAACAAATTTATTTTTCAAGACGCCCAACTTGCTACTTTAAAACTTGTTTGAGCAAAACCGTTAGGATTACATTGAATAGCAACTCTTGAGGGCATAAACGTCTGAAAAGAAGTAGACTGGGTTTGTTGAAAGTATAAATTATTTTATTGTTATTTCTTTCCATTATCGAAGTGTTTTTGTCTATAGATCTGTGTTTCTCGCTGAAAAACCTGGGAAATAGTTTTATTTAATTTGTATCCCAATGTTTACTGTCGGATCTGCAGTTATCAAAATAGAACGAAAGAAAATGCATGGTGTAGTGATAAGAGTTACTGATGTGGAAACAGATGGCTCAAGACTTCATTGAAACACCATTTGTACGTGCTCGTCAGGAAGGGCGTCCGGAATGTATAGGCGATCTGTTGCTCCAGTAAATAGTTGGTTTGGAATTGCAGCAGGCTTACACTAAATCAGTACGGCTGAGCCAGCAAAATCTGGAAATGTAAAATCTTGCTTTAGCTTCGTGAAATAGCTTCATTGCCAAGTATTTGTAGGATTGAAGATGGTTTTAAGACCAAAAGCGTGGCATGGTACTAAAAATTGTTACCACCGTTTTGGTATTATTATTTTTATTCTGTTGTATGATCTCAATTATGGAGATGTTCGATTGAAACAATTATTTGATACTGCTTTTCTTAATAAAAGCAAATTGAACACCCCTCTGGATTATGTTTTATCAGCAGTTTTGCGTCTATCTGACGCTATTGACTGCTGTTGCAAATAGCATATACGCTTGAAGGCCTACTTTCAGAGAACACACTCTTTCATTAACTCAGAACCGCCATTGAAAAAGTTAACAACGAGAAACGGTACTTATGGGTTATCTGTCACCACTTTTTTTTAATTTAATAAACCTAACCCTGTACACTCTCTTCCAGTGTACACTGCCCCATACATTTACATACCGGGCCTGCCCCTTCAGTGTACACTGCCTTCCAAACTCATTTTAGGCTTAAACATTATATATACAGTTAAATAATAGTAATTTAATACCTGGTGAAAAAAAATGGTGACAGATAACCCACAAGTACCCGAGAAACTAGGAAAAGTGGTCGTGCGTATGACGCTAAAATATTGTAGCAAACAATTTGACAACACAAAGAAACACAGACATCACGTCATTGCATTGCATCGTCAACTGCTGTGTTGTTATTCGTAGCGTTGCTCAGAAATTAACAATTTCATGAAACAGCTTAACTTAACGTCACCAGCAGTTGCGCCATGTCTTTGACTCAATAACAGAGCCTTATATTTGGCTTATGCTTACAACTCTGTAAATTGTCCTAGTCAATTAATCAGTGTATTTGTCAAACGAATAAAAAAAAGTGAAGTTAATTACCTGTACACAAATCAATCGAGTCTGACAAAGACACCGAGAAAAGACAGTGGTCATCACGTCTGCTTCCATCTATACCAGGGGTGCGCAAACTTTTTGCTGGTGGGCCAATTTCACTCAACGCGATGATACCGCGGGCCAGGTGCCGAGACCTTGGTTTTGTTTTTTTGAGATCAACATCAAAAAGCGGAGTTTTTAAAATGAAAATTTGTTTTGAGGTCAATATTAAAAGGGCGGAGTTTTTAAACGGCCTTTTTTTGGATATCAACCTTGAAAACGGGGATTTTTTATTTTGGGTGATTAAATTGTAGACTGGAGCGACAAATTTTTTTGCTGGCCGCAAATTTTTACATCGCGAGCCGCAGTTCCACTCCCCTAACACATACGTCATAAACTCGTTACATAGGTAACGTTATTAATTTATTACACTATATTGGATCTACCTTCGCGTAACTGTAATGTTTATACTGGTAGATATTCTTAATGCCAGTGAAAGACATTTTTCCGTTTCGGCTGCAGAGCACGTCAATGGGAACACAAGAAATCCATTTACATTAGACATGGATCTTTTGATAGTCTTCTAAACCAGGTTGTGAGTGTAATTACGGTTGTGCCGATTTTTCTGCTCATATTGCTTGCGAGAAATATCAAAACGCCGGTTAGCACTTTAGCCACAGAAATGCCATTGCGGTTTTATATGAACTTATCCGCTTGAATACAGAACGAGCCAAGCACATCTTGAGGTTACTACAGGTCGAAACATAAATCACGTGCTTCTATCTGTCGCATGTGGCGCGATTATGGGTTGTTTTGCGTTCGCTAAAGTGTACGCTATTCATGCAGTAATTTTTCTTTGCTATATTTTTAATCAGTGCTCATTAAATAAACACCTCATGAACACTAGGCGGAAACTGCTGTAGAGTGAATTGCAGCTCTTGCTGTTGCTGCAGTAATGCTGCCAAGCTTACATGCAAGTTGCACACGCAAAGAAAGACGCTGTTGCACTGTGTTGATTTATGATTTGTGTTTCGACCTTAAACTTACCGGCGCGATGGTGCAGTGGTTAGAGCGTCCACATTGTAGTCGGTAGACCTGGGGTTCATTCCCTAAGTCGAGTCATACCAAAAGACTTTAAAAAATGGTATTCACAGCTTCCGTGCTTGGCGCTCAGCATAAAAAAGGGATAGTGTGGAGAACAAGCCGGCAAGCTTGCTTGTTGTGTCCTTGGGCAAGGCACTTAACGGGACGCCTCCACCTTTATGTGGCAGACAGGTGACCCCATCCGTTCTTCACCGGATTATAATTGTGAAGTTGCTAACCCAGCATGTCAGACGACTCTTGGGTACCCACCAGTGGCAGTCCGCCTTGGTGGTGGGGCTACCAGTCACTCAAGACTGGTTCGAAATGAGCTGCCATCTTCCCCTAGCCTAATATCAATTAGGTTGACGGCATGAACCTGAATTACCGTTCATGCCGTACCTCCATCCCAAGGAAGAGGAGGGGTAAACACACACACACACACCTTAAATTTAAACCTTAAACGCAACCGGTGGCTGACAGATTGACGTGTCAGTATAATTTTCACTTTCACCAGCCATATTTTTTTGATTACCTAAATATTGTAGTAGGACAACTTCTTTAAATTGCTTTTTGAGATGGTTCGACGTTGCTGAGGTCAAATTACAGCGTTTGCTTGGTTATAAAAAGTTATTTTTAAAAGCTTTTTAAACTGCGTCAATGAGCAAACTATGATGCGCCTGTTTTAAGCATTCAGACTAAAAATGGATTTTTGTTTGTTGCAGAATTGAAAGTGATGACATCGCTGCGGATGATTCCGCAAAGCGAAAGCGGAGAAAAAAGCGGAAAAAACGAGCCGTAGCAATGGTGGCGGAAGGAAACGATCCAAATGATGACTCACAAAGCCAGTCAGAAGCAGAAAGCAAAATGGTTATCAAAACGGAGGAGCCAGCAAAAACAGTGGGAGAAGGTCGCGGAGCGCTGGATGAAGTACGAACAATAAGCGATTCTCCAGACGGCAAATCGAGGTAGTTTGCATAAGCGTTAAATGTGTTGTCAAAAGTTTGCTTTTGATTAAAGTCATTTTGATACCACCGTGCAGAAATATATAGAAAAGTGGTAGGTTCTAGCTGCATTGTCGCAAAAACATTTGTATGCTGCTTTTTGAGTTTAAAGCTGGTTTCTTAGAAGCTAATGTCAAAAGGTATATACATATTATTTCTGTAGTGGGCCTTTAAGCTTGCTTAATTTATGAAAAACGGGTTTCCATAGGGTGTCCCAAAATGTATACACACTATATCCACCTGTTACAAGAATTTGTTATACCGTGCCAACAAGAACAATTTGGAGATGCTAAGTTTTACTTTTAGAAAGATGTTGCCCCTCCCCTTTTATCGTAATATAAGAATTTGTCTGGATAGAAATATGCAAAACAGGTGGTTTGGAGGAAGAGGTACAGTTGACTACCTACCTACTTCACCAGATTTGACACCCGTAAATTTCTCTATGTTAGGGTTTCTAAAAGGCAAAGTTTACAGCAGGAAACCTGAAACAATTACTAAAATAAGAGTAGCAATTAAAAATGAATGTGCTTAAACACCGGAGGAAATGTTGCTGGACGTTTTTAGGTTTTTTTTCACGATATTAAAAAGCGTATGGAGCAGAACGGCTGCCAGTTTGAGCACTTACGTGAACTCGTCAATATGTAAACATTCTGAAATGGCCCCAAGTGTCTTTTATCTTATTAAAAGTTAATGCGATATATTGTATATTTTACTCTCAAATTCCTTAGATGTGTATTCTTTCTCTTGTATCAATTTATTTACTAATCAAAATCAATAACTTGATTAAGTGATAACGATTTAAAGAGTGTATACATTTTTTTGGGGGCCCCTGCTATTTCACTTCTTCTAATAGCAGGCCTTTGTGGTTCGAGAATAAGTCAAACATAAAAAATTCTGTATTTTTATGTTTTATTACAACTGGTCTATTTAATGTAAAACCAGTAAAAATATCTAGATCATACATTGTACACTTTTTAAGTTATTCCATTGGCCTATTGTGCGTGACAAACATAAACTAGAAAAAGATTTTTCGGAGTGCTCATTTGCATTGCAAACGTTTCCTCATTTCCTTTTTTTGTTCTTTCTTGATCAGAAACCGTTCGATTCCGAAACTGATTATATCATCAATGGATAAAAGGTATCTGGGACATTCATTACCCTTTCAGGTGCATGAAGTGTGTAAGGTTACATGAAAACGGTTACCATGTAAATGCGAGTGAAACTAACGGGAGTTTCATCTGTTTGCGCATGCATTGTATAATTTGTTAGGTTTTTATTTGGGTGGCAAGTGTTCATCGCATTCGTGCAGTTTATGATGTCATATTCTTACCCTTGGACTTCTATTGCACGCGTTTACCAGTCTTTCCAACATGCCCTTAGAAGCGCTCTATGTAATGAGAAAACGTCATTTGGCTTGGTACTCTGCACTTTAGTTGACGCAGCTGGTTTTAATGTCTCGTTCGATGGCATAACATGCGAACACTGTTTTTCATAAGCAAGCCAAATAAGAGTTTGGTTCATGTGTTGGAATGCTGTATTGTTTAAACAGTGTTATGAAATATAAAAGCGATAGGTTTAAGTGTGGAGGTCAATGATAAGCCCACCAGTGCGCTTTGTCAGAACAAACAAAAGTGGCACGAGATACGACTTAATAGTAATTGAGCCAAGTACGTTGTTAACTTGCTAATCGATTGTTGCGGGCTTAGTTCAACATATAAATTCACTTCCTGTAGCTAGCTTTCTGAGACTCTCATACTTATGCAACTTCACCTCACTGTTAGAAATGAGTGAAGCGGCCTCTTAAATATCCGTTTATCAGCTTCTATACCTCTGTTCAGTAACACTGAAACGGCATTTACGAATTACTTTTTTGGCTCTTGGCGATTCGCTGCTAGGCATATGAACGTCGAAAACCTTGTGTTGTGATGTTGCAGAAATGTCAAATTTCATTATACTCGCTTAACATTGGTAGTTTTCAATCAAGTGTCTTGATCAGCACGGTAGTGCAGTGCACTGAACATCACACTTTATCAGCATCATAGTACAGTGGACTGAGCATCTCACTTGCAATACAGTAGAGGACTGTCAGTTACGCGCTTTTATTGTAACGTTGCATGCGGCATGACCGAGCGGAACCCGCGCTTGCTTTTAAACTCACGTGTTGCGTTTAAACTATGGGTTGCGCCTACCACAATGACGTGCATGGTTCACTTTTGACTAGAAGACATTAAGTTCATTTCCCAGGTTTCCAAACTCAGTTGATCGTGTGTTTATTGCGTTGAATAAGTTCTCATCATTTTTGAAGGATCTTGCATGGCAGAATTTCGTATTCAGCCAGTTAATGCACATAGTGCCAACGAGACACGAAGCCTGCACTTTATGGTGATAAAATATTAAAGGAATCAATGTCTGATGCTGCCAAATATTTTAAATAATTTATGTTCTACAGGCAAATTACTTTTATGTTCTGGTTGTAGTTGTAAGAAGTGCTTAACTTTTTTTTTAACCTCAAGTTGCTCGGCAAAGTGCTCTTTTTCTCTTGTCCAGGCTGCTCAAAACTAGGCATATTGCCCACGTGATCTGCTTAGAACTTTATCCAAGCACCACGTGAGGCACTAAGGAGTGTTAAAATTTATCTCTTGAAAGCTATCTTTAAATTGAATTTCTATGGAGTTTTAAAACGCTCATTCTACTAATGGGCGGTTTGCACCACCATTGGCCGTGCCAGTGGTCATCATGACAAGTAAACGAATTCCTGGTTTCAGTGTATGACGAATAGCCGGATCGTTTTTGCAGAGGGAGTCTCGATCGTTCCTAAATGTAATGGCGCTTGAAATTTTATGCGCAACGTGGTCTTGCCATTGACGTGAAATAATGATTGATTTTTCAACGATTTTGCAGTCGACCATCTTCTCTCCATTTATTAAGTCATAGATCCATCTGGTACTACTTTGTGCAAAGGCATCGAGGCCCCTTTATTCGAGACTTTATGAAAATTGATCAATTAACGTCTCGCTTCAAAATTTTTACCTAGCTTTTATGAGCTGATGCGATTGCTCCTGGGTCTTATGTCTCCTACTCTTAGAAGCTCAACCGCCACACCAGCTTTCTTAAAAAAACTCTTTCTATTCGCTCCCATGTTAGAAATGAAATTCAAAAAATGTTTTCTGTACGACTCAGCGGGCGGTCCACTTACATACAAGTTTAAAGCGCTAAACAAGCGAAACTTATTACAAGGCAAAATACGTCATACCGGTGTCGTTCCAAGTTTGTACTTTACAGGGCAGTGTAATTTTTTGAAATTAGCGTGGTAAACGCAAATCTTTATCCCGTAGTTACTTTTTGATGCTTTAGGTGTGCATAAATGCTTGGTCATTACTCATTTGGTCAAATTCCAAGTTTATTTTTGATGCGTGTAAATCTGGTCATTTGCATTTTTTTTTTTTAATCACAATTTCTGACTAGTGGACATGATCATTTAGGAATGCTTTGTAACAAGCTCCAGATAAACTGCAGTCAATTTACTAATTAATGGAAATTGGCTCTCACTCTCAGATTTTATAAAAGATGTTTAAAGTTTTTTAATTTTTATCTCGATTTGAAGCTATTAATGTGTGGATTTTGATCACGTAACTGTATCTTTCAGCGACTGCAGCCCGTGTTCCGTTCGTGGTTTTCTTTCCGACAGTGAAGTGCCAGGATCGATAGCTGAAGAGTAAGTCTCGAAATTGTTGTAATAAGTCAACCAATGTCGGTGGGTTGTAATTGCAATGCAGTGGCTTTGACATTTAACAACACTCAGTGGTGCTAAACACCAAAACAACTCCATAGGGATTTGAGCACTCGTATAAGTGACCCTTTATGTAAGCATATAAAGTAAATTATCTCACCGGGCTCTCTCATACTCGTTATATTTTTTTACAGGAAAGGAGTTCGTTCTTTATCACCCTTTAGTGATTCCGAAACTGCAATGCCAGCCCACCACAAGCAGCCAGACGTGATGTGGCCCTGGGGGGAACTCCCTGGTGCCAACGAACCAGGTATATGCCCCTCATTTATACAAAATATTAGCATAATCATGTGTGTGTGCTACCAGTTGTTATTGCGTACCTATTCGTTGCAAAGCATTCTTGGTGGTTTCATGATTTCAGAACTTTATAGCGTTGGTAGAAAGCTTGTTCTCATGAAGTGCTATACGACAGCTCTAACAAAATTTGTACTTTAGAATCGATCATTTTTTTCGGTTTTCTTTTTGATGTATAACAACACTTCCAATTTAAAGTGTTGCATTGAAATCTGTATCTGAATTCGGTACTTTGTGCTGCTGTTAGAACAGTGATATTTTGTTTTTTCTTTGCAATATGTGCTGTTACCGTTTTGTGACTGTATCGGAATTATTTGCAGACCGAGTCTGCCGGTTGTCGTGACCACTCAAATAACCATTAGTTAAGTGTCTTATAACAGTTTACTTTACTTGTACATTTCACGATCATAAAGCAATGTGTGTAAATTCGTTTTTGTTTCTGCACTGTATCCATTTAATAGCATTTGGAAACTTCTCTTGTAGGTCGTGATTCTTCTGGTGATGACTCCATGCCTTCGCGTGATGTCAAAAATAATGAGCCGTCTGAAGTCAATCCTGAGGGTGTACAACCTAACTCTTTATACATCAAAAAAGAAGCTGCTTTCAGGTATATAATATGCTAGTATTGCGCCGTTTGTCGCAATAAGGCTAATGTTCTGCCGTTTGTGAATTTATTGCTTAATTCGCCTTTAGTTTTATTGCCAGTCATAGGCCGTTTGTAAATGTATTGCTCCACATGTGCCGCTTGTGTGGTTAGTTTGAACTATATATTCTTATTGCTATTTTAGACAGTTTACAAAGCAAATACTAGTCTTTGATGAATTATAGTGCAATAGCTTTCAACCTTTTTCAGTTCGAGACTGCATTTATTTTCTATTCATCCATTCCTACTTTTTTTCCTAATGCACTTAAACTTAAGCTTTGAGGAATAAGCATTAAAACCAGGTAATTAGACGATTTCTTTGGGAAGTGGCAACCCCAAGATCTGCAAAAAGTACGATCTATTGGCGTATTAGTGGGCTAGCAGTTGGTAGTGCGGTGACTTGCAGCGACTGCATCGTTACGTTTGATGCTTTTTCTGGCGATTAATTTTGAACTTGCAGTCTGTGCTGTAAAGACTTGTATCTTACTCTCGTTTACAGCGCACTTCATTTTCATGTTTAACGCAGAACCATTGCTTCGCAAGCTGATACTGAACTTAACGAAGCTTCTGATACAACCGCACAAACAAATGGAGGTAATGTAGGGTTCTTTGATTCGAATTTCAAATCGCTTATTGTAGATGCCAAAGCTCATTTTAATACTTTTCAATTTTGTTTTGTAATATTTTTTGCATGTCTTTTGTCGAAAAAATAGATCGATGCATCTAAGACTTGAATTAAAAACCATACACTAGACTACGTAGCCGGCATTCATCATTCATGGTCCCATCACTAATTACGCAGAGTGGTTTGCAGCTTGGTTTAATGTGATATTTAAATATAGCTTATTAAAACGCGCTGGGTGAGCAGTTAACCTTAAAATTGCACTCCAGCTTGAATTCTCATCCACCAGGGCCTTGTAACTTGACAAGTGGGCATTAATGTACAACTTAAAAAAGGTCGTTCACCATTGGAAGGTTTTTGACAAGCTGGGCAAGTAGCTTTGCAGTACTAAGCAGGTGGATCATACACATGCAGTAGTCTTGATGCTTTCTTTGTTCATAGAGCCATGCGTTTACGTGTAGTCATGCGTTTCTTACGTAGTTGAAACCTTTGTGGGAAGCAAAACTCTGCCCTTCATTGCATTACGTAATGCTTGTTTATGAAGGTGGGAAGGCGGAAATGGGCGTCAAGTTACATTTGCGACTGCTGAGCGGCTGGCTTGGATTCTGTAAAACTTGACCTTGTTAATCACGCCTGATTGGCTTGTTTTAAGACCTATTGTGATGTTTTTGTTGACAAGTTAGCTAAAGTATAGTTTTTGTATGCACGACATGACTTTTTTCTACATCCATAAGCAATTACGTAAGTCTAATAAGCATCTCGGAATCCTAGGCTTATTTTGTTTATGGAAAAGAAAGATTTGGTCGGGGTATTGCTACAGCTGTGTGTGTATGTCTCTAGCCAGCCGCTTTGCACGTAAGTCTATTTTGGACGTTAAAAACAACTAATGCTTGTAGGCGGGGGGAATTCAAAAAGCATCTCCCAGTACTCGGTAATAATTGTGTTTCAAGCCGTTTTTGGCAGCTTGCAGACATGCTTGGTACGCGTTTGCCTTTACCACGAATTTTTGTTGACGCGTTGCATGAAAATAAATCACACAAAAAACTACGCCTTTTTCTGACTAGATGAAGTGCTACTGAATTTGCAGCATACTGGGAAGCGTTATCTAAGTAGCAATCGCTTTGTAATCGGGGTTCCCGCGCAATAGGAGGTGATACGTCAGGTAAACAGCTGCTTTAGTTACACTCCGCCTTATTACTGTTAGGGCTACGTAGTAGGCACTCAGAATTTAGAGACTGCTTGGAAATGGTCTTCCACTTTCTCCTTACCTGATCTTGATTAGGATTCTAAAGTGAAGGTGTATGATAGTTTAATGTTCTGCCTCGATCCTTAGGAAGGGGAGGGGTTGTAGACAACACCAACTTGCTGTGTAGTTATTCGCAAAAATAACTTTTATAACTGTAACATACCTGATAGCTGGAAATAGTAAATTTTGTGTTTTAGTGCCTGGAAAAACTTAACAATTTTTGACTCTTAACAATTTCGGACTCGTGCATTACAATCACACCCACCTGCAGCCAAGCAGGAAAGATTGCCCTTTAATATCTGTCAAAGGATGCAACTAGGCAGAACCCACGCTGGCTTTGAACTCGCAATATCATGCTCGCGTTGGTCATGCTAAGCAGTGTTTGTTATTTTTAAAGACCAAAATTCAATTTTTAACATCCAGATTTGTCCGAGTTAATGGAAGAGAGCGGAATTACCTTCTGCTTTTTGCTCTTTAATAAACAGCGTCACGCCACTTTGCTCTGCTGATGTCCTCTTTCTTTGCTCATTCAATTTTTTTTTATTTATCACAGAAATTGATACTTTTCTTCCGTCACGTATCGTCAGTCCCTCCAAGCAACAACCCTCTTCAAATGGCCTTTATCTAGATGATGTGCTAAACTTAAATCCAACCCAAGCGACTTTATATCTACATCAGGTAAGAAGTGGCCGCTCTACTTTGCAATAAAATTCAATGCTGAAAACAGCGTTATTTCGCATTTGATGACCACACAGTTGTTAGTAGCACTTTCACAAGGCTAGGCATAAGTTTGATGTTACAAGATACATTTGTTTGCGATTTATGAGTTATTAATATCGGTATTTGAGATTATTTTATTCTTGTTCTCTTCCCTCAGAAAAGTTTGGAGTCGTCCGAAACATTACGCGAAAACGCCCTTTGCTTTTTATCTATGCCATTGCTGAAGAATGTAATGATCGATTAGCTGTGTATAGCAGTATGGGGAGATGACAAATATGTTTGCCCGTGTGTTGCACCTACGCCGGAAATTTTTTGTTAGGAGTGGCGGTGTCAGCCTTTACCTGTTCTGCCCGCCCCTATATTTGTTTATATGTCGTATGGTTACCTATAGGAATTAACAGCTCACACAACACGTAAGGTTATTATATATTGATTATTGATTACCAAAGCACTGTCCTTGCATATGCTTAATTGGGGTCATTTGTTGCCACTTAATTAGAGGAAAGAGGCATTACATTCATTTATGCAATCAGCATGGAATTACAAAAGAGTACGCGTGAGATTTAACGCCATTAATATATTGATACTGTTTTAAGTTGAGAAAAACCTATTTCACTATAAGTAAACTTGCATTTACAATTATTTTAATTGAAAAAACCATTCTTTATTTAGCCCTCTTGTAAAACTGCCACAACAAAGGAAGTGTCTGGCTGTAGCAGTCAACCAGAACGCGCCGCTAGTCCTGGTAGTGCTAGCGATGTTGACAGTGGCACTGACAGTCAAACCCACGAAGAAGCGGCCAAGTAAGTGTTGAAAGTGCCGTATTCCGTTTAATTCCTTTTCATTTTTTAATCACTGAGTTAAAAACCCACAATTTAAGGTTGCGAAAAAAGTTTGTTAATAGCATCCAGTAATAAAACCATAAGCACAATATTTGCATGACCGATATTTATTAAAAAGTTGTGAAATTAAGAAAAATTGATAACGCGAAATCTATTTGGTGATGATGGTAAGTGTAGAAAAATTGGAAGCATGGCAATTCTTCAAATGATTTGTCGATGGCGAAACTATAAAGAAGAATGAAATTATAGGATTGCTTTCGAGTACTCGGAAAGGATAAGACTAACGATTTACTAACGGCAGAACACTTGTCTCATATTTACAAACGGCGCTTAGTTATGCACTTTCCACTGTCGCGCTAAAGCTAATTATGCCGGAACGTTGTTGTCCTGCAGCTCGCTTGAAAACACAATTTCAATGTTGCTTTCATTCATGCGCATTAGCTCGATAGCACATGCTTTGTTTGCTAGTCTCGTCAGACTTGACCGTCATGACTGCTGTTCTGCTCGGTCCCGCCACCTTTCTGCCACGTAAACATATGGGTGGCCCGTTAAGTACCTTATCACGAACGCATCAAGCGAAACTCGAGTTTTTTTCCGCATTTATCTCTTTCGTGCTGAACGTCAAGCAACAAAGCTGTGAATAGCGTTTTCAAAGTATTCGGTTCGACTCTACAGGGGAATTGATTTCAGGGTCTGCCCACAGCGAAATGAGGCTTTAATTAATGCGCTACCGCGGAGGTTGCTTTCAAGAATACAAAGAGCTTATAATTCTGCATACGCTTGGTGAGCGGAAAATAGTGTTTTTAAGATGCGACGTAATTCTTTTATTCCGTAGTGAACAACTCTCCCAGTCAATCATTCCAGACATGCGAATTTCACTGTGTGGCTTTGTGTCAGGCACTGCTACTGTAGATGAAAGTAAGTGTGTGCGTGTGTGTTGTCAAGTCGGCGCAGGCAAGTATTTACTGCGCTTGTATGTAATACGTACTAACCTGCTACTGTGTTATTTGATGTGGAGTCATTTGACCATGTCCAAATTATCTTGTATGCTCGTGCAAGTAGATCCTTGCGCCATAAATCAGTCGGTTACAATATTTTCAGGAAAGTTTTTGGAGAAAGAAGTCAGCTTTGATACATTCCATCGCAATCCTTCCGCAATCCTCAATGATTGTAATCTTGTATTCAAGATTGATAATCACTACCTCAACTGGCAAGCAGCAGCGGCCGCAATCGTCTCGCTCGTTGTTTTTAAGCAAAATGTAACAAAAGTAAGATGAATTATTGTTTTTGAAAAGTTCCCAGTTGAAGAATGGTGCACAATTTTCAAATTCCTGAAAAGAATTTTTTCGTGTCGGACTTACGTCATCATTGGTCGTATCGTGATATGAGAGCGAAGCTGCTCACATAGCATGTCGTAAGAGGCGACTTTTGGATTTTGACCGCCAATGACGGTTCACCTTCTTAAAAGACGAGGCTAATAGTTGGTTTTTATCCAGTGCCGTGCGGTAACAAGAGCGTCTGCTTCGCGGTCGGTAGACCTTGGTTCAATTCTGTTGTTGAGTTGTACCAGAACTATAGAAAATGGTATTCACTGATATCCTGCTTGGCACTCAGCAATAGGAGTAATGTGATGGAGGAAATGATGAAAACGTGCAACGGGTCGCTATGGCGTGGACACGTACCCACTAGTGGCACCAAAAATGGTAACCAGTATATGCTTATGACCGGTTTAAAATGATAGTCTCTCTTCCCTACCCCACTGTGTTTGCATTGGTTGGATTGAGTTGGGCGTGTAAGGAATCGCTGTTTTCTTTTACACTTCGCCTCTGTCCAAAAGAGGAGATGGCTTATCATATCGTTTTTGATAGTTGGCCGGAAAGCTTTAAGCAAAACCTTATTTTTTTTCAAACTTAGATTTCGCCATGTTTAACTTTGTATTCAGGAAATCATAGATCGATTAGTCCAGAGTCAACAGCAGCAGCAATCAAAAGGATTAGTCAGTTGGCTTTTTCGGAAGAAAAATTTAGCTCCAGAAAGTAGTAAGTCCAATACGTGCAATTGTTTACCATAAAGTTGAACATGAGCGCATGTAGTCACGCATAAAGTGCTGAAGCGTCAGTCTACTGATGTTTCATGCATCTTTTGGTGTAGTATTCCATAGCTTAGCTTTTGTAACAGTGATTGCTGATGCGATGTATGCATATTCGTATGTGCTGCAAAACACTAGGAATTGCATCAGATTTTATTCGAAAGTAGGCCTTGATTCGGGAGTTTTTATAAATTGTAGTTATTGTTGAGTTACCCTTTTTTTCCTCGGGGTGGAGTCAAGGTATGAAATGACTATTGGAGGCCCAACCCACTGCCATTGGTGGGAGGCCAAAAATAAAGTTTTACTATTCTCACTTGTGAAACACAGAATGAATTGTTCTAATTTTTTCTTGCGTGCGATTTTGATTCCGGGTCCATGCGCTTTTCTGTGGAGTTCTTATGTAGCATCAATGTCAAAGCTAAAGCTTTCTTTTCAGCCACCGCAACGGATAACAGCAACACTCCAGTGCAATCTCAACCGGCTGAAGATTCTCGAGCGGAAAAACTAAGTTCAACGGCGCCTCGCCCTCGAAGGACAACTGAAAAAATTGAGCTTTCAACGGAAGCCGAAGTTGCGGAAATAATGAACTCTGAAATGAAAAGGTAAATTGCATAACATTGAGAATGGACGGTTATTTTCAGGTCTAGCCAACGACTTATGAATGTGAACTTCCAATAACTAAGGCTTGAGATGCTTTTAAGTTCTGGTTTTCGAGTTGGTGAGTTTATAGTTGGATGACCACGACGATGTTAACAGAGAGCACTTACGCAAGTATGGCTCATGACTTTCTCCCTAAAAACTGGCACCATTGCCATCACTCTGTTCACTTTTCATACTTTTACAACTTTCTCACGTAGTTCTTCATTCACTATAATTCTAACCACTTCTATTCCATCATTTTTTCTTGATCACCACAGCTTATATCCTCCGCCCTTGACACCAACAAATCGAGCTCCTTGTTCTTTCGATCTTACTTCCGGTAGACGGCAATCACTTTTTTCTTGACTCTTACACACACAGACACACTTTTGTACCTCTTCCACAATGACTTTCAACATTTTAACTTCCAAATCTTGCCTCAAATTGCTAAACCGGGAGATTCTTCTCATCCCCCCCCCCCCCATTTAATAGCTGCCGGAGACTGGAGGCCAATTCTATGACAAACTTTTTCATTACGTGTTTTGAGCAATTTATCTTTTGAGGAGAGCATGGCTTTGCATATCTCCTATCTCATTTATTAGACATTTGGGGTCCCTAGTCTTGGCTAGCAACATGGGCTGGTACACAAAAGTCGCCTCCTACGACACGTTGAATGAACAATCGTACCATTCTACTACTTTGAAGCATGAGAATAATTATTTTGTTGAAAAATTGAATAGAAGCAAGATATTTGCACGATTCACTTATAAGTCCATGATGTGACAGCATTTCGGTGGCCAATCTCAAGCGCTTTGAAGGGTAGTTTCGTGATGACAATAGCAAGTCTAATGCATTATTATTGCACTCTGTCTGATGTAAGCTTGAGGTGCCAGTATCGCTGGCACAGGTCATCTTAATCGTAGACGCTGAAAACAAGCAAAAAATTTCCTTCAAGCATCTTTCTCCGCACTTTCGTCAATATGCTAAACACCCCACCCTCTGCAGCATACCTGTTATCTAAAGAACTTCGTAATGCAATGGCATTCTTTTAGATCTCTGTCTGAGCAAAGTCTCTACAGTAAGAATCAGTTTGTGTTTTCATCTACTACAACGATCGCAGGAGACAAAGTGATGAGAAAAACAACTCGTCTCAACTCGGAACAACTTGTAAGTAGCAGATGGTTTTTTACCTGGCCCTTGATCAATAAAGCACTGCATGCAAATACGTCTGTTACTTACTCTGGTGCACATCGCTTAGCACAGTAGGCTTCATACAGAGGCCCGCACTAACTTCAGAGGGGCCACAATGTGGTTGGAGATTTGCATTGCACCGTAGTCTCGTGTAGTAATAGCCGCCATGGTGCAGTGGTAATTGTTCCAGGCTTCGGTTCGAAATTCTATAGAAATACTGTTAGGAACAGCTTCCGGAATTTCAGTTTCTCTATTGCTCCAGCGAAGTCTGGTTCGAAAGCGAGTGTCCAGCGGTAGATACGAATCAGCACGTCCGAGCCTGCGAAACGCTGGATGAAAGGACATAAAATTGACGTAAGAGGCCATTGTTCTGGAGATCGCCATCTTTTGCTGTGAAAATTCGCCTGAGGAATTTCTTTTTTGACAGTTGTTTTGACTTTGCTTTGCACCGGAAATTCGCTCACATAAAAATGTTTTGTACTTACCCTTTTCGGCAGGATGGAGTCACTGCGTGAATGTACAATTCAGATTCTCACCTCAAACCTAATTAAGATCAGGCTAGCTGGAAAGCGACAGACTTATTTCGAGTCAATCGTGAATGCAAATTGCAGGCTGTAAGTCCAACGAGGCAAACAACTGTAGCAGCCTAAAACTTGCCTCTTGCCACATACTGGATGTACAGCTTCGCTATTCTATCACGATGAACCACAGAAATTGGAAATGTTCTCGAAAGGTTTAGTGAACTGAAAATCGATGATACCACTAACGGCTTATTTTTGGACTTGGTCACGAGACAGATTAGACTTATCTTGTTAGCACCGTTTGCTCAATAAATGGTTCGATCTGTTACTTATTTTTAACCGTTTATCGAGATAGTTTTAGCAGAAATGGCAGAGATAACACCTGTTTGAAAGAGTTGTCGCTAGGTGATGTAAGAAGCCGTGCTAGCAGATATGCTGACACCATTGTTCTACAAACTTATGTGATTTATAAAATATGTTCTGATAGTTGCGCTATTGTTTCCAGGCTAGCCTCGGCTTGAAACCTGGAGTTAATGAAATCGAATTTAGTGTTACGACACAGTACCAAGGTACGACACGTTGCAAGGCATCTATCTTCCTATGGAAGTGGTCAGATAAGATTGTAGTGTCCGACATCGACGGAACCATTACCAAATCCGACGTGTTTGGCCAGATTTTTCCCGTCATGGGCAAGGATTGGACACAAGGAGGCGTTGCACAACTTTACCAAAACATTGGACGGTAAGAAAGTAAAACAAAACTTTGGAAGAACATAACTAAATCGACATACGCAATTCCTATTATGGAGTTGGTGCTTGCACCATATTATGCTCACAACGTCATGTGTTGGTTCGGTTTAACTGCAACACACCCAAAATTTATGTAGATAGCTTTAACGTGGATACTTTAGTTACTGTACTGTATATTCGAGCTCCAGCATACTTGCTGTAAACATGCTTTTTCTGTTTGATGGTAGAGACCTAGTCATTTTTGGAGTATGAGACCACTTAATCAATTTTTTTACTTTTTAGTTAAGCACTGATGCGCATATTACTGCATTCATTTCACCGGAACGTGTATTTGTTGACATTAATAAGTACTAAATTTTTCAGAAAAGTTAACTCATTGCTCTCAATGCAATTTCAATAATGCTTAGTCAATTTTATGTCCTTTTTCCTCACGTTTTCGCCGTCTTGGTGTACACGGAGGCCAAGCACTGCTTGATTCTTTGTTTGTTTTAAGTCAAGCGAGGCCGCGCGTGGTGTCAGTGTAGACAAGGCTTTACGCGTGCTGATTCATTGTATGTCTACTACTACCCGCTCGTCTTTGGTCCTGATTTTTTGCTGGAGCAACGCAAGGCTTGTTAGCCCCAGAAACATTTCCTGACAAATGTAGATAGAGCTTTTAATGGAATTTCGAGCTCCCGGTCTTCTGTTTCGAAGTCCGTAATAAAATACCACTACGCCAAGGCGTTTAGCAGTTTCATAAATGCTCGTATTTTTAATATTTTGTGCGTCCACTTGTTTAAGATGGTCTCGTGATTTACAATAATCGTCCGCAAAAAAAATTTCCACTTAATTAAATCAAACTTTTGTTTCAGTAATGGCTATAAATTTATATATCTGTCCGCCCGGGCAATTGGACAAGCGTCCATGACCAAAAACTACCTCAACTGGATTGAACAAAAGGGGGTCTCCCTTCCTTATGGCCCCTTACTTTTAACCCCCACCTCTCTAATGATTGCTTTTCGAAGGTAAGATTGTTTGTGGAAGCGCTGTAAGCTAGTTTGTAAACTCATCCGCCGTTTTTGTTTGATTAATTAGAGATCTTACGCCTGATGACGTCACTAACGATATGTTCGCATGGCCATAACGTCATGGATATGCGACGTTATCATGTTTTTGAAACGTAGTATGTAGAGAAGTTGAAGTATAAAGAGGAACTTTGACTACATTTACACACGTGATTGTGACGTCGTGGTTTTTTTAGGGAAGTGATTGAGAAGAAGCCAGAGAAGTTCAAGATCGATTGCATGAAAGATATCAAAGCGCTCTTTCCAGTCAATCCGTTCACTGCTGGATTCGGCAACAAAACCAGTGTATGTAGTCTGTAATGTTTTCGCTCGTAATCACGTGTTTCAAATCTTTGTTACGTCAACAGGACGTCACTGCTTACAAGGCCGTGGGGATTCCCTTCAATCGTATGTTCACTATCAACCATAAGGGTGAGCTACGTCGCGAAGAGCTGCAAACCTACATTACCTCGTGAGTTTTAATTCTGTTGTGTTTTTTACTCTGCCGATTAGAATGGCTGTTGATTTGTTTGTTTGTTTGTGGCTCAAAATATTCTGTTTTTGCTGGCGCTTTTGCCTTTGTCACGTGGTTATACTGTATCTTATCACTTTTTTCCGATTGTTTTGCGTCGGTTGAGTTACAGCTGTATTTATGAAGATGATGACATAACCAAAATTTGAAGTATATTTACCGTTAATAATTATTGCAGTGTTGGTTAAATTGTGAGTTTTCCTTGATATCGCTTAAAATGATTGGACATTCCCGCCACAACTACAGAAACCGCTTGCCCATAGTATAATTTTTCTTTATTCAAAGCAGTAATCTGCTTTTGTTTATTCTATTTCGACAAACGGTCTCTAATATTCTGTATGCACCTTACAGCCCATTCTACCCTGTTGGCTTATAATTAAGACAGGCTGTTTGGTTACTTTTCGCTTGATTTCGTAGCGTAAGCAAGGCTGTGTTTGATTATGTGTTATGCGTTTCGTTATACTTTCTCAGATACTCGGACCTCGGGGAAACAGTAGACCACTTTTTCCCGCCGCTCGACGAGCATCAAGACCCAGAGTATTGCGCTTACAGCGACTTCAACTACTGGCGCAGCGACATCAAAGCGTCAGTAAAGGATTTCGAAGACCTTCAAGCGTTGTCGTGATGACGTCATCGTCCGGTGGCGGTTCTTTTCGAAATCTCGCATCATTCCTGGAATATCGTTGCCCCAGTCTTTATGGATGTTGGGATTTTCGATCGTGGACAGTAAATCTCCAATGGAATGCCAACTACTTGGAGTGTTTCATTAAGGCACGCAACCAGAATTTTTGTTAGGGAGGGAGGGGTTATTCAAAAAAAGCTTTTAGATCTCTAAAAAAAATCTTTGCACGATGTAGAGGCTTACTTGTTGAGTGCTCAGAAAAAAAAGATCTTCACGCTTATTTCTAGACAGAGTTAATAAGCGCGTGGCTTTAGGTAATACTGCTAAGTAGGCAGGGGAGGGGAGGGGGATTGAGTCTTTTGGCATCACTTGTTGTTCTATTGTTGTTTTTTATTTTGGCATCAAGTTATGATGGCTGGTGAACTTTTGTGTAAAATGTTAATTTGTAAGTTAAGACATTGGTTGCTAGTAGGACATTGAAGGCACAAGTTAGTGTTATAGCGGTTCAATTCTCAATCTTGGAGTTGTATGACGGACTCCGGGTAATCTAGTTTTAATTGAAGATTTCTCTATGCTTGAGTTTTAACAATCTGTCCATAATCTTATCCTACGCAGTGCAGTAATATAATCGTGATATCGAAGCTTTATTGTTAAGATGTAAATATGTTTCTTTTTGTGCGTGCATTCCTAAAGGTGCCTTTTCCACCGTTCAGTATTAGGAGCTTTTGCGGACCCCTTTTTATAACAAATCTCAAGGAAACCAGAACGGTGAAATTTCGCGCTGTGTTAGCGCTTTGCATTTATTAAGAACAGCTGCCGTTTTGCAAACTTTTTTCCTTCATTTAAAAGTGCTTCAGCATTTTCACACTGTTTCTGCAATCTTTCCATTTTTAAATATTCTAGATTTGGTCGATGATTTTGCTTCTACTTCAATTTTTTGTTTGTCACCATCTTAAAGCGGTAGCGACTATCTGACAATATATAGAAAATGTAACTCATTGTGTGCTGAAACGTTACACTAATTGCAGTGCAATTTGACAGCGCCAAGCTGTAACCAATATGAGGCATATATTGTAGAAGCAGGACTGCAAGTGCACCAGTTTTACGTCAATGATATGTTTCACGCGCGCTCGGCCTGGGGCAATTAAACACGAATGAAGAGCATTTGCGTTGGTGTTGGTATTCAGTTGAAGCCTCTTGTAGTGGGCTAAACGACGTACGCATTACGGACAGTGATTTTCGTTAAAGGTTCGACGTGACCTTTTAGTGTGAAGTTGCAAGGTAGATCGTATTCCTCGATTTTAGACTTTCTGGTTATAAAAATGGATATCGTTGAATTGTAGTCATGCTTGATCACAATTTACGGCCAGTATATTCGTAAATATAGGTCAAGTAGCTGAAATTCAAATACTTTTCTTGCCGCACGAAGCCTGGTGTGCACCATGCACCACACCATGCAGTAACCATACGATGGGCCGGCCTGCACCGCCACTCTCCTAGTCACTGGTGGTAAGGATGGATAAAAGGCCAGAAGCTCTATTTGAGATCAGCGTTGAAAATTCGTTTTAAGAACATAAATCTACGCGAAAAAGAAAAACAAGGTCCTGATATCGAAGACAAATTGGGATAAAAACCCTTAACTAAAAGAGGCTACAACGGCCAGAATGTAAACCTTGGTATTAGGGTAAAAACTTTTTTCGAAGATCATATGTATCATAGAACTAATAAGAAAAGAACCATCTATGCTCGTGCACACGGATTCCAACTCCTCTTGGTCCCACCTTCATCCAAAAACCTCTTGTTACGGTCCATGCGACTAGACATCGGAATCAGCGTTTGCATTACAAGTCGCGTTTTGAGTTCAAACCGTAGTTTGCGGTGATTACCGTAACTACATGTAAGAGTATGCATCAATCAACAGCCACCTCAACGTCGTGGTGCGGTCCCCGACCCCGTTTGGGTTGGGTCAAAATGGCTGTTGGACTTTCCGAGGGTCCCAGTTACCCCAGGCACTCCCCTTCATTTTTTGCTATGCTGCCCCCTGAAGGGCAGCACACAGCTTTTCTAAAATCGGTCGCCTGTTTTCTCTTTTCTCTTGCCCGTCTTCGTCTCCTCATTCTTCTCCTTTTCTTGATGAGCGGTAACTTTCATCCAAACCTTGACCCCATCTTTCCTTGCTCTGTGTGTGCTGGAAATGTGACCTGGCGGGGCAAGTTAGTGCAATGCTGCACCTGCTCTATATGGGTCCATCAAAGGTGCTCCCAATATTCCCTCTCCAAATTCAGAGCTCTTGATAGCTTTTACTCTTGAAGCTGCCCCCACTGGTAAAACTGTGTCCCCACTCGCAAAACTGGGACTCTCTCCTAGGATTCCTCCGACACATATATTTCCACTGTACAATCTAGCCCTTCGTCTGCTAATGCTGCACTCTCGCCCCACCCTCGTCTTCAAACTTCTTATGCCCCGTCGGTCCATTCTGTATTTTCTCCCTCTACCCCCTTACCACCGTCACTTGCTCCTGGCTGTCCTTCTACGCCTCCTGCCTCCTCTACCCCTTGGCTCTCTCAGGGTTCTCCAATGGAATGCTGGAGGTCTTCGAGACAGGAGCACTGAGCTACTTCACTTTTTTTCGTCCCGTTTTGTTGACCATATATGTATTCAGAAATCCAATTTCAACTCATCTTCCTCTTTTCAGATTCCTAGATTCTCTGCTCTGCGTTCTGATTGCACCCACTCCCGGTCTAACACTCTCTCTTCTGATGCCACGCACGCTAGTGGCGGCGTCATCATTTTTGTCAGACAGGGCTTATCTTTCGGTGAACTTTCTAACTCCTCTCTTTCTTCGCTCGATCCCTACTCTGATTATGTAGGGATCAACATCTCTCTTATCAACTCCTCTTCGCTGTCATTTCTTAATGTGTACGCCCCCCTATTCGCTCCTCTCCGACGGATGGCAGAACTGACTCTTTTTCTCCCTTCATTCTTCCCTCCTCCAGAAATCTCTTTATTCTGGGGGACATCAATTGCCATCGCCCCCTTTGGGACTCAAGCAGTACCGTACTTCCAACCCCCGCTAGGAGGAAGTATTCGGCTGGGTCATCTCTTCTGACCTCCTCCTTCTCAATGACCCTGACAAACCCACCCTTCCACATCGCTTGTCTGGCAGTTGTTCCTCCCCTGACATCTTCTTTGCTCCCTCCTATCTAACCCTTTCTTGCTCCTGGGAGGTGCTTCAGAACTTGGGTTCTGACCACCTACCAATTTTTCTATCTGTCCCTCTCTCTCCGGTCTTTTGCCCCAACGAGCACCCCTCTTACTTCAATTTTCAGAAAGCTCACTGGGATGGCTTTGCCTTCTACTTTGACTGCCACTGTCCTTCTGCAGAGGAATACTCGTCTCTTTCTCTTTCCTCTGCTGCTGCTCTCTTTGCCTCTCTGGCACTGAATGCGGCCAAATCTTCCATTTCTTTCGGCCGCATCAAACGCCATCCTGAAGCCTGGTGGTCTGCTGAGGTGGAAGGTGCGGTTAGTGAAAAAAGCAAGGCTTTTGCTGCCGCTCACAGAAGTGATGAAGATCGCCAGGCTTACATCTCCGCTTCTCGATGCGCCTCGTCAGTCATCGCCAAGACCAAGGCTGAGGCATGGCAGACGACTTGCTCTTCTCTTTCACACAAATGAAACCCAAAAACTGTACACTCTTTTCTCCGCTATATCGCTGGCTCTCCTTCCTTGTCTTCCTCCTCTCCTAACTTCCCCAACTGTTCTTCTCCCAGGGAATCGGCTTTGGTCTATGTCGCTTACCTGAGATTCCACTTTTCCGTTTCTCAGCCAAAGGTGCTGCGTAGCAGAGCCAGAGGCTACCTCTCTGAGCCAAGTGCTCGGCGGAGTCTTACTCGTCCTTCTGCTTTCCTTTCTCCTCCACTAAACTTCTTGCAGCTGCCTCCAACCTTTCCTCGTCCACTGCCACTGGCCCAGACAAAGTTGCCTATCCTATGCTAAAGGATCTTCCCGCTCTTGCATAGATTTTCTTCTTCACATCTTCAATCTCTCGTGGATTTTGCATTCCTTTCTTTAGATCTGGATGACATCTTCCATTATTCCCATACACAAGATGGGAAAGCCTCTCGGCTCTCCTGCTTCCTTCCGGCTTATCTCTCTCACCTCTTACGTCTCAAAGCTTTTTGAACGCATCATTCTATCCCGTCTATTATTCTTTCTGGAATCTAATTCTACTCTCTCTACCAACCAGGCCGGTTTCCGCCATGGACGGTCTACACTTGATCAAATTCTGTTTCTTTCTTAGTCTATTTCGGATGGGTTTAACAAACCCAGGCCGGGCTCTCGGACAATCCTCTGTACTATTGATTTCCCTAAAGCTTTCGACTCTGTCTGGCATCCCGCCCTTTTCCACAAACTCATTTCGGCTGGCCTCCCTACCTGCTTTGCTCGTTGGACTCAATCTTTCCTTTCTGATAGGCGTGCTTGCGTGGTTTTTCAAAATCACAAAAGTCGTTCCTTTCGAGTCCGTTGAGGTGTTTCACAAAAATCCGTTCTTGGCCCTGTACTTTTCCCTTTATTCATCAATGATCTTCCGGCCTCTCTGCCTTCTTCCGTCATTTGCTCTCTTTACGCTGACGATCTAGCCATTTGGTTCTCCTTGCCCTCGGTCCCCACTGCGGTGGAGGCCACACAAGGAGCTCTGTTTCAATTGGAGCACTGGTCTGAGTGCTGGTGTCTTCCTCTTAATCCGAGCAAATGTGAGGCTTCCTTTTTCTCAGTGGATCCCCACCACGTTAACCTGCAGCCCAATCTCCTTCTACTCGGCTCCCGCCTCCGTTTCAATCCCACTCCAACTTTTCTTGGGGTTACCTTTGACCGCACTCTTTCCTTTTCTAAACATGTATCTTCGCTGAAGGCCAAGTTTTTTCCACGTCTCAAGGCCTTACGCTGTATCTCTGCTTCCTCATGGGGCCCCTCTAAGGAGTCCCTTTCTCTTCTGTACAAATCTTTTCTTCGGCCCCTTCTCACTTACGCTTCACCCGGATGTTTCACTTTCTTAAGCACTACCAATATCAACAAATTGGAACGCCTCCACCGGGTGGCCAGTTGCGCCATCACCGGCTGCCTCTCGTCCTCCCTTATTCCTCTTTATTTCTTCGAGGCTTCTTTACCTCCCCTACGAGTCACTCTGACTCATTTCACTCTTTTCTCTTATGAGCGGGCTCTTCGCCTCGCAACCTCCTTTCCCATTTCAGGTTTGGCCAGACTTGGAGTAAAACCAAGACTCTGCAGATCGTCCTGGAGATCCTTTTCGTCCACTCACCCGCTCATGCTTTCTTCTACTTCTCCTAGGGAGGCTCTTCTTGCTTGCCGTCGCTTTCCTCCTTGGAATATGCCTTCGTTTATTGCGGAGTCCACCCTTTCCTCTCCTGGCTCCCGCTCTGATCCCCTTCTCTCTCGCCAAGGTGCGGCTCTCGCCCACCTTGACTCTCTTCTCCCTCATGATCTGGTACTCTGGACAGACGGCTCTATTCCTTCTCCTCTTTATTAAGGCGGCTCCGGTGTACTTGCCAATTGCACTCTCTGTGGCACTGAGACCACTCTTTGCTTTTCAGCAGGCTTAGTATATTCAAGTTTTTCTGCTGAAGCCTGCGCCATTCTGCACGCTCTTTGCTGGTCTCGGCAGCATCAACAAGACTGACATTTTTCTTCTTTTCTCCTATTATCTGACTCTCGTTCTGTTCTCGTCACTCTTTCCTCTCCTCCATCTTTCCTTTTACTTTAAACTCTGTGGTATATCTGGCTGGAACTGTCTTCTCTGTCCTCCTGTTCTATCAGGCTACAATGGGTCCCCAGACACTCGTTTCTCCCGGAGAACGACGCGGTTGATGAGCTGGCCAGACAGGGAGCGCTACTTGCACCCTCCGCAATTCCTTGTAGGTTCTCTCCTCTTACCTCTCGCATCCACTCTTGTCTTTTCTCAGACTGGAGGCGTACTGTCTCATCGCAATTCTTCGACACACAGGTTCCCTCGATTTTAACCGAGAAACTTGTGCTCCCTCGTCATGCTCGCTGTGTTCTCTTTCGTCTGCACTGCAACGAACACAGCTTTCTGTTAAGTCCTTATCTCTATAGGATTGGCCGAATCGAGAATCCTTCCTGCAGCCCCTGCGGACATTCGTCCCAGAACCTCTCTCATCTCATTCTGTACTGTCAAGCTACGGACTCTTTGCGCCGCTCGCTCTTTGGCGACTCTCTGTCTCTCTACAATCTCTGGTCCGGACCCTGGTGAATTGCTCGGCTTCTGGGGCTCTATGGTCTCCTGCCATGCCCCCACCCCTCGGAAGGGGTCGGGTAAACAACAACAACAACATGTAAGAATGGCTATTAACTCGAAAGACAATATTGTCACTTCGCAGTTTCTCAAATTTTCCGTTTATCGCGTGTGCCATGAGTTAAATAAGTTAGCGTGGTTTGTAAGTTGCTGAGGTGGTCAGGAACAAAGTAATCGTACTTACGTAAACTACTTAAGTAGGTCTAGCAGCAACGAGCTACTTACTTAAGCAGTTCTAGCTTTTGCTGCTTCCACGTTTACTTAAGCAAGTTTAGGAGGAAATTGCTCTACTTGAGTGATTATAACTTTTATTCAGTAGATCTGAAAAATTTGATGTTTGTTGAATTTGCATGCGGTATGTTAGCATAAAAAACCGCTTTGAATTCTTATATTTTGAAGTTTTTATTTTCTGCAATGTCTTCAACAAAGCGGAATGGCATTTTTTTGCAGCAGGATTGGCTATATAGGTGCAGATAGTTTTTTGAGATGTCAATACTGCGTTTTGCCATGTTTTCGGCTTCTTACGAGGAGGCTTAGCTTTTGGTCAGGTTTAACGTGAGGCAGTTCCACTGGAAGACCTTATCTTTTCGAGATTCGACCTCGCAACCTTTCCTTCCTGTTTCTAAAACCGACTGATATAGGGGAGATGTGGGACCTATTCAACAAATTTTGACTTGGCTGCCCAAAACATTTGTCTTTTAAGCTATTTAACCAAACTTGCTACGACTGTAAACAGCATTAATGTTTACAAAACATGCAAATAATTTTTAAATTTAATAGACTTTGACATGCTTAAACGTCATTTAAATTTTTTTTAAATTGTTGAATAGGTCCCATCCTAAGGGACCAATTCCACACCAACCTAAATGCAAACAAACAGTGAATATTTTTTTCCTTTTTATTACAAAAACGAAAAGGAAAGTAATTTTTGTGCAAAAGTAATGTTCATAGCAGCAAAACATGTCGATTAAAAAAATAAATGTCAACTACGTCAAATTTTTGAGCTGTTTACACCACACAATTGGTAGCTTCAAATAAAAATTTATTTATTTATTATATCGCCATCAGCCAGCAGCTCTTCATTCGACAATTCTGATTCATGTGACTCCATATTAACCTCCTCTTCTTTTTGCTTTTACATGAACTTTCTGCCAAATGCGGAAAGCGCTTTAGTTTTTAAGCAGTTAGTTAACTGTTGAATCGGTCCCTGAGCTGAGTGTTGAATTGGTCCCATAGTCGGCCATTTTCACTTTTTTGTTCAAAATTTTTGCTCTCATACAGTAAGTGTCGAGTATGAAATTAAGTAACAGCATACACTAACTACCCGACAAGAAAAACCAACACCTAACTTTTATTAGCATGCTATACAAAATTATTTATCACCCTTTGACTGCACACTGTAAAATTAAAACGTTACTCTCAAAACAGAAAACTTTGCTTTTCGTGGCTAACATGATCAACAGCTGAACGAAATCCCACAATGCAATGTCTGCGCTAATTCTGGAACCAAACATAAAAAAATCAAAGTCTATTATTTTGTAAGGGACAAGATATGGTAGCGTTGAAAAGGTCCCATTGTTGAATTGGTCCCACATCTCCCCTAATATTCTTCTTTTGCTGATCAATTTTTTAGTTTTTTGAGCTATTATTTCTAAGTGTTACTATTTTACAGCACCTGACGAAGTGGCAGTTCTAACCGCGAAAGCCTCAACAGTGCTACCGTGAGCTTATTTTAGACTTATTTAACACGTTCGCTGCCATCGTGCATTTTTAGCTTTTTTGTGACCACCTCTCAGGTGCCATTGGTTTTAGTGCAATTTTTTGTAGAAAAATTGCAAGAGGTGTGTCTGTTGGGTTATCTCTAAAAATTTGTCTGCAGTGTTTTTTACATAACTGAGGTGCCAATGCAGCAAAGCCAAGTCCTGTCTTAAAGTGCCAGAATAAAAAGAGCAATTGAAAAACAAATGGATGCATGACCCACCGGTGGGTCATGCTGCGCCTGACTAAAATGACAGCGTGACCTACCGGTGGGTCACGCGGCGCCTGACTAAAATGACAGCGTGACCTACCGGTGGGTCACGTAGCAGCCAACGGGTTAACAAAGTGGGTCATTTTTCGTTCAAATTTTGAAAACTAACTACTACTGTTTTACACCAATTAGGCAAGGTGCGGTGAATTATCATCAGTGAGCCGTGTTGTCATAAAGCTTCTTGATTTTACAGTTTTTAGCCCCAAGAGTAAATTTCAATCTTTTCTTGTATTTAATTTATTTCTGTTTGTTTTATCCTTCCAGGCATATATCAGTTCGTTCACAAACTAGATATTGCTCTGGTCAAAGAAGTGGCCAAAGAAAAAACAAAAGGCGCAATCATATTTTTCTAAAAGATTTATAAAAGTGTTGTGTTTAGCTGAATTCTTTAGCTAATAGTCATATCGGTAAGCCCTTGTAGAGGTGTGTGATCGATATTTAGACTTTATCAGTTTACAAAGTATAGGTAGTGCTGGTTGCTGGCTAGCAAATTTCAGGCGATTTCCTTATCTACTTGTCCATGTGATGAAGGGCGTCCTTAAATGAGATCCCACGATATAGGTGTTGCTGTAATGTACCGCTTTGTGTTGCATCATTGTTTTACACTCCATGGCAAATCTGGTTTAGCATTATTATTATTGTGTGTATATTAGTCCGGTTCCAAGAGACCCAATGCAGCCAAAACCGGTCGCTGGTTACTGATATGTTGTAATGGATAGTTGTATTGTACAGTATGATGTCGGTGATTGTTGTAAAGCAATTTCTCTGTATCTCTCAGTGTATGCTGAAGGCAAATCTCTCTAAAATTAGAGATCACCAAAAATTTTCTAGCTAGCAACTAGCACTATCTTTACTCTTCTTGGAATAATTTGCAACACCCGGAAAGAATTCCATAACTGATACACCAAAATCGAAAAATTCTTCCGAAAAAATTTCTTGAACCTAAATTTACACAGTATTATTGAAAAGAAAAAAAAAACTTTAATTTAAATTGGAATAACCCCTTTCGACAGTTTTGTAAGAATAAAGTCACTCTCGAAAGCAGTTTTAGTGGCATCACTGCATGCACCATACACGCAAATCATTAACTTATCTGGCAATGTAAACAAAGTTACAAAGTGGCAGAGACGTTTGTATCGTAGAAATTCCATCTCGCACTCCTCCTCTTCTTTACTCAGTCAGAACCGCTGCTTTGGAGAGATACCGGACTAAACTGCGAAAAAAATGAAACTACTTTCTACTGTCGCTACTTAAGTAGTTTAAGTCTCGACTACTTGTTTACTTTTAGTCATGTGAAAACACTTATCATTACTTTCTATTTATTTTTTGAGTAAGTAACAATACTTTTACTCAAGTAGATGTTTCGATTCTACTTTGATTATATCTGTTAAGCTGCAAGAAGTTAGGCGCAAATCCAAAAAACACTGCTTCACGTGGAGCATAGCATGCGACATTTAGTAGCAAGGTAGGAAAAATTGTTAAACCACTTGAGAGCGAGTGGCGTTAATTAACGTCGGGTTTGGTTTTCCTGTCATTCCTTTTTTTGACTAAGCAATAATGCAAGGCAGTAATTAGTGCGAAGAGTTTTCTTTTAGCTATAATTAGATGTTGGCTGTAAGGCAGCCGCATTACTTTCTGTCATTTTCCTAAAGCTCGAAATCTTATGTCATAATTCAACAGAACTGGCGCTATGATGTAAAAGCTGTGCCCATGGTGACTCAAATTCGGCGAAGATTTCTTCTTTGTACAAATACCTGGATGGCAACCTAAAGTTGAAACCATGCGACAGCACGAAACTTTCAGTGTCAGACAAGACACAGCCTGAAAGATTCAGAACATGCCTGGTAGTATCACCGAAAGCATTACCGAAACGGTCACGTCTAGGTGAAACAAGCAGGCGCTGGTTTTTGAAGTTGAATTTTGATTCGGTTCTCGCAGACTTTGATAGACGCTCATATTTTTACGAAGACTATTTCTACTTTAGGTCGTTGTGTACCAGGCGTTCTCAATCTTATTGTATTGGTGGCTTTTTTGATCTGTAAAACATTTTGTGACCCACCTCTTAAATTTTCTATCCAAATCGAAGGCAAAAAGATTTTTGGAGATCGACCACTTTGAAGTTTAAATTTTTACTTTTTTATCAAATTCAAAGAGGTCACTTATCTCGTCCGAACAGAGGGTTATGACCTTTTTTTTTGGAGACCATCAAGATCAAAAACCAGCGCCTGCTTGTTTCACTCAGACGTGACCGTTTCGGTAATGCTTTCGGTGATACTACCAGGCATGTTCTGAATCTTTCAGGTTATGTCTTGTCTGACACTGAAAGTTTCGTGCTGTCGCATGGCTTCAACTTTAGGTTGCCATCCAGGTATTTGTACAAAGAAGAAATCTTCGCCGAAATTGGGTCACTGTGGGCACAGCTTTTACATCATAGAGCCAGTTCTGTTGAACAACGCACTGCTTTAAAAGCCCGACTCGCCGACCTTGCTCATTTGTACTTGACAGCACGATAAACTAACGTCACTTTGCAATTCACAAAGAGTGCTTCCGTGCAATCAACAGCTTACGCAAGAAAGATGATGTCATTAGTACTAAACTTGACAGAGGCTCTGGGGTTGTCCTTTTATTGGCCTCTTGCTGCGCTTTCTTCAGCATTTCGCTCTTGCGAAACCTTTCTTGGTATGATGCAGACAGAAAGAGTTTGTTTACACTCTCAATTTCTTTCGATAATCGCGGCGTTCTTATTTGGCCTCTTGCTGCGCTTTCAATAGCCAATCTTTCTTGGCGCGCTTTGCAATATTAGCGCTATTATTGGTTTGTCTTGATTGCCTAACGTCCAAATTAATCACATAAAATATTTACTCACTCCAGATTTTCCCTTTTGACGCGATACCGCCACTAATGCGATCGTCACGAAAAGCTGATGGCTCAAACAGCTTTTTTCAAAGCTATATTAAGATAATTCAAAAAAAGTTTATTGCGGCTTGATGCAAAAAAAAACAAAAAAAACTCAAAAATTTTTTTATTTGTGCTTTAGGGTTGTTATATTACCCCATAGTTTGTTTCCCTTAAAACTTGTAGGTAATTATAGAAACCGGAGCTATATATATTAATTAACCCTATGTATTCTTGGACATTAAGCCTATTTGTTCTTGGGGCTCTGAATTCGCAGCTTTATTTCGTGACGGGAACTCTTGGGATCCTTGTGTACTGTATCTGTTGCTGACTGATTGTGTAGAATTCTGAATTCAAAGATATAGCCCGTTTTCGCAACATTTGGAATTCACATGTTCTGTAGTAGCTTGATGCCGACTGATAGAGTGGGACTCGGGATTCACAGGTTTATTTTCTGACGGGAATGCTGGGGATTTGAGTGCTTTGTATCTAATGCCAACTGATGAAGTAGGACTCAAAATTTATGAGATTAGTACCGGACAAAAACACTTGGAATTTGTGGATTTTGTACGGGATGTTGACAGAAGCGGTCGCAATCTGGATTTGTGAGTTTTCACCGTAATGAGAATACCGGAATTCGTGGTTTTCGTGGCCTGCTTGATCTTAACTGATGTTGTGGAACTGAGGATTTGCGAGACGGCTCCATAGTGGTGTTGCTCTGGGCTCTGGTTTACTTGTCTGCCAGTTTTGTCCTAAACTGCTCTTGTCGGATAGTAATGATGTTTTTTCTGTTTGTGTTTGGTTCTTTTGGTGTTTTCAACAGTGCAGATTAAAATGATGCTACTTAACAATAAGCAGGCAGGTAGCAATTTGTATTTTGTTCACCCGGAACTAATGCCAACACAAAATATTGACACTTGAAAAAGTAGATCTTCAAAAAAAAAGTTCATCCTATTCAAATTAAATCAAAAAGTGCAAAAATTTAAACTTCAAAATGGTCGATCTCCAAAAATCTTTTTGCCTTCGATTTGGATAGAAAATTTAAGAGGTGGGCCACAAAATCTGTACAGATCAAAGGGCCACCAATACAATAAGATTGAGAACGCCTGGTACACAACGACCTTAAATAGAAGTAGTCTTCGTAAAAATATGAGCTTCTATTAGAGTCTAAGAGGTCTGTCCAAAAAGTATCCGACCATTGGCCATAAAACACACAACACAATGAATATCACAAATTATTTTTAATCTTTTTCAAAATACTCCCCTTGCAAATGCAAACACTTTTCCCAGCGCCTCTGCCACTTTTGCAAGCACTTCTTGAACTTCTCCTCTGGAATGCTTTTGAGCTCCGCCGTTGCTTTTTCCATAATGTCCTTGCGTGACTGAAATCGTGCCCTTTTAGCCTAGTTTTTAACTTAGGGAATAGCCAGAAGTCGCATGGTGCCAAATCAGGAGAGTGAGGAGGCTGTTGCACAAGTGCTTTATTGCATTTGGCCAAAAAACCTGTGATTACATGGATGAAATGAGCGGGAGCATTGTCATGGTGAAGCTGCCAGTTCTTTCCTGCCATATGTCCGGCCGCTTTTTTCGCACAGCATCACGAGGGCGATGTAAAATCTCCAAGTAGTGCTCTTTATTGATTGTTCTTCAACAATTCACTTCTTCATTAATTTCCCTCCCTGAGTGTTAAACGGCGATCTTCCATCACAATTTGGCGAACCTGTTCAATGACCTCCTCGCTTCGGCTTGTGGATGGCCTGCCAGAGCGTGCTTCACTGTCCACTGATATTCGACCGTTTTTGAAGCGATTAAATCATTTCTTTATTTGAGTTTGACTTTAAGGACTCATCTCCAAAAGCTCGCTGAATCTTTTGAATTGTTTCAGTTAGTTTGTTACCTAGCTTTTGGCAGAACTTGATACAATATCTTTGTTCGATACCTTCTGTCATTACGCTTGAGAGCAAAAAATCGACGATCCTGCATTATACGACTGCACTAAATGCTTCAAAAACAGAGAATGAAATTTTTTGTGCGTGTGCGGTAATTGTGACGTTACAATACGCCAAAATCACTTTGCTGGCGTGGCATTATTTTTGGCGGGAGGAAATAGGATCGGATACTTTTTGGACAGACCTCGTATAGCAGGGGTCGGCAACCCCTGGCACGCGTGCCACAGGTGGCACGCGAGAGGATTTTTTATGGCACGCCAAGTGACTTGACGCGCATGTGAAATTTACCCTATAAGCGTGCGCGGCGCACTCTCAAGTTCAAACTGTCTACACTGCACGAAATCAACAGTCCTAAAATTTGTCAAGCATGCAATTCAGTTGACAATTTCTGTGTCGGCGATGTCTGTTGTGGTTCTGCCAATGACATTCACAACTGGCTCGCTGTGAAAGCGAAAAAATTGGCTCAAGACAATCCAGTTCATGCGAGTTCCCATTAGCACAAACACATTAGAGTAAACAAAGATGCGATACGGCGCAAGAATGAATAAATTTGTGGTGCAGACACGCCTAATTTTAAAACAGTAACGAAAATATTGAGTTTCCTTGTCGCACGCTCTGCTACAGCACACAGACAGTTTTGAGCTTTGCTTGAAGTAATGGAAAGTGCATACCATGATGTGCTGCTGCACCTGCAGTGTCAGATGGTTAAGTTGCGGTAAGGTTCTCTTGAGGTTCGTTGAATGTCTAGTCGAGATAAGGGTCTTTTTGATATCACAAGGAATGGGCCTACCCCGAACTGGAGGATGAAAAGTGGCTTGTAAAACTGATGTTTCTTGCGGACATCACAACACACCTTAACGAACTTAAATCTTCGTCTGCAGGGTACAGTACAAACAGTGATGTGTCTTTTTGAGGTATGGAAAGGATTTGCATCTAAACTGGATGTCTACACACGGGACATCCGAACCGCCACCTTTCGCTACTTTAAACATCTGAAGGCTTTCTCAGTAGATCACCAAGTTAATTCGGTTGAAATTGATATGTTTGCACCTGTTATGTTTCTGTGTTTCTGTATTGGGGGTATTAGGGGTATGATATGTTTCTGTATTAGGGGTTCAACGTCTCAATTTTGCACCAAATTTCAAGATTTTCAACATTTTGGTTCATTGTTTTCTTTTCTCATCAAGCCCGAGAGCAGCAAAGACTTGAGCTTATGTGCATTTGAATGGATGGATATTGAAGACTTCCAGTTGCAGCTGATCGATTTCAAACCATCTTTATTGTGGACATCGAAATTTGTTGAATTGCGGAAATCGCTGGAAACGATTGAAAACAAGCAAAAAACATTTTAACATGTTGGGAATCTTTGCTAGAGAAACTTAGCTGTCTGAAGAAGATGGCAATAGCTTTGCTGTCTGCATTTCAAGCCACTTATTTGCGTTAAAAAATATTTTCCCAAATGAAGGTTATTCTCAGTGCCCATCGCAGCCGACTTACGGAAGATCAATTAAAATTATGTGTTCAACTAAGTGTATCCAAATTTAGTCCCAATATTACTGAGCTGAGCAAGGAAAAGCAAGGACAAGGAGTCTGTAGTTTCATTAAAAAGAGTCTTTTGACTGTATTCGACCTCATCCAATAAAATTAGTAAATAAATTTGTTTCTTATCCGTTTACTATTCACATCGTTGAGTGTGCAAACCAAACACATAAAAATGTTTGGCACGCGAAGCTGCTTACATCTTGATATCATTCGTAAACTGGCACACTACGTTCAAAAGGTTGCCGACCCCTGTCGTATAGCATAGATTTCCTGTTTTTTGATCTAATTAATTTCAATTTCAACAAATTTTCTGTAACTTCAATGAAATCATTTCAAAATACCGCTACATGTTTAAACCTATATTTTATATTGGGCCAGAAAAAAAAGCAGCTTCAGTAAAGGAGTCAGCCCAAAACCAACCAAATTAACGTGCTATTCTTCGGTTGTTTCAACAGATGTGAGAGATGACACAAAGCATAGTTAAGCTTCATGTGTTGATGATGATAAAACAGGACCACCAAAGGCTGCACATTCCGCAAATACGCCCGAAACGTCAACGTCACTTCCACAGCTTTCTTTCATCACCACTTCAATGATCCAGCGTGCAGGCCAACTACTGTCTCTGTCGAGCATCATTGCGATCTAATCAAGTTTAATCAACCTTACATCAAAAACCGGAGCGATGGTGTAGTAATTAGAGCGTCCGCTTCGCAGTCGGTAGACCTGGGGTTCATTTCCCAAGTCGAGTCACACCAAAAGACTTTAAAAAATGGCATTCGCAGCTTCCCTGTTTGGCGCTCAGCACAATGGGGATAGCGTGGAAAACAAGCCGGCAAGCTCGCTTGTTGTGTCCTTGGGCAAGGCACTTAACGGGACGCCTCCATTTTCATGTGGCAGACAGGTGGTGGGGTCAAGCAGTCTACCTGTCGTGGTGGCCCAGTCTAACTGAATACTGGCAAACCGAGCCTGAGCGCTAACGCAATGTATGCACATCTTCTTGCATAAATGCTCAGAATGAATTGCTGAAACGACGAAGAAGAAGCTCACACCTTCTTTCTTGTCACACAGACAACGAATTTCAAATAGAATTTGCATTGAATCACACAATTACTTTTCACTCCGCTAAACAGTTATTCACGCAGAATAACCCACGTCACTGGCTAATCATTCAATCGTTCTTCCTATCAATCTCAATCTCTTTATTTCAAGATTTAAGTTGAATTTACAAGAACTTGCAAAAGTAATAATTAATTTGTTTAGTAAACGCTATGGCGTCACAAACAAGCCAGATTTATAATAAATTTATAAAACCTGGTCTACACTGAAGTCGAGCACGGATTTACTTTTGGTTTGTTTTATTTTGGCTCAGTTGCAAGCCGCCCATGACTTGCGACTGAAACAAAGCAAAACAAATGAAAAGATAAGCGACGCCTGGCCTCAATAAAAAGAGGATTTAGTTGAAATAAAGTTGCGCACGGTCGACTAAGTAGAAATATTACGCTATGAAAAATTATTCAGCAGAAACGATTTGTAACCGAGGAAATTAGTGTGCCCCAAGACGACGCTGCCTATTTCCTAGCTAGGGGTTTTAGAGGGCAATTAACACAGGCTTGCGTAGAACAAATACTGAATGTGAAACAATAAACAAAATCAATCGTCCAATAGTAGAGCTTTTATTTGATTTCGTTTCTTTTTGCAATAAAAGTTTGTTTGATTCTTGTAAGAACAAAATAATTTGAATAGTATAGTCACGAATTGACAAACCAATCTATTTTCGAGGCTTTTAACCCTTTGCGGTCCAATTGAATTTCTTTTTTCGGTCAGTCTAGGTCCAAACTCTTTTTTGTGATTTTTTTGATAGATGTTTGTGTGTATGTTAATTTTGTGATTAATTTTTGTTCCGCATCATTGCACCTAAATCCCTAGGCTGATAAGTTTTCAAACTAATCCAAATCGATAAAAAATCTTCTCTTTGCATTTGTTACATAGGTTTGGACTTCTTAAAAGGGTAGTAAACTAAATGCATGTGTGACATGAGTTTGGACCAAACAACATAAATTGTTTTTGCATCCCAGACGATTAGTTGGACCGCAAAGGGTTAAAAACCACTTTGAACTTGCAACAAATTAGTCACAACCTAAATGTCTAGTCTCTTTGGGCACGTCAAATTTGTAAGAATAGCTCTGCTATAAAACGTTTCAAGATTTTGCAAGCGTAAGCGATAAAAATAACGTCATTGGGCTTTCTCAATAATGTTTATTTTTGCCTAGGACAGCGATGGGGAAATTTTTTTAGCCGGAGGGCCGTATTAATCATTCAAGAGTTGGCCGAGAACCAGTGCTTAAAATCTTGCAATGATGTTGGGTTTTGAAAATGATGACCTCCAAAAAAAAGGTCATCACTCGCTATTTGGATGGAAATACGTCAATTCAAACTAAGATTTGATTGCGTAGCGCAGAGGTGGGCAACCTACGGCCCGCGGGCCGCATGCGGCCCCCGAGAGCATTTTGTGCGGCCCGCGAACACTTTTAAAACTTCAGTAAATCTGAGTTACGATGATAAGAGGGGAAAGCATTGCCGTGTTTATGAGCCAAAAACTTTACATGCCACCATGAAAAGAGCATTTGTTGGTTCGCACAGACACATTTTCCGTCTAATCACAGGGTGATGACCTTTTTTTTGGAGACCACCGCTTTCAAAGCTCGAAATTGTTGCAAGATTTTAACTACTGGCCCTCGGCCAACTTTTGAATGGTCAATGCGGCCCTCCGGCTAAAAAGGTTGCCCACCCCTGGCGTAGCGGCTCTTTCAATGATGGTTTCTATTACTTTTGGCTCTTTAGTACAACCAATGTGGCCACCCCTATTAGATCTATGGAAGTTTGTGCAAGTGTTGGGGGGGCGTAGCTTGCCCATCCCTGGTCTAGGAAATGCGCTGGTGAAATTGTCTGAGATTTTGTAAGCTTGATTTATCCAGCTTGACGGCTTGGATAGTACAGGGTGTTTCAAAACGAATACGCAAAAATCATCACGCGAAATGTCAAAAACGAAAAACTTTACAAAACTTAAATTTGAACTCATGTGTCATTCACGTTTTACTTCATATTTTGCAAGTATTAAATGTTGCCACCATCGGAACACGAACAACATCAAGCTAATATTAGAATTCCTCCCAAATGTACCTCAGCATTTCGCGGTCTACCGTGTTGATTGCAGCTGTTGTTATATCTTTCGTTCCATAAATCAGTGATTCTGAACCTTTTTTTTCGTTGCGGCACACTTTTAACGATTTCAAAATTTGGCGGCACACATAGAAAAAGATAAGTTTGAAAATTATTTACTTACCTACAACACACAGCGTAAAATAGTTTATGATAATAATTTTAAATTATATATCTAAAATTTGGCGGCACACTTTTATAATTTCGCGGCACACAAAAGTGCTGCGAAATTGTAAAACTTTATGATGTGTTCCCAAAATGCGCACATTGTGGGGTTTGACTTTGCCACTCCAATGGAAAGTCGCTTCGTCACTAAAACCTAGTCATGAAAAAAGAATTTCATCATCTTCCACCATCTCCAGCACTGATTCACAGAATATCCTTGGCATGATCTTGTCGTCATTAGTAAGTGGTTGGATGAGGCTTAGTTTGTACGGTTTCGTGTGTAATTGTTGTTTTCACACACGCCAGACAGTAGTTGGAGCAATCTCAAGCTTTTAACCGGCGCGATGGTGTAGTGGTTAGAGCGTCCGCATCGCAGTCGGTAGGCCTGGAGTTCATTCCCTAAGTCGAGTCATACCAAAAGACTTTAAAAAATGGTATTCACAGCTTCCCTGCTTGGCGCTCAGCATAAAAAGGGGTAGTGTGGAGAACAAGCCGGCGTTTGCCTAACGTCCAAATTAATCACATAAAATATTTACTCACTCCAGATTTTCCCTTTTGACGCGATACCGTCACTAATGCGATCGTCACGAAAAGCTGATGGCTCAAACAGCTTTTTTCAAAGCTATATTAACTCTTTCGCTCCCGCGATCATCAACTGATGATCTCGTGTTTTCAGTGTTTACCTCAAATTTTTTTAAAATGAGTTACAAAATTAGTTTACTAAAAAACCGATTTGTGACTTTATTTTTCATCCGATTTTTATAAAATTTTCAAAAAATCACGCTTATTTCTTCACGCATCGGAAAATGTATAATTTGTGCCCTAATTCATGGATTTTTATACCCAAAAACGGTTAAAATGATCAACAACCCAGTTGTAGACGACAAAATCGGCCAAATTCTCAGCACGTGCCAACTACGCTAAAATCAAATTCAGATTACATCTTTACCACATAACCAAACCCTTTATCATTGACACAGTCTGCAAAACTACTCTTTTGGGGCATCATTTGACAAAATTTCAAGCGATAATAATAAATTTTGCTTTTATAAATTTCCAAATTTTTTAGGGATCTCAAAACCCCCTCAAGCAAATTTGAATGGTAAGTAGATAAAAGTAAATTTAGTGCATAAAAAATATCATATGTTGCTAAATACCGATCTCATTTGAAAGCTTGAGAAATTTGTTTTCCAGAAATATATAACTTTAAATAGTCTAGACTAAGTGGTATATGATATTTACTGATCAAAAATGAGTACTGTACATCATGTCAGTTCAAAACCCCCCAAAATTTTTTGACTTACCCTCACTAAATTATAATTTTTAGAAAAACTACACCCTTTAAAAAGATAAAATAAATTGCAAATGTTTCACTACTAAAGTCGTCATTTTGTGTCAAGTTTCCAAGGAGACATAAAGCGAAATACAAGTTTCAAAGCTAGCAGAAATTTTGCTTCTCTAAATCAAAGTTTGCTGTATCCCCCTTGTTTCTCACGAAATGGGAAGGGTGTAAACAAGCGGCTGTTTCATTGTCAGTGACAGCATATTCTATTTAAACTTGATATTTTCTGAATCTTGAAGAAATTCCCTGTTCAAAAATACATAATGTTACATGGTTTAGGCTAACCTCTAGCAGATAATAACTGATCATATTTTAGGTACTAAATTTAACTACCAAAATTTGGTACCGGTCGGTACCGGTCAAAAAAAAGGTCATTTGCCTCAGAAAATTGCAAATTGTAGAAAACCTAGGCTTTTAGGTAAGTTTTGATTGATGTACCTTGAAAGCTTATTTCCTTAGCATCATTTTGCGACCATTTCTAAAAAAATTGGTAGAAAATAAAATCTGTAGTGATCTTTGAGGTGAGGGTACCTCTTTAATTTTGAAGACAACTACCCCCCAGTTGGGGGGTTTATTTGCATAAAATTTGCATATTCAAAAAAAATTTTTTTTTTTTCTATTTGAGATCCTCAAGAAATGTAGATTTCAACGATATATCACACTTAATGTAGAAGTAGACAGCTGAGTAATGATTTCCAAACAAACTTGAGGTACATAATTATGATTAATTATGATTGATTATGACAGTTTTTCGCGCTGCCACCTTACGGACATTTTTTTTCGCTTTTCACGCGGGAGCAAAAGAGTTAAGATAATTCAAAAAAAGTTTATTGCGGCTTGATGCGAAAAAACAAAACAAAAAAAACTCAAAAATTTTATTATTTGTGCTTTAGGGTTGTTATATTACCCCATAGTTTGTTTCCCTTAAAACTTGTAGGTAATTATAGAAACCGGAGCTATATATATTAGTTAACCCTATGTCTTCTTGGACATTAAGCCTATTTGTTCTTGGGGCTCTGAATTCGCAGCTTTATTTCGTGACGGGAACTCTTGGGATCCTTGTGTACTGTATCTGTTGCTGACTGATTGTGTAGAATTCTGAATTCAAAGATATAGCCCGTTTTCGCAACATTTGGAATTCACATGTTCTGTAGTAGCTTGATGCCGACTGATAGAGTGGGACTCGGGATTCACAGGTTTATTTCCTGGCGGGAATGCTGGGGATTTGAGTGCTTTGTATCTAATGCCAACTGATGAAGTAGGGCTCAAAATTTATGAGATTAGTACCGGACAACAAACACTTGGAATTTGTGGATTTTGTACGGGATGTTGACAGAAGCGGTCGCAATCTGGATTTGTGAGTTTTCACCGTAATGAGAATACCGGAATTCGTGGTTTTCGTGGCCTGCTTGATCTTAACTGATGTTGTGGAACTGAGGATTTGCGAGACGGCTCCATAGTGGTGTTGCTCTGGGCTCTGGTTTACTTGTCTGCCAGTTTTGTCCTAAACTGCTCTTGTCGGATAGTAATGATGTTTTTTCTGTTTGCGTTTGGTTCTTTTGGTGTTTTCAACAGTGCAGATTAAAATGATGCTACTTAACAATGAGCCGGCAGGTAGCAATTTGCATTTTGTTCACCCGGAACTAATGCCAACACAAAATATTGACACTTGAAAAAGTAGATCTTCAAAAAAAAAAGTTCATCCTATTCAAATTAAATCAAAAAGTGCAAAAATTTAAACTTCAAAATGGTCGATCTCCAAAAATCTTTTTGCCTTCGATTTGGATAGAAAATTTAAGAGGTGGGCCACAAAATCTGTACAGATCAAAGGGCCACCAATACAATAAGATTGAAAACGCCTGGTACACAACGACCTTAAATAGAAGTAGTCTTCGTAAAAATATGAGCTTCTATTAGAGTCTAAGAGGTCTGTCCAAAAAGTATCCGACCATTGGCCATAAAACACACAACACAATGAATATCACAAATTATTTTTAATCTTTTTTAAAATACTCCCCTTGCAAATGCAAACACTTTTCCCAGCGCCTCTGCCACTTTTGCAAGCACTTCTTGAACTTCTCCCCTGGAATGCTTTTGAGCTCCGCCGTTGCTTTTTCCATAATGTCCTTGCGTGACTGAAATCGTGCCCTTTTAGCCTAGTTTTTAACTTAGGGAATAGCCAGAAGTCGCATGGTGCCAAATCAGGAGAGTAAGGAGGCTGTTGCACAAGTGCTTTATTGTATTTGGCCAAAAAACCTGTGATTACATGGATGAAATGAGCGGGAGCATTGTCATGGTGAAGCTGCCAGTTCTTTCCTGCCATATGTCCGGCCGCTTTTTTCGCACAGCATCACGAGGGCGATGTAAAATCTCCAAGTAGTGCTCTTTATTGATTGTTCTTCAACAATTCACTTCTTCATTAATTTCCCTCCCTGAGTGTTAAACGGCGATCTTCCATCACAATTTGGCGAACCTGTTCAATGACCTCCTCGCTTCGGCTTGTGGATGGCCTGCCAGAGCGTGCTTCAATGTCCACTGATATTCGACCGTTTTTGAAGCGATTAAATCATTTCTTTATTTGAGTTTGACTTTAAGGACTCATCTCCAAAAGCTCGCTGAATCTTTTGAATTGTTTCAGTTAGTTTGTTACCTAGCTTTTGGCAGAACTTGATACAATATCTTTGTTCGATACCTTTTGTCATTACGCTTGAGAGCAAAAAATCGACGATCCTGGATTATACGACTGCACTAAATGCTTCAAAAAAAGAGAATGACACCAACTATCGGTTTGAAATTTTTTGTGCGTGTGCGGTAATTGTGACGTTACAATACGCCAAAATCACTTTGCTGGCGTGGCATTATTTTTGGCGGGAGGAAATAGGATCGGATACTTTTTGGACAGACCTCGTATAGCAGGGGTCGGCAACCCCTGGCACGCGTGCCACAGGTGGCACGCGAGAGGATTTTTTATGGCACGCCAAGTGACTTGACGCGCATGTGAAATTTACCCTATAAGCGTGCGCGGCGCACTCTCAAGTTCAAACTGTCTACACTGCACGAAATCAACAGTCCTAAAATTTGTCAAGCATGCAATTCAGTTGACAATTTCTGTGTCGGCGATGTCTGTTGTGGTTCTGCCAATGACATTCACAACTGGCTCGCTGTGAAAGCGAAAAAATTGGCTCAAGACAATCCAGTTCATGCGAGTTCCCATTAGCACAAACACATTAGAGTAAACAAAGATGCGATACGGCGCAAGAATGAATAAATTTGTGGTGTAGACACGCCTAATTTTAAAACAGCAACGAAAATATTGAGTTTCCTTGTCGCACGCTCTGCTACAGCACACAGACAGTTTCGAGCTTTGCTTGAAGTAATGGAAAGTGCATACCATGATGTGCTGCTGCACCTGCAGTGTCAGATGGTTAAGTTGCGGTAAGGTTCTCTTGAGGTTCGTTGAATGTCTAGTCGAGATAAGGGTCTTTTTGATATCACAAGGAATGGCCTACCCCGAACTGGAGGATGAAAAGTGGCTTGTAAAACTGATGTTTCTTGCGGACATCACAACACACCTTAACGAACTTAAATCTTCGTCTGCAGGGTACAGTACAAACAGTGATGTGTCTTTTTGAGGTATGGAAAGGATTTGCATCTAAACTGGATGTCTACACACGGGACATCCAAACCGCCACCTTTCGCTACTTTAAACATCTGAAGGCTTTCTCAGTAGATCACCAAGTTAATTCGGTTGAAATTGATATGTTTGCACCTGTTATGTTTCTGTGTTTCTGTATTGGGGGTATTAGGGGTATGATATGTTTCTGTATTAGGGGTTCAACGTCTCAATTTTGCACCAAATTTCAAGATTTTCAACATTTTGGTTCATCGTTTTCTTTTCTCATCAAGCCCGAGAGCAGCAAAGACTTGAGCTTATGTGCATTTGAATGGATGGATATTGAAGACTTCCAGTTGCAGCTGATCGATTTCAAACCATCTTTATTGTGGACATCGAAATTTGTTGAATTGCGGAAATCGCTGGAAACGATTGAAAACAAGCAAAAAACATTTTAACATGTTGGGAATCTTTGCTAGAGAAACTTAGCTGTCTGAAGAAGATGGCAATAGCTTTGCTGTCTGCATTTCAAGCCACTTATTTGCGTTAAAAAATATTTTCCCAAAAATGAAGGTTATTCTCAGTGCCCATCGCAGCCGACTTACGGAAGATCAATTAAAATTATGTGTTCAACTAAGTGTATCCAAATTTAGTCCCAATATTACTGAGCTGAGCAAGGAAAAGCAAGGACAAGGAGTCTGTAGTTTCATTAAAAAGAGTCTTTTGACTGTATTCGACCTCATCCAATAAAATTAGTAAATAAATTTGTTTCTTATCCGTTTACTATTCACATCGTTGAGTGTGCAAACCAAACACATAAAAATGTTTGGCACGCGAAGTTGCTTACATCTTGATATCATTCGTAAACTGGCACACTACGTTCAAAAGGTTGCCGACCCCTGTCGTATAGCATAGATTTCCTGTTTTTTGATCTAATTAATTTCAATTTCAACAAATTTTCTGTAACTTCAATGAAATCATTTCAAAATACCGCTACATGTTTAAACCTATGTTTTATATTGGGCCAGAAAAAAAAGCAGCTTCAGTAAAGGAGTCAGCCCAAAACCAACCAAATTAACGTGCTATTCTTCGGTTGTTTCAACAGATGTGAGAGATGACACAAAGCATAGTTAAGCTTCATGTGTTGATGATGATAAAACAGGACCACCGAAGGCTGCACATTCCGCAAATACGCCCGAAACGTCAACGTCACTTCCACAGCTTTCTTTCATCACCACTTCAATGATCCAGCGTGCAGGCCAACTACTGTCTCTGTCGAGCATCATTGCGATCTAATCAAGTTTAATCAACCTCACATCAAAAACCGGGGCGATGGTGTAGTGGTTAGAGCGTCCGCTTCGCAGTCGGTAGACTTGGGGTTCATTTCCCAAGTCGAGTCACACCAAAAGACTTTAAAAAATGGCATTCGCAGCTTCCCTGTTTGGCGCTCAGCACAATGGGGATAGCGTGGAAAACAAGCCGGCAAGCTCGCTTGTTGTGTCCTTGGGCAAGGCACTTAACGGGACGCCTCCATTTTCATGTGGCAGACAGGTGGTGGGGTCAAGCAGTCTACCTGTCGTGGTGGCCCAGTCTAACTGAATACCGGCAAACCGAGCCTGAGCGCTAACGCAATGTATGCACATCTTCTTGCATAAATGCTCAGAATGAATTGCTGAAACGACGAAGAAGAAGCTCACACCTTCTTTCTTGTCACACAGACAACGAATTTCAAATAGAATTTGCATTGAATCACACAATTACTTTTCATTCCGCTAAACAGTTATTCACGCAGAATAACCCACGTCACTGGCTAATCATTCAATCGTTCTTCCTATCAATCTCAATCTCTTTATTTCAAGATTTAAGTTGAATTTACAAGAACTTGCAAAAGTAATAATTAATTTGTTTAGTAAACGCTATGGCGTCACAAACAAGCCAGATTTATAATAAATTTATAAAACCTGGTCTACACTGAAGTCGAGCACGGATTTACTTTTGGCTTGTTTTATTTTGGCTCAGTTGCAAGCCGCCCATGACTTGCGACTGAAACAAAGCAAAACAAATGAAAAGATAAGCGACGCCTGGCCTCAATAAAAAGAGGATTTAGTTGAAATAAAGTTGCGCACGGTCGACTAAGTAGAAATATTACGCTATGAAAAATTATTCAGCAGAAACGATTTGTAACCGAGGAAATTAGTGGGCCCCTAGACGACGCTGCCTATTTCCTAGCTAGGGGGTTTAGAGGGCAATTAACACAGGCTTGCGTAGAACAAATACTGAATGTGAAACAATAAACAAAATCAATCGTCCAATAGTAGAGCTTTTATTTGATTTCGTTTCTTTTTGCAATAAAAGTTTGTTTGATTCTTGTAAGAACAAAATAATTTGAATAGTATAGTCACGAATTGACAAATCAATCTATTTTCGAGGCTTTAACCCTTTGCGGTCCAATTGAATTTCTTTTTTCGGTCAGTCTAGGTCCAAACTCTTTTTTGTGAATTTTTTGAAAGATGTTTGTGTGTATGTTAATTTTATGATTAATTTTTGTTCCGCATCATTGCACCTAAATCCCTAGGCTGATAAGTTTTCAAACTAATCCAAATCGATAAAAAATCTTCTCTTTGCATTTGTTACATAGGTTTGGACTTCTTAAAAGGGTAGTAAACTAAATGCATGTGTGACATGAGTTTGGACCAAACAACATAAATTGTTTTTGCATCCCAGACGATTAGTTGGACCGCAAAGGGTTAAAAACCACTTTGAACTTGCAACAAATTAGTCACAACCTAAATGTCTAATCTCTTTGGGCACGTCAAATTTGTAAGAATAGCTCTGCCATAAAACGTTTCAAGATTTTGCAAGCGTAAGCGATAAAAATAACGTCATTGGGCTTTCTCAATAATGTTTATTTTTGCCTAGGACAGCGATGGGGAAATTTTTTTAGCCGGAGGGCCGTATTAATCATTCAAGAGTTGGCCGAGAACCAGTGCTTAAAATCTTGCAATAATGTTGGGTTTTGAAAATGATGACCTCCAAAAAAAAGGTCATCACTCGCTATTTGGATGGAAATACGTCAATTCAAACTAAGATTTGATTGCGTAGCGCAGAGGTGGGCAACCTACGGCCCGCGGGCCGCATGCGGCCCCCGAGAGCATTTTGTGCGGCCCGCGAACACTTTTAAAACTTCAGTAAATCTGAGTTACGATGATAAGAGGGGAAAGCATTGCCGTGTTTATGAGCCAAAAACTTTACATGCCACCATGAAAAGAGCATTTGTTGGTTCGCACAGACACATTTTCCGTCTAATCACAGGGTGATGACCTTTTTTTTGGAGACCACCGCTTTCAAAGCTCGAAATTGTTGCAAGATTTTAACTACTGGCCCTCGGCCAACTTTTGAATGGTCAATGCGGCCCTCCGGCTAAAAAGGTTGCCCACCCCTGGCGTAGCGGCTCTTTCAATGATGGTTTCTATTACTTTTGGCTCTTTAGTACAACCAATGTGGCCACCCCTATTAGATCTATGGAAGTTTGTGCAAGTGTTGGGGGGGCGTAGCTTGCCCATCCCTGGTCTAGGAAATGCGCTGGTGAAATTGTCTGAGATTTTGTAAGCTTGACGGCTTGGATAGTACAGGGTGTTTCAAAACGAATACGCAAAAATCATCACGCGAAATGTCAAAAACGAAAAACTTTACAAAACTTAAATTTGAACTCATGTGTCGTACATGCATTCACGTTTTACTTCATATTTTGCAAGTATTAAATGTGGCCACCATCGGAACACAAACAACATCAAGCTAATATTAGAATTCCTCCCAAATGCACCTCAGCATTTCGCGGTCTACCGTGTTGATTGCAGCTGTTGTTATATCTTTCGTTCCATAAATCAGTGATTCTGAACCTTTTTTTTGTTGCGGCACACTTTTAACGATTTCAAAATTTGGCGGCACACATAGAAAAAGATAAGTTTGAAAATTATTTACTTACCTACAACACACAGCGTAAAATAGTTTATGATAATAATTTTAAATTATATATCTAAAATTTGGCGGCACACTTTTATAATTTCGCGGCACACAAAAGTGCTGCGAAATTGTAAAACTTTATGATGTGTTCCCAAAATGCGCACATTGTGGGGTTTGACTTTGCCACTCCAATGGAAAGTCGCTTCGTCACTAAAACCTAGACATGAAAAAAGAATTTCATCATCTTCCACCATCTCCAGCACTGATTCACAGAATATCCTTGGCATGATCTTGTCGTCATTAGTAAGTGGTTGGATGAGGCTTAGTTTGTACGGTTTCGTGTGTAATTGTTGTTTTCACACACGCCAGACAGTAGTTGGAGCAATCTCAAGCTTTTAACCGGCGCGATGGTGTAGTGGTTAGAGCGTCCGCATCGCAGTCGGTAGGCCTGGAGTTCATTCCCTAAGTCGAGTCATACCAAAAGACTTTAAAAAATGGTATTCACAGCTTCCCTGCTTGGCGCTCAGCATAAAAAGGGGTAGTGTAGAGACCAAGCCGGCAAGCTTGCTTGTTTTGTCTTTGGGCAAGGCACTTAACGGGACGCCTCCACCTTTATGTGGCAGACAGGTGGCCCTCCCGTACTTCACCGGATTACAATTGTGAAGTTGCTAACCCATAATGTCGTAAAAGGCGACTCTTGGGTACCCACCAGTGGCAGTCCGCCTTGTTGGTGGTGGGGCTACCAGTCACTGAAAACTGGTTCGAAATGGGCTGCCATCTTTCCCCTAGCCTAATTTCAATTAGGTTGACGGCATGCCGTACCTCCATCCCGAGGAAGAGGAAGGGTAACCACAAACAAACAAACAAACATCTCAAGCTGAAGATTTGCTCGACGTGTAAACTTACGTGGACTCCTCTCAAACGCATCGTGAATCGTCTCCACGTGCTCCTCTGAAACACACGGTCTTCCAGGGCTATTTTCTTTGCATAAGCATCCATTTTCTTTAAACTGCCTAACCCATCGTTGAATGCTTTCATGATAGGCCGGATCAATAATAAATTCTGTTCCGAAAGCACGCTGCACCGTGGCAGTGGCGCTGGCTTTCGCGAACTCAAGCACACAAAACGCCTTGTTCTGAGGAGTCGCCATTTCGAATGTAAATAAAAACGTGATCTTCCCACGATTCAACTACGCCGGAAGGATCACTAACCACAGTGATGAAATCGACACTCAATCAAAGTTAGATAACTACTCTAACTAATCATCAATTATTTAGTCCACCACAACGCTATAAACTTGAAAATATAAGTCATGATCTGGCGTATTGTTTTTGAATCACCCTGTATATTGTAGGAGATTGTCGATAGCCCTGTTACGACCCACGATCTAGATAATGTCATCAATAGTGTCTTTTGCAAGGGTGCAACAACTCAGCTTTATTTCATTAAAGTTGGATGAGCTCTTCCAAAAATACCGGTAACCCCAATCTCAGACAATTCCACATTTCGATATGTCTGTAAATCCAGCGTCATGGAAAAGAGAAAGGGTGATTTATGCTCTCATTATTAATAGAAAACGAATCGCCCTCCTCTCCAAACAAAACACGTAAAAACTGTTACTTTAAGCATCTCCATAACGTCTGATCACTTTTTCTTTTCAAAGAATTAATGCGAAACCAATTATGAAATAAGGTTTCGAGCTTTAGGAAAATAACGGAGAGTAATGCCTTACAGCCAACAGCTAATTATAGCTAAAAGAAAACTCTTCGCACTAATTAATGCGTTGCATTATTGCTTAGTCAAAAAAAGGAATGACAGGAAAACCAAACCCGACGATAATTAACGCCACTCGCTCTCAAGTGGTTTAACAATTTTTCCTACCTTGCTACTAAATGTCGCATGTTATGCTCCAAGTGAAGCAGTGTTCTTTGGATTTGTGCCTAACTTCTTGCAGCTTATCAGATATAATCAAAGTAGAACCTAAACATCTACTTGAGTAAAAGTATTGTTACTTACTCAAAAATAAATAGAAAGTATTGATAAGTGTTTTCACAAGACTAAAAGTAAACAAGTAGTCGAGACTTAAACTACTTAAGTAGCGACAGTAGAAAGTAATACCATTTTTTTCGCAGTTTAGTCCGGTATCTCTCCAAAGCAGCGGTTCTGAGTAAAGAAGAGGAAGAGTGCGAGATGGAATTTCTACGATGCAAACGCCTCTGCCACTTTGTAACTTTGTTTACATTGCCAGATAAGTTAATGATTTGCGTGTATGGTGCATGCAGTGATGCCACTAAAACTGCTTTCGAGAGTGACTTTATTCTTACAAAACTGTCGAAAGGGGTTATTCCAAATTAAATTAAAGTTTTTTCTTTTCAATGACACGGTGTAAATTTAGGTTCAAGAAATTTTTTTGAAAGAATTTTTCGATTTTGGTGTATCAGTTATGGAATTCTTTCCGGGTGTTGCAAATTATTCCAAGAAGAGAAAAGATAGTGCTAGTTGCTAGCTAGAAAATTTTAGGCGATTTCCAATTTTAGAGAGATCTGCCTTCAGCATACACTGAGAGATACAGAAAAATTGCTTTACAACAATCACCGACATCATACTGTACAATACAACTATCCATTACAACATATCAGTAACCAGCAACCGGTTTTGGCTGCATTTGGTCTCTTGAAACCGGACTAATATACACACAATAATAAAAATGCTAAACCAGATTTGCCATGGAGTGTAAAACAATGATGCAACACAAAGCGGTACATTACAGCAACACCTATATCATGGGATCTCATTTAAGGATCCCTTCATCACATGGACAAGTAGATAAGGAAATCGCCTGAAATTTGCTAGCCAGCAACCAGCACTACCTATACTTTGTAAATTGATAAAGTCTAAATATCGATCACACACCTCTACAAGGGCTTACCGATATGACTATTAGCTAAAGAATTCAGCTAAACACAACACTTTTATAAATCTTTTGGAAGAGTATAATTGCACCTTTTGTTTTTTCCCCTGGCTTCTTTCTTGACCAGAGCAATAACTAGTTTGTGAACGAACTGATATATGCCTGGAAGGATAAAACAAACAGAAATAAATTAAATACAAGAAAAGATTGAAATTTACTCTTGGGGCTAAAAACTGTAAAATCAAGAAGCTTTATGACAACACGGCTCACTGATGATAATTCACCGCACCTTGCCTAATTGGTGTAAATCAGTAGTAGTTAGTTTTCAAAATTTGAACGAAAAATGACCCACTTTGTTAAATAAGTCTAAGATAAGCTCACGGTAGCACTGTTGAGGCTTTCGCAGTTAGAACTGCCACTTCATCAGGTGCTGTAAAATGTAACACTTAGAAATAATAGCTCAAAAAACTAAAAAATTTATCAGCAAAAGAAGAATATTATATCAGTTGGTTTTAGAAACACGAAGGAAAGGTTGCGAGTTCGAATCTCGAAAAGATGAGATCTTCCAGTGGAACTGCCTCACGTTAAAGCTGATCAAAAGCTAAGCCTCCTCGTAACAAGCCGAAAACATGGCAAAACGCAGTAATTACATCTCAAAAAACTGTCTGCACCTGTATAGCCGATCCCGTTGTAAAAAAAACGCCATTCCGCTTTGCTGAAGACATTGCAGAAAACAATGACTTTGTAAACATAGGGCGGAAAGCTGCATTTAATGTTGTAAGCGTCAGAACGCGATTTACGCAATGATCGCCTGTCACCGCGAAAAATTACTGACATCGCACAATGAGTTACGCAACGTTTTAGAACAAGTTGAATAGAAATGCATTTTGTGCAAAAGACAGATCATTATAGCTAATGTAAAAATTGACGCAGTAAAACAAGTATGGCGCTCAGCAAAAGATGAAATTTCACGTGGGGGTACCGAGGAGGAAATAGCGTAAATTTATATTGCAGACGCAGATCCGTTATAGACCTAGCTACTTGGAGAAGAACGGAAAATAGGTTATTTTTTCTTTTTCTTCTTTCCTTTTTTCCCTCCTTTAGCCCCAGGCCAAGCAAATACTCTTTTCTCGAGGCAGTCAGGTGCGGGCTGAGAATATCAACCTACAAAAAACATTTTCAGAGTCGTTGGAAAATATAGCTGTTGTTGATTGCTGAGATAGAATAGATAACTCGCTTTTACAAAAATACTTCAAAAACTTGATTAACTCTTTCGCTCCCGTGAAGCAGTCCTCGAATCCTTTGTAGCAGATGCAAAAAACGGCTATTTGCATAAAAAAAAAACATTATTTATCTTTACTTTTATCATTCACTAGTTTTAGGCCATTGGCTATTATATTGGTCGGGCAAAATTCAAAGCGTTTTTTTAGCGCATTCTAATTCAACAAACATCAAATTTTTCGCATATACTGAAGTAAAAGTTATAATCACTCAAGTAGCGTAATTTCTCCTTAACTTACTCAAGTAAACGTGGAAGTAGCAAAAGCTAGAATTGCTTAAGTAAGTAGCTCGTTGCTGCTAGACCTACTTAGGGAGTTTACGCAAGTACAATTACTTACGATTACCAGCAAACTTACGGACAATAACGGTATTTTGTTAGAGGGTATAGAGAGGGAAATCAATGGTACTTTGGCATTCTGGAAAAAATTTCGCAATGGCGAGTACACTACTGCAATAATAAACGATGGTAAAATCACCAAGAAGTTGGATATTGTCAGCACCTTTGCTAAAACTATGCACACAAGGAAAAAACTATTGCTTGATTGTGAAGATGAAGATGAAAGTAGTCATATGTGTGTGAGCAGGTGAAAGTCAAGACCAAGTTTTCTGCTGTTGGTAGATAGCGCTGCTGAATCTTAAAAATTTCGATTTTGCGAAACGAAAAACGCAGCCCAAATCTCTATTTCTTTTTAAAAAAACAATATCTTTTGAAGGAAAGTACACTTAACTTGCAAAATGCTTACCAAAAGTTTGAAGAAAAGTAGGAGGTATTGACCCTCTTGAAATAAAGGATGAGTCAGTGCATTTTGTGCTGGTTTGCAAGAGAAAATAAACAAAACTTAAAAATAGCAAGAGACTTTTTGAAATACATTGTACAAGGCAATGGACGGAAATATTTCCTAATTTGTTTATTGTTCTGAGGGGACTGTTGACATGTCGATTTTCTGCAGCCGCTGCTGAAAGAAGTTATAGAAAACTTAAGTTGATCAAATTATTAGCGATAAAAAATGATGGATGATATATTCTCGTCATTAGCAATGATTTCAATTGAAAATGCTTCCACGCGGTCATTAGATTTCAGCCACGTAATTAATGCTTTTGCGGCATAGAAAAGATCACAATGATAGGTTTGAAAATTTTGCATACCAAATTAACAATCTGCTCTTAAAATATGTTTATTTTGCCCCCAACAACCTCTATATGGTGTGTAAATTATGAGATTTGCAAGTTTGAAAAAATCCAATGCAATGCTATCAATTTATTTTATACTAATTTTAACGTAGATCTAAAGCCATGAGTCTTTTTTTCTTACCGATCCTGCTTTACTATCTTGATTTGCACAAAAACTCTAATTGCTGTCGCACATCACAGTTGTCAAACAAGAGTATGTGTGAATACCCCCTGGCAGGAATAGGGGCCAACCTATGGGTCTCCGGGTGAGAGGAGCCAAGACTCATACGGCTCTGATTCTACCAAATAGGACTGATAGCAAAAATCCGAAAGTGAATGCTGCCCAATGGCTAATACCCTATTTTTCAGACCATAGAGCGCACCAGACTATAGTGCACCAGACTACAAGTCGCATTTAATGAAACAAAAACTGAACGCATTTTATCGGTACCGTACTTGCATTTAAAAAACAAAAAACACACTCGTAAAGGGACTGAGAGTAGGTAATTTGATCGCAAGAAAGAAAGAAGTTTGCTCTCAAGAAAAAACGAGTTGAGGAAGGTACAATTGCGTTGGTAGCGCTTATTACAACATAAAATTTGTTCTCAGCTTGGTGACAAAGCGCAACCTGATCCACACATTAAACGCACCGGACTATAAGGCGCAGGTTCCATTTTTGAGAAAATTAAAGGATTATAAGTGCTCCTTATGATCCCAAAAATACGTTTCCTTTTTTACTGTAATGATATTCTTCACAAAAATATACAAAACGAAATAAATGAATATATTTTAGACAGGTCTACGCATGGTTTAAGATGTTACAAAAGTTTAAATTTTGAAAGTGCTGTATAAAATAGTAACAATATTAGTTTTCTTCAAGGTAAACAAACCAATATCCGTAGAAAATTGATATCGTTTGGCAAGTGTCATCAAACAAAAGTGGTCAAAACCAAATTAAATGAACGGAGAGCCCTAATCGATCAAAACATCGGCTGTGACGTACTGTGGAAATGAAAGAAAATTGGATGGAAGTAGATAATTTGCCTTCAGTCAGCTATAAATAAAAACAACTTGGCAACTGCGGCTTCTCACTGTGCAGACGGACAGTGATAAAGTGATATTTAAGAGGCTAGAATAGAGGTTTCCAAACTTTTTGCCTCGCGGACCCCTTTTTTGCGGTCGTGCTTTTTTGCGGGACCCACAAGAATATGTGACAATAGCTTTGTCATTCGTCTCATTTACGATAATGATATGTCCTCCAAAAAAAAAAAGTCAACGCCTTTGTTGTTGCCACGACTGTGTCACTCGTGGTCCAATTCGTAGTCAGGCCAGAGTAGATTTTTCATAAATTTGTTCGCCGCGAACCCCCTGGGCAATTATCACGGACCCCAGTTTGGGAGCCTCTGGGCTAGAATACCAAAGTCTATGGCAAGAGTTTCCAAAATTTCTCAATCAATTTTTTTCTGTTTGCAGATTCCTTCGATCGTATTTTCAAGCTTTTTGGCCAAACAATGTTCAAAAAAACATCTAGCAACCAGTAGAGGTGCGATTCTAAAGAGGAGATTTTGCCAAAAAAGTAGAGGTCAGGCAAAGATATATTATCAGCCCTCGAAGTGGAAAAATTGCTCGAAGTGAAAAAATTTGGTTCTGCCAAAAAATTGACCGTGACAAAAATTTATAATTACGACCGTCAACGAACAAAAACAAAAACACAAAGTATGCTTTTAGGTGTTTAGAAAAGTTTTGCTGAATCATGAAAACAATTTGAAGGCGTTTACTGCGTCGCCTTGCAACAATTTAAAATTCGATTGCAAAACAAATCAAATCGTTTTGGAAATGAGTTATTTCAAACAAATAAGTTTAGTGCTGGTCTGACATGATGTGTTCCCAAAACTCAAAAAAACAATAAAGCTTGATTTACGTAGTATTGGTTACCAACCGCACGTTTAGCGTTTATTGTTATACAACCGTTCCTTCGAAATCAGTGTGCTTTAAAAATTATATGTTTGTCGTTTGAATCTGGTCAGCATGCAATTTACAAATTACAGATAAAATGACTCAGAAGGCGGATATTGTTAATAAATGACCCGCTGCCACCCTGGATCTTTATTGCAGATGAACCGAATTGTGTCAAATCATCGTTTTATGCTCGCAACACAGTAACTGAAAAAAGGTCAGTTCAAACAATGCAAACTCGCCGGTGACTCAACCGACCTTTTTCGGTAATGCGGCAAAGAATGCGCTATTAGTGGCATTTAGAAAGCGTTGATAACAACTAGTGGCTACTTCGAATCTGTTATTCGATAAATGTTTCCTGAATAGTTTTGGCAAATTGCCTTCAAGATTTCTTCCGATACTGCCTTTTTTCTTTTTTTTGAAGCTGACACATATTATGCGATGGAAATTGTCAGAATGACAGCAAAAGAACAAGTGCGCGTACTCAATCAAAACAGAATGGGGGGACTAAGAAGCAATAGTCCGCCTGACAGCGACTACGTATTTATGCAACCAAATTCAGTTCCAGTGTTAAAGTGCGTCACAGCCGAATTACAAAAGATTAGTCAGAAATCGCCCAAAGAAGGTGTTTATATGAATCCAAGGTCTTTGCAACCCGGTGCCGAGGGGATGCAGTCAAGTTTGTACAAGATGGTAGACATGTCAGAACTACACACGTCGCCAGAAATGCCAGAAACAGTCACTGAAATAGTGACTCCGTCGGAAACTAGAAGAGCGGATTTCAAATCCGCTTTACGTAGAATGAGTTCAAATCCAAAAACTGAAGAAAATCCAGTCATATCGAAGAGGAATCAGAAAATAATTTTTCCATTTTCGAAAACCAGCAACATGCATAAGGTTGGCAGAAAGCTGACATTGCTTAATCAATTTGTTTTTAGCCCGGGGCAAATTAAAGATAGGTCAACTAGTTGGCATTTCAAACTCAATGGAGTGCGATATTACTCCTGTTCAATAGCTCTTAGCCATCTTGTCCGTGGACAAGTACATGGCGGAGATTTTTGTTTGGGGGAGGAAACTGACCAAAAGTGCAATGGCTGTTTTGTGCAAATTGTTGAGTGTTTGTAAAAAAAAATGTTTTTACTCCAAGTGTCAGAGCTGAGTGAGGGGGATTCAGTTGCTTTTTGGTCTTCCTGCTCGGGTTTGGTATTGCTGCCTTGTGGCTCTGTCGCAAGTAAACATCAATCCAATTCTATTCCTGTGTAAAACTAATAGATTGCATTGCTTGTGTGTGGTACCGGAAAGCAAATATGGTCGTTGTTTTGTAGTGAACTAATAATTTTGCCAGCTATACTGTATATGGTGCTTCATTAGTCGCCGCATCATAATCATCCCAAAACTACAAAACGGTCTTGGATTATTAGTGCTATAATTTCCGATTGCGAAGTAATGACGTCATGATCGTACATTGAAGGAAATGTTCAAGAAATATATTGAAAATAAGGCTACAGGAAGAAGAAAAGCATTGTTACATAACTAATTGCACACTTAACGCGCTTTCAATGGGCACGCGTGCACATGTTATTCGGAAAATCACCTTTCCCAATCACACCAGACTTTCATTACCAAATTTCGTGCTAACAGACTGAACAGGCGAAAATTGAAGAATTTATTGAAAATTGAAGTTTTTCTGGGCAAAAAAGCTCCAGTATCTCTCGATCCCTAGGCTTGCGTCTGTAGTAAACGAGCCACACGTTATGGGAGCCCTAGACAAATATCAATTGGGCCAAACAATCTTGAATCATATCATTCAACAACGCCATGTTGAAGTGACTTGACATGAAGCCCACAATATCAGCATTAATTTTTTCGCTAAAAATAGGACGATTATCTAGCTCAATGTTATTGAATGTGGGTTCTATTTTTGCGTAACCGATTGCTTCATCACGAAATTAACTCTCATCACAGGCCTATTTTGTCCAGATTTCCGCGCCGTCTTATGAAAATCATTGGAATGCCCAATTATCGAATCATCAAACTGTTGAAGATGAAGCGAAATGCGAAGAAGTGGTCTATACCGAGATGTTGGCCCAGGATGAATTTTGTGCAGACATCAACGACAATATCAGGTCAGTTTGGCATATTTTCACTAAAAAACAACATCGAAAACGTGTGCGCAAGGAAAGTGTCATCATCACTTAGAAAGCAATTGACGTCATTGATGACACAGCTCAAATATTCTTGGCTATTATATCAAATGAAGGTCTTTTCCGGCTGACAACGTTGCATCAAAAATATTGTATTTTACGCCGAAGTTTATCACGCCAAAGCTACTTCTGCACAGTAATTACAGAGCGAACCGGTAAATTGTTTCATAAAATAGCCTAACTTGTCTAAGTGCCGGTTGATATTTGACTTTTAAAAGGAAGAAGGAATTTCATATCTCCCTCTGAGAGAAACTTAGCAACATCTTCCACCCAAAAAATGTGAAATAAGGTGTTAGTCAGAAAAAGATAAAAAATCTCATGCAAGAAAGTAAAAAAACGTGATAAGATAATGAGCTGAAAATATTGCCTAACATAGTTTCCATAGCATTTTCTCTTATCTTTCACCTATCATTCCCAGACAGGAAACAAATGATTATAATGATTGTTGAAAGTACACTCAAGAGGGTCCGCTTTCCAAGCCTCCAGATAATGACACTTGAATTTCTTTCATCACATTTTCGCACCAAGCGCGGTGGTTGATTTTGCGATATTCTGACACGAAACAAAAATTCTGACAAGCGTACCACCATCTGTGACGTCACATGAAACTCATGGTCACGAATTTGATCATCCTAGCGTTTCTTTATTGGTGCCGAAAAGCGCATGAAAGATTTGGATGTTTGGCCTACTTCTAATCGCTCTTTGTAGTGTGAAAAATGAGTCAAATGTTTAAACGACGTCATATCCAATGATGACTTGTTGCTCAATTTCTTTAATTGGGCTCTTCGTTGAACGAACTTGCGTATGGTTGTGCGCAAGTTAAAACCTTTAAGACTCCACTATTTCGCCATCATTTCACGGATTGTGCGGTCGATGGCATTTGGAGATGCACTCCTTGGTTGGAATATCAGGTCAAACGAAAGAGTTAAAGAACGCGCTCAAAACTGAAAAAAATTTGTTCACTCCAGTTTTTCCCATTTCAGGTGGCATTGCCATTGATAAGAAAGTCGCGTAATGTTCCTGGCTTAACAGCTTTTTTCATGGCCTTGTTGAAATTCTATACCGCCTGCAAATTGATTGAAAGGCTTCAAAACTCTAACCTTTTTCGAGTTTCATTATTTATTTGATTAAAGTAAATGCAACTAGATCATTCAAAAATTGCTTTATGCTCCCAGTTTCTGCAAGAATACTCTAGGTTGGTTTTGTTGCTTGCATTTGCGGTGAAGCGCAAGCAACGATTACGGTGGCTTATCCTTTATTGGAAAAACAAAATAAATCAGATTGGTGTTGCAGTTGTGCAAATATTCCTTTCATGCGAACGTTTTGCAAAGCTTCATTGTGGTAAAATTAGTCATGGTCTTTTTCAGCCATTTCTACAAAATTCTTTTTGTTCGAATGCTTTGCAAAGTTTTATTATTTAAAAATTGGTCATGGACTTTGCTCAGCCGTTTCTCCCTTTTTTTTTTCGGTTGATAGTGATTTTCGCATCGATCTTCCTTTGACAAACTAAAAAGATAGTGTCACGTGAATTTTGCGTTGAACACTGTAAAAGAAATTAAACTTTTTATGCATTAAACAGTTCTTTTCCACTCATGCGGTTTTTAATCCAGTATGTTTTTTTTCGTAACAGTGACATCAATTTTCAGAACTTTTCCAACTTTCAATTGATAGGCATAATATGCATATTTTGCAAATTTTAACCCTCTACTCTGCTTATGACGTCATAGTGGCGGAAGCAGCAGTTGCTTTGAGACTGAGTGTAAACTCACACGACAAATTCTGTCTTTGACTGAACAAATTCGTTCACAGGTTGTGAGTTCGCTTCCCATTTTATCCAGTGATACGTTGTCTTTGAGAGCAGGGACGCAGCAAAAATTTTCATTCGGGCGAATCAACGAAAAATTTGCGAAGTTTTTTTCAAACTTCAAGGTGTTCTCAAACAAAAAATCTCCAACCACCTAAGTTTTCCCACTTTTCATAACTTTAAAATATAAAATGTTGAAAGTTTTTGTAAGGAGGTGAATGCCCTTTTGTTCTCTATTTGAACACCTGAAAGTAAAACTATGGGGCGCAGTTTGGAAAAAAATGATTTATTCTGTTGCATGTGTTTTTGTGCCTATTTATGGCAAAACTATAAATAGAAAAAACTGTGGCATAAATAAGCACAAAAAACACATGCAACAAAATAAATTCTTTTTTCCAGACGGCGCCCCTTGTAAAATACGTTGGAAGTACGTCATTCAGGTTGATTTTAGACAGAAGGTAATTTTTTCGATACTTTTGTCCACTAAACGAAAATGGTAAACAGCACTATATTGAACACAGGAAAAGTTAACAAAACAGCGAGCTAACACAAAAACACCGAAGCTTTTCGTCTCCTCTTGGGTATACATGCTAAAATAAAATCTGAAATTTTTAAAAACAATTTTGATATTACAAAACTGTAAATCGATACCGATAGAATGTAAGTATTGCCCTGACGAAGTTCCCCAGAGAAGAGGAAAAGCCTTAACGCTTGTTTGTGTCCGCTTTCAGTTGTTCAAGTACTTGAATCGCTTTCATCATTCGAGTTGTGGCGACATAATTTGTTTTTGAGTTAAAGTTGATGGGCGGAAAAAACTTCTCAAAAATCTTTTACTTCCGCTACCAAATATGGAGAATTGTGTGCGTTGTGCAATAAATTAATTAGAAAATGATCAATGAATTCCTCTCAAAACTTTTGATTGTTTGGCGCAAGAGTGCAGGCTTTAATGTCGCGATTAAGAAGGATTGCGAATTGATTTATAATGCTTGAGTGTCACAAATTTCCTTAAGGCGGAACTTCTATTTGAATTCCGATGCTATAACTTGCTTATACTTTATCTGCAACAAGTTTTGAAATGCACCAATCATTGGCTTTCGCTAATTTGCATGCAAACTAAAAGTGAGTCATGAAGATATGAGCAAAGCTTTAGTCAACTTGGTGCAAATCCAATTAGTTTCATTGATATCACAAATGACGTCCCAAAAAAAACCCTAATCTTTGTTTTTGCTCAGTAAAAACAACTGCAAAGCGGTCAAATGAAATCATCTGCGCTTCTATACAATATTTTGGTGTTCTAAAAAAGAGCGGGTAAAATAACTCATTACTCCATCATTTACCGGCGCTGACATTTTAACTTTATCATTGCTAAACTTCAATTTTCTAAGTTTTTAGACACCTCGCTTTTAGATGGGTGAATGCAGTCGTAAGCGCCTGAGCGTTACCTTCATATATTTTTGTGTAGATTATTTTTAACTAATCTTAAAATTGACTGCCAAGGCATAATCCAGCTTCCGAGCTCCAGATGCCAAGCACACATTTACCCATATTATAATGGAAAAAGCATTTTGAGCAATTTGATCCCAACTTGCCATACACTTTTTAGCAAATAGGTCAGTTTTTTTGCTTTCTGCGGATTTTTTCGTTCTTGTACCACCGTATTGTAGCCTTTACAACGGTTGTGTTAACTTATGTGGCAAGACTGTAAACACTAGGTAGTACGTGATCGACAGCGTGTGCCACTAGCCTGCTGGCAACAATCATCACCAGTGTTGCCAGATGGGGAAACTCATCCACAATTTTTTGAAAATTGGGAAAATTTGAATGTCTTTGGGGCAAAAATTTCTGAAAATTTTCCCAAAGGAAAATTGGGGAAATTTGAAGGTGTCGGAAGTACGTTGGGCACGGGAAAAAAAGGTGAATTCCCACCGTCAGAACAGCTGCCAAAGCTAAAAAGCTGCCAAAGCCAAAAGGAAAATGGGTATTTCCGCTTGATGCGTGAATTTTTTATTGATTTGGAGACCGAAGTGAGCGAATGCTTCAGGTCGATCTCCAAAAAGAAAAAATAAGTCACCGCAAGTCTATCGGCGCTTCAGTGGGTGTCTGCGTCACAGTTTAGGTAATATCGGGCATGTGCTGGAGTTTGATCTCCAAAAAAGATGAAAAAAAAAGGTCATCGCTCGTTTATCGCTGTGTCCATGCATGTTTTGCCTTACGGTTCAGGTAATCTCGGCCATGATCATTCTTTGGATAAATTTGATGTAAATTGGGGAAATTTTTTGACTTTGTTGGCAGTTTAACGCGTAAATACTTCGGCGCGCATTCACGCAATGAATGCGAAATTTCAACAGTTCTGATAAAACATTCGCAGCAGATGAGCTAAAAGAACTCTATGCAAGCGCAGAGACTGTGCTGCAAACAGAGCGCGGCTTAGCTGCAATCCAGCCGTCAGTTAGCCTATTTAGGAAGAGATAAAGGGCGATGATCCGCTCAAACAGAATGACAGTACCAAACACTATTACAAGACAAAGGTCTTCATGTCTGTTTGGAGACAAAAATGGACTAAAAAGGTCTTCACGTTTGTTTGGAGGTGAAATTAGGCGAAATTCTCAATTTCAAAAAGTTGATCTCCAAAATAACAGATTTTCACCTTTTACGAATGTTCAGCCTGCCTCTATTCTCCGAAAAATTGTTTCTACACAAGCCAGCGCAAGCGGCGCCGACAAAAATTCCGCCTTTTGGAGGAAGGGAAGAGATACTGAGTAAATTGGTTTTAATATTCCGGAAATCTTTTCATGTGCTTTTAATAGGGTCATTTCAAGAAAAAGTGATCGCAGGGCTGGGCTGGCTTGAAAGCAATTTTTTTCATCAAGGAAGTAGTATTAACATGGCAAATAAGATAAGGGATCCCTATTAGCGATTGGAATTACTGTTTTGACAGTGATGGGCACTAGCAGAAACCAAACCAGGAAGTATGCACATCAAAAGTTAGAGGAAATAAAACAGCGCACAATGATGGTTGAAAATTTGATAAATTATTCGTAAGATTGAAATATGCCCTTATAGGAAAAAATCACGCCGGATATAGATTAAAGTCTGGAAGCTTCTTCCAGCTTTTGCTAGCTTCTGTCAAAACAGCAATGATAATTAATGGCCGGAATTTTCTTGCTATGAGTCCGTCACGTAGTCGAACTACAAGAGCATACGAATTTGTATCGAAGAGATAGTCCGATGTAAACAACCTATATATATAATGAGTCATTGTTCTGCTACAACAGTTGCTCTACTTTTAATGAAATCAGCATTTATTTTCATTTTTTATCAGTTGGCTGCAATGTATGATTCAACCACAAGGAACTTAGCTGTTGCAAACAATTTTAGCCTTTATGTTCCTTTACAAAAACAACAAAACAAAGAAAAACGTAATTTTCCATTTTAATTTTTATAGATCAAAAAGTGAATTTGTCAAGAACTACATCGCTGCTACATCGAGACGACGTGAAGTAAGATTTCATTACGTTGAATGCAATATATATTCACTATATTACTTTTTATTTAATTAAATTGAAATCATTTGTAATCAACGCTATTGTAGTTGGCTCGCAATGTTTAATACTTTGAGCGATAGACAGAAGTATTATTTTTTGTACAGTACGACCAACCCAGCCCATTTTATTTAGACACTAAATCAGTGTTTTTCATTTAGGCTATAATAAATTTCATCGAAGTCCGTTATTTATACAGAAGTGTTCGATAAACCTTTCAATTTTCCGGCTATTTCTTGATTCAACTGATCCAATGCCAAATCGAGACTAGGCAACAGAAATTTTGAAACAATGATTTCGTTTTTAGGATAGCGGAATGGAAGAAGAAGAAATGCGAACAGAAGAGGGAATCTATTCTGAAGTCTGGCGAAGTGGTGAGATGCTAACTAAGAACAGGCCATTAGCTTTGCTTCAGTAAAGTAATGGATTGACATGTCCTGGCATATTTTAATAGTGCTACTTCTACTTTGGATGAATTTCACTGAAACGTTTCTTCCGATCGAAAGAAAGCCCCACCTCATGTTTTATCTCCGAGCAAGTTTCAAATTTTCAGACCCGGTTGCCTGTAGTTTCCTCGAAACTTCAACTCAGTTATTTAATTAATGACAGATCAAATTATACAATGAGATAAACGTGGCGAAGTATGTAGACAGAGCGTTAAAAACAAAAGTCTTTATAAAAAAGAGCATTTTATTCTTCCGTTATTGCATGTCGGTTTCAAGCAACAACTTAATTACCTTTTATTTCGACGTCCTTGGTTTAAAATATCGTAAAACAATGTACGAATCATGCAAAATTGACACGATTTTATTGGTCATTTTTAACGAGCATTTGGCTGGCATTTAGGATTGCTTTTTTTACCAAAGATTTCATGTAATTCTGAAAAATTCTTAACGATCACTTCACTTGCTTGCGTCACAAACACGAAACACGTTTGTTTTCATACAAAATAATTAATAATTTTCATGAATTCAAATTAATCGATCAACGCTTAGGTTCATTTACATATAATTTTAACTAAGTCTTAGACAACACAGCTTGCAAGGAAAATCTGGCTACAACTGCAATCGTACTAGCATCCGTATACTATGGTCAACACACTGTAGGCCAACAAAATGCCACATATTTTATCTGTGCCGAACAAAACGTGGCTGCGATAGATCTCGTCAAAAAATTTGGCAAAACTTTTTTTCTGAGGGGTTCTCTCGGAGCGAAACAGCGATGTCCCGATCTTGTGAATTAACTTGGTTTGTGCTAAGAGTAAAACTGTAATTTTCGTAAAAAAATATCTAATACCACATGTTTTACCTTTATAGACTCTGGCGATTGCGATACAGAAACTTGGGCTAGGCAATGTATGGAGTACACAGGACCTTCTAAGACCTGTATGGACCCACAAATGCCGACCTATAGAGCCCCTGAACCTCCAGCATTCCCAGCATTGGGATTTGGTGAGTATATTTTCTTTAAAGTTAAAAATAAACTTTGTCTTTTATTCTAAACTTTGGGTAGTGAGTACTTGTTTTTTAGTCGATCAGCTTTTTCCCAAAAGGAGTTAGACATCCTCAAACATTCTCGTTTGAGCCTTTTGTTTAATTCGACGTTTTCAGGTCACCGACGTCTCCCGCCTACTCCGGTGGAAGAAAAGACTTTTGCTGAAGAAGCAGGAAAACACCTGCGTGTGGAAAGAAGATCATCTATTCCCAAACACCCTCCTCCTCTTCCTCCTACGCCTGATAGTTCTCCATCCACTTCTCCAATAGGGAAATGTCCCCTTGCTGATCTTACCCCTGTGGATGTCAAATCAGAGAACCCCAAATCATTAAAATCACGTTCAACCTCCCTCTTTAACATCAACTTCTTTGGCAAAAACCAAAAACAAAATGGAAACAATGAGACCAACTGCAAAGCAACCGAAAAGAAGTCAGAAAAAACGTCTCCAAAATTCTCTCAAAAAATTCACCCCATTGCTGATATGATTAAAAAGCGTCGCAACACCCCAGTCCTTCTTCTCAGCTCCAAACTGAAACCAACTGGAGAAGCTTCTTCCAAAAAGCAAGCTCCTAGTTTTTCCAATGACTCTGCAGTCCACAAAATGGGACCTGCTTCTAAAAAACCTGAACTCGTCTCCACCAAAGCTGTTCCACTTTCGAATGGAAGAAAATCGGAAGGATCTTTTAAATCAAAAATTTTAACCACTATTAAATCGGCTCCTAGCATTTTGCCCGAAAGCCAGAGGCCAGTGGAGAAATCGGAAACCAGTTCCAGCTTCTCTCAGCCAAAGCAGTCTCCAAAGCCACTAAAATCACAAAGTGTCGTGGACCCTGAAAAGTCTCAAAAGAAATCGTTTCTTTACCAGAAAGCACCAGAACTCCGATTTGATGACCAGCCCCGCGATAAAAACGACAAAAAACCTCCGTCTACACGTCATCTAATGAGAGCGCACACTGTTGACGTCATCGCAGCTGACGTGGTCACAGCTGACGTCATCACTGCAGAAGTGCTGAGTGCTGAATCATACGAAGTTCCATTTTATCTTCAAAAATGCTGCCCAGTTGAAAGTACTCTTGTCAACGGCTCGGTCGAATCGGACTTCGCTGCATGCCGAATCAACAACAAAAGTCCAAGGTCGAAAGCAAACGACCGATTTTCATCTCCTGCAGCTTTGGGCAGATCCATCGACTCCAAACGAAACCAGTTTGAGCCGAAAGCTTCCGAAGCGATCAAGGGTCCCAATAAACTGGAAAAAGGCTTTCCTAACAGTCATCCGACTCCAGGAGCAGCTGGATATGAGAAAAAAGAACCTAAATCACAATTTCAAAACAAACCAACTTCTCCCCCGCCAAATTTGTCCCAAGGAGTGCCAAGACGAGGTAAATATTTCACGTATTTATGTTAATTATTTAATTACACACCAAGTGGTCTGTACAGTGCAAAGCTCAACGTTACTGGAAGGCAACATTACGGTATTATTTCCGAGCATAAAAAACCTTTTCGGTTATTGACATAATAGCAGATATTTATTAACATAAATGTGTTTCGACTTGTTTCATAGGTGTCTGCAGCGTTACCGCAGCCCAGTGACATGTCAAGGCAAAATTTGGCTCAATAAATCGGAAAGGCGGGCCTCCCACGTGCTGTTGGTTATTGTTGTAATGCAACAATACGATGCTTCAATAATTTTCTAATTGTGTATAAAGTTGCTCTACGTGGCTAGACGAGCACTAGGCAACCTTGTACAAAACATGGCGGACAATATGTCTATGCTGTAAGAGAGGCTATTTAAATGAAGTTACAAAACATAATTTCGAACACCCTTGCCAGTCACATGCATGCTTTTGCCAAAATTTTCACACCAAATTAAATTTAAAAAAATAACTTGAAATTAGATACGCTTTAAAGCATACGTGTCATGCATCCAAATAATTCATTTTTGAGGAAAATGGTTGTCATCTGACTACACAAATGACGCTTTTCAACATAAAATTTTCTAAATTTAGCCAATTTCGGGGAATATTTCACCGTGATGCGAAAGCCAATCAAATGCACAATAGTCTCGTGACGTACCCGCGAAAGATCAATATCTGTCACGTGAGGCCGACAGGAATTAAACCAGTTGGCAGTTGTAAGGGTCACAAACATCACGACAGATGTCTCTTTGTGAACAAAACCTTCTATGGTTGTTGGCATTTTTTCGATTCGAATGCGAGATGAAGATCAGGCACAATGCGTTGAGCATTTGCCAAGATGCAAATGCAGCAAGGCAAAAAAAGCAAATCGTGTTTTTATTTGCAGGAAGAAATAACATTTGCTCGTGCCTGATGAAAAAATAGAAAGTTGAAAAATATCCAATTGTAATTGTTCTTACATGAAATTAAGTTGGTCAAATTTCATTGGTTGTATGTCATGCTCAACAAAATAAAATCTCCTTAATTGGCAAAAGGAGTTTTACCCTCAAAAAAGCCTCATTCAAACAGAAGCGTAAATAAAAAAAATCACATGCAAAAAATATTATAACAAATGTTAGAGTCAACATACTCTCAGCAATTATCTTAGTTGAAACATCTATTTTATCTCTAGAACCACCCAGTCGCCCACCGCCACCGTCCCTGCAGAAGATTCGAGAAGCACGAATTAAGAAAAATCTCAACCGAAAAGAACTGCCTAATAGGTATGTTTGCGTGCGGGCACAGCTTTTAACAAAGATTGTTTAACTACAAATTTACGATCATATAAGAGTGCTTTGACTGTTCTTGTCTTTCTGAACTCTCCGAAATTAATTGCCTTAAACTATTTAGTCTAGAAACCTTTTCAAAGTGCTTTCAACGACTGTTCTGGCCATGAAAATTTTGAACACACAGTCTGTCGATGACAAGGCTAGCGGTATATTACCTTGCCCTCGCATGTCACGGTGGGAATATAAAATCTATAGTCCGTGCGGTCAAATTATGCGTCCCACGGAAAGATTTGCTTTTGGATCGCGTCCACTGCTTTATCTCTGCAAAAAAGGTCTTTCAGCGCAAAAATAGCGTCACTGTGTGGTTGATCTCCTTAAAAAAGGAGTTCAATCTTGGACTGGCTCTGTCCATGCACTCTAGCCATGTGTTGTTTATCAGTAAAATGGAGTAGATTCCGCTAGTCTGCCCATAACTTTGCATGCCGGTGTGTTACATTATCAGGCATGATGCTCTCATTCTAACGTTGATTGCAGGTCGATGAGCGAGCGCTGGGCAGCAGAGAATCCTTCTTCAATCGAGGTCCGCAATCGTTTTGCCGGCCAGGTGAGGATCATTTGAACGCGCTGCTATCATCAAAAATTCTTCTTAAATCGGCAACGAACTCGACAGAGGCGATCGCCTCAGGAAAAAAAGCAAAAATTTATCACTCTTTCAAGATTTTACTTCCCTCAACAACATTCTAAAATAGGGGTTCTTACACTGGAGGTGTGAAAGATTTACCGGGAGATAGGAGTGCAAAACCACTGACGAGCTTGAGAAAATGGGTCAAAATCAGCGTTTGAAGAAACTCATGTCCAAAAAATGGTCTTCGCGTTGTATTGGAAAACAAATGTTGACCCCCAAAAAGAGTCTTCATGCTTCATACGGGGGGTGAACTGCTTTTTTTACAACATTGTAAAGGGAGGCGCGTTTCAATAAGTTAAGAACTTCTATTCTAGAATATTCGACCGCGTAAAACTGCAATTTTTTTGCGTTAAAACTTATTCTATGTCATTCAAATTCTTGCTTATTTTTAAAGTAATGGGACGAAAGTGCAAGAAAATAATAATATCTTTATTAAATTTAGGTATTTTTAACGACATGTGCTGAGTAATGCTTCTAAGCAACTGACTCATTTTCTAATCTTAGATACTTGGCTCTGGGGTCTTTGAGCAGGTTCAGAGATGCTTTTCGAATCGTTGTAAATAAAAATTACCGAGTTTACTGGGAAATGTCCTCTACTAATCTATTTTTGATTATGATTGAGATAATTTTTGTAACTTTGACTCAGACAATCGCTGACATTTGACTAGCATTCGGTTATCTTTTACTTTTCCACCAAGATATGCTATTCTATTGGTAAAATTATTTCTGTATGTTTTAGCGCTCCAAACATCTTTCAAACCCAGAATTACTACCACTGCCAGACGAAGGTAAGAAAAATCGGAATTATAATGTTGATAAATAACGACGCGTGCACATCTGCTTCTTTTCATTTACAATAATGCTTAATGATGGTTTACTGTTTTTAGTAAGACGTCTATGAGGCGCAATGTCTACAATTGAAACACTCTTTATTACAAAACAATTACAATTATTATAACAACTGATTTTAATTTTCACAGATGATGAATACAGCGAAATTACAGAAGATAATGACGCAATTGAAGACAGGTATGGCCTGATTACGTCATAATACGTATTATTTTTGCGCAACACAAAAGATTAAAATACACGAATTGCTATGCCTGTGCCTTAGTTCTGTTGAATGCACAAGACCTAATAAAAATACAAAAACTTTCCCCAATATGTTTTGTTTATCTTCTTTAAAAGACTGGCTTTAGGTTTCCCATGGTTTACACGACAAGCAATTTCAGTACAGTAGAGTAAATTTCATTTTTATCAAAACTTACAAAAAGCAATATGAGTGACTTTTTTCCTGGTACAAAAATCTAGACGCTGGTGTTGGGATTACTGTACATGTATAATCATTAACTGGAATTGGCTTGCTCTCACTTTACAACAACATTGAATTTTTAGGAGCAAGATGCGATATTTACGGAACAAAAATTTCGCCGGCGCATCCGCAATGACGACAATCAAGTCCAAGATTAATCGCGCTAAATTGCGCTACGGTGACGTCACAATGGGAGGGAGCGTTGAGAGCGTGGAAAGCGATTCGAGCAGCAAGGATTCGGTTGAAAGCGAAGGAATTTACGAAGCTATTGATGCCGGGTTGACTGTAAGGTCCAACAATATAGCCTTGTGAGGCTCCCAGACTTCGCAAATGTTTTTGAAATGCCATTGTCATGACAAGCAGCCATTTTATGCTAAATTATCATCGTCATCCGCTGTGCTGGTAATCCGGAAGAAATCTTTCTTCGCCTTGTACTGATTCACCTTAATAGAGGCAGGATCCTCCTCGTCATACTCCATCTCCTGTTGTTTCATATTTACTTTTTTATTGTTTACGTTTAGTAAAACTATATTTATTTTCTACATGGATTGTAGCAACAAAAAGTTTATCACATTGGACTACGTCATTGGTCACGTGTTGATCCACGTGACATGGCGCATGACTAACCTGCTGAGCAAGACCTAGGCTGTCCATGTTTAATTCTTTATTTCCTGCGAATGTATATTTGGTACCTCCGTAGGAATCGCCGTCTCGAACTGAAAGTTTTGCAAAATAAATCGTCAACAAAATAAACTGCTGTGTGAGTTCATTTTGCAGCTGCTTGCTGCAGCGCGATTATGCAATTTCGGGCGCCGCCTTGTGGCGCAATGATCGCATGGTCTTGCGTTCGAACTTTACGCATGCTGACGAGCGCCTTTTTCAAGGGCCCCGCATATAAGTCATTGTTGGGTTCTAAAAAAAAATCATTTTTCGGCATTCTCTCCAGCTTGATTGTATTGCTTGTGAGAGCGCTGCGCGAGCAGAATTAGTAACTTCGAAGCGGGTTTGAAACCCAAGGAATTTTAGGACTGAATGATGAAAATATACTACTCTTTCAACTTCGACCTCGACCAAGTAATAATCTTTATCAATGAAAGAGAATTAGATCATTCAGGTACAACAAGAAAAAAATTTTTGTCAATGCTGCTACCCATATACAAATTTTGAAAAAGCATGCATCAATCATTGTTTCCCGACGTTCTTCTTTCTGTAGGCTACTATTATCAAAAAAACAAAACAAATCAATCAGTAATAACAAGAAAATCGGAAAAATGTCAAGAAATTGTGGTAAAGACAAACGGCCTAATGACAGCACGACGGCAAATTGAGTCGCTTGATGGCACTATATTATGCATTTTAGCGCAGTTTACTATTCACATGGCATCATATAAATGAGCAAAGTAATCCGAGCAGGATCAGACCAACCCCGATCGAGCTTCGATTGCAGCGACATTTGATAGGAGTTCTAATGTATGCTTGTACAATATACCAAAATTTTATCCCAATCCATAAACACTTTTGGAAAAAAATGGTCTTCTCCTTGACATAAAGCCTTTTTTTTATTACCGGTCCTGTTTTAAAATCTTGCTGGGGCTCTTCCTTTTTAATTTACGGCAACACCAAATCTTAGCTGCGTCAATCTGTTATAGTTAAGCATCTGTTGAACGTGTAGTTTTGCGCGTCTGCTAATGAGCATTGGATCATTTCCTCAACATTCGATCATTTTTATTCATCATCAACTAAACTGTCTTATAACTAAATGATAGATATATTTTATGATGCTTTCTGCCCGTGCCGCAGCACGTACCGTCAACATTTAGGTTGCAACTAAGTTTGATAGATTATCGAAATGCATTATGGGTTGTAATGTTTACACGTAATATTGTGAGCAAATTTATTTGGTAGATTTTGAATTACTATTGGAAAGCTATTTTAAAGCGCTAGTCTATGACTACCAAACACACAACTGTTCAACCTTGATCTTTGACCTCGTCGTTTACCCTAATAGTTCGTTCCATATCTTTGCGACTGAAAATCTTCTAATTGATAAATAGATTTTTTTCGAATTACAGGATCAAGGCTTCACTTTATATCGGTTGAATATTAATGGCAACACCAAGAAAAATGGCTGTTGTGTATTTACCTTGCTGTGAAGCCTAAAGGTTTTGGACTGCTGAAAAGGATAATCTCTTGGCCCATAAACTTGTCAAAAAAATACATCTCGTACAAAGAAGAAGCCTAGTGTGTTGAGTGTCTAATGCAGTGGTTTTCAACCAGGGTTCCGCCAGTACAGTCCAGGAGTTCTGCCAGAAGTTACACAAATTTTATTTTAATAATTAAATTAAATGCTGTTTTTTGCGTAAGACAACTGAATTATTGCCCAGGGGTTTCTCGAGTCACGGGAATGTTTCCTTGGGGTTCCGCTCCAGCAAAAAGGTTGAAAACCACTGGTTTAATGCATTACAAATATGACGGCTTCCTACTTGATCGTTGGTCAATTTCTTCTGCATTTCCCAGCATGGGAGCTTTCATTCCTTTTCCCGAGGACGATCGTCGATGAGCGGCAGGCATGAAGAGGCGGAGTTTTTGCAAAATCCGCTCTTTATCCTCTTTTGTTTGCATAGCCGGAACCGTAGAAAGGAAGAGCTACAGAGAATTAAGTAGAAGATTAGTCTTTGCCTACCGCTTTTGAGGCAAGTACTTCATTTTCAAAAAAGGAACTTTTTGGTATGTCATCCAAGAGGAAAATCATTTTTGCGAACTCCAATAAGCGTAAGCAATCAAACGGAATATAAAAATGTTATTCGAATCAATCAAGCTTACTTTTGGCACGTGACCAACCAATGATGAAAGAGCGTTTAATTCTCTTTGTATTGTGACGTCAGTAACGATGAATAGCATCTCAATTTTAAGCTCTAGAAGTTTACGCAAACCTGGTAAAAGAGTAATAAAATCAATGATAGAAATAAGAAAACCGTGAAAAAGTGAAAAAATTTTATGGGTCTTGTAAACTACGCTTCAATTTCGCCACAGCCTGAAGCTTGCTATGTGTGGTGATTGTAGGTAATTGGGAGTGAGTAATATAGCTAATAACACTTAAACCACCGGCGGGAATGCGTAGTGCTTAGAAGTTTCATTCTGTAGCTGCTAAATCTATAGTTAATTCGTTGTGAAATCGCACCAAAGATTCAAGAACAGAATTCATTGAACTCTTGCTTAGCGCGCAGTCGAGTTCACGCAGTCATGATTGCGATAAGTCCCGACGTTGCAAAAACCGTCGAAGCAGTTGGTAATAAGCGACAAAAAACTCGTTGGTATCCTATTTCAAAGCTCGATTCCAGAACCACTGCATGAGTAGAGACCAGTGAAGTAGTGATGTGGGGGTGGGGTTCCCACTCTGTTTCACACCAACCTGACCGCAAGATGTATATTTCGACTCTGTGCGACCCCACACTTCTTTTTTGAGCGCTACATCCCTGCTAGTGACCGATCAAGAACTAAATGGCCGAGCTACATAGCGTAAGTAATTTGGTTTTGTTAAGACTTGGCTTTAGATCGGTTGAGTTTAAATTTAGTGTCTGCAGATATAACTGGAGATCTTAAAGAAAATAATGAACACCCGAGAAGAAAAGCATATTTGGAAATATTTATGATTGCGGGATGAAAAATCACTTTAAAACTGCGTTGAAAATAGGTTAAAAGCATGCTATATCGAAAATCGCCGGTTGATGCTTTCATGATTACTGTTAGCACATTTCTATGGAGTAGCGGTGACAGGTCACTTCAACGGGTTCCCACGAATTCGGGTCTAGGAATAATTTAGCTATTGAAAATGTCTTGTCCCTATTGAAAATTTGAAAAACATTTGTTCTTTATCTCAGTTTCTTCTCTAGATATCCATGCTTGGCAAAAATTTCGATAAACCCAAACGAAAAGTCATCGTTTTGGCCTCAAAATAATTTGGTACTGAACTTGGGTCAGTTTCTAAGCGTTCCTTGATCTCTTTTATAGCTTTTGTACCTTCTGAGAAGCAGTACATGCACCACTCGTTTGTCATGTAAGCTGGTGTAAAAACAACTATCAACCTCCTTGATAGATACATCTTCGTTTGAACTTTTTCCGAATAATCTACAACGAATACAACGCTTATCGGTGAGATTTGTCAGCAAAAACAAACAGCTGAATCATAAATAAAAATGAGGTAATGTTTCACGCGAAACGTCTTAGTAATAAAACTTACAGTATACTAGTAATTATTACACAAAGCGTTTACTAAAATTGGTTAACACTTCATTATTGGTTAACACTTCATTACTAAAATTAGCTATTTAACTGGAAAAGTTGCAGCTTCGTAGAGCTATTGTTCTTTAGCGACACATAGAATAGGCTAGAAAAATTTGATGATCACATGTTTTGCTTACCCAATCGAGGTAGTAAGTTATCATCATCTACCAGCACCTTGTAGTTGTATTTCATCTGGAGTACGTCAACAATATTTCTTTCAGCAAACTTAATATCGCTTACACTTTTTCCAACGGAAATGTAAGCATCAAACTCTCTTCCATCTAAACAAAGAAAAAAATCTAATGCAGAACCTGTAGCCATATGTTTTGACAGATAAGGCAACGTTCAATTTTGCAAAAAACCTAATTTTTGTTTTAATAGGAAATTTTAAATATTTCAACAAGAACTTATTTATCGAATAAAAGATGAACGGTGAGTTTGGGAAATTACAAAATGAGTTTACCTTTTCCGAGTCAGCAGTCGCAAATATTGTACACGCACTTACCTGGTATCAGGGATTGAATTAATGGTCAAGGCATTATGGTCACCATGAACGACAGGGCAACCGGCTTCTTGTGGATCGTAGGCTTTTAATGTAAGCAGTGGTAGATAACTATTCTTACCATTTATGTCTGAAGAGGCACAAGAATCACGACAACTGAGAAATATCTGGTATCTGCATTGTTTGTAGACAAAACAGAGAATCGCTATAACGGTGGCAATTGCCAGGAACATGATGAAGCCTTGTAAGGGCAGGAACGCTCTAGGTATTTTATCTAAACACAAACAAATATAAGGTAGTAGCAACGGCCAAGATAGATAGTATTTGGAAGTTGTTTCTTAGGGTTTTCTAAAAAATGGTTTTCTAAGGGAGCAAATAAAGGGGTTGATCTGACCGAAACAGTCTCCAAAAAAGGGATTACTCGATACCACGATGATGCAAACATCTAAAGCAATTACAGGTTTTGCTCATTAATGAAATGATGGTGCATCGCCCATGTCCCCATCCCTCTCCAAATACCATCTTGGCAGTGGTGGTGCACTTAGATTATGAAGCAATAACAGTTCGATTTAAAGAAAAATTAGATCACCTCCTTTATTTTATAATATGACGTCATTTGACTTTACAAAACAAAAAAGCGAAGCGATTTAATCACATTTATTGCTTTGAACACGATAGACATCCTTTAACAATGTGCTTACATTTTTGAAATACAGTGAAGTAGCAAACCAATCTATACAAAGACCTGGAATTGGATTATTACCATTAGCCTGTATACATTTTCCTTTCATAGTGAGCTTCTGATCGGGGCGGTTGTACCTTTCCTGAGTCGGAAAAATGTTAATGCAATTTGAAAACGACCCCATATCCTGCATGATTCCGGCTAGCAGTAATCCAAGTCAGCGGACCTAAAGCCCACGTTGAAAATGGACCTACAAACGCCTTTCTTCAAAAAAACCGCAACTGCATGTTAGTCTGGGTAAGAGCCGTACATTAGAGTTTAAAGATAAAGGTACCAAAAATTTGGTATGGTACTGTGGAACTGCAGCACCCCCAGTCCTCACTCTATCTTATCGATGACATTCGATATAAATAATTAATCCTCTTTTTCTTTATTTTTCTTGTACTTGTAGTTGCTTTATATAACACATAAGGTTAATCTCAACAACCATCCTAAGTTTATGAAAAAAATATAAAAAACTTTTTGCTTCAAAGCTCCTGTGATATGGTGTTTGAAATTAACAGTAGATTGCAATGCAGCTGTAGAAAGAGAACTGTCGCTCATGCAGTACCGACCCTTGTGTGTGTATATATATATATATATATATAAATATATGCTATTGGGGATCTCTTGGCCCTTGGCAAGCCCTGCTGATGAGTCCAAAAGGACGAAACGCGTCTAGGGATGGCTTTGTAAATTTAAAAATATCTCTCAATAGCATTGCTTCCTTCGGAAGCCTCGCGCCTTCAGCACTCGTTTTGTTGTTTTGTTTCTCGCTTATAAGACGCTCTCTATCGATCGTAACCACTTGGAACTAGCAATATAGATATATATAAATTTCGTTTTTAAATTAATGTAACAGTTTAGGCTATTCGTAAGTAATTTTTTTTTGTTTTGCTTAGAGTTGTTCAAGTTTAGGTATAACTTTCCTTTTTTATTGTTTGTTTATTAAAACAATGGCTAAAATTTTCTGAAGCAGTCCCCATTAATTTAGCTACGAGCCGCCCCTGGCTTTCAGTCAAGCTTAACCAGTAAAAAGACAGAAAAACTGGCAAGGTACCAAATCTTGCTCGAGCATGAGTTTTGCTTCGCCGGAGCTGTGCACTTAAATACTTCCTTCTGTTGAGCAGGCATTACCTTTTTCCATTATGGTAAATTTTATTGTACAGTTCAGGTTATTCGTACAATAAACCACATTTTCGGAAAGATTTCGGCTCGGATTTTTTAGAACCCCAAGCGTTTCATTCTTCACAATAAAGAGCTTGCTGTTGGTGATTGGATTGCAAGCGAAATCAATCCAATTCTAAAAAGTAGGAGGATGTATTATGCAAATATCTCGTGGTCAGTCAATGGCGAATCAACAAACATGTGAGTGGGAGTACATTTTGAGAAAAAGGATTTTCACCCAATTTTCAGCATGTCTTCAAAAAGTTTTGCTGCTCTTTATGAAGTTTTTTCGTAAACATCTTCGGGGATGCTACTCATTTCTGTGGACCAGCCACTGTTCGTAGTGACATAAAAAAAGAGTCGGATTGTATGATGGCATTGACAAATTGTTCAATCTTAACGAGCTGTAAGAGGGCAGATGTTTAGCGCATGTAATATTTTAATGACTTTTACTTATGCCTCAGCCTTTTTCTCTAAAGCCGATCTAAAGCGAAATGAGATTCAATTTCACTTTCTTACTTAACATCTGCCAGCTCTTGCTTTAAACTTGAGTCAGCTCTTGCTCTAAACTTGACACAGTATTGGTGGACCTGCTGGATTAGAGAATCGAAACCGCTTGAATTAAGTCGGCAGCACGGTCGAATGGAATGAAACACCGTTGCTGTGGCGACAGTAATTGAATGGTCGCGAGTTCAAACCTTACGGCAAGTGCGTTGCTAAGTCATTAGCAAAGACACTTCCCGATGATTTTCTCTGTTTGGCAGATTCTAAGAAGCAGTAAATCTAATGGAGGTGATATCAAGGAATTCAAACGAGATGTTGAAACTCGGAAATTCCGAAGCCGGTTTGCATAGTTTTTCTGTTAGTGCTACCGTTTCAGTTTTTCGAGACATAAAGATAAAAATTACACACAACCAATTGTTTTGTGCTCTCTGAAGATAAAAGCAAAACTTAAAAAATTTCAAGGCAGTGTTTGTCATTACTGCCAATAGGCCATTGGTACTAATGATTTCAATTAGAAAATGCATGCTTACAGTTTGAGCTTGTGATTGTGAAAGGCTACAGTTGCAGATAATGTCTCTATCCTCTTCACCCAACGGCACATTGACGTAAGAAGATGCACTAGGACAACTCGATTCAGTTACGCTTCTTTCCGATCTCAAGTTGGCATCATCTAAAAAGAGACATGAAATCATCCCACAGCTTACCAAAAAAAAAACAGAAGTTAAAGGGTGATGTAGTTAGGCGAGAACTTATTTTTAGTGAAATAAGGAATGAAAACTCAATTTGACAATTCCCTCGAAAAAATTGCTGAATTATTATTTTTTGAACGATTTTTATTTGTTTGGCGCCAGATGCTCTTTTTAAAAACGTTAACCAGACGGACTGAGCGAGACACTTTAATTAAAAGATTACAAGTGAAACGCTCAGAGCGTAAGTTGCGAGCTGAATCATCACTTGCATTGAAGCTCTTATTTTGGGTTCAAACGAGGCTTGCGCCGACCTCAACCACATAAATGGGTTACTGCCGACACGAAGGACTAAACATCATTTCGCAGTCCACCAAACACTACGTTTCTTTTTCATTCGAGGAGTCAAGAAAGTTCTTATCATTTGTCATTTTCCTGCTTCTGCAATCACCCTCATCTTTCCCAAGAATTCATCTGTAACAACTCTATGGCTCAGGGTGTACCCAAAGCCCAATTCCCCCAAAAAATATTTGTCAGAAAATTAGTAATAGAAATTTTGGTGCGTCATTGTGTGACATTTACCTCAGTCAGCTCTAAAATTTTGTTATTTAACTGATTCCTTTTCAACATCCACAGGGATCTCCAAAAAAATCGCCCCGTGCCTAAGCTTCTTGCCTTTGTTTTGTGTGCTATTGATAAGGTAAATCTATAATTACTAACCGTGGTTTGTGATCCGTTCAAAATTTTGAACCAACTGGTTGATCAATGGATTAGAGGAATCTACAAAGCAAAAATTTGTTATAAGATTAATCTTTCGCAAACATGTGACAGAATTCAGTTAGCCTGAAGGTAGGCACGGGTGACAGTGTTGAATAAAAGAAGAACAGAAGGGTGCAAGGCTACCAGAGTCCCTAGTGAAAAAGGGACATTTGAAATCAGAGTGAAGACCTTTTTAGGAGTTTGAGATAAAAGTGTCGACTGTGTACACAATTAAAGTCTCTTTTGATAGAGGTCCACCCAGGCCCCCAATTAATCCAGCCGGCTCTGGCAATAGGCTCTTCCATATTTTAAAATAACAGGGTATATATCAAAGCCTTTTGAACACTTACATTGTTTTTCAACTAAACCAAACCTTTTTATCGAAAAAAAAACATAAAAAATGCATTACGTTATAAAGTAGGACGTATTGTGTGGTCAAGTATTACAAGAATGCAACAAACACTATCTCTGATACATTGCTCTGAAAATGACATTTGCTTACGCAGAAAGCGTATTGAGGCCAGGGATACGGAGGGGGGCTCCCTCCCTTCCCCTTGTCTATTTTACTTATAATCACGAGGGTTTTTTTGTTAAAGGCACCCAGAAGCTCCGCCGCTAAATTGGGGTAAACACTTTTTCTGAGAAATATTGAAAAGAATCTGCTTTTCATAAACAATAATAAAGTAAAGTAAAGAATTTAATTTACTTATGATAGAAGAAAATTGATTTTACTAATGCGTCTTCAGGTTCGGTAAAAAAAATTAAAATCGTATTTTTCTGAAAAACAATCAAAAATTGTTTTGAGTGATCTCCAAACCCTCCACCCACCTCTTGCGAAAATTCTGACTGCACGCTTGGCTGGGACCTAATAATGCAGTGTTTGACAATTTTTTTAAATTTTACTAAATAGGCTTTGAATTTTCAACAAAAGCGGCGACAGCACGCAGTGTTTTGTACAACTATCAAAAAGTTGAGTTCTGCTTAAACCAAGATAAGCCAGAACAGTTTGAAAACGAAAAATGTTATTTTGAAAACAATATTCGCTAAAAGTAGTCTGTCCATTCGCCGCTTTTGCATGAAATGAAAGACAAATTAGTTTTCTTATTTAGGTGGTTTAAGGCGCAAGACATGAAGCTGACGTCTATCGTAAAACGGGACATCTATCGACCTCGGCCTACACAAATACTAAGCGTAGGCGCTAAGCCATAGATGAGGGGTTCTTAAACTGGGGATGCATGGAAGGTTAAGAGGAGGGCGCGGGGCTAGGTGCGATGAATTCCCGTTAAAGACATAGAGAAAGTTTGTCTAAATCAGCGTTTGAAGAAAGTATTCTCTAGAAAAACAAAAGGTCCTCATGCTGATTTGAAGAGCAAATAATTAATGAGAAGAAATTTAACTTCAAAGAAAAAAGGTCTGCGTGCCGTTTTTGAGAGAAAATGTGGGACGACTGCTGGGAGCAGCATCAACTCTAAAACAGAAAAGAATTTCACTTATCAAAAAGGATCACCTGTTTTTTGTTGACTTTGTCAACAGGGACGCGTCTTAAAAAACCGGAGTGCCTCTTCTGGAGGTTTTATACCTCCTCCATTTAAAAAAAAGAAAATCACACTCAAAATGAAAAAAAACATCAAAACTAATTATCTGGGTCATGAAAAAACGGTTTGATAAAGCTGCAGTTGAATTCTGACAGATGCTTGAGAAGCAAAGCACAGGCGTAGAAGAAAGGAGGGCAAAGAGGCCATGGGCCCTCGCATTCCCTAAATCCGACCAAGGTAAAAAGGTATTTTCAAGTGTAATGGAAGCAGAACGTCCAGCTCCGAGAAATGGCCAGGATAAAGCCTGCGTACTTTAAGTTTTGATCTCTAACGCACCCTGCTGCATTATGTTTAATATACTTTAATTTTGCCTACAAACTAACTTGTGCCAGCTCACATGCACTACATTCAAACGTAACTCAATACTCTTGCCTTTGATTTCTTCACTTCTCACAAGGGCAGCTGTTAAAAACATGAAACCTAATTGAATCTTCATGTTTCTTCAATCTTCGGCTCCACTGTTGTGAAATGAAAGTGTTTTCAACTAGTACCGACTGATGCCAATAGTTAATTTTTAACTAAATAGCATTCTTGTTTGCGAATTAAACACTTTCAGCGATTTTCTTTATCAACCAATAAAAGCGTAACTATAAAATGATGTCATTGGTAACAACGACCAAAATCAAGGTAGCGTTATTGTAAAAGGAAACATTCGATTCCCAACTCAATGCTCGATTTTTTGCATTAATGGTATGAATACTGTAAAACGTAACTTTAGACAACCAAAAATTTAGAGAAGATGAAGTTGTGACGACCCGGGTATGTTGTGTGACGACTGACGAGTATGACGTTTCCATGCTTTTTACTTTTAATACTTTCGACAAAAAAATTTAAGAAAGAACAGAATATCTAGATCCACAGAAGGTCGGCAGCACAGGACAACCGGTTTTCAATGTGATCGACTCGAAAAGCGCCACCCCGAATTATTAAGAATTAAAGAATGCAAGTAGCTATTATCATGCAGTGAGCAATTTTGACTTTTTAAAACGAATCGTGAAGTAGGTTGAGAAAAGAAGCTCGTATTTGCCAACGCACATCTCTATCAACAACCTGATATCTCCTCGAAATGATTATTACCACACTCACGACTTGAACTCGAGGTCAAAAGATGGCGATTGACGTCAAAAACAAGTAACTTCAGTCTCGCATATTTTTCTGATGTTAGTCTAAGCCTTGCAAACAAGTTGGAAACTTTTTGTTGATTTAAGAGATTGCGTCACTAAGGAACTTTGCTGCACTCGTGTTACTGCGTCACTTAATAGTAGAGCGACATCACATCGCACTTTATCACGTGACAGGTGCGCAGATTTGCCGCGAAGAAACCGATGTTACAGCATGCCTCAAAACTGGTAAAAATTTTTTATCTAAAAAAAATTTTAACCTAAACTACAACCAGTTCTGAAAGTGTTTTCAAAGTGTCACCCAAAGCTAACACACCCCAGGCCATGTTACTAGCGTTAAAGACATCGCTTTGGTTGTGGGTGTATGACTAGTCTTAAGAGTGGAACTTAAAAATGAAACCGGCAACAGGGCTCTGCTTTGTGGCATACACCAGCTCTCTTTTAACTGTTTTTGCTTCTTGTCGTCAGTTGCCATCCTTGAGCAAGGTGTAGAGTCTTAAACTGACATCCTCATTGATTAGCTTATATTATCATTTAACCCTGCTCTCCCTGAGGGTGTATTGATTCAATACATACCCCAACACAAGACCTAATTTTTCAAAAACTAAACGTGTGAAGGCATTGAGATTTCGTGACTTTTTCTGTTGGGGCAGTTGTCATAATTTTGTAAAAAAATCTTTTTGTAACATAATTTTTTGGGCAAATTAACTATTCCATACAAAATATTGATTAAAAGTGCTAGTCTGTGAATTTGCGTCGCAGTATGAGTCATATTGCACTAGCGTGAACTTAAAATACAAGAATGCTTCCATCAGCAAGGCAGCCTCTAGGTGCAATTTTTCTATATTAAACTGTTTGCCGTCGCTAGAAAGAAAATTTCTGGACCACCACGTCACAATAAAATGACCAAGTAAATTTTTGTAGTAAATAGAGCTCGTTGTTGACAAAAGTTTTTTCTTAGATTAACAAACAATCAAGGCGTTCGCATTAAACTTCCCAATTTTCTTGACAAAAATGCTCTTTGTTGGCAGCAGAGATTTTCAAAGTGTGGCAGGCTTACCACGAATGATACGCCAACTTTTTTCTAGTGGTACTGCAGTAGTTTCCGAGTCACCTGCGAAGTTTGGCGTCAAATAAATTTACATCAACTGCTTTTGTAAGCATCGCTATGTCAAGCTCCCATTTGTTCTTGACAATAAAGCAAAAATCAATTTAATTTACCCTCATGCTCCCTTTCTCCCTTTAAAAGTCTTCGGGACGGGTGCCAATCGTAAGTCTAACATCAAGTTTCGAAAAAGTTACTGGCTTTTCAGCTAACACGCATAGTGGAAGTTTCTTACTGTACTTGCTCTTTTAACTATATTCACATAGCTCTTTCGCCGCGTTTTTGAGCCATACATCCAGCAACTCAAACTGGAAAACCAAATAAATATTTACGCTTGGAAACACTCATTAGAATATGCTTTTGAAATGGTGCGAACTTTTTTAGAGATCAAAAATTTTTTCGGCTAATCCTTTCCATCTTGCGAAAGCCTTCTTCATGTGCTTGCTTGGCACTTGATACCTTAATAATTTAGTTCAAAACAGCAGCTGTTTAACTAACCCCTTCCTTAAATATGCTAGTGATAGTGAATCTTTGAGTTATTAGAAAATATTTTCTTTGCACTAGTAGATGTGCTTATTTACACACAAACAAGTTTTTTTTTTTTCATATTTAAAACCAAAACCAATGGTTTCGTAAACTTGACAGAAAGGATTTTAAGCTTAACCAACCGAGAAAACTGCAGGGTATTCATAAAATCTGGGGACATGCTTGAAAACACATACTTCTTAAAACAAAAGTAATGTTGATGAATATTATTTTCAACATGATTTGCGTAATTTCAATGCTTAATTTGATGCGCTTTGCAAAATTCAGATGAACTCGATGGAATGGGTCAGCGTCGCCGTCGATTTCAGCATTGCTGTCAACTGGTAATGCGTTCTCTCGTGTGGTTTAAATCTGTAATCTTCATCGAGTACACTTTCTCTTTTAGCTTACCCCAGAAAATTCTTCCGCAATTTTAAGATAAAAACATTTTTCTCGTCCACTTGAAGGTACCAAATCAATTCGTTCTTCTTTAGACAGAGCCATCTTCATTCTGGCGGAAAAACAATATAAACAAAATAAAAGAGATAGTGAAATCTATTAAGTATCCAGATTTTGTGGGCACCCTGTTCAAGTTAAAGCAACCAAAATTAAGCGAATTCTATAATTAAAAAACTCGTTTTTTCAAATTTTTTAACCTACTTTGAATTGTTGTTTAAAGCTTTTTTCCAGTAAACCATGTAACCACATGCCAGTAACCTAGACGGACATTTTTTATTTTCACACAGCCATTAAGCCTACCGCAAAAAATAAACTCAAACTAACACATTGGCAGTCCTAACTTCAACCAATTCACTTCTAATTGATTTTTATCTAATTCCTGGTAAGAAAAAACTAGCAGTTTATTCCTTTATGTAATTAAATTTATATTAGTAGGCTTATTCAGAATAATTTCTAAAATTGATGTTCGCCCGACATCTTTCCAGCATAGCTTTTGGCTTTTAGTCAGCCCTTTTTTCCGCACCAAAAGTGTGACGTCATATGCACACCTTCCTTCACATACCGCAAGTGCTGCTTCAAGAACCCAAGTTGCACCACCACAAAACATCGAGTTTTTAACTTACGCAAAAGGAGGTACTTTTTAGCTTCGTCACTGGACTATCACACTGCGCTGCTACTACTTCCCTAATCAAAAGGAAATTTAAAGAAAAATCGCCTTCAAACTATACTACAGAAATTAAACTAAACTATACTACAGAAGCGAGAAATGTAAAACAACACTTTTCAGAGATTGGTCTTCAAAAAAAGATTTTTAAGTTTGAAAAAAGGCAAAACTATAAATTTGATAACGGAAATTACCAACAGATTTCTGACTGTTGGTAACAAATTTGTTCAAGTCCTCACATTTATAACAGAAAATATTCTGCTAAGTATTGTTTGTCCTCTCTCACAAAGAAAATATCGATGTCAAAATATACCACTGCTCCCTATGGTGGATTTAGGTTAAGGATAATGAAGCAGCTACCTCGACATGGGCGCTGCCAGCAAAAAATAGAGGGGGAGCCAAACAATGAACCAATACCGGTAACGTAGAGTTTGCTAAACTTGTTCTTCTTGAGTCGGAGCTACATGCTAAGCCTAAGCCACGTATTCTCTACGCAATCTTTCAAGATTTAGTATTTTAATAAGATTTCAAATGTACAAAAAATTTCATGCCACAACAACCAACGGTTTGGAACAGCAGATTGGTTTAGTAGTCTATAGAGTAATCAAAACACACCAGCATTCTCAACACCGCAAGAAGCTCTCATGAGGGCTTCATTACACATCGATTTTTCGACGTTTGCCAGCTAATTCGGCAACAATATTAGTGTCAATAGCGATGTCACTGTGTACTGTATGTATATCAAACTGACACCATTCAGTCTTAATTTGGTCATGATGGTCCGCAAGTCCAATTTGAGAAGACGTAGCCCTGAAAATGACCTCTCTTCCGTTGCCGAAAAAACAGGAAGTGTACGAAGGATACTGAGTAACAGGCAAATGGCCGAGTAAATGTCTATGTGACGTAGCTGATATGCGCTCTTCCACTCTGAAATCTCAAGATGAAGTTCACGGAGTTTTTGACAAAGTGAAAATTGAGCTTTGACTTCAGCAACAGTTGTTTGCAGCAAGGGCATGAATAGGAAACGACCGATTCAACATCGCTAAACTGTGCATTTGTACATATAGCTGGTAACAAGGAACTAAACAGCTCAGCAGCAGCAGCATGCACACAAAAGCGATCCTCAAGTTTTGAGATGAGGCCATTCAAACACGGATAAAAAACATTGCGCAGATATATTTTTTCGCTGTTTTTGCTGGTACATTACTGTGTGTAAGTTGACGTGCCGCAATTCGTGGCATCAGAATATCGTTTGGCGCGACTAACTCGGCCACAGCTTTTTCAAATATTTTTTCGTAAATGGAATGGATGATATCGCTGCGATCAAACTCTAAAATTGATTTCAAATCTTTTACCAAAACGAGCGCTTTCCATAATTCAATATCGACTTTCTGCAAGAGCTGTGATAGCGTTGATGTGTGGGCCGTGATATATTCGAGAATACACAATGAAACACAGAACTGCCTTGATGCTATGAAAGAGCAAAAAGGATATGCTTTCCGACGTGTTTGAGCCGACTCGTTTCCATCTCACTAAGCTGCAACAAGACATCATGAATGAGGTTATGGAGCTCCGCAACAGTTAACACCGCGGAATGCTTATTTTCCCAGCGTGTTTTGCATAGTATCTATAGCAGGGGTGGCCAACCGTGGCGCATTGCATGTTTAGAGGTGGCGCATTCCAGGTTTAAGATTTTTCGGGCAATTTGGGTAAGTGTCCTTTCATCTGGCCGAAAAATTTGTCACTCCAATAACATCTCAAAAAAAAAAAAAAGTCCGCACTTGGTTGGCCTCACGTTTGGTGGCATATTTAAGCCAAAAGTGATGGAAAAGGTGCAGCGAAACAGGGGATGACCTTTTTTTTTTTTTTTTTTTTGGAGATCACCGCTGAATATAGGGGATGATCTTTTTTTTTTTTTGGAGATCACCGCTGAATATGGCCTTGTTTTGACTTCAAAGTATAAATATATTACTACACGTTTGAGAGCAATGAAAAGCTATGAATGTTTGTGTGGCGCATCTTCAAATGAATGCTTGTGTGGCGAAAAATTTTGGCGCATGGACTGAAAAGGTTGGCCACCCCTGCTCTACATTTATGGCGCATCCGACACGGGTTGGTAGAAGAGTTGGCGCTTTGCATAAAAAGCTTGGCCACCCCTGATCTATAGTTTCCATCCGGAGCTTGTGCGATCAGGCAAGAGACTAATTGCCAGTGCTAAGTAACTATTTCGCTTCGTACTGAATCGAAAGATAGTTGCTACTTCGCTAATTGATCATTTCGAATGCATGATGAATGCTAGGCAACGAGCAAGCTTTTACCACAACTAAGTTCCAAACGTGAGCAGCTTAATGCACGTACACGGCTTGCGGAAACGACTCTTTAATAACAGCTTTGGCTCCTTTAAATTTTCTGGACATAGAACACCCTTCGTAACCTTGTCGAGCTAATTTCTCAAGAGGTAAGTTCAGTTTTCTGACTTGACGTAAGATTGCTTCTGCTGTGGCCTCAGCAGTCAATGTTGATTGCTTTATCATTGCAATGCAACTTTCTGTGAGGATACCTCCACTGCAAAGCTGCGATAGAACGGACAGATTGCTTCTTTCATCTGCTATTACACAGCAAAGCAAGGCGCTGCTCTGATTTCTGATCAGATAACAGACAAAATGTCATCTCCAATAAGCAAAATTAATTCGCTTTGCATTTCTGTGCTAAAATAAAACTGACTTTAGAAGTAGAATTTTCCAAAAAAGTTGCCAGAGCTTCGTTGCTCATCGAAAGCAGTTGCAAGATGGCTCAAAAGTTGCCTTAAAGATGTGTCAATATCTTTGATATTGTTTGGCAGTTGAGCCAGCCTGCCATTGTCTCGGTGGCACCTGTATGGAATGCCAAGTCGACCAACGAATACTAGGATGTTGATCAAATATCCAATAAAAGCATGATTTTCTGCCCTTTGGGTACTTATGGGTTATCTGTCACCACTTTTTTTTAATTTAATAAACCTAACCCTGTACACTCCCTTCCAGTGTACACTGCCCCATACATTTACATACCGGGCCTGCCCCTTCAGTGTACACTGCCTTCCAAACTCATTTTAGGCTTAAACATTATATATACAGTTAAATAATAGTAATTTAATACCTGGTGAAAAAAAGTGGTGACAGATAACCCACAAGTACTGCCCTTTGTTTTGCAGCTGCAGTTTGAAACAAAGAATCTACATGCAAAGTGGGGTTGTGGGTGCGAGACTTGAACTCGGTAGCTTGAAATATATATAGCAGAACTTTTTAATAGTTTAATAAAGCTGTTCGTAATACAGACACAATTGATCGGGAAAGTCAAAAAAGTAACAGCGATTGTAAAGCACTTTGTCGATTGACGATTGCCTATGCCTACGTTTTTATTTCAAGTTTTCAGCTGCAATTGTATTTTGTTCTAGACAGAGTCAACGCAAACGCTATCATTAATCTTTTTGGAACAGTTCTTCGATGATTAACCTTATGCAAACTTAACAAAAACGTGGACAAATAGAATTGTAACCTCTTAAGTGTTAGACCAAATTGTTCAGTAGGTTAAAATTAATTTGAACAGCAATTTTATATAAAAATAAGTAATATAAATTTCATTTCATTATCAACAAAATAAACGTAGCCAAAAAAACATAAAGATCAATGCGAACCTTGATGATTGATGCTTTGTGGTATCCAAGCTTATCATGTTCGTAAAGACTGCCATCTTTGCCGGTCAGCCGATTGAAGGCGCACAATGGCTCTGTTCGAGTTTTCCCGGCTTTTCACAGTTGTTGGTTGTTGCAAATGTGTTCTTGCTCGAAGCAAAAATGGCGCAAACTTTACAGTAGAGACCTCGATGAGCACGGGAGTACACAAGCCAAGAATGAGACTAGAAATGGTTCTCGTTAAGATAGCGTACCTCGTCTCTTTTGGGAGTGCAGCATGATTTGAAATCAAATGGCTTTGCTGCATCACCGACAGGCCGAAATGCGTTAGCCTGTATGTAAAGCATTTCGAAGTCATCCGGTTTTGCTGGAGACAAAATCGAAGCTATATCGTCAGAATAAACCTGAGTTATTGTTCTATCCCTGCATTCCGACTCGGAAGGCAAAGGCGGAGGAAATACAGCCCCAGAAGAAGCATCTTGGTTGTTAGGAGGCGATGGCCTACCAAAAGACAGCGTTGATCCAGAAGTAACCACATTTCAGGTTGTGTTTGCGGTTGTATTTGCTAAGCGGCAATGCGACGCTGTAGACCAATTCACTGAGAAATGGATGTGAAAACGCATTTAGAATAAACTGAAAACCTTACAGCTGTCTTGCCATCAAATTCTTGAGCTGTATCTCGTTTCTGCTGCGGAGTAGGATTAGGAATAAATAATTACTTTAATGCGGAGTGATAACAGAAAAAATATGAATAAAACAACAAAAGCGTGACCTCTTTTGAACGTATAAGATAATAAACTTGAAAATAGGTTTTTTTGTATTTATTGTCAACACTACAAATGTTGATTATGAATTACAAAGAAAACTAAAAGTAGTGCTGCCGATCCAGTAGCAAAAAAAAGGACGCTTGGCTGTGTTTCAATGTCCTCGGAGGACAATTTTCTTTTCATCAAAAAGGAGGCATGTCCTCCAAAAGGAAAATGCCTTGTAGGTCCAAAACTTTTAAAAACAGGTTATAAAGCATGTATCCATTTAAACTCTCTGCATCAGCCAACTTTGTATTGTAACAAGCTTAGGCTACAGGTAGAGAGATAACTTTTGTCAATTTTGTCAAAGCCTCATTTCTAAACTCAGAAGTTTTATGCAAAACGGACGTAGGCTGTTGCTATCCCCTCCAAAAAAGGTGGGGGCCAGTGCCGCGATGGCCCGCTGATTACGCCACTGTACCTCTGGCCTACTTTTTAGGGCCTCCCATTCCAGACACGTCCGGAATTTCGATGTTAACATTTTTTATCCCGAAAAAATTGGTCCGAACCTAATTTGGAATAAAGATAAGCTATTTCAGCCCTTCGAAATAGTTTTCCTCCCCCAAAAAAGAAATCTTTATTTGGAGCTTGGGCAGTTAGGAGCCCCTCATTATTTCTCGCCTCGAGCTTCTAAAAATTTTAACCCACCATGACTATTCCCAACGACTCTGGTTGTTGTTTTTGCTAACCATTATCCTGAAATTTGCATATTTTTGGATGACCTCTTGATTTAGAAAAGTTTTTACACACTTTCGGATGATTGTTTTTAGGTATTATTGCCAAAAAGAATATGAAATAAAGAACTAAAAGCATAAATAATTTGAACCAAAATCGTTTCTATTGCTAATTGTGGAAACGTCGTTCTAAAACATAATTTTGTTTTCTAGACACGGTGAGTGGTGGAAATCTCTAATTATAGATAAGTGCTCTAATCATAGTTTGTTTAGGCTCAAACTAAAATAGTAAAGTTGTACCGGTATATCATCCAACCAATAAAGTAAATTAATGAACAATTATGGCAACATCACTTTGTAACCGGTCAAGCATAACATACTATGGGTTGAACCAATATTGTTGTATGTCATTGGTTGGAGTTGGACTTTGATCCTTGTAGTACGACTGGATAAAATCGTAGGTGTAGGCTGTCAAAAGAAATTACTAAAGAGGTGATAGTTGAGAGTGGATGCTGGGTAGTAGTTGTATAACGGATTAGGCTGAATTTATGGTCAAGATAAAATTGGTGCGCTCAAATCGCACTAGCTCCAAAAAACTGAAAAATTAAAATGAGTTGGTTATTTAATTTTGTTTTCCCTATGCTTCATACCAAAAATTGAACGCATCGTAAAAGCAGTCCGCGTGACCGATTTGTAATCTAAATGTTAGTTTGTTTCTTCGCCTTTTAACTTAAATCAACAATGATTTGTGTAAAACTGAACTTAATTTTTTTTATTTTGCATGAAATATACTAATAATTAATTCTGGGGCTATGCTTTTTTTGTAAACCTTCAAGTTATTTAATACTTCTGGCCTTTTTTTAAGTACACCTTCACTTTAATCCAGTGGTTAGTGTACTTTGCATATTCGATACTAAGTTCACAAAAATTTATTCTACTTTGATCAGAGTTTGTACTTGATTGACCAATGACATGCCATATGATAATTGCTCATTATACCCATTTCTAAAAAGCTTAAGTGTTTTAAATTTTACAGTGTAGGTATATCTAAGGTGTTGCTGGTGTTGAATAAGTTTGCATATGGCAGAAGCACATGCTGCTGTTGCTTTTTCATTTTCCGTTTCCCACGAAGGAGTCCATGTCCATGTAAGTAGTTAATGTTGCAGATTATTAACAAACATTTGTAAAAATATGTGATATAATATTTTGTTGGACTGTGAGTTAAGTTTTGAGTTGGGTAGATTTTTTGGTGTGTTATTGCACCATACTTATTGTTTTTGCAATGTGTTGGTATGTTGTATCAATTTTTTTTTGCTTTATTCAATAATATGTGGAGTGGAAAAATGTTGATAAAAGAAAGAAACTGGTCAGAAGACTGCACCAGTATGTGTATAGTAATTTTGTAGTATTACAGCTCCTGGGCTGCTTGTGGGTAGCATTTGCTTTATATTTTTTTGCACCCATACTGCTGTTGAATTAAATAAGTAAGCAAAGACTACTTCAAAGTCATATGGGCCTATCAATAACATATGTAACTGGTCAATTGCATAAGCCTTGTGTTAAACAGAATAAAATTATTTAACTTAAACAAGGGGCTGAGTTGTCAACTGATTACCATTTAAATTAGGTAGTGATTATATCTTGGTCGTTCATTCATATCACTACAACTCCATCACAAATGATTGGAGTCACGCAGAATCAAGTGGTGGTCTTTGGCTGACAAGAAAGCATAGTAAACTTTATGCAAAAATCTTGTCATCAAAGTTTAAAAATCTTTAGTCTAGCACAGAATGTTATTGACTGTTGTTAAAAGCAGCAGTTTTTGCTTTGCCTATCAAAGTATGTGGACAAAAGTAGCCTGGTATGGAAACTAATCATAAAGCAAAAAGCTCATGAGTGAATACAAACAATTATGAAGCTATTCGATCAAAAAAAGTTACTTTTAAATCCAAGGAGCAGGATATTTTTTTCACTTTCTTTACAGCTCTACTATACTGGGGCAAAAGAAGCTTCAGTTGAATGGCCTGCAATGCAAGAGAACCAAGTAGGAAAGATTTTTGGCAAACATTGTAATCAAGATATAAATTGGCATATCAAATATTCTGGTCAAGCACACACCTTCTTTGAGAAAAAAGGACCGAGCTTTACAAAGTTGATGAAGGACTAAAAGAAATTCTTAGAAAGAAGACATTCTGTGTTGATGAAAATAACACTTTGGAGACTATTTAAGCCCTGTTGCACATTTAACAGCGGTAAATAAGCTCCAACTACATTGTATCCTAAAAAGTAACATTTCTGAACATAAAGTTTTTTTGCCTTTGCTATAAAGTAATTAAAAGCAGAAAAAGCTTAAGATGAAAACATCTGGCCTGAAATGTTCAAAACCTCTAAACAGAGAAGAAATTCTTATGGTTAAGTTGAGTGTGTCAGTGGGATATTTGTGCTGAAGTTGTGTGGAATTTGCAAAATCAGATGTTTTCTCTTTGCAGATGATGTAGTTCTTTAGACTCTGTGAACATATGACCATCAACATGGGCTTGCTAAGCGGTTGTGATGGCACAGGGTTGAAAATAAAGTCAAAAAACTAAGAAACTTTCTTTTGGGAATACCTAATTAGTTAGACCTACAGGTTAATGGAGAAAGTTTGCAGCAGATGGAAAAGTTCAAGTATGTAGTCATCATAATTACAAATGATGATGAGGAGAATAAAGAACTTTATATTCAAATTGGTAAAGCAAGTGTAATAATGCCTAACCTTCACCATTTAGGTACCATAAAACAAGAGCTGTCTAACATGCTAAACTTTCATTGTTTAATTTGAATTTTGTTATCTCATTCTTACCTGTGGTCACCAATCATGAACAACGACTGAAGCAATGTAATCTTGATTGCAAGGTGTTGAAATATTATTGTTGGATAGAATTATTCTTGTGTCATGAATGGATAAATAACCAATGCAGTGGTGTAATGGTTGGAGCAATCACTTTGCAGTTGGTAGACCTGGTTTCAATTCCCTTTGATAAGCCATACCAAAAAGCATTGAAGAATGATTTTTACAGTTCCTGTTTAGTGCGCAACACAAAAGGGATGGTGTGAAGAAAAAGTCAGCAGGTACTCTTGCTGTGTTCTTGGGTAAGACACTTAGCAAGATACTTTAATCTTTGTGTGTCTGAAAGGGGGCAGGGGGGGCATTTAGTCTACCTGTCGCAGTTGCCCAGCCAGTATGATGCAAGACTGTAAAAAGAGCTCAGATCACATGCAAAAAGAAGAAAAAGGGTGATTAAATTATGTAGTGCCAAGGTTAAGAAATTTCTTGACACTGAGCCACTATTTCTTTGTATTGTGAAGTTTCAGCTTTGTTGATTTTACCATGTAGTTACAACACCCCATGAGACACTGCTTGGCTACCCAAGAAGAAGATAGGTAAATTATATCATTAACTTGGTTTTGTCAAGGCTTGGAATCGAACTAGTTGAGTTGATGGGTTCAGGTGAAGATGAAGCTAATTATTAGGAACTGCTGCTACTGCAACCCTCCAAAAGGAAAAAGCAGGTGAAGAAGATCTCTGTATCTAGACAAACCCCAAATCAGTCCCATTCACATCATGTGAGGAAAATGCAAGGGGCAAGAAAAAGGTCCATTTTACCATCTATTTTTGCCTCTAAAGGAAATGGCCAGATTCAATTTATGCTGCTTGCAATTTTGGATGACCCTGTTAATGGCATCATCTTTCACCTATCTTTTTTTAAATCTTTTACCTGCCGTTAAATAATCTTAAGTTGTGCCCTCATACTCTGCATAATTTTTAATTGCATAAATCAGTTAATTAAATAGAAGTTTTTATTTATTTGTAAAGGTTTAACTCCTTGTAAATCAATCTCTAATTTAAGTATATAATTAATTGATTTGTCTCTGCATGAAGTCTATATGCCTTCGCTTCTTAATCGTGTCATCTCAAGTTCCAATTTCAGAATGCCTCTAAGCAATTTATGATTTGCTCCTCTAAGCAATTGGGATCATTGAAAAGACATGTCTAAAACTAAACTGTCTGTAAAGTTAACATCAATTCTGTTTTGGACTTGCAGTTTTGGAATAGATTTTGCAGTAAATTTCAAACTTTAGCTCCACGGCTGAAGGACTATTATGAGAATATCTTGATTAGGTATTGAAATTGTTGTTACTTCAGCAAATATTGTACTTAGTCTCTAAAACTTAAGTTTATTTTATAAACTTTTGTTGTTTTTTTTATTTTTGTAGATTTCTCATGAAGCTTTGAAAGCTGTATATTACTCAGGCATTCGTTCATGGAGGAAGCGTCTTGTTCGTTTTGTGGTATGCTCTTACATTAGTAGCCTATAGCTTTGTCTGATATAAGTAGACTCTATGCTATAGACATTAGGCATGTTTTACAAATGTATTGGTTACTTAATAGTTGACGTGAAAATACGACTATATCAGCATGTCAGTAAATATGACTAGTTTCAGCATTTTAAATATGCATATGCTGTGCATTTAGGTACTAATAAAAGACGTTGTGTTTATGTAGTAATTGGAATTTAACTGGGTGTGTTCAATTTAAACTAGTGGTATCTATTGTTTTCTAGTTAATTTCGAACACTTAAATATGCTGCAAAAAGATCTGAGTTTATTTTTAGAATCGATTTCACAGTGGAGTTTATCCTGCCAAGTTTTCAAGTCTTGGTATTTTGATGTTGATTACATTGTTGGCAGCGAATTATGGCTATGATCTTACCTGCGGTTTAAAAGAAAAACTACTAAATCGCTTTTTTACTAGGTAATTATTGAATATCATTGAGACTAAAGTGATAAGAGAAGTTATCTTGATTTCCTGAAAAGTGTTTTTCTCAATCTTTTGTCACATGGAAACTTTGTTACTCTTTGGAGCAGTGATGTTCAAAGTGCAGCTTGCAGGCCAAATATGGTCCAAAAACAGTTTTGCAGCCCATGGCTAACTGTTGCTATGCATGATAGACTGTCCATAAAGAAATATCTACAATTCACAAGCCTGGTGCAGCATTTTTCTGTGACCCAGACTCGCTTAAAAACTCAGTTTGTAGCAACAACTGCGATTCTTTTAGAAACTTGACTTATAAAAAAAAACGTCTTAACTTGCAAAAAAAAGAAAAAATTTACTTTCAAGAACTTGATCGTTTTTAAACAAAAAAAGTCATTACTTTTGGAAACGAGGAGAAATATAGATCTTATTTAAAAAATGGCCTTCAAATCAGACTGAGCAATGCAGTGACTAAACTGGGACCAAATTCCTCAAAAAATAGCTAATTGTCCCTCTGAAATAACTAACTAAGTTATTTTCGAAATCGCTAAACTTGGTAAAAATTCGTTCCGTATGGGTGAAATGCTTGCTACTCATTGGTGAAGTCTGTATGCTGTACATTTGAATCGTGACTCATTGCTTGAGAATACGGCCCCTGTGGACAATTAGCATCTTGGTCTTTTCAACAATTTTAACATTTTGAATGTCTCACTCGTTTCGCTTTGGGCATTTTATTTCACTTTATGTTTGTTGCAACAATATGCAGATTCATATAGCAAAAATACTTTGCAGCAAAAGATAGTCATTTTCAAAGTAATTGTACGTAATTTTAGGTGTTGAAAAGAGTCCGCTATCAATAAAAGAGTTGGAGCTAGTTTTAGGGCTTGTAGTTTTGATAGCTGCTTGTTAGACCCCAAACTAAAATATTTTTTTGGTTCTATAAAATTTGGAAGATTTTAGTACCTTAGGACAGCTGTTTTCCTGCAGTTTGGGGTTTGGGTGACATCAGCGTTATTTCAGTATGTTTACAAGAAACTGGGGTACATCTAGGTTTATTCTTGGCAAAGTTTTTGTTGTTATTGTTGTGATTACCCCTCCTCTTCCTTGGGATGGCGGTGCGGCGTGAACGGCAATTCAGGTTCATGCCGTCAACCTAATTGAAATTAGGCTAGGGGAAAATGGCAGCTCATTTCGAATCAGTCATGATTGACTGGTAGCCCCACCACCAACAACGTGGACTGCCACTGGTGGATACCCAAGAGTTGCCTTTTTCGACATGCTGGGTGAGCAGCTTCACAATTGTAACCCAGTGAAGTATGGGTTGGCCACCTGTCTGTCACATAAAGGTGGAGGCGTCCCGTTAATTACCTTGCCCAAGGCCACTGTCCACACTATCCCTTTCTTTTTGTGCTGAGCGCCAAGCAGGAAAGTTGTGAATACCATTTTTTAAAGTTTTTTGGTATGACTCAACTTAGGGAATGAACCCCAGGTCTACCGATTACAAAGCGAACGCTCTTTCCACTACACCATTGTGCCAGTTGGCAACGTTTTTCGGCGTTCAACTTTGTTGTTAGATATGTTATATATTTTTTAATCATGTAATGTTTTTTACTGTGACTTTGTTTATTAGAGGTTTGTGATTAGGTACTCTATTATTTTCTTGTTTTCTTCTGAATTTTATATATATTAGGGTTGCCATACATCAGGATTTTCCCAGACATATCCGGGATTTTGGTGTTATAATCTGCATCAGGGAGAAATGCCAAAAAGCACTTACATGTCAGGGATTTTAGTGTTTAATCACCATAAGTGGCCCGTTTGTTAGAACAGACCACTTGAATTTGATCAAGATTACCACGAGTAGCGCTATTGGTGATAGCAAGACAGGCGATGACCTTTTTTTTTTAAAAACATCTCTGTTTGGGTAACACCGCACGAGCTCCCACTTATTTCAGAACAATATTTACTTAAATTAGGCCCAAAATATATGTTAATAATCAAGTAAACATAGTAACAACTTTCGGTAGCCTTGTAACAAAAGTTACAAGTTTCAAACTTGCTAGCAAAAAGTAACAATTTTTTACCAAAAGTTACAGCTCTGCTGCCAATACTTAAAAATGTGAAGATAACCGAAAAATATGTCCGGGATTTTGCCTCATCCGATATGGTAACTCTAATATATATGTATATTTGCTTTTGGTTTTTCCTTTGTAGTTTCTTATAATTCTAGCCACCCAAATTTTGGAGTTTCATTATTGTTCGTACTTACAGCAAGCGTTTTGGTCCTCCTTTAACTCTCTTCCTTTTTTCTACTTACTCTTTCCAATTTTTCGCTGTAATAAATTTTTTTTGAGAGTCTATGCGTATTTCATATACAGACGAATCCGGTTAATTGCATATCAGATAATTGTATAATATGCTTTATTGCACAAGAGTTGTGAATTCCAAACCTATTTGTTTGATTATACTAATTTCGGATAAATGCATAATCCGCTTAATCGCATAAAATAGTTTGGCAAGTTGACTATGCAATTAACCGGATTCGACTATATTTGTTTATACCGTTGGCAAGTTATTTGTTTGTTTGAAGAAATATTTAGTACTTTTTGCAGAAACTGAGCAAGCGGTTGCAAAATTGATTTTTCTTATACCGAACAAATGTCTAAGCAAACTTTATTCCTGTTTATTGACAGCAGACTCTTTTTAACACTTAGTGATATGAAGTATAGTCGCTTAGATAGACTTTCCCACTCGGGTTTAATTACTGTTTTCCAGTTTGAATTATCCTATTGTAGCATTCAAATTTTACCGAATATAAGCCTGAAAGTGTGTGTATTTTTTAGCCAAACAACTTGGAATTCAGTTTTTGCGATCCTAGCAGCATCGTTAATCATTTGGATATGTGGTGTTCTGCTTTTACGATATTCACTTAAGCTTCTCTTATCCTATCATGGCTTTATGTTTGAACCACATGGAAAAGTTTCGCTAATTACAAAGATATGGGTTGTAAGTGTGATTTACTCTTGATTAATTAGTATGTAAATGCGTCCCTGTGTTGTGCTAAACATTTGTTCTAGATGTGACGTCAATGTGATGTGTGCGATGTAAAAAATATCTGTCACAACTATATTCAACTAGCCTGTATCGCCCTGCTGGAATACCAGTCAGCTATTTTGGGTTAGAAATATCAATTTAGTCGGTTTCACCCGAATAACATTTATGTAATCAATAATGATATCATAGTAAAGTAGGAAATTCATCTCGTAGTATGCGATTTTCTATTAGTGTTGAATGTTATTCGAAAATGGTAGTAGGTTTTCAACAAGTGTCCACTTACAGAACAAATACAACGTCAAGGGTTTATCATAAGCGTTTGAGTCACCAGCTTTAAATTAGATTAGTAATATGAAATCAGTAAGTTATTAATCATTGCACGAAATCATGCATGCTACTTAAGTTAGTTTTTGCTGCTTTAACACCTTTTAAATGGCTAGATGGCAACATATCTTCTTTACGAAGGATAAAGGTAGACTATCCTTGCTACCACATGTGGGTACTTAATGATAACTTTTTCTTTTTGCTTGATGAGAGTGCTTGTAGGAGAAATGAACTGCATTGGCAATGCTATTAACTCTTAAGCGGTTCTGAGCGCTGGTTGCTTTAGAGTAATATAATAAGGTTTTACTGTTACTGGAAAATAGAAATTTATCCCTTTTACTTCATCAGAAAGACTGGATAGTGTGGAGATGCATAAACCGTCTAGAAACGAATACTGCTGTTCACAGATAGTTTGAGACTTCTTGTTTCGCTTGCTACGACGTAGTGGTCGAACGGTTTGTTTGTCACCCATGAAAATGCAAACTGCGCTATTTTCAAGCTTTACATTAGCAAAAAACTAGAAAGCCAATTAGATGAATTCTATTTCAAATCATTCAACCTTATTTATGCACCCTCTAAAAATATGTGAGATCACATTTTTTTGGTTATCATTGGCCCCACGGCGATTTTGAATCATGTCATACGTGCGAGTATTTTGCTCTATCTAGTGAACCATTTTGTGGTCCATTGCTTATGGAGATGTGAAGTACCGGTACTTACATTTTACATTGCATCTGTTTCATGGAAATACGGGTACTAAAATTAAAAAGCTCCTGGCCTAAAACAAATACCTAAGTATAACCAATAAATTTGTTCACAGGTAATTACAAAGATTTTCGGTGGAAAAAGTCCTATGTTGTACAGCTTTCAGTCGTCTCTACCTCGTCTGCCAGTGCCCGCAGTTAAGGATACTGTGAGCCGATATCTACGCAGTGCTAGGCCTTTGTTGAACGATCAGGATTACGAAGCCATAGAAAAGCTTGCCAACGAATTCCTTGCGACCACTGCAAATCGTTTACAGCGCTATCTTGTTCTCAAATCGTGGTGGGCAACCAACTATGTGTCTGATTGGTAAGTGTTGTTTACATACATGAGGACCTATGACGTCTAGTCAAATTTGGCCTCTACTGAAGGCAGATGACCTCTCCAGTCCATCTTAATGTTGGTCAATATGTGAATTAACTTGACTAGTTTGATCGCTTTATTTTGAAATTGAGGGTAATGGTTGAGACTTTTCTAAAGGTGTTTTGGGTTGGTGCTGCATCCAGATTTCTATTTGCAAGTCTTGGTTTAATGTTAAAGAACTAAAAGAAAGCGTAAGTGGTGTAATACAAGAGGTTTTTTTTTCTTTGCCGAGTTGAGTTTTATTTTTATCTTTTGGTCTCTGGTAATGCGTTTTACATGTAGTTATATATAAAACAACTTTTGTTGAGACTTTGAAACTTCAAAGTTACTTGCACAGCTGCCATTGTGCATTCCTACCATAGACACTTGAAGTGGGCTAGATAAAAAGCTAAAGGCAGATTCAAACCAGGACGAGATGCATTTTACAACTGACTGCTTCAGTCTTTATTTGTTTTGTGCCATTTTAAGGTAAAACTGGGCAGGTTGATTTTTCATTTACAAGTCTATAATTACAACAGTGTACTAATATGACGATGCTATTGATTATTATGCATGTAAGAAGAAAATAAATAATTAATTTACGTTCAGAACTCTTGACGGAATGAAAGCGGGAATTTTTGGTATAAAGCCAAACTGATCATGTGACGCCCTTGGAAAATTAAAACGTTGCACCAGGGCGACGCGGCACACGATTTATTGATGCAAAAATGTAGGCTTCTGAAACGAATGCACTTGTTTTCACATCTGCTGTTTTCCCGACGAATGTTAACTGCGCTTTGGGTCCCGCAAGCACTAAATCCACTCGTGAGGTCAATTCCCCATCCCGTAATAGTAAATCAATGTCTTTGTGGTGCTGGCGTTCTCAGCAACTAATGAGATGAAAGCAGGTGGTTATTTTGCAGGTGGGAGCAGTATGTGTATTTGTCTGGACGTGGGCCAATCATGGTCAATTCAAATTATTATGGAATGGATTTACTCTACCATAGACCGACCTCGAGACAAGCCTCCAGAGCTGCTAATCTTGTTTATTCTATATTCTCATTCAGAAGCATTTTGGACAAGGAGAAGGTTAAACCAGTAAGTAACCAAGTTTAGGTGCCCGAAAATATAAATCGTTTTGTTGTTTTCGATGTTAATCTGGCAAACTGTTTTCCAGATAAGAGTAATGGGTGTTGTGCCCCTATGTAGCTCTCAATTTGAAAGATTATTCAACACATGTCGTACACCTGGTATTGAATGTGGTAAGTTTCTCTGTTGTGATTAACCTTACATACTTTACAAAACACAGTGTTACCATCTAGCTGCTCGATGTTTAGTTTATGTATCCCTTCTATGTAATGCTGAGCGTGCTTTATTGCAATATTGAGTTCAAAAGCAGGCCCTCCTTTGTTTATAATAGAGACGAGTTGCAAGGTCATTTCATATCTTTGTAATAAGCTCTCCAGTATGAGATGAGCCGTTTGTCTTGTCATGTTGCCATTTTTTTTGTAGTTCCTGAATGTAGTGCGTTGATGTGGTGATCTTTGAAACGTTTTCAACTTAAAAATTCCCTTTAATTCACTGATATGCAGTTAAGTGGCTACTAGCTTTGTTGTGCTCCTTGGCCTAGTGTTAGTAATGTTCTTTTACGATTCTAAATTTCTGCTTTTCTTCAATACTTGATGTACTTATTTTGCACTCTACACAGTACACACTACACACCCGTTACCAAATGTAGCTTAATAAGCAATTACATGGCATTGTTTTGCATGCGCCACATCCTTCCTTCGGTTGCGTTCCTCCGCTTCTAACTAGCCGTTTATTAATATTACTACTTCGAATTATATTTGCTTAACAATTATTCAACTTGCATTGTAGCGATTTAGACGTGCCTCTTCGACATCATTTGTCAGCGTTGTGGTGTAGTAGTTAGAGCGTCCTTTTTGCAGCTGGCGTACCTGGGTTCAGTTTTCTTGTCAAATCATGCCAAACATTTTAAGAACGGTATTCACAGCTTTTCCGCTAGAAAGGGATAATGTTGAGAAAAAACTGGTGGTTTCTGAAACGTTGGTGTTGTTGTTGATTACCCGACCCCTTCCGAGGGATGAGGGCATGGCAGAAGACCATGGAGCCCCAGAAGCGAGGCAGTTCCCCAGAGCCTGGACCAAGGTCGTAGAGAGACAGAGAGTCGCCAAAGAGTGAGTGGCACAAAGAGTCCGTAGTTGGACAGTGCAGAATGAGATAAGAGGTGTCCTTGGACGAGTGTCTGCAGGTGCTGCAGGAAGAATTCTCAATTCTACCAATCCTAGTGAGATAAGAACTTAACAAAAGGCTCTGTCCGTTGCAGCGTAGACAAGAGAGAACACAGCCAGCATGACGAGGGAGCACAAGTTTCTCACTGGAAATCGAGGGAACCTGTATGTCGAAGAATTTCAATGAGACAGTATGCCTCCAGTCCGAGAAAATGCAAGAGTGGATACGAGAAATAAGAGGAGAGAGACTGCAAGGGATTGTAGAGAGCGCAAGTAGCGCTTCCTGTTTGGCCAGCTCATCAGCCGCGTTGTTCTCCGGGAGAAACGAGTGTCCGGAGGACCCATTGGAGCCTGATAGAACAGGAGGAGAGAGAAGACAGTTCCTACCAGATCTGCCAGAGAGTTTGAGGTAAAAGGAAAGATGGAGGAGAGGACAGGGTGACGAAAACAGAACGAGAATCAGATAGAAGAAGAAGAGAAACGGCAGACTTTATGATGCTGCCGAGATCAGCAAAGAGCATGCAGAATGGTGCAGGCTTCAGTGAAAAAACTTGAGCATACTGGGCCTGCTGAAAAGGAAAGAGTGGCCTCAGTGCCACAGAGAGAGCAGTTGGCATGTATGCCGGAGCTGCCTTTTGCCAAAAGGAAAAGGAACAGAGCCATCAGTCCAGAGTACCAGATCATGCAGGGGGAGAGAGTCCAGGTGGGCGAGAGCTGCACCTTGGCAAACGAGAAGAGGATCAGAGTGGAAGCATGAAGAGGAAAGGGTGGACTCCACAGTGAAGGAAGGCAGATTCCAAGGAGGAAAGGAAGGGCAAGCAAGAAGAGCCTTCCTATGAGAAGTAGAAGAAAGCATGAGCAAGTGAGTGGACGCAAAAGCTCTCCGTGAGGATCTGCAGAGCCTTGATTTCACTCCAAGTTTGGCCAATCATAAAATGGGAAATGAGGTTGGGAGACGAAGAGCTCGCTCATAAGATAAAAGAGTGAAGTGAGTCAGGGTGACTCGTAGGGGAAGTAAAGAAGCCTTGGAGAGAAGAAGTGGGATAGGGGAGGACGAGAGGCAGCCGGTGATGGCACGACTAGCTGCTCGGTGGAGGCATTCCAATTTGGTGAAATCGGAAACGCTTATGAAAGGAAACCATCCGGGTGATGCATAAGTGAAAAGGGGCTGAAGAAAAGCTTTACGGTATACAGAAGAGACAGGGACTCCTTAGAGGGCGCCCCATGAAGAAGTAGAGATGCAGTGTAAGGCCTTGTGATGTGGGAAGAACTTGGCCTTCAACAAAAATACATATTCGGAAAAGGATAAAGTATGGTCGAAGGTGACCCCAAGAAAGATAGAAGTTGGATTGAAATGGAGGCGGGAGCTGAGTAGGAGGAGGTTGGGCTGGAGGTGAGCTTGGTGGGGATCCACTGAGAAGAAGGAGGCTTCAGATTTGCTCGGATTGAGAGGAAGACACCAGTACTCAGACCAGCGCTCCAATCGAAACAGAGCTCCTTGTGTGGCCTCCATCGCAGTGGGGGCCGAGGAGAGGAATACCAAATGGCCAGATCATGGGAGTATGGAGAGCAGCTGACGGAAGAAGGTAGAGAAGCCGAAAGATCATTGATGAAGAGAGAGAAAAGAACAAGGCCAAGAATGGATCCTTGTGGAACACCTTGACGGACTCGAAAGGAACGACTTTTGTGATTTTGAAAAACCATGCAAGTGCACCTATCAGAAAGGAAAGATTGAGTCCAACGAGCAAAGCAAGGAGGGAGGCGAGTCAAAATGAGTTTATGGAAAAGGGCGGGATGCCAGACAGAGTCAAAAGTTTTTAAGAAATCAATAGTAGAGAGGATCATCCGAGAGCTCGGCCTGGGTTTGTTAAACCCATTCAAGATGGACTAAGAAAGGAACAGAACTTGATCTATTGTAGACCGTCCAGGGCGGAAACCGGCCTGGCTGGGAGAGAGAATGGAATTAAATTCTAAGAAGAAAAGTAGACGGGATAGAATGATGCGTTCAGAAAGCTTTGAAGCGCAGGAGGTGAGAGAGATAGGCCGGAAGGAAGCAGGAGAGTTGAGAGGCTTTCTCATCTTGTGGATGGGAATAATAGAAGATGTCTTCCAGATGGAAGGAAAGGAATGCAAAGTCCAGGAAAGATTGAAGATGTGAAGAAGAAAATCAATGCCAGAGCAAGGAAGATGCTTTAGCATAGGAGAGGCAACTTTGTCTGGGCCAGTGGCAGTGGACGAGGAAAGGTAGGAGGCAGCCGCAAGAAATTCAGCGAGAGAGAAAGGAGAGCAGAAGGGCGAGTGAGACTCCATGCTCGTTTTGCTCCTGTCATTGGAAGACTCTTAACGGGGTTTCTCCAGTTTTACGTGGAGGACAAACGTGGGAGGCGAGCATTTGCGTGTTTTACCGGGTTAGATCACAGAAGCTGCTCGCCCAACATGTTGTTGAATGCGACTTTTGGATATCTATCAATAGCAGTCCGCCTACACTTAGCACACATGACTAACGGAAATAAAGTTACGCTTTCTCCAAGTCTCGTCTTGATTAGATTTGCAGTGTGAATCTGAATTGCCGTTTAATTTTCTTCCGTTTCGACCTTATGGAAGGGTAAAGACAGTACTCTACCATTGCCGGTCGTCCAGTTAAGCTAAAGACTTGCGTACACAGCATCAGCTACCACGCATGGATTAATGGCGTCGCTAACGGCATGCTCTTGTTATAGATACCATTCAGCATTGGCCTGACAGTCGTCATATTGCCATATACCACCAGGGTAGGTGGTTTAAGCTCTTTTGCTACGTCCACGGAAAATTAATCGAACCAAAGCAACTTGAAGCGGCCTTCGAAGAAATCTTAAAGGACCAAAGTCTACCTTGCAAAGGGGAAAAACATCTCGCTTCTTTGACCGCTGGAGATCGCGTGCCATGGGCTGAGGTAAAACGATACAGTTGCTTGTGGAGTGCCATTTTTTAGATCGATCCACCGTGCTCTTATAGATGCATTGCACCACTTGCTATGCTGTGTTAGGCTTGCTTTTACATTAGGACTACTTTGCAACTCCTAATCTGCTTTTTGCACAAGTGGTTGATTGGCATTTTTATCATTGGTACTAGATTGTCAGGCATGTACTTGCAGTGGTAACAAGTTACAACAAGGTTTGAAATAGTGCTCAGTTCTACGACGCACTTTACCCACAGAATTTAATGCTCAGCCCGCGTTACCGGCTGGTATTGATTTGATGCACTGTTTACAAGAAAGCTTTATGTGCAGGTTTAAATCGAACAATAAATGTGCAGGTTTGCTTTGAGGTTACCAAAGTGCAATTTTGTGAGTACAATTATTAAGCAGGACAAATTTCCGTCAAATGCTTTTCCTAAGACTCGTTAACCCGAAAGCCACGCGGGCATTTTACCGAACACTTGCCACGTTTCGCTATTCTTTGCTTTGCTGCGATTCTGATGCAACAAGCCTTGTTATGTCCACGATTTAATTTATAAATGTCATTATTCATGCCGTAACAAACGCTCTTGTATTGCTATGTAATTTGATGCACCCCGATCTTTTCACGAGGGCGATAACCACTATGTTGTATTTTGCTCTCCATTATCTGTAGACGAACTACTTTTAGCTGTATTTGATTAACCCAACTCGTTCGTTGCCCTTGAGATAAAAGCATTGGAATGCGAAGTGCTTTGGCGAACAATCACTTTACCTCGGGTAGGAACTCTTAGTTTATGATCAATAGTTCGCTTTGCATATGATTGACCAGAGCTGCCTAAGCTGTGTTTTGATTGCAACCCGACAAGTTTCACTTCTTCTCAGCCATATCATGACGGCAAGCTTTAATTGTGGCCGCCGTGGTGTAGTGGTATCGCTACTGTCTTTAGAGCAAAAGGTCTGGAGTTCAAAACTTTATAGAAACACCACTGGTATTCGTCAGGAAGGGTGTCTGGAATTTAAAGTGCTACGTTGCTCCAGTACAAAATCTGGTTCGAAAGCGAGTGTGTAGTAGTAGAAATAAATTGAATCAGGACGTCTGAGCCTGCGAAACGCGGGAAAATGACGTATAACCGACTTTCTTTTTCAATAGCTAGCGCAGCATGGAACTGGTCTCGAATTTTCCCGCTTATATTTCTCGTGGTTGTGAACTTAAAAACTGCATTCTCCGCCTGCTGTCGCAGTGTTCGCTGCAACATTGCACTGGCGGAAGCAGCTGTAACTCAAAAGCTCTGCTTTTTGTTCAGCATGTATACTGCATTCGTAAAAGATTCCCGTGTATGTGAGATAAAACTGACAATTTTCAAACTTCCATAGGTGTGGTGCGATAGAATTTTAGTTCTATCTCAGTGATAGTGTTTTAAAATTGAGGCGACGTAATATGTCGCTCAAACAATTTGTCTGACTGAAACTTTACTGAGAACTTGTTAATTCACTATCAGATATCTAATCTAACAGCTGTAAATCCTCATCACTCTTGTTCGCAACAACAAGAAATGTATTTTAATCAGTTCTAGTTGTCCTTGACTCCCTCCGACAACAAGCAATGCCAGTGAATTTACGCAGATACACAGCAACAGAATCTGTCTATTTTTTCTTTAAAAATTTTCGTCATATATATATTCTAGAAGATTATTCACTACGCGTGAAATATTCTAGTTGTTATAGAAAATTACAGTAAAAACAACAATGGGAATGACTCTGATGTCATGGATACAAACTTGCAAATTTTCGACTGGTCAATGTTACGTCACATTCACGAACTTAAAATTGAAATATCCTGAATAAGTTTGGCTAAATATAGATTTAAATTATATAATTTGAAAATAACAGCGTTGAAAGCTGTTACAAATTATTGTTCGTGACAACAGGCACGTGCTACATACTTTTCGACGGGTGTCAATCAAAAATCATTGAGCGACATTGAAAAGGCAGCATTTGTTGTGATACTGGACGACGGCGAGCATGATGTGAGAGACGACGATCACGCTGGCATTAGTGATCTCGGGCGATCGCTTCTTCATGGAAAATGCCACGACAGGTGAGAGGAAGACCCAGTTGACAGAGGTCGACGTTTCATTGTAAGTTCTTCGGCAACACTGTTTTTGCGGAAAAACGTGTTTTGATCCACTTGGCAATTGTCTATGCTGCTGGTACAATGCATTTTTATTACAAATACCAAATACCGCTACCTAGCAAATAAAAGATCCTTGTTCAAGGACACCGGGAGCAACCACCATCCTGGCTATCTTTCCTGTGCGAGACTTGTATCTGCATAAAGCTATATTTTAATGATTTTCCAAGTTAACACACAAGCTTTTTGAAAGGGTAGTTTTGTCGAAGACTTTTTGTGGCATTTTTATCGATGGCGGTGCACTTCAAATAGACGAGTTTGCGAACACGTTCAAAAAAACGTCTCCACTCTAATTCTTCTCACTTGGCGCAATAATGCCACTGGTAGGAGCGTCACCAAAAGTTCTAGGCACAGCATATTTTTAAAACTGTTGCTGTGCTATTCCGTCAATGTAAATTGTAGATATATAAGTTTCTGCGTTTGCGTGTCTACTGTGTTATTCAATGTGATGCTTGACTGAGGTTGCTAAGGATGGATGTGCAGCACTTTCGATTCCGCCATGTTCCGTTCACCACTGAGATCTTGTTATTTTCTTTCACTGTGTTTTCGAATCTTTTTCATTTCGTGATGTGTTGTGTGCGGCATAAATTGCCGGGTATTTGCAGATGGTTCGACAAGTCTTTCAATTTGATCGTTTTCAAGAACGGAAGGTTCGGGCTAAATGCGGAGCACTCCTGGGCGGATGCTCCAATTGTCAGTTACTTGTGCGAGGAAACCTTAGGGTACGAGTTCCTCAGCCTACAGTACAACCCTGATGGAACAGTCGGGGGGAAACCGGGAAGCGTTGCAGTCAAAGCTGAACGACTTAAGTGGGTCATACCTGATCAAGTAAGAAAGTTCAGATTTTCTAAGTTGCAAATTGTCAGTGAACAAAGCGAAATTGCCTTGTTTTATTGAAGATTGCTGGTAGAAATTGGACTTAAGATCAGTTTTGGGTGAACTTCGCTTTAGTATGCAGTTCTTTTGAAAAAGCAGTCTATGGTAGAAGCTATTTAGCAAGATTTAACAAGAATTGATTAAGTTTATGACAATAGCTCCCCAATTAAGCCCGGCTTTCCAGTGTCTGCAGGCCACCGGAAAACATTTCACAGCATTTAAGGTGACAAGTTTGTTTTATTTTTTTTGTATTTATGATCTTTTGTTAAGAGTATTTTTGTTATTTTACAAATATCAAATCCATTCTCGGTGTTTCATCGAGTTTTTCGTGAAACTACTCACCTTATACGATGTAAGATACTATCGTATTTTTTTACATGCCAATTTGCTGCCTGGACACTTAAGGTGTGGCACACACGTTGGCACTTCCGCCATCAAAAAGGTGTGACAGGTTGACATGTGTCATAGGGCTGGATGAGTGTCAGTAATAACTCAGTAAAACACGAGACAAATCTAATCAAATCATTGTGCTGGAATGGGTTTTTAGAATGATCTGTGTTGTACTTTGCTTTATACCTCCATCATTGATAACGAAATGGAAAATTTATTCTATTCATCGGTTAAAAACTGTCGCCTATGTCGTGCAGCGTTTAGAGCGTCGGGTGTGCAGTTTGTAGACTTGGGTTTAGTACCCTCGTGGAGTCGTATCAAACACGTAAAACTGGTATGACAACTTCTCCGCTTGCTGCTTAGTGTAATCTGGATAACGTGGAGAAAAATCCGATAAGTTTGCTGATTTTTCTTTGGAATAAATGCTAAATATGATTCCCTTATCTTCATCATATGTAGCACACAGGTGGTGGGGTTTGTTATTTTTTCCGTATTTGGGACCATGTCTGACTAAAGACTTTCAAACAAAGCACGAGCTGATAAAAACATTCAAACGGAGTACGAGCTCATATGCATGAGTGAATGAGTTCTAAACTATTTTACTCTATTTCAGTGCTGTGACGTGATCGAAAAAAGTCTCTCGGTCGCTAAGCATCTTGCTGACGACGTTCATTTGCATGTGATGGCGTTCAATGACTTTGGCAAAGGATTGATCAAGACCTTTAAAGTATCGCCCGATGCTTTCATACAGGCGTCATTACAATTGGCACATCTTCGCGTAAGTGTGACATCCAGACGCACAGATGTAACAGTTAAGTCGTTGGAGGGTCCGCTCCGCAGATGATAGACCTGGGCTCACTTCCCTTGTCAAGTCATACCAATGACTTTTCAAATGGTATTCACAGATTTTTTTGCTTGATGTTTTTAATAGGAGTGATGTGCAAGGAGAAACATTACACTGAGAATACTCAATTGTGATGAGCTTCTATGGCCTGAGCACGTAGCCTCAATGGCTTGCTTTTAGCTGAGGGATAGAGCAGCATGTAATCGCTCTTACTTTTATGGTTTTATTGCTAGACAAACTTCGTAAGGATAGCATATCCATAGGATATTTCAGGAGACCTAGGACCGGATGCATAGCACGTTCTACAGCCCACGTTAGAATATGTATCATTTTGCGCTAGCCGTTGTAAATGTGATCACTGCTGAAAGAAACAGACAAGAAATACTCCTGTTCATGTTTGTATGAAGGTGGCAATCGACCTAGAAATAGCATCACCTCCGAGAGCTGGTTAGCATTTAATGATCACTCTTTCTCTTCCTTTGGATGAATACTCATTGTCAAACGAAACACTCAGGCCTCGACTGCAAACTCGAATCAAGCAAGCAGAAATATGCTGCTGGATTTTTGAGTCTCTGCCATTTTGAATCAGTCATAATCAGTGACTTTTAGCCTTACTATCATGACCGACTGCCAATGGTGCATACTATACTACACATCTTGCTGCGTGCTGAAGAAGCAGATGTGCTATTTTTACCCGGTGAAGCGCGGCTATATTTTCACATGTTCATACCTGTGCATTCTAAACATTTGTTAGTGTATGCGTCTATTGGTAATGGCTTCATTAAACTACACTGCAGCCAACTTTCAACTTATTTTGGCTCTTGTTTCGTACAAATTAGGGCAAAGGATCTTTAGTGTTTCGATTTTTTACAATAATTCAAGTTTTTTGGAATAGGACAAAGGTCATTTTGCTTTGACCTATGAAGCATCAATGACGAGATTGTTCAGAGACGGGCGTACTGAGACCGTACGATCGTGCACGAATGAGATGGTTGCATTTGCTCGATCAATGGACGATCCACACTTCAGTGTAGGTTTCTTGATTAACCTGTGTGTAAAATCCACGACACCGGACTGCATTTTTAGAAGAAAATAAGCTGGGGTTATCGCTCGCTTTTGAAATAAAGCTTTCCTGTGTTTGACGCTTCTAAAACGAGAAAATGATGCTCTTATAAAATCTGCTACATGTAGATGCCAGAAGGCTTTTCTTAATTCATTTTTAGTTAATAGAACACCCATCCGGCTCTCAATCCTGGTGCGAAACAAATACTGAAAAGTAACTTGCCACCGAACTGGGTAGTAAGTGGAATACAAAAAAAATACCGGAAAGTAACTTGCCAGCCTCAATATTGGTGGCAGTTACTTTTCAGTCTGCATCATGGTCAAAGTGGTTGAAGCAGCGCTAAACAGCGATGCGATTATGTGGTTTTTGAACCCGTAGTTTTCTATCGAATCTATAGTTAGTGGTTGCTAACAAATGTGGTTGATCGTGTTTTCTCTCACGTAGTATCCGCGCAGATGATGAGCGGGGAAGTCGCGATTGTACGTAATCCACCGGAGAACTGCTAAATAAGCCTCTCTGTTCGATCTGCTTTCTTTTTCAGCCAAAGGAACGCCATGCTCTACTGATGACCGCGATCAAGAATCACGTGACATTGTACAAGGAGGCGATGGTGGGAATGGGAATTGACCGACATCTATTCTGTCTCTACGTCGTGTCCAAATTTCTAAACATCAGCTCACCTTTTCTACAAAAGGTACTTTGCATGATCAAGGCATTTGGTTGGTCCGGCGGGGTTCGAACCCACGTCTATTCCAACACCATCAAATTTTATTTTCGACCTATTTTCCTCATTCATAATGACAACAGGGATTTGTATCCACTGAAAAACGATTTGTCAGGTAACAAACAGTGCAGTTTCCTCCGCTTGTCGCTATGATGCCGTCAATATTTACTAAAGATGCAAGTCAAATTTAAGGGGTCGATTGGGCTTCTGCCTAATTTCTGGATGCATCGCTAGACGTTGCATCGCATGCACGTTACTTCAGTAGTTGATTGTACCACAACGGTGGCATAAATGTCTAAAACCTGGAGTTGTTTCACCTCTAATCATGAGTTATCACAAAGCTGGAAAAATTGCGTTTTTACCTGCTTGCACTTCAATGCGTTCCATACATTATATTGGTTGCTCTTGGACGCGTTTAAACAAAGTGTTTACTACACCTACTGATTGCCTCATGACTTATAAACCTGGATTGTCCTAAAATTCATTTATTCATGCGTATGAGCTCATGCCCTGTTTGCATGTCTTTAGTCAGACTGGGCCACCACAACGGGTAGACTACTCGGCCTAACCACCTGTCTACCACGTAAAAGAGGAGGAATCTCGTAAACTGCTTTTTTCGAAAGCACCACAACAAGCGAACTTGCCGGCGTTTTCGCGACTCCGTCTCGTTCGTGCTGAACGTCACGCAAGGAAGCGGTGAATACCATTTTTCAAAGACTTGCCAATCTTTCTCAAATTCTTGTTGAACCGCTACGCCACTGCACCAGTGCCCGAGAATTGATACTTTCAAAGGCAAAAAGTGCAATCGTATTACAAATATTTGAGTTGTTGCTTTCTGATTATGTACAGTATATCGGCTTGCATGGAAAATGCAAGCTTACGTGGTAATTTACTTCACTTATTCCATGTTTTATTGCGTTACTGTTGATGGTTTCTTCTCCCTTGGGATAATGGTCTCGTGTAAACTGCAACATTTGGTCCTCATTTAGCAATCTCGGTCAAGCTAATTAATACACGCTGGTCAGGTTAGGGAAACATGGCGGCCGTATCGAACCAGTCATAAAGGCAGACTGTTCTTACCTTGCATAAAGCCTGTGGTTGCATCTTGCGACATGCTGGGTGAGCGGCTTTCATACGGAAACACAAGATTTTGTGTTTGGTTTTTTGGTTTATAATTTGTTCTTCTGAGCCAGGTACTAGGTGAAGAGTGGAGTCTTTCCACCTCACAAACGCCCATGGACCAGTGCCCTATCCTGCCCCACACCAAGGAACTGACCCCGACCGGCGGAGGCTTCGGTCCGGTAAGAGCTGCATGACGCCGTCGTGACGTCAACCCACATGATTGCTGTGTGCTTGTTTTTCGTTGTGTGCTGTGATTGCGCTCTAATGATTTCTGATTATTGCTTTTGCATGCCTTTCAATTAATCTCGTCATTTGCCTTGTTAAGGTGCTTGCTGAACCGTGGCGACTCTCTACGTCACAGACGCCTCATGGACAAGGGCTTTATAATCAGCATGAACAATATACTAGCTTCGTGTCCGGGGGCGGAGGATTCGGCCCGGTATGTCGCACGGCTTTGTTTTAAGTATCGTGATTTTTCTGCCTTCACGTGCCAATGTTGCCTGTCATGTGACTAGAGGTTAAAGCATTGAACCATAAAACTAAAATTTTGTTGATATCGAACTTTTTTCGAGATCTCGTTTGTATTAAGAAGAAAATTTTTTGCTTAGCATCGCCCGAATTGCAACAGAAAAACTGATCTAGAATGATGCCGTTTGTATTCTTCCGCTTTAAAACGCTCGCACTCCGTTTTTGTGTAGTTGCTTGTGCGGTATTTGTGTTGCATGTTTTTTCCTCCGATCACAGGACAACCCGTCCGGTTCAACCAAAAGCAAGCGTGCTCGGAGCTGTTGCGTTGCTCGCACAGCACGTTTCTAATGTTGCGCTTCGGGCGAGCAGAAAGAATCGCCGTGTAGCGCTTTTTCCGAGGGCAAGACGACGCCTACGTTGTGCGCACACCTTCATGTTCAAACAAGTTTTGTTGAACACTGCAAGTCAGTTTCCAACTCGCATGCTGTTTTGTAGAAATTTTAGTTGATTTTTCACCTAACAATCTGCATGTTTATTCAATATAATGCTAGCAAATGCTTGCCGCGATAATTTTCACATGACTACATGAAAACTAGTATCCTGCCATTTTACTTTGCATTGCTTTCAAGATTTCATTTAGTGCGTAACAATGGTTTGGCACAGAGGTATGCAACCTTTTTTGTTGGTGGACCAATTTTAGACTTCCTGCAAGTTTTGTAGGCCAGTCAGAGTTGATAATCCACGATGTTTCTACGCATCCATAAGCTTCAAAGCAGCGACTGGTGGCAGTGTTCATCCAAAAAGATGATAACAATCCTTTTTTTGAGATGCACATCGCTGGTTTGAAGACAGTATTTCGTGTCGCTTCATCGGGAAAATTTAACTCTTGTCAATATGTCATCAGCAACTCTATAAGGCAAAACGTTTATGCCATTTTCAAGCTCTAGTGTTTAAATTGTGCACACAAATATCCACACTCCCGCACTGATTCCTTTGTCTCTCGCCAAAGTGCTGCTCTCGTTCACCTTGACTCTCTCCCACCTCACGATCTGGGTTCTAGACAGAGGGCTTTGTTTTTCTTGCCAACTGCTCACTTTGTGGTACTGAGGCCACTGTCTCTAATTTTCAACATGCCCAGTATGTTCAAGTTTTTCCGCTGAAGCCTGCGCCTGTCTGCATACTCTGCTGGTCCCGGAAGCACCAACAAGCCTGCCATTTCTCTTCTCTTCTCCTCTCGTTCTCTCCTCGCCACCTTGTCTTCTCCTTTTACCTCAATCTCTCCGGCAGGTATGACAGGAACTGTCTTCTCTCTCTTGTTCTATCAGGCTACAATGGGTCCCCGGACACTCTTTTCTCAGGAGGAACGACGCCACTTATGAGCTGGCCAGACGGGGAGCGCTACTTGTGGCCTCTGAAATCCTATGTAGACAACGGATACCTCTCCTATGCAATTTGAGTTTATCGTCATCTTTTTTATCCCAGAAAGGTATCGGTTGTCTTTGATTTTGGTGTTGTCTCTGTTAACGGAGGTGGCCGGGTCCACCTCATGTTTCTCGAAAGCTCGTACGCAGCATTTTCCAATTTCTTTCTATTGATGGGATTTTTTAGGCCAATTTGTTTAATCTGTTCTTCCATCTGCCCTCTCCATGTTATATACGGTTGCCACGCTCTTTTTTTCCAACCGCTTATATATATCTACCGTTCTGATTAAGACATCATTTCTATCCTTCTCAAAATATGTCCATACTATTGCACTCCAATTAATGGGTTAGCCTTTCGAAAGTTTCATCCACATCCAGCAAATCCAAGTTCTTGGCTTCTTCTTTTCTCAATTACTCTGACATCTGACATTGTTCTTATCATTGCTCTCTCTCAGTTCTCAAAGTCACCATTCATTCTCCCTTGAACAATTTCTCTCGCTCCCGCACAATGTTGCCTGTTAACTTTGATAGGCCTTTCCTTTCATTTTAAACCAAAGCTTTTTCCATGAAGCAACTTCTTTTTATCCATCCGATTCTTGTTTACGTTGTCATTGCTACCTCACTTCCACCACTGGCATTCAACATGTCCCTCAAGTAGCAAAAACTATTCACTAACTCCACGTGATCAATAAATGATAAATCAGGCCTAGCATTACGACTAATATTCAAGTGTTTGTTCCGCATTTATATTTGAAAAAAACTTTTTTCAATCAGAATTTAATCTTAAATTCGCGACTACAGGTGGCAGATGATGGTTATGGAGTGTCCTACATTATTTGCCATGAAGATCTGATTATGTTTCATATTTCAAGCAAATTTTCTTCGCCAGAAACAGTGAGTTTAAACATTTATTGTAACATGTCTTGTTTTGCTTCGTACAATGCTTGAAGATATCCGCTGATGCTGTGGCTATTACTTTTCGGTCTTGATTTTTGAATACATGTCAAAGGGTACCACTTCTGAATTGTTCATTTCAAATAACTTCAACTAGAGCCTTGTGTTGCGCCTCAGCCATTACTGGGTAGGCATCTTCAGAATTATAATTTCTAGAGGTATTTTGTACCTTATAAGTCAAGTTGCTGGTATTATCAAATACGCTAATCTACATTTTTTGCTCTGCGTAACAAGCTATGGCAAATGTTAGATTACCATCATGTTTTGAAGAACGTTTTGTGTGCAGTGTTAGTTGGTTAGAAGCATGGTGCAGTGGCTTGGGTGTCCGCTTGCAGCTTTGATGTAACTCGAAAAAAAATACAAAAATCTTAGCTGTCAACACTTTCTGATTTTGTGCTTAATAGCATTACAAACAGTTATGAAGGTTTTTTGTGTATCAGTTAAAACCGGTTCGGTGGTGTAGTGATTAGAGCGTCACTACGCGGTCGGTACACCTGAATTCAACTCCCGTGTCTGGCTGTACCAAACACCTTGAAAATGGCATTCGCATCTTTTTTTGCGTTGCGAACAAAGAGAATGGCGTGAAAAAAATTGGCAAGTTCGTTTGTTGTGCCCTTTGGTAAGACACTTCACGGGATTGTTCCATCTTTATGTGGCAGACAGGTGGTAAGGCCAAGCAGACCACCCCAACGCGGTGGTCCAGTCTAACTAAAGACTTGCAAACCGCACAACTCCAGGTAAACATTTCATTGGCTCGAGGAACCTCTGCGCAATATAATTCAAATGTCTTATGCAAAAAACAGCATTTAAATTAAGTCCTAAAATAAAATGAAAATTTGTGTAACTTCTGGTGGAAACCCCTGGACTGTACTGGCGGAACCCTGGTTGAAAACCACTGTTCTAGAACATTGTAGGCCGTGCAAGGCCGATTTCGTCTTGTTTTCAGTCAGTACAGGGTGTCCCAAAAGTAACCGAACCCAAATTTTAATAATAATTAGATATCAAAACCAACAAATATAATTTCTTTTTTATGTCTTTGTGTGGTATTTTCTTACTATTGCTTGACATCATTGCTTAATTTCTGTTCAGTGTGCGCTGCTTGTACCCACATTTTTGAAAATGTAGCGAAGGACTTTAGATTTAAAGAAGTGTGTCTTCGTTGTTAAAAATTACCATGCAACGACTGGCTACAAGCATATTAAAGAAAGATACTTTCTGGAAACTTGCCGAAAATTTGTCGCAGTGTTGTCAAAAGATGTCTTGACTGTATGGAAGTTCAAGGTAGACATTTTGAACAATTGTAAATACTAAATATGTTTAAGAAGTTTGTTGGTTTTGATATCTAATTATTATTAAAATTTGGGTTCGGTTACTTTTGGGACACCCTGTATAGAAAGTTCTCACATTTATTTTGTTGTGGAGTGCACAGTGCAGTTCAATTACGTTGGCTTGGCGTTATTTGTGCGATGCCCGCTGACCTTTCGTATCGTCCTTTCGTTCAAAATTGGTTGTCATTGTATTTCTAGGATTCTGACCGATTTAGCGAAAAGATTTGGGAAGCGATGGTTGATATGAAGAATCTGTGCGAGGAAATGAAGAAAAAGTAGTGAAGTTTTTGTGGTTTTTCTGTACTCTGTGCCACGTGTATTTATTGGAACAACGTGTATGGATATAATACCCAACGCAGCGGTTTAAATTAACTAATTAATTATTCTTGTTCCAGCATACCAAGCAATTGTAAAGCACTAATTTTGTCTCGTTTGTGGGCCTATTTTGTTTCTAAAAAAGCATGGAGATCCATATTCTAGGCACACTTCGACGTATTTCAAAACTCTTTTAAGTTAGAACACTCAAGTTCTTGTGTGGTAAGTTTTAAAACACTTTTCAAAGTCGAACCTAAGTCTCGAACTCGACAACAGCTTTGTTGGACTTCGAATCGAGGGTTTGCTGTAGATCTTAGTTTTCTGCCAGCAACCTGTCAAAAGAAAGCCAAAATCGTTACTTCGAACGAATTATAGTCGTGTAGTTTTTAAAAAGCCTCTTGCTATTATTTTTGAAAGCGTATGATGTTTTAATGTTTCCATTACTAGAAATAGTTACTTTATACTAGACATATTTTCTGTGTTAGAATTCTTGTTGGAATATTTTTGATTGACAACTGACAGACGCGCTTTTATGACTTTTTAAAAATGAACGCCTCCGCGTGACAGTGGTTTGAGCCATTTTTGGTTTGTAGCCCCTTTTTATGTATTTGACCCCTTGTAATTGTATTTTAAATGAGCTCTTGTTTTTTGCACGTCTGTAATTATCTGTGCTTCTATTAGGGCTAGATCGCTTATATGCTAACTAGCTATTTATTTAATGCATGTAAACCAACAAACTAAACATTGGAATACCTGCTGAAAATTGTGCTGTGCCCCCCAGACATATACTTTGCGATTAATTTGACCCTCGCCACATCTAGTTTAGGAGCAGTAGCACGTTTTGTAGTAATCTCCCAGTCAATTATAATTGTAAATTTCCAAAAAAAAGGGAACTCTTCTCACAACTTGAACAACGATGAATAAAACAGTAATAAAAATTTTTGTTCTTTATCCCCGTTGTAATAATTTATTGTAAATCTAAAGTTCATCTCAAAAAGATAGGTCCATTGCTTTGGCTCGAGCTGTGGTTTAAGATTTTTGTGCTCCAAAGTATTACGACTTCCAATTCAGCGGTTCATTACTTGATTTTGAAAATTTGATTTATTGGTGTGAAAACTTGTTTCAAGTGTTCTGTCTTGTTGCTGAAACTGCTTCACTTGCTCTGTTACGTTTTATTATATGGCAGTGGTATGAAAAGTAAAGCGGTTGAAGTGAAGTTGACAATAGCCAAGGTAGACTGCCATTCGTGGGTACCCAACAGTCAATATATTTCGTAGGCAACTTTGCTGGACTCAGCCGGTGAAAACAGGCATCCGGCAGAGTTCGAACCTGTAGCCTTTTGATTATATGTCAGTTTAGTGCTAGGTCAAATTCCATTGAAACCACTTTAACCTCTCATGCGGCTTCAGACATAGTGCTAGTGATATCAGTGGGGCTGGAAATGGTTTTCATGGAGTTTGTTTCGTACTGTATGTTGTGCTGGCACAGTTTCTTTGAGTACCATTGCGTGGTCGTGATATTTAATCTAAGTTGTTGTTTTCTGGTTCGTGCAGAGGACATTCCAGGATATCGGGGCTTAATTCGGAAAAACAATTTCATAAATATCTTAGTCAATTTTCAGTCAGAGATTGAGATGTGCATGCGAACTTGTGTGCTTCTACTTCAAACGAAGAACGAGTTCACGAATTTTAGTGTTTCACCACAACTGAGGTGAAGTTTTTTGCAATCAAACGGCGCGATTTTTATTAAACTTGGGTCCCTGAAACCCCTGTGTCCAAAGGTGCTTTTTGGACTCCATTTTAACGCTACTTTGTATGATTTCATTGTGTTACTATTAATGCTTTGTGTTACCACTTTAAATTTCTACTAAAACAGTACACTTGCCTGAATGCCTTCGCCAAGCTTCGCGTTGTTGTAACTTGCCAGCATGTACGACGCTCTGTAGTTAGCCACCAAAACCTGCAATTCAATGTTTGAGTCTATTCTACGGTTGTGGCTTTTGGTCCTCAATATTAGCTTATGAAAGGGTCTGGTCTGGTGTTGTTTGGACACAATTCCCACGTTGCATTGCGTGTACCGCTTGAAGACATCTTGCCAAGCGTCCACAGCTTTTTTCCTATGTGTGTAAAGACACATGTCAACAAATTTAGCCTATAGTTGGACCAAATTTCGTTTCTTTTTTTGTCACGAATTAATAACTTGTGTGTTCGTATTTTTAGAAAATAGGACAGTTTTGAGGTATAATTAGCTCGCACAATCAAAATCATTCTGTGCTTAGAAAATGTTTTGAAGTGGAGAAGTTAAAGCAAAAGTTTTCCGAAAACAAGTGGACACCGAGTGAAAATAGAAAACCCGGCTTTAGAAAAAGTGATTTGCTTCGCTTTTTCCGAAGGAATGATTCTGCAACAATGCTTTTAAAAACCTTGAACTTAATTATTGAAAAAGATGTTAGTTGGGCCGCTCTTGCACAAATCCTTGAATGATGCTGTTTGCAAACCCTTGTATAGATGTAGCTGAATAATTAGCCGGTTGGCGCTAGCGTAGTTAGGGATGAGTCGTTCGTAGGGCGGCCGTTTTAGGTAGATTATTCGCTTGCTATAAAATGGGGCGACATGTTTTGCTTCCGCACAGCGCGACCGAAACCCGCGCTACACTACGACTGGTAGGTCTGCAAGGTCAAATCACAGGGCCACTTTTCTTGGTTGAAAATTATTGTTTTGAGTCTTTAGCACTACCAATGCATTTTTTTGTAATGATATTGTGCTAACGTGTGACGTTCTGATAGTCGATGACTGTACAAGTGGTAAACCGCGTCAATACTTGCGTTTTTCTTGATTTTCTAATTTTTCAAAGTTGTCTGTTCTTTAGTAGACTAGTCCGTCTTTTTATTTTCATGAAACTTTAAGTGAAACAAAAGCGTCAATTTTTAAATATTAGTGAATATTTTAAACCCACCAATAAATGTCGCAACTTGATGACTGACTGCATTACTGAAGGTTATGCTGAACTTTCTTGGAGCGTCGTTCATTAAGCGCATGTCTCGTTGTTGTCTCTTTAAGAAAGGCGCTTTAAGGCAGTTAACCCTACTCGATTGCAGGCTTATGGAAGAAATGCACTGTCCACCAGTATGGTTAATTCAAAAAGTAAGACGAAAGATCGGAAAGCATCTAACCGGTTCGGTGCAGAGGCAAGACCAAACGGAAAGGCTTTCTCCCCCAAATTTTTAAATCCTATCTTGGTAATTTAACAAGTATAATAAGAACCAGCTTTATGTAATAAATTGCTTTGTGTATATGCGTTTCATTGGAAGGCCACATTTAAGAGATCCTTCTGACGACTTATGTTTAAACCATCTGTTATTCTACCTTGCCTTTTACAGGCTGTCATACTTTCACTTTCCATCTGTTTGTCGTCTATCAGCAGCACTAGCTAACCCATAACTGCGATCAGAAAAACTGTGGCTTGAAAATCTTGGATGGCCATTTTATGACTTTTCGTTGCAAGCAGTAGTGACCTACTGTATGCAATTGTTTTTGTGATTTTGCTTTGTCATTAACAAGAGTGTCGAAAGGCCCGAGGACAAGGTCAAGAGAGCTAGCCGAGAAAAGGGCACCTTAAGAACTCATTTGACAATTGAGAGAATGCGCAAAGAAATCATCCTAATTAATGTTATCTCCGAAATAGATTAGACTGCCGCTCAAAAAGTTGCAAATATTTTCAAACTTAAAAAAGTAATCTCAAAAGTTCTAAAAATTCAAATGTGAATTTCTTTTCTCAAAAAAAGCCCTTTTCGGCTGAGAAGAGTGATTATTCTCTATAAAATTGCAGGAGGGCACTCCCATGACAACAAATGTTTCGTTGCCAAACTTCACAAAAGATGCAGCTTTGTTTAAATACCATGATTTTTTTTCTAAAATATTTCTTACAGGTTTGTAAAGCACTTTATCTTTATTCCGACATCCCAGATGAATCTGTCTATATTTTCTATTTTCGATTGATTAGCATAAGCTATTGATAGTTATAGCCTACATGCTTATATATTAAAATACATAGGCTATGTTGCAGGTAGATAAACCTACCATTATATTCACATGCTGCACTTATCTTTTATAAAAGTCTTAATCGATTTCAATACAGTAGGCAAATCAATGTCTTAAGTTACAATCTTTAATTGCTATTCTTTGTAAACTGCTTACGATACAGTTTTTGCATTGCGCAGACGAGCCCTCAAGACTATGAGCCAGAGTAAACGGCAGGCGCTGAGTTTTTTCAAGTTAAAAATCTTTTTTTTTGACCGAGCCAAGATTTAAAACTGAAGCATAAAAGAGTACGTAAGGAGACTTAAGGTCATGTTTCTAAAATTTCTTTAATCCGGACAAGAATTAAAGTTGTTTGCAGTGACTATGGATATAAAACGTTGATCTCAAAAAATGTCATTCAACAAACTTGAGGTAAAAACTGGTGGCTAGGAAATATCGCGACCTTCGAAAAAAAACAAACGTCATCCAACAAATTTGTGTTGAAAACTGAGGGTCAGAAAATATTAATCTCCGAAAAAAGGTCATTTAGAAAATTTGAGATAAAAATTAACGAAATTAGGGTAAGAAAATATCGATCTTCAAAAATGGTCATTTGCTAAATTTGAGGCAAAATTTGGCGGTCAGAAAACACGAATATTGAAAAAATCATGCAACAAAATTGTATATTTTCGGCCTCCCTCAAAAAAAATTTGCGTTTGACCACGCTACTAATTTGAGTTTCCTTTTTTGGTGGTCATCCGCAAACTGGCTTGGTACTCCCACAGAAGACCTTTTTTGGGGAGACCAGTCCGCGAGCCAAAGGTCGCATGCGCAACCTTAAGTTACTAGGCAATTCAAAATTTTCTTTGCAATCGCTTAGAAAGCTTTGTGTGCAGAGGTAAAATTGTTGGCAAATGTTTCTGCTCTCACGTGCGAACTAAGAAATACCACGTGTAAACACTTCTGATGGTGGTGAGTATAGTGCCAAGAATTAGGCAGCTGAGCATATTGTCTTGGAATGCCTCATTTGTCAATCTTCAAGTGGAGTGTAGGATACGCGGATTGTTAATGCAACACCAGCTTATAGGACGACGAACAAAAAGAAAAAGACCAGTCAATACCGGTACTAAAAAAACTGCTAACCTCAAACAAATTGATGAAAATTGTTTTTCAACGAAGTTAGGTACTACTGAGCGCGCAAAAGAATATTCTAAACTTCCGTCAAAATCTGACTTCTGGAAAAAAGCTATTTTAACGGAAAGTGACGTAATCAGTATCACAACAGGCATAAAAAGCGTAGAAAGTATTTATGGCATTTTTAAAAGGCCTTCTCATTTGTTTTGATAATATTAACCAACTTTTTTTCAAGAACTCTATCTTCAATCTGTGTCGTTGATAATCGTTCAATCTTTTTGTGATGACGTCATAAGTGTGGGGAAATAATTATTAATTGATTTTTTATCATTTCGAATAAAGCTGTAGAAGTATTTGTGTGGGTGAAGTAGGCATTTATTGAGAGCAATATGATGTGATTCAACCTTGATAACTTCCCAGCAATTGAAACTTTTATTATGAAGTTTTAAGAAAATGGCAACCTAAAATACATTTATTTGTTGATATCGAGTTGGGTGGGCATAAAATGGAATCGTTTAGCGAAAGAAGAGTTTTTTTTGTCTATTTTATGTCCTAGGCTTCAAAAAATATCATTAAATAAATCAATAAGCTTTAAATTTTCCTGATCTGAAACTAAAGCTTCTGCTATCTTTGCATAATATTAATGCTATGAGATCAACCGTTTACAAGATATCTTGAGAGTTATTTCACAAATTAGGAGTTATAAAATCTAAAGGAATAAGTCTTATTATTATTTCCCTTGATTCGGTGATATGTGACCTTTAATTTGCAGCGATTTACAGGCCAAATAAGCTTCATTGCCCATTGATAATGCTGGCCTTGTACGTTTCAATGGCATGCTAAAAATAGTTGTCCCGTAGTTCATAATAATGGTTAAGGCAATGTCTTTCCATCTAGCTGAAAATCATGAAACCAGTTCAGTTCGCCTTGATCCCCAGCTACACATCTCTAGTTACGCCATTGTCTAAACTGCAAGAACGGGACAGCTCTAATTTCGTCCAAGTAAAGCCAGAAAAATTGAAAATAGCAAAGTATTGCGGTGTCAGTTTCTGAGTTTTGCAGATTTAAGCATCACCCAAAGCAAAAACCGAACAAAGGACGCTGCTAATCTCGTTGCGTGCAGTTATGTCAATTTCGGCTAAAATTACTGGAATAATGCATGTTATCTTTGCCTAGCTTTAAGATTTTTGCCTCCATTATTATCTACTTGAGACGCTGCATGTATATCAAGGAGATTTTCGCAACGGCCGAACGTCTGCCACCAAACTTTATTGTCGTAGAGCGTACTCTCAGCTGATGTCTGGATCGAATAGTAAAATAGTATGCATGTTATGGACTGGGGATGGAAACTTCAGGATAATTGATTCATCCCACATATGACAAAAATGAACGCTGCTCCAAGCAGCCTCTCAAAGATCAGTCATTGCAAATGCGTCTCTGCTTGCCAGATGCTCCCTTGCTCCGGTGGAAGATATGGACTTCGGCATGCAGTGTTCCCTCGCCACTTTGCTATTCAAGTTTCGCGGCTTCAATGCATCGCGGATTTTTCAAAAATATTTATCAAAAAATATAAATTCGAAAATAGCGCCATATCGCTGATCGACTGCACATCGTCACGCCATCTCGCTCACGCTATTGACCGTGTCTCACATATGAGAGTGTTGTGTTTGCAATTAACTTTTCGTTAAGCCCTTCCAATGCCGCCTAAGCGCCGTGCCCCTGCGAAAAATTACTTTAGTGAGCCCAAGAGAAAGAAGAAGACGATGATCATCAGTGAAAAGGTCAAACTTATGTCCGGATTAAATAAAACAGAAAATATTTCTAATTTTTCGTGTTATTTTTCCGTCAGTTTTCATGAATATTGGCTCCAAAGGCGCCGGGAATTCTAAATTCCCTACACTTCGTGGTTTTTCACTTATCGCGGTGAGTTCTGATCCGCATTTATCGCGATAAACGAGGGAACACTGTACTTTGGTTTGTAGGACGTGCCATCTTGAAAAAAGATGACAATGAAGTAAGAACTAAATTTCTTTGACATAGGACTGCATATGACAAGGAGTAGCCGATAAACACAAAGGTACTTAAAATCTGATGAACAAAATTACCAAAACCACTTTCCATGATATTTTTGTAAATTTTATTCTCTAACAACCTTCAACCTGGTTTCACTACTGATCTGTAGGCTTACCAAGAAGTTTGATTGAGCGCCATAATAACTTATTTGCTGCTTTTTTTACGAAACACGGTAAAACTTCTAATATAGTAGATTCCGCGTAATTGGGCCGCAGTTTAATCGGGTCAGCCGTTTAATTGGGCCAAATTGTGATGAACGAAATCCAATGAAAGATAATGCACTACGTTATATCCGCATAATCGGGCCTCTATTCCGCTTAATCGGGCCACAATTGTAGCCAGACATACATCTTTGTAATTGCAAAACCGTGTTTGCAATTGATAGAACTCAAAATCACCAAGCCAATGTGTTTATGTAACAATTGAACAATACAGGCGCAACTTATTTTGTCATTTCAATGCCCTTAGACATCGTAATTGCTGTGTTTTGTTGCAAATTTTGTGAAGCCTAAGCAGAAACGCCACGAAAAGATTTAACAATCGCTGAAAAGATTGTTGATCTAGGGAAAATTGGAGAACAACCTCCAAGCACAAGTCATCGGCAGCTAACTGAGATAACTAGTGTACCAAGGACAACCCTGGCACAGATACTACAAGACTTCGGATAATCGGGTCAGTCGCTTAATCAGGCCAAATGGCGCTTGTCCCCATGTGACCCGATTAAACGGAATCTACTGTAAGTTAAAAGTGAATTTATGATAGTCAAAATATCAATAAGCAGGTAGTTTAGCTGAAGGTGATTTAATTTATTGAATGAGATTCGTTGACGGCTAGAACACAAAATAGTCAAAAAACCTCTTCTAAGGCTAAGCGAGTCCACTTTGTGCCCACCCAACTCAATAAAAACAGATAACAGATAAGTGTATTTTAGGTTGCCACTTTCTTAAAACTTCTTAAATCTGGAAATCATAGGCGAAGGTGGGAAATTGTAAAGCCTTGCACCTAATTGGTAATGAGCGTATATGAACGCAGCATATGAGCGAAAAAGGGCATTAAGAATTTACCAAGGTCGAATATACAAGGAAACAACAATGAGTATACCGCCCAACCAATTTTGACGAAACCATCACTGGACGCGTTTCGTCCTTTTGAACTCATTAGCAGGGTCCCTCCCGTCACAAGCAAAAGGAATCCACTTATTAATGTTGTCCTTTAAACGAGCAATGCACACGCAATTGTACTAAAACTTGCATCTATTAGGTGAAAAATACTAGTATCTCCATTGCATTAATAGAAATACCACAAATTATCAAAAATAAGCAGATAATATATGTTAAACATTTTATATTAAAACTGAACGCTTCCGTCACATCAGCATCGTCCTCGTCGGAGTATTAAAATTATATGTTAACACCATAACTTAAACAATTAGAAATGAATAGGTATACAAAACTGGAAATGAAACACAAATAGGATAAATATGACAAAATAATATTGTTTCTGACATACGGTAATAAACTAATGCAGGTAACTCATAACGTAGGACTCAACATGGACGAATCGTTGTAAAACAAATGAAAGTATACACGGAGACGGCCGTAAAATCGTACGACCATTTATAAATACTAACATAGCCCACATTTAGCAAAAATGAAGAATCATTGGCAGACGGTTGTTTGTTGAGACGTGGATCAATTCTCTTGATTTGTAATTAGAGCTTCATGCATTTTAGTCTCGTATTCTGTGTTGTACTTTCTAATAATGTTAAACAAATTTATATTGCTATTTTCCTTACAAATATCACATACCGGTAGATGTTCTGTGATGGTTCTTTTGTTATTGTGAAGTAAAGATGCTCATATACTCTGGTGGCTAAGTGGCGTGCGGTCATACCGATGTATGAACAGTTTGCATCACGCAGACAATTAAATTTGTACACTACATTAGACGACATAGCAGCAGGAGTAGAACACTTCAATTGAACAAATGTACTGGTTTTAAAACTAATACATCGACATTGAATTTCTTTCTAACGAGGCTAATAAGACAATTACTAAATTGATAAAATGATTTGCCATTATAGGAATTTCAATAGAGCCGAAAAATCTGTTTTTAGTCTCTGTGTAACTAAGTTATTCTCATCATTGAGTTTTTTCAAAGATTGATTAAAAAACAAAGTAGAATAGTCATTTTATAGAAAAACGTTACGGAGGTAACTTATTTCTCTTCTGAATAGGTCGTTATACGAGCAAATAATCTCGGACTTATTCAAAAAACACACAATTAAACCTATTTTGTATTTTTTAGGACACTCTGCTATGTAATGAAGCAGTACTACTGCGTTAATAAGTTTGCATCAAACCAAACTTCTAAATCCATGGTTAGTAGTTTTTAACTCTATGTCCAAAAAGTAAAGACTGTATGTTGAAACTACTACATACAAAAAATCAAGGCGGTATGTAAGGGGTGCCAAATGTAAAGTAGCCTATGTGATAAAGTAAAATTTTGCAGAGTTTAGGACAAATCATACAGCAACGAAAACAATTTTCCTTTTCATAGACAAACCATACAGCAACGAAACAATTTTTCCTTTCCAACAACAAATTATATGGCAACGAAAAAATTTTTTCTTTCTAAAGACAAATCATACCGCAATGAAGCATTTTTCTAAGGCTGATGACAATTAATTTATTTTTAGTAATTAACATTTAAGAAATTAGCAAATAATTAATATTTAATTTCGATTAAATCAAAACTTCTGCAGTACATTTATTAACAAGTTTATTCTACCTGAATTTTAATTGTAGCGGTTTGGTGGCTGATAGTAAGATAGGGTTGGTTGCCTATCGAAACACACCTCGCCTATACGAGACTAGACTTTCACCCACCGCCGATCACTTTGCTTGCAGGAAGATTCGACTGGTTTATTCACGCTTGATCGACCAACAACGAATAGTATCGAACAACTGATTGAATGACCGAATACTGACTGCCCAGAAAAAGGCAGCGCGGGCAGTTTATATACATGTAGCGGTGACGTAATAATCAACCGCTATACAATTAAATTTCAGGTAAAAACAAGAATGAAATAGGCGTTTTTTCTTTCAAATATTGTCAGATAACCAGCTACGCAAAGACACAAGCATATTTAAAGTATTTGGTTCAAGTGATGAGTGTGTTTTGTCAACAATGTAGCCAGCAGAGCTAAATAATCGTTCACACGGAACTGAGGTAGCCGGTATGCAAAGTACAGTCTTGGCAAAGCATACCAATTTGGGATATCGACATGCATTAAGTTTCTATTATTGCAGTGGATCAACTGGTTTAGAAACTTTTTTCTTCATTTTATATCGTTGCACTTCATTAGAAGCGCTTTCGATACCCTTTTCTGAGCCGGAGCCAGACTCCATCACTTTTAAACATTTTTCTTTTGGTTCGGACATTATATTGTTGACCCTATTAGTATAACCATATACATTAGTCTTCAACCAATCATCACTTGCTATTTGTTGTTCAATAAGCGACCAAGTCTCTTCTTTTGCATCGTCTGATAAACACCTCAAGTTTTTGTATCGTGGATCAAGTGCTGTTGCAATTTTTAAGTCTGCAATGCTTTTCATACAAACAGCACGTTCGATAAAGCCATTAACAGAGGCTTCCTTAAATTTAGGTATATAGTCCGAATCATCATCATTCACAGTCATGTGCTTTGTCAAAGACGATAAATGCGGCAAAACACAGCTACATACCACATATTTATCACCAGCAAGCAGGACCGTAGCATGACGAAATATATCTCAAACTTTGACGTATTTTAAAATTTTTTCCCAATCAGAATCCAATAGTTTTGAACCTTTATAATGCTTCCCTTTGATGGACATGCACGGAGTTAATGCTTTCCTAGCTCGCAACAGACTCTGCAGCATCTCAAAAATGCTATTCCATCTTGTTGGAACATCTTGCTGTAGTTTACGCAATGGGGAATCACTTTAATTTTGCAATTGAGTTATGTTGACAGGAATATGTTTGAAATGTCCAATGATTTTTCGACAATTTACCAACAATACTTCGGTATCTGCAGCTATAATTCCATGCAATATACTCAACTGCAGGCTGTGAGCCAAACATGGAATATGAGCAAAACCAGTTTGTTTAACAGCTGAAACCATATTTCGTGCATTGCCAGTTACTAGGAACTGAGTCTTCTTTGTTATATCCCATTTTTTTACAAACAGTTTATATAACTCAGCAATATTGCCAGAACAGTGACGTTCAACGACATACACACATTCAAGAAAAACAATTTTCAAATTCGAGTTATCAGTAATCCAATGGCAAATGATTCCACAACAACTTTTATTGCCTAGGGATGCCAAAACTCAGACGTTAGCGCAATTACCCTTGAATTTTTTACTGCTTCTTTAATACTTTCCATTTTGGTGTTATACATATCAGTCAACATTTTATCAATAGTAGCTATTTTATATTCGGCATTTTGAAGCACTGTGCTTTATACTTGCTGTAGACCGTCATCTTCTACTATTGATGTTGGTCTACCACTCAAAGCGAGTGCGGACGTCCCGTCCAAAATATAGCGATACAATTCGCTTTCTCGTGAATGGAGGATAAATATGAACAAATACAACAAATACAATTCAATACACTGCTAGCTATCCACTTTGCAAACAATATTTTAATGTAACGTTGTATGGTAGCACTCACCGTTTAATCGACTCGAGGACAAAACTGACTCAAAGTAGTTTGCTTAAAAGATGACGTTGTCGCTGTAAACTGGCTAAATGTAGCTGACTTTGCAAGCTAAAGTTTTGAATGTTGTGTCAAATACTTTTTTGAAAGTGCTAGTAAGCGACGTGTTAGATCTATGGTATGCAAACAATTTGTCGCAATGAATGTACTAAACTTTGTCAGAATTTTTGACATTTCATTTTATTTTTTTCAATTTGCCATATTTATCCTCGATTTACCAGAAAGCGAATGGTACAGCTATAGTTTGGACGGGAAGTCTGCACTCGCTTGGAAGTTGCCATTACCGTGGTGTCTGAGGCACCTGTCTTCCAGATAAAGGCGGGGCGTCCCATGAAGTGCCTTGCCCAAGGACACAACAAGCGAAATTGCCGGCTTGTTCTCCATACTACCCCTTTTTTATGCTGAGCGCCGAGCAAGGAAGCTGTGAATATCATGTTTTAAAGTTTTTTGGTATGTCTCGACAAGGGAATTGAACCGAAAGTCTACCGACTGCAAAGCGGACGCTCTGACCACTACGTCATCGCGTCGATTGCCGTCGGCCAACAATTTAAATCCAAAATGTTCTTCTAATCAACCTAATATAGCTTTATATCAATAAATCGCTTCTTCTCTGTCGCCATTTTACTATTATCACAACTATTTTCTGGATGTTGATACATTTATCAAGATGGGTTAAAAATAAAATTTGAATCCGATTAATAGTTAAGCAAATAATTTATCTGTAAAATAAATTAACGATTAATTGATTAATTAATCTTTAAATTCCGCACCCCTAATTTTTTTTCTTTCCAAAAGCAAGTCATACAAAGCGAAAACACGGTGAAGTGCGGTCTGTAAAATAGTGCCTCGTGCAACATATGTTCGGAAATTTTCGTGGTAATTTAGAACGGCAAGATTTGGTCAACAACACAATAAAGCCTAGGTCTACCTATAAATAACCAGCTTATGTCACTGTAAATTGAACCTCGCCGTTCTAAATTACCTTGATGATCCCAGAACATATTTTGCACGAGCCACTATTTTACAAGTAGCACTATTTTACAGATCGCACTTCACCGTGTTTTCATTGTTGTATGATTTGTCTTTGGAAAGGAAAAAATGCTTCATTCCTGTGTGATTTGTCTTTGAAAAGGAAAAATTTTTTGTTGCTGTATGATTTGTCTTTAGAAACGAAAAATTTTTTCGTTGCCATATAATTTGTTGTTGGAAAGGATAAATTGTTTCGTTGCTGTATGATTTGTCTTTGGAAAGAAAAAATTGTTTCGTTGCTGTATGATTTGTCCTAAACTCTGCAAAATTTTACTTTATCACATAGGCTACTTTACATTTGGCACCCCTTACATACCGCCTTGATTTTTTGTATCTAGTAGTTTCAACAAACAGTCTTTACTTTTTGGACATAGAGTTAGAAATTACTAACCATGGATTTAGAAGTTTGGTTTGATGCAAACTTATTAACGCAGTAGTACTGCTTCATTACATAGCAGAGTGTCCTAAAAAATACAAAATAGGTTTAATTGTGTGTTTTTTGAATAAATCCGAGATTATTTGCTCGTATAACGACCTATTCAGAAGAGAAATAAGTTACCTCCGTAACGTTTTTCTATAAAATGACTATTCTACTTTGTTTTTTAATCAATCTTTGAAAAAACTCAATGATGAGAATAACTTAGTTACACAGAGACTAAAAACAGATTTTTCGGCTCTATTGAAATTCCTATAATGGCAAATCATTTTATCAATTTAGTAATTGTCTTATTAGCCTCGTTAGAAAGAAATTCAATGTCGATGTATTAGTTTTAAAACCAGTACATTTGTTCAATTGAAGTGTTCTACTCATTCCCGTAGCACTCCAACTTCGGCCCCCCCCCCAAAGTAAGCGCAAGAGCCCCTGCGCACAGGTCATATCACTTTAGAGGTGTAAAATTGAAAAGCTGCATTAAGAAAATACACCACAATTTGTACATAAGTAAACAGGCTAATGTCAGAATAAAGCATGCCGATACCGAAGGTGCAAGTCATAAAAAATTCGGCACCGATGCCAGAGTTCAGTAGGACATTTATGCAGACACTGCGAAACGAAAGCAATGACACTGAAAAACATGAAAAAGTTATAAAAACACAGTATCATTTAAATAGTCTGGAGCGAACCTTTTTGTTCGCAAATGCTGTTATGGCATTGTCATAATCAAGAGATCGGGCGCAGTCATTTTCGATTGACAACATGGCTAATGAAGATAGTCTACTGTCTGTCATAGACGTTCTATTAAAAGTTTTGATCAGTTTCAATTTGCTGAAGCTTCTTTCAGCGCTGGCAACAGTCACGGGGCAAGTTAGTAAGATTCGAAGTGCGATGTACACATTCGGATACAATTCAAATAAATGAGTCTTTAGAAGATAGTTCAGAAAGTCTTGAGCCGTATTGAGATTGCGTATTTTTTGTAAAATTAAAACAAACCGCTGTAGCTCAGCGCTCATTTCATCAGAATCAATGTCACCGAACTTTTTTTGGAACTCTTTACAGCAAGTAAGAAGAGCATTTTCTTGTTGCACAAGCAAAAGTTTGTCTCGTGTGTACAAAAACGAAAAGGCGGAAGAAACCTCACGTAACAAATTAAAGCGCTCATTTATTGACATAATAGCCTGGTCTACTAATGGATAGAAAAAGTTGCTTTTAAATTTCAGTTCAGGAGTAGCTCGTTGTTCCTCTTCACCTTGGTAATCAAACAATCTTCTTTTCTTTCCACTTCTTGACGGAGGAAAAGAAGGATCAATATCCAATTCCTGTGCTATTTCAACAGCAGATGTTGCGGCACTGTCATAACCCGTTGTGCGATAGTTTTGCAAAAACTTTTCAGTTGCCTGGATTTCCGTTTCCACTGTATGAAGGGAGACTCCATACGATTGAAGAATCTTGCTTGCTTTATTGACTTGGAATAGGATATCATACCAAATAAACACCGACAAAAGAAAACTCCATTTTGATAAATGAGCTATCAACGATTTTGTTTCTGAGGCAGCTCTTCCATCTTTTCTTTCTATGGAAATGGCTTCCAAGTCTTTCAGTGCCAGCAACACCTCTTTTAAATTGTATCGAAGAGGTTTGATGCATTTAATTCTGCTTTCCCAACGAGTATCAGATTGTGACTTTATGGACAGCTCCACATGTTTCTTCAAAATTTCCCAACGCTGAGCAGAGGAAGAAAACAGCACATACAACCTTGTAAGTACTCCAAAAAATGTCAATACTTCCGTCGATGAATTAGCACTGTCAACAACAACTAAGTTAAGGGTATGGTTTGCACAGGGCACGTAAACAGCTTTGGGATTGATGTCTAGCATTCTTGCTTGGACCCCAGAATGTTTTCCTTACATGTTAGCACCATTATCATATGACTGACCTCGACAATCAGACAATTCGAGTTGCAGTTCGGTCGCTTTTTCTAAGAAAGCGTCCAACAAGCCTTTCCCAGTACTGTCACTTATTCTCAAGTAGCCAAAAAATGTTTCTTTAACAACAGCAGCTTCTTCATTACATAGTACATAACGGAGAATGACAGACATTTGTTCATGATGTGACATATCTGGAGTGCAGTCCAAAATTATAGAAAAATATTTTGCCAATTTCAATTGCTGTAAATTTTGTTTTTCAACTTCTGTCGCTAGCAATTCAATTAGTTCATTTTGTATGGTAGGACTCAAATAGTGATCTTTAGTGTTTTTATTCTTGATTCTGTCTTGAAGCTCTTTTAGGATCGGATCTCTTCTTGCCAAAAGCTCAAATATACCCAGAAAATTTCCATTGTGAGGATATCCTAAGACTTCTTCAGATCCTCTAAAAGCAAGATTCCTTTCCGATAGAAACAAGGCAATGTCGATAAGTCTCTCTAAAACATTTCTCCAAAAACGTCTTTCATTGAAAAAAATATTCATCTCGCGTTTGTCGATAGTGGATGAATTTCTTATCCCTTCAGCTAGCAACATCCATTGACTGCAGCATTCTTGGTGGGAAATGCCGTTTTCATGGTCTTTCAGTTTTTTCGAAAAACCCTCCCATGTATTTATACCACTACAAAGGGGGCTTAGTGTTTTTCCAAATAGCTTACAACAAAAGCAAAAAACTTGATCTGATTCCTCAGAATAAACTAGCCACGACCGTGAAACACTTTCACCATTAGGTAACACACGTTTATAATGGTTGGAGGAAAAACATCGCCTTGGAGTTGTGTTATTATATGGAAAATTCATTACTAGTTGATGTGGTCCACGCTTTACTATATCACATCGTTGAGCATCAGAAATACTTTCAGGCCATTTACATGGGTCATCAGGGATAGGGGTAAATTGAGATTCAGTTATTTTTGATATTGAAGGTTGCGTATTGGCAGGTAAATCACAACTTACATTTTCTGGAAATTCACAATCACTTTGATGCTGATCGTCATAGTCTTCTTTTTCTTGTACACTATAGTTTTCTTCATCCCTCTCGGTACTAGTGCCAGGTCTACTCTGCTCAGTAATCTTGAAAAAATCTGTCATCTGGGGCAATTTCGCTACAGCATCTCGAGCAGTGGCTGCTTCTTTTTTCTTTTGAGCATTACTTTTTGAACGTTTCATTCTATACAATGTCAATAAAATACTTTATCTGCACTCTGCAGTGTATATATATTGTCCCGGTATTTATAGCCAAAAAGAATTCCAGACCATTCTATGATTGTTGCGTAACAACGGCATTGTTACGTCAATCGAATATTCAAGATTCCACCAGAAAATCAATCGAAATATTTTAGATTCTGCGAGATAAAATGACGTCGCATTCACTTATGATGTCACAAGCCAATTTCTTCCTACAGTTCAAATCGGTTGTAAACAAGTCTGCTGAACTGAAAATAGTCACGTAGCCAAAAAGCAATTTCAGACTAACTTGGGCCCCCAAAGTTGGCCTGGGCCCCCCCCCAATTGGGGGTTTGGGGGGCGGCTGCTACGTCTCTGGTTCTACTCCTGCTGCTATGTCGTCTAATGTAGTGTACAAATTTAATTGTCTGCGTGATGCAAACTGTTCATACATCGGTATGACCGCACGCCACTTAGCCACCAGAGTATATGAGCATCTTTACTTCACAATAACAAAAGAACCATCACAGAACATCTACCGGTATGTGATATTTGTAAGGAAAATAGCAATATAAATTTGTTTAACATTATTAGAAAGTACAACACAGAATACGAGACTAAGATGCATGAAGCTCTAATTACAAATCAAGAGAATTGATCCACGTCTCAACAAACAACCGTCTGCCAATGATTCTTCATTTTTGCTAAATGTGAGCTATGTTAGTATTTATAAATGGTCGTACGATTTTACGGCCGTCTCCGTGTATACTTTCATTTGTTTTACAACGATTCGTCCATGTTGAGTCCTACGTTATGAGTTACCTGCATTAGTTTATTACCGTATGTCAGAAACAATATTATTTTGTCATATTTATCCTATTTGTGTTTCATTTCCAGTTTTGTATACCTATTCATTTCTAATTGTTTAAGTTGTGGTGTTAACATATAATTTTAATACTCCGACGAGGACGATGCTGATGTGACGGAAGCGTTCAGTTTTAATATAAAATGTTTAGCATATATTATCTGCTTATTTTTGCAACTTTGCTGTATGAGACGAGTAAACCCTTTAACGAAATTTTAATCAAATGATAATAAATTTGATTTATTTAAGAAATTTCAGTGTTAATCATAATATGTTAATTATTTTTCCACGATGATGACGTCATCACCAATAGTTTAAACGGTTGTTGGCAGGGGCGGTGTCAGCCCAAAATAAGTGGAAAGTGGGACAAATATTAGGTAAAACAATTTCAGAAAAAACCTCGATGGTGTGGAGTCCCTAGTGACGACCAGGAATATTGTTACAACCTGAGGGTTTTCTCAACGTGGCATTGTAAAGGTTAACTCAATCCATTTTTTTAGAAGCTAAAGGTTACTTTGAGTGTTTATGTTAAGGGTCGAGTTGATCGGAATTTTTATAGACCGCTTGGCGCAAAAGCCTGCAAGACAACAACCTTTAACGACGGTACGGATTGGTTTTCCACCAGAAACTTTTGAAGAATCAAAATTGTTTTGGTGCAATTTGGCGTATATTGTGGAAAATTTTCTGCCAAAATGGAAACAAAATTAACAGGTAAACCTAGGACCACTGAGCCTATTATTCAAAGATTGATTTTTGCACGAAATTTGGATAGTGTTGTGACTGATTGAAGCTTGGATAGATTTGTTAGTGATTAAATTTGGCCTGGTTAGACCTAGAATAGACTGTTGAAAATCTATTATAGGTCTAACTGGACCAGTTTAAGGCCTAACCATACTAACTCTCTATTATCTATATGCAACACCTTAAATGGTTCATCCCTGCTTTCGGACATCTTTTGACAGTCTAACAGATCGAGTAATAGCTTGCAAAAATCAATCTCTGAGTCTACCCTACGCTAGATTATCGTAACTAAACTACTGCAAAACTGTTGCTACTTCGTATGTGGTTGTGTATTGGTGATGATATAAAGCAATGAACATTCGGAAATTTTGAATGTTATGTTTACGAAAAACAGTACGTACCGTACTATTCTTTTATTACAAATTACAAGTCTACCAACTAACACATATTTTGCTCGGTTTATTGCGACCACATAAAACTTGAAGCTAAGTGAATTTTCAAAATATTTTCCGTGCTTCAAAAACTGGAAGGGTTAGGGCCTTGTGGTCCACCCCTTCTCCTCCCCCCAAAAAACTCAACGAATCTACTTAAATTCTGATGATTTCTTAACCAGCCAGTTTTATAAACACTTTCTCCTCCTTCATGACAGTTAGGCTTTTCCTTCTTAGGGATTTCAAACATCTCTTCAACTCTATGTTTATACTCTGTGTTTGTTTGTTGTTTATGCTCTGCGTTTGTTTGCTCTCGATGAGCTATTCTGGTGTGATTTATGCTGGACTAATGTTGACTTTGCTGAAAGTTAGCGGGTCTGCTAAACAAATAAATAATAGATTACGGAAATGGCTCCAAACAGATGTGGGGGACAAGTCCACCCTATTTCTTCTGAGGTTCCAGCCTACGTTGTCAATGGTAAAGACTGGAGACATAGTTCTTGATAAAAAGTTGATCAATGATATCAAAGTAATTGAGAAGGCTATTTACTTGTAATAAATTCCAGAAAAAATTTTTACCCTCCCTATTTTGTTGTGATACTGATTATATCAATTTCCGTGAAAATATCTCTTCTCTGGAAATTCGATTTGGGTTGACGTTTAGCAGGCTATGTCATTTAGTTGGCCCATCACTAGTTCGGAACCAAACTAATTCATTTCAAACTTATCAAAAACAATTTTAACCCTGGTCTGGTACCATGAAAAAAATCACGTTATCAGTACCGTGGGGTCAATATGATCCTATTACTGAAAATACGTTTTGACACCAGTAGAAAAACTCAATTTGTTATCAATCCGTGTTTATTGCCTCAAAAATGTAGTGGAGTGCACAATACAGGAATATTTTACTTCTGACACTGATTACAGACCATCTTGCTGTGTTTTTCGCAAGTGGTATTATGACATCTACTGCAGGTAAGTCTGTACTTTTTGTCCTTCGATCTCGGACAAAGGAAGCATCTCTTGCACCCTGACGGACGATGCTGGGTGATGTTTTGAACAGCTAGAGGTGCTTCTGGTAAAATCCTATAGCTGAAAACGATTTGTTTCACAATCTGAGGTTTTTGAAGGATCACCAATCTGCGCTTAGCTTGAGGAACAATCAACGATATGAATAGTTCTTTCATGGGGTCAATATGATCCCAAACAAATAAAATAAGAAATTTACAAAGAAGGCAGCATTGAAATTAAGATTGAATGAATAGAAACAGCTAACAAGAACCTGCAAAGAAAATACAAAGCGAGATGAAAGCTTATAATCTAAAAGTTTGGAATATTTAGCCTATCAAATAAGCCTGGGGTCATATTGACCCCATGGTACCAGAGCAAGGTTAATTAATTTCTTCAAGATACAATCGTATATTGATTGGCCTAAAGAAGGAGGGTTGGATTTTGATAAAAATTTGTATTTTGCGTGTCACGTTTGTTTTACCTACCAACGCATCGCATTTAGTTGACACGATTCATTTCTTCTTTCCTGAGTCGTGATAAACGATTTTTTCCGCAACCACATTATTAGGAATTTTGAAGATACTTCTGGTTCTACTGGAAGCTGAAACAAAAATCAATTCATAATGTGCTGCTTCAGTACTAATTTCAATAAAGTTGATTATGACGTAATAAATAAAAATTTATTTAAATCATCTGTCAAAATACACCACCCGTAATGGAGGAAACGGTGAAATCGTTTTGCAAATTGTGTTGTTGCTGTCTTGATAGGTGAGTCGAAATTTCTTCGTCAGTGACAAGCAGGAAGATAGCCACTAGGTTTATGTTGGCCAAATTAGATCCGTAAAGGTAAGGTACGTAGGATAGGCTATTGGAGACCTAAATTGTTAAACGCAAAAGGACGTTATTAAACTTGAGCTTGGGTTTCTCAATTAAGAAAAAACTGTCTGTTTAAAGAATTTTGCCAAATAACCTGCCGGTAGCCTATGGTCATAAAATGTGGTTACCTAGGCCTAGTGTTTTGTTGATTAAACAGTTGAAGTACCATAGATTTCTCAAGTGTTGCTTGTTTGGATAGTGAAAGCCCTCTGTAAACTTAACTGCCTGTTCTAAACTTGTAGATTGCTTGACTTGCATATCTATTTTATTGGATGAAGTCAGTTACTTGACATAAATTGCATCAAATACTGGTACTATGTGCAACCTTCATGAAATTATGAATGTTTTAATTTTTGTGCATCGATGTATTACTGGTACATAGTGTAGCCTACTAGTTAAGACTTAGTTTTCATTGTAAAATAACGAATAAATATGCTGTGGTATATGATATTTGACTAAACAATTGAGATTTTAAGTATGTGTATACATTGTTAAAACTAAGTGGCACCAGAATTTATCAGACCCTCATTTCACAAAAGTTACCTAGTTGCAAGTAGGACTGAGTTCTACTGTTCTCTGGTTCTATCTCAAAAAGCCTAATGTTTATAGCTTTGATAAAAACCAGTCAGTGTGTAGGCAGAAGGTTGAAGATTAAAAATACTATGCTCTCAAAATTTCATGTTAAAGTGACTGCTCAGACACAGAACACTCCAGCATAGTCATGCATTTCATGCTGGACAAAAAATTGAAATTAAAGTGTAAATTGCTGAGTAAAGAGTTGGAAAAATTATTGTGTTTAGCTGCATATCTTGTGAATGGGCCAAGCTGTATTGAAAAAAAATTTTATTGCCTAAACAGGATTTTTGAGCAGGTCTAAAAGTGTAGCTGTTCCAGCTTTAAGGCTCTCTTCCTTTAATACATTGCTTCAGGTTTAGAGTGTTTTGATATGGACTGCTCCAGTTCCATTACCATTCAAGGCATGTTTCTTATATTAGAAGTTTTAGCCTTTTAACATAATTAATGAAGGTGAATATTTATTCACTCTAATTATATACATTTGTCACCTAAGAAACGTGTGTGCATCTCAACAAAATAACAATGGAATCTTTAGAGTGGTTGTAGCAGAAGCCTTGTTGAAAATAATATGGCTTCAGCTCCTATAAGAATGACCTGCTGCAACTCTGGCTCAATATCTTGGTCTCAATATTTTTGATTGGTTTCTTTATTTTCATCATTTTAATCCACATTCAATAGCTTAATCACTCAATGCATTTGCACTTGGCTCCCCCAGTTCTATTAAATTTGTTACTTAAATAGGTAGTAGTAGTAGTTATTAAGGTTTATCCGGCATTGTCCCTTTAGCAGAGGTGTCCAGATTTACCCCATTCCTTCTGCAATTGCTCACACTCCATCCCTCCACTTGTTTTGTCTTAGGGCATCCTCCTTCAAACCAATCGTCTCTGTCTCTTCCACTTGCTTCTTCCAAGTCTTCTTTGGTCATCCTTGCTTTCTCTTCCCACTCACTTCAAGATTTAGAGCAACCCTCAAAACACTATCATCATCCCTCCTCAGCACATGCCCATACCATCTAACTCCATTTGCTGTTGCTAACTGGTCTATAGTTTCATTCAACCCCAACATGTCCATCTGTTCAATTGTCTTCCTGTCTGCAACTTTCTGACCACACATGGCTCTCATCATAGCTCTCTCCATTCTCCTTAAATTGCTTTTTTATTTTCTTTTAGATACCATGTCTCACTTCCATAAAGTATTGCTAATCTTACACAACATCAATAAACTTTACCTTTCATCTTCAGAGGAAACCTATTTTCAAGCAACAACTCTCCACACTCCCAGAATCTTCTTCAATTGATTCTTACTCTTGCTGTAACTGCTGCTTCACAACCACCACTAGCATTTAGTCTGTCTCCCAAATAACAAAATTCATTCACTGTCTCCACTTCATTGCACAACTTGTCGTCAATCTAGTCCATCGTCCCTTCCATTATTCCTTTACATTTCAAGCAAACAAAGTGCATTGCCAACCTAGCGGTAGCTCTTTTAATTTTTGTACATTTGCCATGAACCCAGTTTTCACATTTTGTGCACAACACTGAATTGGCCATGACTCTCCCACAAACTCTACATGGATCTATCTTGCTTTTGAATAGTTTGCCTTCTGACTCGCTTACCATCACTTTTGTTTTTCTAGTGTTTAGCTTAGCTTCCTTTCTCATAGCTCTAGCAACAATTTTTCTTGTTTAATTTCATGTACATTTGTGTTGAGTCTTATTTTCATGTGATGGGAACCTGCACTACTTTTTAAATGCTGCCTTCTTTCTTGCTATGGTATCCTTGACCTCTTCATTCCACCACCACATGTCTCCTCGATCTGTCCTAGACTTCTTCTTTCCACACACTTCGTCACATGCCTTTAGAACACTATCCTTGAAAGTTTTCCTCAAATCATGCACATCTGTGCTCCCTAGTTCTGTTACTTTTTTTCAAATCTCACTTTTGTTCTGTTTTCATTCAACTTCCAAATCTTTCTTCTTATGATTCGTTCCTTTCTTACACCCTTTTTTAGAACCTTTTTATCTAGATCTATGACCACCAGCCTGTGCTGAAGTTCCCATGGAATCACTTTTACATCCTTTATATACTTTCTGTATTTTTCCCCACAAGCACAAAATCAATTTCTGTTTCACATCCATTGGCACTGTAAGTAATTTTCCTTTTGTCTGTCTTTTTAAACCAAGTATTTGCCTTGCACAGCTCTCTCTCATCACAAAACTCCAGCAATCTTCTTCCTTTTGCATTTCTTTTCCCAACACCATTCCCTGTGTACACCTTCAAAACCCTCAGCACATTTCCCCACATGTCCATTGAAATCTCCTAAAGAAACAATGGTTTCAATAGAACTTCCAAGTCCCACTCACTCCCCATTTCATCATAAAAAAAACTTTTTCTGCATCTGGTCTTCCACTTTGTGGCTCATATGCACATATTATGCACATCACTTCCCTACCTAAAGTTAGCACAATCACCATTACTCTGCCACTTTTTCTTTTAACTTCCACAATGTTCCCAGATATTTCCTCTTTCACCAAAATTCCAACCCTTTCGAATCCTGCATCATTTCCTGACCACCACAGTTTATACCTTTATCCTGAAGTACCCACAAAACGAGCTCCTTGGCCTTTCCATCTTACTTCCTGGATGCAGCACAGATCAACTTTTCTCTTCCTCAGTTCTTCACACACTTCTGTTTTCCTTCCACGAAGACTTCCCACATTTAAAGTACCAAATCTTATCCCATGACATTCAGATTTAAACCCGGAGATTCTTTGCACCCCCTGCTCATTTAAGAGCTGCCGGGGTCTGGAGGCCATTTGTATATTTTTTTGGTCATGGAGATTTGTTAGAGCAAAATTCTTCTACAGGGAGCATGCCCTTGCTTACCCCCAACCTCAGTTTTCTGACATGTGTGGTCCAACCAAGCAATTAAGCTGGCAACCTCACCATTAACAGTCAGACTGCAATTGGTAGGTACCCAATAATTGCCTCTTATGACATGCAGGATAAACAGCCTCACTATTCTTTAAACCAGTGAAGCACCGCAAAAAAACATTCAATTTTTGTGCCTAGCTACTAATGCAGGAATGTGAACCCATGATGTCTCTATCTGCCTAGTCCCTCTCTAGTACATCATGGTGTGTGAATGGTTGAGTTGTTTCAGCCATTGTGGTCTTTTACCCTATGTTCAATACATCATAGCCATAATGCAGCATCATTGCAAATGGGTTTGAAACCAACAGCGTGCACCAGCTATTGGTACCCTGGAGTTTCCTTAAGGCCAACTCTGGCAAATTGTCAATTTGTTTGAGCACACTCTGACGTTATGTCAAAGTATAGGCTTTCATAATTACAGCAGATGCTTTTTTTTAACAATTTAAGGACATTTTTGATGTGCTTGTCATCAAAGCCTCTAAGTTTTTCACTTAAAGAATCATCAGTCAATTTATGTTTAACATTTTATATTATATTTTTATCATTATATTCTATTAAAATGTTCAATAGATATTGTCTGCTGGTTCTTACAACTTTGTGGTGTGTGAGAAGAGTGATTTTTAACCAAAATTTTAAATTACTTAAACCAAGATGCTGGGCACTTGTCAACTTGTCAAAACTTTTCTACAGAACATTGGTCTGAAAGCAGAATTTTGTTATTGGGATGCACTAATAGAAAATATACAGTGTTCCCAGATAAAATGTTCTGTTACTGAAAGACTGCATTCACACCTCTAAATTGCTGTTTTTAGGTGTAAGATAAGTCTATTTTTACTAATGCTGCCTTGTGGTGGTGACATATTGCCTGGTCGTTGTTAAGATTCAGAAAATTATTCAGAGATAAATCCTGTTGCCCATGCCCCTTTGTTCTAAAAGATAAAAGGGCAGAAATTTCTTGTTATGGCTTGAGGTTTTTATTGGCTCATCATGCTGATAATTTTAATTTTCAATCTAGCAATTAATTGTCAGCAATGTAGTGCAATAAGTTGACCATCAAACTTTTACTCCAGAGTGTGTGGATTACACACTCAATGCATTGCGTTTTATGCTGCATAAACAAGCAGATATTTGATGTTAAGGGCTCATTACGTTGTTGCCACTAAATGCAATGACATGTATAAGTGGTTGCTGACTTAAAAATCATAAGGTTATTTCACCACACCCTAAATCGATTGACTCGTTAAAAAATTCATGTTGGTTTATTATTTTTTTAATGGAAATTTTTTTTCTCACAAATTTTTAGTATAGATGAATTTCTGTTCAGCTTAGTTGAGTTTGATTATTCCTATCATGCATTGTGCAGTATCAAAGCAGAAAAAGACCATATGGCAGTGTTCTATTAAGTTTTTGTTTACTGGATGGGTGTCCAAAAATCTTTGCTATGAGCCAAAGATTAAATGCACTCAACAATTCTGGTTTATATCTTAATAAAATAAACATCACTTTTGCTAAAGTGCAAGTGGTTTCAACCACAAGTGCATGAGAAAACAAGAAAGGAAACTGCTGCTGCTTTTGTTTGAAAACATCTGCCCTTATACATCACCAATTTGCCAAAAATATTTGACAGTAAATTAGCTATGGCCCACGGTCACTAGAAACCATGTTAAAAGATAAATAGGTGTTACCCAACATGTGTTGGCAATAAGCAGGCAGTATGTTAATTGTTCTTATACTTGGCTACTCTTGGTATTTATTTGTGTATAAGTCACATTTTTTTGCACCAAATATTCACCCAAAAAGTCAGGGTGTGACAATACACGAATTGGCGATCTATACACAAATAAATAAATGGAAATGGATTGGATGCCTCTGAAGACGATCATCTTTGGAAGGAAGAAACAAAGCAAAAGTGATAATGAGGACAGTGAGGAAGTTGAGTATTTGCCATCTTTGTGAGATGCTAAGCAGGATGACCCAGAAGACTGGGATTAACTGTTGAATAAAAACTCTGAAAATGATTTTCTGGATTTTCATTTTAGTGCACAGTAATTTTCAATAAAATCTGTAAAAATGAATTTTGTTCCAATTCATCAGGCTGAGTTAAGGGTGCAACTTATGCATGCATACAACTTATACTTGAATAGATGCGGCAATTTTTTCTAGGCCAATTATTTTCATATCATTGTTAAACCTTTGCACAGTCCAGTTTTATATTTTCAAACAAGTAGGATATTTTTGTTTTGGTGTGTTTTGATGCATCTAGGATTAAAAGCACCAGAATTTGTACACAGCTGCTTCAGAAAATGTAATGATCTTATTTACTGAAAAGTTTGCTAGATTTAGAGGTCACATACATTAGTTTCTGTTGATAGAAATTTTTATCCACATGACAAGCTGTCAAAAACTTATAAAAACACTGGTTAGCTAATTTAGGATTGATCTTTGGCCAAAAATAGTATCAGTCTATAAAATGCTCCATTTGCATTTTTCACAACTATGTGCTCATAAACTTTTGCTCTAAACTGGAAATTTAGTGCACTCAATTTCAACATTTAGCTTATTTTCTGAAAAAAAAATCATCACTTGAAGCCCAAGTATAAAATTTATCCACTTATATTCCATACGCAAAGAAAAGTGTGTGCATACTGCTTTATAACACATGTGCCTTGACACATATTTAATGCATGTCCAGCAAAATGATCAGTCTATTGAAATAACTGGGTTTGGAGAAAACTAGATCAGCTGCCGTTTAATTTTTTATTTAAAAATCTATCCATTAAAAAGTTATTTAGTGGTGATTTATTCTGTAACTGGGTTTATGCTTTTTAGTACCCTTTTACTTAAACTTAAGCAATTATTACACAAGTGAAAATTTCTTTTTAAGCTGTTTGATTTCTTTCCTCCTGCTTCACAATGAACAGGTAAGTAAATTAATTAGTTATTGTTTAAAGTGTTGATAATATAATGAGACGGGGTGGGCATCATAAGTTGAATTGGCTTTCATCATGGCATTAAAATTTCGGTTGTTCCAATTTGCGATGACTAGTTTTGGTAACTGCCACATGCTTAATCTCATTTTCCAGTCTCCCAAATCCAGATAATTTTAAAATATGATCTCATTATTTAAATTTTGTCTTCATGCATTAAGAGTTTAATGCTCTTGATTCAATTTTGTAGTAATGCCAGCAATGACACTCAAATTACTTTAATAAAGCAACTTAATATATTTTTGACTTGTGTATTGTAGGGCTCCTTTTGCCTGTCCCTCAGTGAATGGAATGCAGCCTGGAGGATTGTCAGTAAATAATTCTCTTAGTAATCTACTAGGTGCACCACCTTTTCGACCGCAAGTATCTATGCAAAACAGTAAGTTAAATTCAAATTTTGTTAGCTTTCTTAAACTATCGACACACAAAAAATGTGCTATATTTACATGCAGGCCCTTTTGGGGCAATTTTTGAATTTCAATACGTCTGAATGGTAGATTTTTACCTATTGGCAAAAAATTTGGTCCTGCACCCCTGTCTTTTTTCAATTGCACCCCCCAAATTATGTTTATTTGCATAAAATGTGCTATACTAGTGCTAGACATGCAGTGCTGGTTCTCATTTTTATTGTTATTCAATAAAGAAAACATTTCTGCAGGTAAATTGGCAATTTTTGCAACTTTTAATTTTTTCAATTTTGAATTATGCTATACTGCAGCTTCTTAAAACAAACTTTTCTCGGAATTTCAATAGTGAACTTTGAATAGTACAATGCAAGAAAGCAGTTTGATTTATATATTAACTAGCTGGCTTTGCCAGTGTCACCTGGTAGTGCCCTTCCATCAATAATATCTAGGTTTATTATTTTGGTTCAACTGGTTTCACCCATTGGGTTCTTGTGTGAGCAGTAGCAAAAAGTTAATAAATTTTATGCACTTTCACAATTCTTGCACACGAAGTTATGATCATCTTATCTCTTAATCAGGACTTGTAAGGCTCACAAAGAAAGAGTGTTGCCACAAACTATTAAGTAATAGTTTTAAAAAGTGTGAGGGAGGAAGAATTAAAATAAAGTCAATGATGGTTGCTTTTGTAATTACTGAAATAACCTCTTTAGTGGTAAGCCTATTTTGCAATTTGGTGCTGTCCGTTTTATATTCACAGTATATTTGTGGTATTAAGTTCTTTGGCTGTGTTATTTGCTTTGTTTTGAGCATAGTAACAAAAGCAGCTATGGCTTCTCTGAAATCATTCACCATATTTAGTTGAAGCCCATCAGGCCGAGTAATTTTTAAGCAAAATATTCTCTCTAAATTCAGTTTTACAAATTGTTATGTTTATGGTTTTATTCTGATTTTTTCTTAAACTTGTGATTTCATCACAATGCTGCAAAGTATAAATAATGCCCTAACAGACAGCATATTAGCAAAAAAAATCTTTGATTTGTAGTATATACAGGGGGGGTGCAAAAGTAGGTATACAGTGATAAAAATAGTTAACACGTACATTATTGACAGCATTTATTGTACAAAAAACGAATGTTGCACAACATGTAATAAGAAACATACGTAATAAGAAGCTCTAATCCCTCAGGTACTCTAATTGCTTGCCGTCAGCGATCACACACTCCTCTATTTGAGAACGAACACTCATGCACGCTCTAAAACAAAGGTCTTCACCAGCATCAATTTCCTGACAAGCCTTCAAAATGAACTGAATCATGTCTTCAACAGTACGGGGCTTGCGTGCAAAAACCTTATCCTTTATGGTTCCCCCAAAAAGAAGTTCATAGAAGTTAAACCTGGCAAGCGCGGGATCAGTAAATAGCACTTTGTCGTATAATCCATCAGTTGGAAAATATTAAGTCAAGCAGTGCATGCACAGTGAGAGCAAAATGAAGTGGGGCTCCATCTTGCTAAAAACAAAACCTGGATTTTAATTAAACAAAATAACTAAAACTAGATGGATTTTTGTTTTAAGAAATGTTGCTTTCACTTCTATATAATATGCCACTAATTTCACTGATGTGGTACAACTGTATACCTACTTTTGCACCCCCCTGTATATGACAGCATTGCCTGCAGGGCCCCCACCACTAACGTTGGGATTGAGAAAGTTAGTTCAGCTTGCCAAATCGATTTCACCTATCAACCTATCACCTCTTGTGTTAAGAGTTACCAAAAGTTAGTGTGTTTTCTGCAGATATGATTTTCACGACTTTGTGTGCTCCTTTTGCAAATAGCATTTCTGATTTTAAGGTTCTGGATATGCCTTAGGTCTATGTGCTTTGTTCTTTGCTTACACGAACCAAAAGGGCCTTGCATTTCTCTTAGTTTGGAAGTAGGGAACACATTTCTGATATTAAGCTATTCTAAACCAAAGTAACAAAAATGTCTATTATGTGACGTGATTCCACAGAGGGATGTTGTTTTTTTTGATTTCCCCTTAAACTTTTTCAGATCCTCATTGGCTATGCAATATGTTGCATGTTCTTATTCTGTTACTCCCTGCTTGACATGCCCTGGAAACTAAAAAGAGTCCTTGCTTTTTCCCAAATCTTTAGGTTTGATCCTGGTAGCTCAATACAGCTATTATTAAGTAAAATACCAATAATGTACAGGGTGGGCCAAAAGTAGGTATACAGTTATTAAAGTATTTTTTATATGCTTTGAAGTTACATGCAGTGTACTTTATGTTACTTGTTAAGTAGCACAAACATTGTTTATTTTTTAGATAATAATTCTAACTTGAATTTACATTAGTTTTCTAGCTGGTTGGAAGGTAGTACAGTTTTGTAAATCTTGATTATTTTAGGTTTAATGGCAAATAATTTAAATGAAGAGCAAAGAAAATGGGTGTCAGAGTGTTTTGGGCAGGTGTGAAGAATGTTGCAATGTTGGCGTAGGAAATTTTGAGCACTTAAGAGATTAAATAGTTTTGTCTAAGGTATAACTAGCATTCTTGAAGTTTAAAAGTGCCTAAATGAGAACTACAAACTTACTTTTTAAACCTAAACCCTACTTTTAATAACTGTATACCTACTTTTGGCCCACCCTGTATTACATGTGGTGTGATTTGACACAGTGACGTTGTGTTTTTTTGATTTCCCGTTAAACTTTCTCAAGTCCCTGCTGGCTATGCATTATGATTCATATTCGTTTTTCCTTAGATATGCTCGGAGAAGTTAGAAGAATCCTTTTCCCAAAGTTTTTAAGTTTGACCCTGGTAGCTCTATAAGGTATTGTCAATCAAAATATAAAAAATTTCTTCTAAGTATGGTGTGATTTTACCCTGACAGGGCTTACAATCACCCGTGCCGATTAAAAACATATGAATTAATGCAGCTGCACCAGCTTCACCAAACAAACATTTGTGAAAGCAATGGCCGAATGTTTTAGTAAATATAAGCCATAGTTCCTGTTCATGTAATGGTGATCATGTTGATATTTTAATCAAGACTAAGAGTATTAAAAAAATCATGTCACAAGCTATCATTTATGCTTTTTAAAAGTGTAAGGTGGATGGGGAGGGAAAGTGAAACGCAGTCAAAATTGATGGTGGAACCCAAATGGTGGTCGTTTTGACAATTAAAAAAAATGAGCTATTTAGTAGTAGGCCTATTTGACAATTTGGTGGGCCTCCTTTTGTATTTATATTTGTGACATTTAAATTTTTTGGCTGTGTTGTTTGCTTTAACTTGGCCATAGCATGAAAAGAGGCCATGACTTTCTCCTAGTTCATATAACTTATTCTAATAGGCCCCTATTAAGCTCTTTTGAAAAAAAAACGTTCCCTTTAAATTCAATTTCTCAAGTTGAATTATTGTTTTCTTTTGACCTTTTCTTAAACTTGGGATTTTATTACATTAACTTTGCTCCTGATCTGATCCATACCTCCCTGCTGTTAAATGATTAGTGTTTTGTACCGATATAAATGTCCTAACAATTACAAATATCAGTAATGGGCTTTACTATTTATGTTTGCTATCAAAATGATAGTGGATATTTTTGGTGTCTGCTGCTGTTCTCACTATATAGTGGCAAGCATCGTGGTGTCATTTAAGATTATGACCTAACAGTGCATTTTAGAAGGATTCAAGACAGAAGAAAAAAGCATACTTTAAAAATATTTAAATATATAATTGCTTGTTGCACCTTCAAGCAGCGTAGGATGTTACAGAATTACTTTTAGTAAAAATTAACGTTTCTTGATGTGCAATCAATTAAAAGCAATGTTATAGGTGGTTGTGCATAGCCACTACATGTGTTCTGAGTTTATCAAGTCTCTGGCAAAGTCTTATTTGCCCTGTTTTCACCATAGGCATTCTTAAGCTAAACAGAATTTTATCCATTAAATTCAACAAGTGCTTGAAGGCATATCAAAGTTGTGGGTGGGCGCCAAGGTAATTCTTTTGTATTTTTGTGATTGAGCCATTAAATATCACGACTACTACCTGTGACTGTTGGCGAACTTGTATGAGCTAACGCCTCTGACTGCATGCATGTTGTTTAGTCGTGGCATAAACGCAGCCATAAACGAGCAAACTAACCTAAAATGAAGCACTCACAGTTAAGTTATTGCAATAGCAGGAGCCCCCGTTAACCATGTCGAGATTAAGAATATAAATCAGCTGGCTGCACTGGCCTCAGCCAGTTCCAGTGAAAATAGTTTCAACATTTAGATCATATGTAGCTTGACAGTAATATTTTATTGCAAAAGATAACACAACACCATCTTTACCCTTCCTCCTTTTCTTGAAAATCACAAACTTTTTTGCTTGGAGTAGGCTACATATAAAATTTGTAAAAACTTCATTTTTCAACGAATTGTTTTGCATATTTTGATTAATAATGCCAACGATCCATGCTATTGAGAAAGAATAGTCAAAATGTACCAGAGGAGTTAGTTTTTGTAGAAATTGCAATGTTGTGAAATACAGGCATCAAAATTTTGTGTGTTTCTAAACGGTAGGCTACATTTCATAAACGTTTAGAGACTTCATTTTTTGATAAATGTTTTTGTAAACGTGACAAATAATGCCAAAAAACTATGCATGTGAGGAAAAGTAGTCAAAATGTACCAGACAACTTACTTTGTCTAACATCTGCAAGTTTGTTAGGTATAATGGGATGATTGTTCAACTAAAAATGAACCATCATGTATGGCAACCGACTTTTGATCAGCCATTATAAACTAATCCTTAGTCCTAAGTAATGGGAGTGACACATTGTTGGAAAGCAAATTTCCTAAGCTTCAAACGATAGTAATTGTCAGTAACTTATTATGACGTTTTTTTATATTAAACTTATTTGTTTTTACTCAGCTTACCACTTTTTGGGAGGGGTAAAAAGATACTCCCCAGGTCTTAAAGTTCAGTTTTTTCAGTGTAAAAACAAATATTAATTGTTCATATTATTCAATATCGAAATTGCCTTGAAATAGCTTTTAATTTGTTGAAAAAATTTTTTAAATCTGTTTAGAGACCAAGTCACAAATCAGTTTTTTAGTAAATTGATTTGCAAAAAGGGTGCAATTTTTGAAAAATTACATTATGATCTGTGCTAGCGAAAGACTTGTTTTAATTGCACCAGGCCGCATTATGACATCATCGGAGCGAGTTTTAAGCGTGCAAGTGAAAAAGAGAAGCATGCTTAAAATGTTTAAACAAAGAATTGCTCGTAGCATTGCCAAATAAGCTTTAATTGTAAAGTTGTTGTTATCGAAAGCACCTTATTAATATCTTTTGAAACAGCTTTTTTTCGCATTTCTGCGATCAGTATTTTTTGAGAGAGTACAAAAATCTAATTGTGCAATGAAGTGATGATTGTGACGTCATTTTAGACCTCAAACAAACGAAAGTCTTTGTAATATGATTAGTCGAAAGCTGGCTTTTGTTTGAGCAAAAAGCGGTTGCCCTCTGTGAAGTAACGTAAATTAAAAAAAATTGATTATGACGTCAAAAACCTCGTTATTACACTCACCACTGCGTGATGACTAGTCGTGCCAAGTTTGATGTTTGTTTACCCAGCAGTTTCGGAGCAGTTAACACGGATAAAGAAACACAGACAGAATTGGGCTTTATACAGGGTGGGCCATAAGTTGCGCACCAAACCATTTAAAACAATTCTGATATAATAAACGTTATTTTATTAAAACCTAGCTTAACTAATGAACTGAGAAACAAGTTGTACACGCTGGTACAATCACAAATGCGCAATCGTTTCTCTGGACTGTTAACTTTTTTCAATGATGCGTATTCGGGTTTCGTCAGACACTCTTGGAGGGCCACTTCGTGGTTTGCCTAGAACACTACCAGTCCCACGAAATTTCAATACCAAACGTCTACCGTCATGTGAGAGATGGGCTCACGATCAGGATAAATTCGGTTAAATTTCTCAGCAACAGATCGATTAGTGGCGCCATCAGCACCAGATATGAACACTAGTTCAACTCGTTCGTCAATTTTAGAGGGCATATCTATAAATTAAAACAAAAAATTTTTAAAGGTAAATCATTACTAAAAACTTTGATCGCAATTAAATTTGAAAGTTGTAGTAATTGATGCATACAAACAATGTTTTATTACTCTATGGAAGAACATGTATTTTATACCCAAGGAAAAGAAAAGATATTTTGCCCCGCTGTTTTTACATTGTTTCCTATCACACTTTTACGTGATTCTTTGGTGCGCGACTTATGGCCCACCCTGTATATTAGAAAAAAATGAAGTGATAGCACTGTAAACTGTTTTAAGGCATGATAAAAATACAGTTACCTAGTTCTAGAATTTTTTCAATGATGTCTTCATTTGCAAGTCAGTTATTGGTTGGAAGCTTTTCTTTTAACCTAGTACTGGCTGCCTAGTCAAGGCATTTTGCTTGCTTCTAGAGTGCATAAGGCTTCTCCAATTTGATGCTTTTGTCTAGCAATTCGTCTTGTTGACAATGTGGTTAGTTTTACCCTGTGTTCCGCAGATTGCATGTTGGGATAATACAATAGGAATTTTTAACGTATTGGTTGATATTAGTGCACTCTCTTGGGCAATGTAGGTTCGTCCACTGACAAGACTTTTTTATGTGATAGGTAGGTTGTAGTGCTTTTTTTATCATCATTTATTGCTGCCAAATCTATGTAGAATTTTGCAGTAAAATTGCATCGAGGAAGGTGAAAATCACGAATTTGTACATTCTGGTCGTTCCCTGATCTTGTTTTTTTGAGTACATCTTATTTTTTCAATCATTACAGCTTTGGTTTGAATTGCTTTATCTTCATCATTCAACTTTGTAGGAATCAGATTTTCTAGATGTGCGAAAAAACAGTTTTGTTGCACACTTTTTTGCGTATTTGATAGCTCTTCAGTTTCAACAAAAAGTAGCTTTTGTGCCTGAATTTCCTCAATAAGAATTTTTGACCCATACATAGCTGAACTTTGGTATTTAACTTGTATGTGTGTTTTCCAGTACACGCCAACAATATGTGTTGCAGCAATTTTCACTTTTCTGTGCATATCCAGTTGGGCATCGAAACTCGCACACAATCTTAGACTCTAGAGGCCAAGTTAGCCAACGTGAATAACAAAATGGGCCAATCTTATTATAAAGGATGTCAGAAACTTCGGTATTGCCAAAATCAACCCTCATGCAAAGCTAATGCAAATACCTTGCATTAGTGGATAGCTTTTCAGCGACTTCATGGGCTAGCGCTGGAAATTTATCAATAAACAGTGGTTCAAATTATGTTGGGGATTATCTCAGATGTTTAGAAAGAATGTTGTGAAAAATGTTGCTTGCTGCGGTTGACCTCCAAAAAAAGTGTTCACTTTATTTTTGTTGTTTTAATGGTATTCTCCGACAATAGGTATTCAAAAACAGGTACATTCTGGAGTGTACTATACACCCGGTTGACAAACACTGCAATACCGCAAAACCCTGAAATCAGATACAAGCATAAACTAAATATGGTGCCGGAATGGTCTAGTTTTTGGTGGAGCCGGCTGAGCTTTATTGTTACATCGGATTGGACCCAAACCGACTGTCAAAACACACTCTGCAACTAATTCTGAAAACAGTTTGTTTATTTTATGAAGCTATGGACATAGGATTCTAGATTTATTGTTATACACTACAAATATGTTTGCATTATACTGGTTTGTGGTTACATAACTTAATTCATAATGAGCCTCCCCCCTAGTATTGATTCAAGTTACCATGTTTTGTCGATGTTAACAGCGTTGTTTTAGTAATCTTGCAACCATAGTTATTTTTATTAAGTCTTTGTACATTCGGACTGACGACTCCGAGCTTTTACCGTTTTTTCGGGAGTCGAATTGGACGTGATTCATATTGTAATAAATGGCATGGAGTTCAGGAGCCTAAAAAGTCTCAATACGCTCATCTTTGCGTGGGATGGTTAAAAAATGAATAGCTGCCCATGATTAGAAGGGCTGGAGTTGATTTAATAGAACAATGGCAATTGCTTTTAAACAGAAGGCGCCCGAGAAAGGAGATATAATCTTCTAAATTCCGGTTTGAGATGAAATGATTAATTACAGAATGGTAGCTGCCCTTGGATTGGTTGTTGCTTGATGTGGTTAAAAACATTGTAATTTTCCTCGCTTAAAAGTTGCATGAAATGAGTGTAAAAAAGAATGGTAACTAGCTAACTGCCCTTCATTGTAGGACTTTTTAAATAATGATGAAGTCATCTGTTGAAAGCATTTCACACATAGGAATAAAAAGAACTGCTGGTTACCACTACGATAGCAGCTGCTGCTTATGAACAGCGCAGTAAGAGCGCCGAATGTTTGTTGATTTATAGCGGCAACCTCTATGCTTATGTTTGCAGTGAGTCCAAACTCCAAAGCCGTGAGCTCGATTCTCACTGACTTTTAATGCTGTTAACAGTAAAATAAAAATGGCATGATTTCATGTGATGTATTCACAGCTTTGCCATACTTAGCTCGAACGTTCGTATTGTTTGATTAAATTATTAGAATTTATGCAGTTGGGATCAATTGTTATTGTGCAGACATTGCATTCGAGTAAATAAAATGCGGCAATAGAGGAACACCAATTTAGCTAGTATATTATTATAAGTATCTCCCTGTAATTAGGGTGATAAAACAGTAGAATTTTATATGTTTATTTAATAGTTGCACAGAGATCTACCAGTTATGCTACATTGTACCTACGTTATATGTTCAAACTCGATTCGAAATAGCCAAGACTGCCAGTTACAGTTTGATTCTACCTCAAGCGATGCAAGGAAGTAGGAAAATTGCCATTGAGTGCCCTTTCCAGGTTAACAATGGCATAGTCATCGCCGGTTGATGCGCGACCGCTGTTGATGCCACAGCTGGCTGCTGTTCTATCCACCAGTGCACGGCGCTCATTATTTTCTTTCACTTTTTTCTATTGTAATTTAAACTTGGACTTTGATTTTGAAGATTTTTCTTAATTTTTCTAGCTGGAAACGGTATAAGTCTATCTGATCAGCAGAAAGTACTAGTCAGTGGTGGAATCGCTGCCTTGCAGCAGCATCAGTTGGAAGCTAAAGACAGACAGGTAAAGTACGATTACAGTAGTCTCAAGTGTTTTTGTAAGTCTGCGAAGTCATGCATCACTACACAAGTGATACCAGTGCTTTCATGTACAAAGATTATTACAAGAAACGGAGAAGTGTTTGCAATTGTTAATTTTACGGTGAGATGATCTTCAATTTAGTCATAGCGTGCGTTTATTAATAAGCTTACACTGCTGAATAGTTATCTGGCTGATTTTGATACATTTGACGCTAGTCAATTTGACTTCTATTTCTTATTAAACTGTTACTGAGAACTGGGTTAAGTGTAAAATTGAAAATTTTACAAGATATTGCTGATTTAGTAATTTGTTAATTTATATAGATGGTGAATCGAAGATCCGTGGCTCGAACTGCAAGCTGTGGTGTGTATCCACAAAATGGAGTTATAAGACATTCAGTTTTGAACCAGCATAGAGCCTTGCAAGTGCGTTTCTACTGCTAAAAATTAAGCAAAACTTATCGAATGTGTGAAAAGTCAACCGCAATATTTTAGCAGCATATATTTCTGGATGCTGCAGCTCTATCGATTCCTCGACTGTTGTCCTGAATAAGTTCTTATAGAAGCTATAAGTGGTACCATAGGCATTGCTTGTGGAATCATCTACACAGCTGAAATGAGTTTTGATATCTAATTATTTCAACAGTTGATTTTTTTGTTTTGTGGTTTTGTTTCCTCTTTTCATGGGTTGTAGCCACGTCATGTCATAGTAATTTCGGTTAGCGCTGCAAATTTAATCGAAATCGGGTTAAGTTAAAGCGGCTACTCACGTTGTACCAGTTAGCAGACAGTCATTGGTAGATGCCCACTAATTGCGTTTCAAGGTATCATGGTTGAGCAGCTGCGCTGTTTCAAAACGGACAATTTTTTAACATTTGCAATCAACCTTTCTATTTGTCTACAGAGATCGACCAGCTACGATTCGAACCAGATACTAGCTGTGGCTGCTGGTTCACTCGCACCAATGTCAGGCACCACTTCACCGAACACGCTGTCCCCTGGCTCTACTCCAGGACTATCGACAAACGGTTATCGGAGTAGAGAGACCGGGGTGATCGAAAAATTGCTCGTGTCTTACGGCTTCATTAAATGTGCTGACAGGGAGGGCCGTTTATTTTTTCATTACAGCCAGTTTCATGGAGAAGCCCAAACATTGCATATAAATGGTGAGAACGTTATATCTTTAGTTTTGTTTATAAGGCCACAAGAGTTAAAGGATGAAAGCATCGTTTTGCAGATGTATCCATAGGTTTAACAAAGAATAGCCTATTTTAATTTATGATAATGTTGATCATTTCTTGTACATTCGCTAGTTTATAAAACGTCATGCTTGTAATTGTGTGATGTAAACTGTTATTTTCCTTTTTATTCACCGTCACAACAACAACAACAGATCGTAAGTGGTCATCGCTCGTTTAGGAATGGCTGGAAATTGAGTCGAGTTATAAAAATAGAAAGTAGCTGGCACAAATTTTTGTACGGCATTTGCTTGATAATGTACATGATTGCTTGTTGGCTTGCACCAGTTTCTTGAGATATTACCAGGCTTGTAGTTGTGCTTAGCTCAATTTTTGAAATTGAAAAACTGCCAAAAAGTTTTGTTTTTTAAGCCTTGCGGAAAAAATGTTCTCTGGATCGTATCTGATGTTTTAGAGCTATATTTACATGTTTTAGGCGTGCTGGTTTTGTCTGTGCCTTTTTATCTCTTACTCTTTTTCGACCCGCTCTTACTGGAGCAACACAGCTCTAAATCCCAAATGCGTTGCTGATAAATGTGATGGAGTTTTGAACTTAGCCTTGTATTACCAAGTTTGCAACAATTACCCCTTAGTTATGACGATTATTAAATTTTGAGTACATCGATCTATGCTTTATGTTGCCTAATAAAAGCATTTTATTGGCAGATGAAGTTGAATTCGAAGTGTCAATGGATACCCGCACTGGCAAGCCTGTTGCAGTTCACGTGGTTCGGCTCCAAAAGGGGACCGTAGTCTTTGAAGTGCTGAGTGAGGAGCGCATACTGGGAGAGGTCACTAATCCTGCTCCCCCGCTCTCTCTCGTCCCTGGACAAAACTCAATGAACGTTGTGCCTGGCGGTACCACGAGCTACGCCGGGCTTGGCTACCGTCCGAGTGAAAAAGGGGAGCCAGTGGTGTCTGGAAAGTTGGGAAGTTTGTCGTATGAAAGATTGGGGGTGTGTATTGCTTACGAGTAAATAATCAAGCCTTTTGGGCCTTAAAATATTTTACTGTTTTTATTCATCTTTCTTTGTTGCATTGTTTTGTGCATAATAGGCAAACCAAGGCCCACTCAGATCTTTAATCTAGACGGATGGATTCCTGCTTGTAAGGACAAATACCGGGGCTCTCCAAGTGAAGAGACCCATGGAAGCTAAATTGAGACCACAAATATTGATTAAAAAAATAATTCAGTTTCTTGTAAAGAATTCATTTGTTTTCCTCTGTGTATGCTGACACCTACTGTAAGCAATTGTTTTGCAGTACGATGTGCTTTAGTGTAGTTTAGTTAAATCTAATACTCCTACTCAACGTTTTGTCAGTATAGTTTCAAATGACTTAAAGTAATAATTGTTTAACCCATTCTCTCCCAGAATAAGAAATTTGAATAATTTTTTGTGTTACTTTAAAGATTGATTCCGTACTGCTAACGATTTCAAGTTTTTAAGATTAATTTTATTCTGGGGTCGTCGATGACGTAATACGGAAGTGTTGCCATACGGCAACAACAGTAGAAAATGTGCACGTAAACAATGAAATTTTGCGGCTGTCAGTTTTAAGTGGTGCGGCATAACTGCATGTACTAAAACGTATTATCGCAATTTCTAAAACGTATTATCTCTGTCATTTTAAAAGCAAATGATTAATACTTTGTATTCGGTTTATTTTTACACGAAGCACACTTTTTCCACTTAAAGCAAAACATGTATATCATGACAACAAAAAAACATCCACAACCACCCAGAATAACTCTGATATAGCTCAAAGCACATGGGAAAAATACCGTCGTCAGATTTGCTGACTTTTTTGTGAACTGTAGAAGGACATTTTGTGCACCTTTTACACCTACTTACAGTAGTTATGCGACAATACAAACACGAGTCTTTTGGTCATTGGTCATTTACCCCCTTGAATTTATGGTGGCAACACAGTTGAACTAAATTCTAAGTGAAATTTTGTACAATCGGGTGAAAATTGCATTAGTAGAAGAACTTGCTCCCACCATCTCTTGTGTCTTTTTGGTTTATGCAAAAATTTTGCATGGTTTCAACTCCCTCTCTCCTTCTTTACCGCTAACCGTGGGTAAGAATATGATTAATTGTGAGAAAAATTAATCCCTGGAAAAATTTCAGCGGACGTCCGTGCCTAACGATACTAAATTGTTCCGATATCATTTACAGTGGTGTTCATGTTTGTTCACCTATTCAACCATTGTTGCCGTATGGTAACTGCGTAAATGAAAATGTCGTAGTTTGCAATCAGAAAGTTGTACAATCTCGTATCAACAAGCTGTGGAAAGTGTAGGTTTCATACGACCCTTTAGTAAGATTATCTACCAATGAAATGTCTTATTAATGTTATAATTTCTTTTTGATTGCTCAGCATTTTGTTAATTTTTAAAAACGGCAAAATTTCTTTTTCACTTTCTTGAAAACTGATATGACTTGAATGAGGTGGTGTGGCTCATAGAGAATGTTCATGCGGCCGTTATAATATGCCTTATTTCTTGACCACAACGTCAGAATCTAAAATGGCGTGGTGTCGTGTATGTGCTGCCCTGTGGCAACAATGCGAGAAAATGGGTTAAAGACCCAAATTTAACAAAAAGTCTGCCTTGTTTCACTTGATGTTATAAACCTTAACGTTTTTCGTAAATGTTCAATTAAAGGCGAATTTCACAAATTCGATAAATATTAATGGCCCGAAAAGGCGTAAAGATTGCTATTTATGTAATATTTCTCTCTTTCAGACTTCTTATTTCCTTTTTGATTTGGTTGCTTCAGTTGGGCAGTCGCGGCGTTAGCCTCTTTTAGCGAAAACAAACACGTTGTTTGAGAATTTATTCTTTTTGCTGGTTCAACTCTTGAAATTAATTTCTAAACAAACGACCTTGCAAAGGATACCGTCCAGTTGCCACTAGGCCTCACTCCATCAGCATGAAAGAGCATGTAATTAGCGTTGTCAACTACCCACCGATTTCTATTAAAGATGACACGCATCTATTTATTTTAATAATAACAACCGCTGAAGAATGATTACCAAGCTTTGAGTGAATTAATAATCTCGCCCAACAGTACTTTGCATTGCAATTAGAATTAGTGGTAATAAGCGTTCTTTGCTTTAAAGAACATCTTCCGAATATTTAAGTTATCTGTGGTACCACGTAAGCTTTTGCCCTTCATCTAATAATCATGAAAGCAATGCATGTTTACATGCTATATTTTACAATGTATTAACCCCGGAGCTGAAAAGTTTGCGCGCCTTTGGTTTGTTTGACGTGATACAGTTAGTTCTTAGAGTAGTACGACATCAACTTACTGAAAATAAATAAAAGTCAACTAAAGGCTTGAGTGTATTCAAAACTGCATTACAATTTTCCAGGAGTTTTTCTTCCTTCACTACTCCGCAAATGATCTGACTAATCCAAACAATATTCTTCAACCCGGTGATAAAGTATCGTTCAACATTGCAACTGAAAAACGGTGAGTAGTATGGCTTTTGAATTAATTTGAACGCAGTGTTCTTTCTTATCACGAGATTCTGAACTTCGGTCCGCAAAACTAGTTTTTAGAAATCTTTAACCCTTTCCACTCTTTTGTCGAGCTGGACTCGACATTTGTGATTTTCCGTTGCACTCTTTTGTCGAATCACACTCGACATAAGAATTAAATGCTGTTTAAAAAACTCTTTTGGCGAACTATGCTCCACAAATCTCTCCCTGATTTACTCACGCATCATTATTTACTCACGCATCGGAAGATGTATAATTTGTGCCCTAATTCTTGAATTTTTATACCCAAAAAGGGTTAAAATGACCAACAACCCAGTTGCAGACCACAAAATCTGCCAAATTCTCAGCACGTGTCAACTACACTAAAATCAAATTGAGATTACATCTTCACCACAAAACCAAACCCTTTATCATTAACACAGTTTGAAAACTATTCTTTTGGGGCATCATTTGACAAAATTTCAAGCGAGAATAATAAATTTTACTTTTTTAAATTTCCAAATTTTTTAGGGGTCTCAAACCCCCCCCCCAAATAAATTTGAATGGTAAGTAGATAAAAGTCAATTTAGTGCGTAAAAAATATGATATGTTGCTAAATATTGGTCTCATTTTGAAAGCTTAGGAAATTTGCTTTCCAGCAATATATAACTTTAAATAGTTTAGACTAAGTGTTATATGATATTTACTGATCAAAAATGAGTACTGTACATCATGTCAGTTCAAAACCCCAAAAATTTTTTGACTTACCTTCACTAAATTATAATTTTTAGAAAAACTACACCCTATAGAAAGATAAAATAAATTGCAAATGTTTCACCACTAAAGTCGTCATTTTGTATCAAATTTCCAAGGAGACAAGAAGCGAAATACAAGTTTAAAAGCTAGCAGAAGTTTTGCTTCTCTAAATCAAAGTTTGCTGTATCCCCCTTGTTTCTCAACAAATGGGAAGGGTGTAAAAAAGCTTTTATTTCATTGTCAGTGACAGCATATTCTATTTAAACTTAATATTTTCTGAATCTTGAAGAAATTCCCTGTTCAAAAATACATAATGTTACATGGTTTAGGCTAACCTCTAGCAGATAATGACTGATCATATTTTAGGTACTGAATTTAACTACCAAAATTTGGTACCGGTCGGTACCGGTCAAAAAAAGGTCATTTGCCTTAGAAAATTGCAAATTGTAGAAAACCTAGGCTTTTAGGTAAGTTTTGAGTGATGTACCTTGAAAGCTTATTTCCTTAGCATCATTTTGCGACCATTTCTAAAAAATTGGTAGAAAATAAAATCTGTAGTGATCTTTGAGGTGAGGGTACCTCTTTAATTTTGAAGACAAATACCCCCCAGTTGGGGGAGTTAATTTGCATATTCAAAAAATTTTTTTTTTCTATTTGAAATCCTCAAGAAATGTAGATTTCAACGATATATCACACTTAATGTAGAAGTAGACAGCTGAGTAATGATTTACAAACAAACTTGAGGCAATTAATCATGATTAATTATGATTGATTTTGACAGTTTTTCGCTTTTTGATATTAAAATAAGAGTTGGAGAGCGCAATGGTCAGATTTTGATAGAGTGGAAAGAGTTAATTTAGCCACAAAATCATTTATCAACCTTTTTGTAAAGGTTTGCTATCATTATTGATGTGTCGCAGAGGCGCCTGTAGCTATTGTCAGCGGCCCATGGAAACCGTTGGCAAGGAAAGTTGGAATTATTACGTACTAGAATCTCATAGTTTTAAGCGAAGAGTTTAAGCCGCACCTGGCCTCATTATAGACCAGGGCTTAAACATATTGCTGCCTCTGTTAATGTCGGCAGCATGGCACTATTCTTTGAGCGTTAGACTTGTCATCAAAAAACTGCGGGTTTAGCTCTTAGAGGGCTACGTTGCTTAGGACATGTTTAGTCAGCGTTTCGGGTACAAACCACGGCTTGTATGATTTCAGCGGCACGCATGAGAGGGTGCTGACTCGGAAGACCGTATGGTGATATTGATATTTATACTCCCTTTTTTATGACATAGTTCTATTCATTTCGTTTCCGTATAGTTCAAAAGCTTTACCCATTTGCTTCAATCTCCTCGTTAAGTCACCTTTATTTGTCTAGAACTGGAGTGATGAGAGCAAGGAAGATCACCCTTGTTGAAAGAGCGCCTCCAAAGCGATTCACAGGCATTGTGACTGCGATGAAGGAGTCGTTCGGATTTATAGAAAGAGCTGACCTTGTTAAAGAGGTAGACATTTTGTTTACTTAGCGTTGCTGCACATACTGTATAGAGATTCCTAATTTGACTGCTTCAGCATAAAGTACAGGTATTTACTCTGTGATGAGTTCCGATTGGCTTCAAAACAAATCGATCAGCTCCATAGTTTATGTACAAAGTTAATATGAATGCATATTGTCTCGTTCTGTATTTGCTGAATTTTATTTTAGTTTGTGCTAGTATTAATTCCTTGTTTAATGTATTGAATTTTTAGATTTTCTTCCATTATAGCGAAGTGCTCGCAAATGTTCCTGATTTGCATGTCGGTGATCATGTGGAGTTCAGTATTCAGGAGAGAAATGTAATTATACGTAGACATTTATTACTTACTACATTTTCTACAAAATTTTTTTGTGTTGTCTTTGTTTCATCTAAGTCATTTAAAATTTATATTTGCAATATAGTTTTTTTTTAACATAAAACTGACTAACTTTAAACTAGAATTTGCTTAATATTAGTTTGTAATAACTGTTTGGTAACTGCGAATCGTAGTGTTCAAATTTTGAAGATGTTTTTGATTGTAGAGCAAAGATGTCGCAACCGAAGTTCGTCTTCTGCCTATGGGTAGCGTGCAACTTGAAGAAGTCTCAAGTCAGCTGTACGTTGGAGCAATTGAAAAACCCCTGCCTGCTAAAGCATCCAATAAAGTTGTTAATGAGGTAGGCCTGCTTGGAGATTTTATTTAGGACAGCCCGTTAGATATGTTCATTAAAACAATTTTTCCTGCTCCACACTCTTATGATATCTTTCAAACTGGTCTAAACTACAATATTTTTACTATTTCCGAAAAAAAGGTTTTCCCATGAACAAGGATAAAAATTTTTTTCCAAAGGCACTTCGCATATTTTTAGCTGCAAAAGAACTGTGTTCTTACGTCGCGCCCAACTAATCATGTTTTATTCTTTAGGCAACTATTGCTGGAGGAGACGCGACGTCTCCTAACCAAACTGTGAAGAGTTCGACTGTGAGCAGCAGCACTGCCAATCCTCAACCATCGCTCGCCTTGGCCGGCCTCATATCGTACATCAATGACAAGGGTGACTTGGACAAGATACCTTTCGGCGAAAAAGACAGAGCTGCTAACTGCTTGCATACGCTTTGCCAAGGAGACAAGGTTTGTATTACTCTTCATGCTTCGTACGAGCATGTAGGAAAACTTTGCATGTCACTTTATAGTCACGTGATTACTGCTTATTACAGGTGTCTTTTCTGACCATTACCGATAAGCGAAACGGACTTCAACGTGCTGCTGGGGTCACTCTCTTGCTCGATAAGACTCTTAGTGCTACCAAGGAAAAGCGTGAACAGGTGAGCAGATCTTCATTACAAATCTCGTTACTTCATTGCGTTACTGCGCAGCTAACCAGACTGCAGCCAAATCTAGAACGCACTTATTTATTTTTACCGTTAATCCACTTGTGTCTATAGGTTACGCTTCGCCATCACGCAAAAAGTAGGCGAATTGAACTTCAATATAATTAACTGAGTACATCTAAATCCCTCAATATCACAATAGCTAGGCCCGAAATCCGCATGTCGAATTTGACCTGGATTGAAGTCTGCAGGTTTTCAATGACCTCTACGCTTCACTATGCATCGGTAGGTGCAATTGGGGTGCCATTGCATTTGTAATACTCTCGAGGTTCAACTTCACAAAAAATATTTGTGATTTTACTGCAGTTCTTCGCATAATACCTACGTGAAATGGGACTTTGCGTATACAAGAAAAAGGTTACTTGATACTAAGAAGCGAGAATGGTGTTAAGTTGTCGGAAGTGCCTCTAGATATTGATGAAATTCGCACGTAGACCGATGACTAAAATTTTTTCGATTGTTATTCTAGTTACTTTAGATTGATTATTGAATAGTAAGACAATTTTCTGTGTTTTTCGAAATACGATTTCATTGTGGCGTCAAACTTTAGTTGCTGTGACTTGTTGTTGTTGATTACCCGACCCCTTCTGAGGGATGGGGTCATGGCGGAAGACCATGGAGCCCCAGAAGCCGGGCAACTCCCCAGCGTCTGGACCAGAGAGTCGCCAAAGAGTGAGCGGTGCAAAGAGTCTGTAGCTGGACATTGCAGAATGAGATGAGAGGTGTCCTGGAACGAGTGTCCGCAGGCGCTGCTGAAAGGATTCTCGATTCTGCCGATCCTAGAGAGATAAGAACCTAAAAGAAGGCTGTGTCCTTTGCAGTGTAGACGAGAGAGGACACAGCGAGCCTGACGAGGGAGCACTAGTTCCTTGGTGGAAATTGAGGGAACCTGTGTGTCAAAGGAATTTCGATGAGACAGTATGCCTCCAGTCCGAGATAAGGCGAGAGTGGATACGAGAAATAAGAAGAGAGAGACTACATGGGGATTGCGGAGGGTGCAAGTAGCTCTTCCCGTCTGGCCAGCTAATCAGCGGCGTCATTCCCCGGGAGAAACGAGTGTCCGGGGACCCATTGTAGCCTGATAGAACATGAGGAGAGAGAAGACAGTTCCTGCCAGATCTGCCACAGAGTTTAAGATAAGAGGAAAGATACAGAAGAGGACAAAACGAGAGTCAGATAACAGGAGAAGAGAAGAGAAATGGCAGACTTGTTGGTGCTGCCGAGACCAGCAAAGAGCATGCAGTATGGTGCAGGCTTCAGTGGAAAGACTTAAACATACTGGGCCTGCCGAAAAGGAAAGAGTGGCCTCAGTGCTACAGAGAGAGCAGTCGGCAAGTATGCCGGAGCCGCTCGTGCCAAAAGGAAAAGGAACAGAGCCGTTTGTCCAGAGTACCAGATCATGGAGGGGGGAGAGTCAAAGTGGGCGAGAGCCGCACCTTGACAAGAGAAAAGGAGATCAGAGCGAGAGCATGGAGAGGAAAGAGCGGACTCCATAGTGAAAGAAAGCAGATTCCAAGGAGGAAAGGGAGGGCAACAAGAAGAGCCTCCCTAGAAGATGTAGAAGGAAGCATGAGCGGGTGAGTGGATGCAAGAGCTCTCCAGGACGATCTGCAGAGTCTTGGTCTTACTCCAAATTTGAAATTGGAAACGAGGTTGGGAGACGAAGAGCCCGCTCATAAGACAAAAGAGTGAAATGAGTCAGGGTGACTCGTAGGGGAAGTAAAGAAGCCTTGGAGAGAGGAGGTGGGATAAGGGAGGACGAGAGGCAGTTGGTGATGGCGTGACTAGCTGCTCAGTGGAGGCATTCCAATTTGGTGATATTGGTAACGCTTAGGAAACCATCCGGGTGAAGCGTAAGTTAGAAGGAGTCAAAGAAAAGCTTTACGGTATACAGTAGAGACAGGGACTCCTTAGAGGGCTGCTTGATGAAGCAGAGATACAGCGTATAGCCTTGAGACGTTGGAAAATTTGGTCTTCAGCGAAGATACATGTTTGGAAAATGAAAGAGTGCTGTCGAAGGTGACCCCAAGAATGAATGAAGTTGGGTTGAAACGGAGGCGGGAGCCGAGTAGGAGGAGATTGGGCTGAAAGTTAGCTTGGTGAGGATCCATTGAGAAGGAGACCTAACATTTTCTCGGATTGAGAGGAAGACACCAGTGCTCAGACCAGCACTCCAATCGAAACAGAGCTTCTTGTGTGGCCTCCACCGCAGTGTGACCCATGAGGAGGACCAAATGGCCAAATCGTCAGCGTATAGAGAGCAGCTGACGGAAGAAGGCAGAGAGGCCGAAAGATCATTACTGAATAGAGAGAAAAGAACAGAGCCAAGAACGGATCCTTGCGGAACACCTTGACGGACTCGAAACGAACGACTTTTGTGATTTTGAAAAACCACGCTAGCGCGCTTATCCGAAAGGAAAGATTGAGTCCAACGAGCAAAGCAAGGAGGGAGGCCAGTCGAAATGAGTTTGTGGAAAAGGGCGGGATGCCAGACAGAGTCCAAAGCTTTTGAGAAATCGATAGTAGACAGGATCGTCCGAGAGCCCGGCCTGGGTTTGTTAAACCCATCCAAGATAGACTGAGAAAGGTACAGAATTTGATCAAGTGTAGACTGTCCAGGGCGGAAACCGGCCTGGCGGGGAGAGAGAATGGAATTAGATTCCAGAAAGAAGAGTAGACGCGATAGAATGATGCGTTCAAAAAGCTTTGATATGCAGGAGATGAAAGAGATAGGCCGGAAGGAAGCAGGAGAGTCGAGAGGCTTTCCATTTTGTGTATGGGAATAATAGAGGATGTCATCCAGATGCAAGAAAAGGAATGCAAAGACCAGGAAAGATTGAAGATGCGAAGAAGAGAATCCATGCCAGAGCAAGGAAGGTGCTTTAGCATGGGATAAGCAACTTTGTCTGGGCCAGTGGCAGTGGATGAGGAGAGGTTGGAGGCAGCCGCAAGAAGTTCAGTGGAGGAGAAAGGAAAACAAAAGGACGAATGAGACTCTTCCGGGCACATGGCTCGGCGGAGCTTAGAGAGGTAGCCTCTGGCTTTGCTACGCAGGGCCTTTGGCTCAGAAACAGAAAAGTGGGATCTCAGGTAAGCGGCATAGATCGAAGCCGGTTCCCTGGGAGAAGAACAGTTGGGGAAGTTGGGAGAGGAGGAAGACGAGGAAGGAAACCAGCGATAGAGCGGAGAAGAGAGTATACTGTTTTAAGGTTTGATTTGAAGAGCAAGTCGTCTGCCATGCCTCAGCCTTGGTCTTGGCGATGACTGACGAGGCGCAACGTGAAGCGGAAATGTAAGCCTGGTGATCTTCATCACTTCCTTGAGCAACAACAAAAGCCTTGCGTCTTTTACTAACCGCACTTTCCGCCTCAGCAGACCACCAGGCTTTAGGATGGCATTTGATGCGGCCGAAAGGAATGGAAGATTTGACCGCATTCAGTGCCAGAGAGGTAGAGAACAGCAGCAGAGGAAAGAGAAAGAGAATACTCTGCAGAAGGACAGTAAAAGTTAAAGTAGGAGGCAAAGTCATCGCAGTGAGCATTTTGAAAGTGGAAGGAAGGGGAACGCTTGTTGGGGCAAAAGACCGGAGAGAGAGGGATGGATAGAAGAATTGGTAGATGGTCAGAACCCAGGTCCTGAAGCACTTCCCAGGAGCAAGAAAGGGCAAGAGAAGAGGGAGCAAAGGAGATGTCAGTGGAGGAGCAATGGAGAAGGGTGGGTGTGTCAGGGTCATTGAGGGGGAGGAGGTCAGAGGAAATGATCCATTCGAATACTTTCTCCCAGCAGCGGTCGGAAGTACCTCTTGTTGCAGAGGGGCTGCTGACAATTGAAGTCCCCCAGAATGAAGATGTTTGTGGAGGAGGGAGAAAAGGAATCGGTTCTGCCATCCGTTGGGGAGGGCATACCCATTAAGAAATGAGAGCGGGGAGGAGTTGTTAAGAGAGATGTTGACCCCTACATAATCAGAGTAGGGATCGAGCGAAGAAAGAGAGGAGGTAGAAAGTTCAGAGAAAGGATAGGCCCTATCTGACGAAAATGACGCCACCGCCGCTAGCGTGCGTGGCATCAGGTAGAGTGCAATCAGAACGCAAAGCAGAGAATCCAGAAAGAGGAAGATGAGTTAATATTGGATTCCTGGATACAGATAGAGTCAACAGGATGGGACGAGAGAAACTGAAGTAGTTCAGTGCCCCCGGCTCAAAGACCTCCAGCATTCCATTGGAAAACCCTGAGAGAGTCAGGGTGAGAGGAGGCAGGAGGCGTAGAAGGACAGCCAGGAGCAAGGGACAGTGGTGAGGGGGTAGAAGGAGAATATACAGAATGGACCAACGGGAGATAAGAAGTTTGAAGACGAGGGTGGGGCAGGAGTGGCAGCATTAGCAGATGAAGGGCTTGATGCAGTGATGGTATACGTGTCGGAGAAGTCTGAGGAAAGAGTCACAGTGTTACCAATGGAGACACAGCAGGGGTGGGGGGCAGCTCTGAGAGTGAGAGCTGTCAAGAGCTCTGAATTTGGAGAGGGAGAGTTGTGAGCACCTTAGATGGACCCATTTGGAGCAGGTGCAGCATTGCACTGACTTGCCCCGCCAGGTCACATTTCCAGCGCACACAGAGCAAGGAAAGATGGGGCCAGGGTTGGGATGAAAGTTACCGCTCATCAAGAGGAGAAGAATAAGGAGACGAAGACGGGCAAGAGAAGGGCAGGAGAAAAGAGAAAGAGAAAACAGGCGACGGATTTTAAGGAAGCTGTGTGCTGCCCTTCTGCGGTCGTTCAGGGGGCAGCATAGCGAAAAAGTGAAGGGGAGTGCCCGGGGTAACTGGGACCCTTGGAAATTCCAACAGCCATTTCGACCCAACCCAAACGGGGTCGGGGACCTCACCACCACGTATAGGCGGCTGTTGATTTTATCTTGTGTAGGGTGCCCTTGCCTAAGAATGTTAGAAACGTACTGCGTTGAAACATACTGTTTGCTCTTGTCCTCATTAATAGTTTCAACATCAGTACCAGGAATACTTATTCTGTGTTGATGCGTTCTAAATTCGCTTGAATTTCGATTTGCAGGGCATCGTTGCTGCTGTTAAGGAAGGATTTGGATTTATTAAATGTGTGGAACGCGACTCCCGACTTTTCTTTCACTGCTGTGAACTCCTGGATCCTACTCATCACATACGAATGTCAGATGAAGTGGAATTCACCGTCCTTCTTGATCCTGTTGCTGAAAAGCAAAGGTAAGTGGTGAAATTAAAACTTTCCTTAGAACGAGTCGGTTTAATATTTTGTAATTATTTGTTTTATATTCCTTCTTCTCTTGCTTCATGCACTGCATTTCCGTTTTAACAAGTTTTTTTGAGACCAAATAAATTTCGATTGTTCAGAATGCACGCCACTCGAATCAAGATATTGCCGAGAGGAACAGTGATATTCCACATCATATCAGAAACGAATTACGTTGGTATTATTGAAACGGTTGCTGGCGCTAATGCAAACCCTGTGCCAAAGTGGTGAGGAACATTTACACTAGTGATAGTTTGTGACTGCAGTGCCTGGTTAAAGTAATGGTAACATTGAAAGATTTTGGTACATGCGAGCTTTCGTTAGCGGATGAGCCATAGATTTTCAAAGTCAATTTTTACCCCTTATACGTGTCGTACAAAAGATTCTCAGATTGGTATCTTCGGTCATTCTGTAAAGTATTGGATACTTACGATGTGGTTGCAGTTTGGTGTTATGTGAAATTAGGCTTGTGGTATCAACTACCAATTTTTTCTCCATAAAATAGCATGAATTAAGACATTTCCATGAAGAGTTTTAGGGTTTAACTTGTTTTTTGCTCCTAACATGCTGATGAACTTTTACGTTGCAGTCCTACAGAATGCCTGTACAGCCCTGGCCTGGGACCGAACCCTGGCGTAATTGCTTACTGTCCCGACAACAACTACGGCGAGAGTAATGAAAACATATTAAAGATACCGTACGCTACGAAGGACTTTCAAGAATGGAAGGATGCCCTTAATCTCCATCCTGGATGTGCTGTAAGTTGAGGCCTATCGCTTTGTGAGGTCCTTTGTTTTTTACAGTCACGTGCTTTTAATATCACGCGCTTTGATCACGTGTTTTTCAGGTTGAGTTCAAAGTTTGTGAAGTGAAACGTACCGGAGCAAAAAGCGCAGTAAGCATAAAGCTGATCCCGGAAAATGAGGAGGAAAAGCAAGCTGGAATGAAAAAGAGGACAATCATGAGTCATCTGAAGCTCGCATCTCTTCCGGAGGAAGTTCCCAACGCTCCTTTTCCGTTAGAGAGTACTCCGATAATTCTACAGACTCCGGAAGCTGCGTGCAAGCCGCATAAGTAAGTCAACTGTTGTTATCCCCCCCCCCCCAACCAAAGCAAAGTAATATAGAAATAGGAAACTCGTCGACCTGAAATTCAGCAGTAGTCAAGTTGATACAATGACGTTACTGAAAAACATGGCGCATTTTTAAGTGGCATAGTTGCGTCAATTTGACCACTGCTGATGACCGCTTCGCGAAAAGGTTCAGCTTCAGATAAGCAGAATGACAACTGTTTAAAATGTTTCTTTCAGGTGCCAGTCGGACACGAGCACTGTCACAATCTCGTCTTTTTCGTCTCCAAGTCCAGTGAAGCAAATCGAAGATGAGTTGATAGCTGAGATTGAGCTGCCGAAGATAACCGACGAGATGCAATCCATTAACATATCGAGCGGCGAAGAATGCGAACTCACCACGTCCTGCGCTTCTAACACATCGACAAATGTGAGTGCTTTCTTTATTTGTTCCCGTTTGAGCTGATTAGTGATTACTAGGGCAAGTTTTTGCAACTTCTTTGTACAGCTTTCTAACTACTCAAAATTTATGTAGTACGATGTTTTAAGCTGTTTGCAGGAATTTTATATTGCAACTTTTTTCTTTTTGCAAGCAACGTTTTGCTGCAATTTTTATCAAGTATTGGGCAAACGTAGAAGTGTGATTCACAAAACATAACATGCTATGAAACTATTGCGGTATGGTTCTATTCTCTTTGATTTGCACAGCAAAGAACTATGTTGTAGATTTGCTGCGTCTCAATGTTATTTTTGACGCTATCTACGTAATACCAATATTGATGCAGGATAGGACTAATTTCTAAAAAAAAGTCTTCTCCTTATTTTTCTTAAAGCCATTCAATTTTGCCACAGGTTTGGTGTCAGTGCTACAGCTTACGTCGACTTCGCTACTGTCAGCCAGGGTGTTAACTTTTTTTTTTGGAGAACACCTATTTTCCTGCAAATTCATTCAGGGTTCCGAGTACATCGAGCGCCTACAATCGTATCGCGCCTGCGCTCAGACTACAAAAAGTTTAAGAACTGCTGGTCAACGGAATAGAGCAGTCAGTAAATGCAACTTTTTACTGCCACTTCAGTTACAAATAAATGCCAATTTCTCGCAATTTTTTTGTAACAAAAACTTGCCCGAATGTTTACGCGAAGGTTGTTAATGTCAAGTTTTTCAAACTAAAACTGCACTGTGCCATTTTTGGCGATTCCGAAACCGTTCTGGACAAAAGTTGTTCAAGGGAGTTATCAATTATGGAGGATTATTGGTGTTGTAAATTATTTTTTCCATGATTGGTCAGTGTTGGTTACCTGTGCATCGAGTTTCTGATACGTTGTTGGCTTAGTCATTCATAACTAGTATCTGTTTTTATCGTTCACACACCAGAATATCTGTCAGCTGTAGCAGAATGTCGTTGTGTTTAGACTTCCTTCAGAGTTGGCAGAATTGGTAGTACCAATACATTTATACCACAAGCAGCAGATCTCATAAACATCACTGCCACCGACGACAGTCCAGCCAACTTGACCACATTGTCGCGAGAATGAAGCTGTGACACGACATGTTTTTCAGAACGACACCTCATCTAATAAATTGGATTATTCTTTTGGATGGGTGAGCACCTTGAAAGACACTTTTGGTTTCATCGAAGCGTTCGATCATGCGTCCGAGATCTTCTTCCACTTTAGCGAGCTGCTTGCCCCGGTTGAATGTTATAAAGTATCTACACCCGTCTGCTTTGTAATGGGAATTAAAGGTAACAAAGTCTTGGCAATGCTCAGTAGTGCCACAGTCCGGTTGCAGTAATTGTTAACCGCATTTTGTATAGAAGAGAAACCTTGCGCGATGACCGTGCGAAAAATTGTCGAAGATGACCTGCCTGCATTATCTACTGTGTCAAGCAAAATTGTGAAAGGTATTGCGATTTGTGCATATTTTCAGTCACAACAAAACGCTTGCTGTTACAGATAGAAATGCATTAGCGTTTAGGTGCTAACTATTGCTTAGCAAGGTCTTACACCAATCCGTTCTTTGCCCGGTTAGAATAGTGAAGCTGCTGACCCAGCTTGTTGCAAGAAGCGAATTAGGGTATTAAGCAAGGTAGTCGGCCTTGTTTGTCGTGGAACTACCAATCTGGGGTTTACATTCACGACTGATTCGAAATGAACTAGTGCTATACCCTAGTCTGAATGTGAGTAGTTTAGTGTATTGAATCTCAGTTGTCGTCTCATGCTTGAAAACCCGCAGCAACCAAGCAAAGAACATTGCTGTAATCATTGCCGTAACCTCTCTTTCCGAACGCACAACAACCCAATAATTACGCGAGAATTAAATTTTAAGAGACAGTAACTATTTTATTCAAAGGGGTAAAATCTTTTTGGCAAATCCAAGTCCAGATTGCACGTGAAAAGAGTTGAAGTTGCTCTTTTGAAGCAGTAGTATCAGAGATAGTTCCAAAGCAGCATTTAGAAGGTCAAGGGGAGAAAGAAATTGTCCTAAACAAATCAAAACTGAACAGCCTGATAAATTTAATAAACCGGTTTGGTTGATTGTGACCAGGATTATGTCGCTTGTTTTTACGCTGTTTGCACTTGCGATTCGACTGCTTCATTAGCCTTCACCCTTGCAATTGGTCGAAGTAGGATTTTCATCGATCTTTTGTTCACTTTATGAAGTGATCATAAGACAGTCTAAGCTATTTCCCCATGCTTCGCCTTATTTACTATAGTGAAGCTACTCAGCAAGTGGAAGTTGCTACTTTCGGGTATCTGTCAGTGGCATTACCGTTTGTTCATCGTGAAGTTACCATTTTCCAATTTGTGTCCATTACTGGTTCGAAATGGACTACCATTTTACTTTGCTTTATCTTGATTAAGGTTTGCATTGTGGACGGGAATATAACCGATTTATGCCGAGCCTTCATCTCAAGAGGGCGGTGGCAATCACATTTAACTCTATGGTCTGGGTCATAAAGCTGTCAAATTACGAATATTCTTATGCACGTTAATATTCTGTGCCGTCCGTATAACACTGTCTTCTTGGCGTGATTCTGCGGGAAGCCTTAGACTGTTCATAAAAGGACTTGAACATGTTCTCTTTAGGTAAAGTGTTAAAGCCGTTGAAGTCTGTCAATCCTGCACAAAGCACATACCAAGGATTGATTGAATACAAGGAAACATCCGAAACAAGTAAAGCAATATTTGCTTTAAGAATAAAACTTTGATGCAGCTGTTTAAAAGCTGCTAGGTTGCATAGCTACTAATTTATTAGGATTTTTCTTCACTTTTCTGCGGGTTTTAATATTTAATATCATTAATCTGCCAACTCGATTACATTAATGATATTGGCTGGTTGAAATGATGTGATTTCCGACGTTCATGATGGTTGTTAAGATGGCAGTTAGCGGCATTTTCCTCGTTTGGTTGCACTACTTGTGATAAAAATCCACTTTTGTAAACAACAAACATTGATGTAAAATGTTCTAGCGTAATTTTGCTGCAAGTTTTCCCACGTGGAGGATAAAACATGTGTAGTAAGTCAACTCTTATCAATTGAATAGGTTATGGATCACTCTCTAGATTTAGATTGTAAGCTTTTTGCCACGAATCGTTTTTTTTTATGAGCATCTCTCTTTTAGGTGCAAACACGATTATTAAGACGATTCCGTACAGTCCACTCAGCCTTTGTGATAGAAGGGATTTCATTCAGGTCGGAGATAAAGTTACCTTTCAGGTGAGCCGCGTGATAACTTCGTTTCTTTTTCGGGATCACAGCTATCATTTTTTGATCGCAGATCAGCACCAACTTACAAAATAACACTCAACGTGCCGTCCATGTTAATGTGAACCGCGAAACAGTGCGAGCCACTGTGGAAAGCATAAAAGGGGAGGTAAGAGCACTGCTGCATACATTTTAATGTAGAATATAACCCGACATAGGCTTACATATCCAAGATCTAACCTGAGATTAGGATGTTAGCCTCGATAAAGATTAGTCGATGCATCTACCGCCATTAGGTGGTACTAATTTAATATTGTTTCAAAAGTGTGTGCGTATGTTTTCATCTCTCTTGGGATGGAGTTGCAGCACCAAACGGTTTTATTCCGGTCCCCACCGCAAACCTGGTGATCAAGATGAAGCCAGTAGAAAGCGGCCGCCCATTTCAAACCAGTCATGAATACAAATTGTAGACTACTTGTGCCACCACCAACGAGGTTCCCAAAAACTACCTTTTAGCGACATGGTGGGGTAAATACTGTATAGCTTTATTACTTTCCCTTGGTCTCCGTGTCACAAGTCGTTTATATTATGACTGATAATTTAGTTTCCGAATCTACTGTTATTTGTAATCGTTTATTTTGCTTTCCAGTATGGCTTCATTAACTACGAAGTGAAGGGTGGTGACAGCAGTAACAGCAAGCTCTTCTTCCACATGTCTGAAGTGCGAGAGCCAAATCAGCAAATAACACCAGGCTCAACAGTCGAGTTCTCGGTGATCTATAACCAAAGAAGCGGTGAGTTGAATTTGAAAACCGAAAGAAAATTAATCGCGAAGGCAATGGTTGCCTTTGAAGTTTTTCCAAAAATCTTGCGATCTTGAGTAACATTGCCACAGGTTTGTGCTAGGCATTTGAGCTGTTTCATGGTAAAAGCCCTCGCGGACAGCACTAGAAAATATACTGGAGGCAATGTCTTTATAGTTGCAGTGTTGGTTGCTGCTGGGTATGCATCGCGTACAACATGGTAGCACGTTCGCTGAGACCATGAATTCTTAATACTGTAACTTGTTTGCAGGAAAATTTTCGGCTTCGAAAGTCCGTCTTGCTGAATCGACTCCGCAGCCTCCTCGACCTGAACGACTCCGTCTGCGCAGCACGTGCGATCCTAACGGTGGTCCGATTGTCACTGTTATCCGTCAACCGCGTGGTCCAACCGAAAATGCAACCGTAAGTCGAATTGAGTTTACAAACAAATAATGTACTTCTTCCTTGTACAACGACTTTCATCGTCGTCGTGCAATGCATAAAATTTTCTTTGTTGGCAGCAGTGTTGTGTGTCATTAGCATTACTGCCTCCGAAATGGGTCTGTCAGGGTGTTTCATTTTTTCACACTTTTGAAATTAATAATGCTTGGTGTCTAATCAGATTGGATTGTTAACACTGATTTCAATGGTGCAATTTTTTCAAGTCGGATAAAGTTTAGAGGACGCCCCGTCTCATTCAAGTTTCACCACTAGCAGGCGATAGATTTTTTTCACCATATCTCATTAACCGAAAGGGATAGAAAGTTGGGTGATATTTTGAACGAAGTCGAATGCTTGGTTTCCTATCTGTCTTTTATACATATAGGTACATTATCTGCTCCAGAAAAAATAGTTATTTTAAGCAAGCATAATTTTGCCTGCTTTTCTGATCTGAATGGTAATTCACACTCTGCTTGATCGCAGATTATATAAAATTTAACCTCAACAGTAAAAACCAAACGTGAACAACTAGCACCACATCAACAACACAAGAGCACTTCAGGTGTAAAATCGATAATACAAATAACGCAGCCGTAGATCGATTTTGGTTTAATGCATGGGATCACCCTAATACGTTTACGCAAAAGCAGTTCTTTGAGTTTGCCGATAAAGCTTTCGCTGGATCGATTGGAACTATTGTTTGTTTGTGGTTACCCCTCCTTTTCCTCGGGATGGAGGTACGGCATGAACGGCAATGCTCATGCCGTCAACCTAACTGAAATTAGGCTAGGGGAAAGATGGCAGCCCATTTCGAACCAGTCGTGAGTGACTGGTAGCCCCACCACCAACAAGGTGGACTGCCACTGGTGGGTACCCAAGAGTCGTCTTTTACGACATGCTGGGTTAGCAACTTCACAATTGTAATCCGGTGAAGTACGGGAGGGCCACCTGTCTTCCACATAAAGGTGGGGGCGTCCCGTTAAGTGCCTTGCCCAAGGACACAACAAGCAAGCTTGCCGGCTTGTTCTCCACACTATACCTTTTTTATGCTGAGCGCCAAGCAGGGAAACTGTGAATACCATTTTTTAAAGTCTTTTGGTATGACTCGACTTAGGGAATGGACCCCAGGTCTACCGACTACGATGCGGACGCTCTAACCACTACACCATCGCACCGGTTATTGGAACTGTCGATACCTTTCTATAACTCAGCACTGCCTTACTGGATGCAAAATGCTTTAAGAGTTGTCTGTCGTTGTAATAGAGCACTCTCGGGTTTACGTGAGACGGCAATAATGTCGATTCCATTAGCATTTCCCTCTTCAATGGAGGATGTTCCGAATACACGCTCTAGGCTACGTTTTCCAGTTAAAGCCAACATTTGGCAAGTTTCACAAAATAAGGCTCCACTGCTATTCAAAAAGGGCTCTGCTGTTACGTAGGTTAACAGAAGATCCCTTTGCAATAAAGTCAAATAAGGTTCGTCAACGGCGCTTGGCTTTTATGCGGATCATGGTAAAGAAGGGACATATACCGACCCAATGAAAGAAACGATTCTTTTTAACTTAAGGGCCTCATCATGTGAAAGGGGCATGGTGTCAAAGAGAAGCAGGCGCAAGTCACCATTTGCCGTTGTTACCCATCGTGAATGATTTATTTGCTTTTGCTTATGAAGTAGAGAATTTTTTATTGACTGGCAAATCCATAAAAATCTAACAACTTAAAACCAACAAGCACATCCGATCACTGGCGAAAACTGTTGCCCCTACTTCGGAGCAGTTTTTGTTTTGAAATCCAATGAATTCTGCTTTTGAGAGGAATCATAGCCATTGAGGTGATAGATATGTTGACTTCATTTGGGAAAATTAGCTTGCTAGTGTCAATGGTGTAGCTTTGCAGTGACGTAATCTTGCATTGCATCAGAGCCTTTCCTTTTTTCATTGCATTGATGACGTGAGTGAGAAATAATTTGCTTATATGGAATAAACATTCCAGGATAGGAATGCTGTGCCCCAATACCATGATAAAATCACTCAATCTTGTTTATCGCTCATGACTGAGTAAATTTTATCCTGACAGTCGCATAATTTCAAAATTGCATTGAAAAATGTTTCACTATTTACTGTGCGGGAAAAGATTTTACTCTTCTCTTCACTTAACATCCAGTGACTCATTGTAGTATTGGGACTAAAAATGCGTATCTATCTATTCCATTAATAATTAGACAATCATAATTCAGTTGCAAAAACTCAGCTGCGTTGATTTCAGTGTCACACTGGATCAAAGAGCTTATCTTGGTGTTTTCTCGCCATCTAAACAAAGTACTAGGAGATGCAGCAATATCGTCGCCAGCACAAGATGTTAATTGATTAGACTGTTGCCTGATAGATACATTTCGCCAATCAGTCTAAATACAGCCAGAAGTGCTCATGGAAACCTCTCGTTTTTTCACCTAAAAACTATCTGCAGTCGTTGGTGCAGGCAAATTTAATTCTTTTTCACCACTTGTCACTGGGTCGTCGTCGAGATTTTTCACAATAACTGACAACTTTTCGTAATCGCAGTTTTTTTTTTTTTGTTACCATGGTTGTCTCAGCTGCAGAAGAGCAACGTGGTTTCGCCATATGTGGACATTTGTCAACTAAACGAACATGCTTTTATTGTTTGCTCCTTGTTTTAAAATTGAATTTTCCATCAATGGGTAATTATATGAGCATCCTTCTTTTAGACCTTTGTTTTTGTAAGAACTCCCGACTTTTCTCCAGGTATACGGTTTATGCAAGGGCAGTGGCATAAACTTTTCCATGGTGAAATGATGGTATTGGTTGAAACTCAAGTTGACATCTCGAAATATCGAAAGAGTTGATGAAGGCAGGAAAGATTGCTTTTTCCTTGCTTCATCAAACTTCAATAGTGGCTTTAATCTTCTATGCGTAAGCTACTTACAATCGGTAGGCTGGCCTAACCCCCAATTGCGACAGCATGCTGCACTAACTGCTCTTTTCTGCAATAGTCTGCTCTTTTAAAAAAATCTTTGATTCGGTTTCACTGCGCTGCATTTTCAGATGCTTGTAATGATTGATGACGTTTATTGGAGTAAGCAGGACATTTTCCTGAAGCTTCTCGCACACAAGCAAAGACTTGTTAATATCGTATTTTTTCACTGATATTCTAAAAACAGGAATTAGCAATCTTGCGACTAGGCACTAATTCAGCTGTGCAGCAACATTGTGGCTGCAATCAAAATAGCCAAAAGTCTTGTAATTTGCTAACTGTTACTGACGATATAATATCAATTGTGCTCTCATAGAGTATTGCGGATTTTGCGAGATTACTGGATGACGTCATCAATCAATGCCTTTTTTGCATAAAACGGGGTGTCAAACTCGCGGGCCGCATGCGGCTCTCGAAGCCTTTCAATGCGGCCCGCGAGATGATTCTAAACGTTTGAACCACTTAACACTGACGACACTTGAGAGATACAGACTTTTTTTTATTTGGAGATCAACTCCACTTCGTGCCACAGAACTCGATTTCTGAAAAAGGCTATGGTGTGGAGATGCTGTAGAGGTAATGTGACTTTTTTTTTTGGAAATCGATCTTGCTGCGGGCTACATTACAGAGACCGTTGCCCGGAAAAGGGGTGATCTTCAAATCGAAAACATCATGTGGCCCTCGGCACGATTGCCAACATGCAATGTGGCCCCCAGAGGCCCATGAATTTCACGCCCATGGGTTTTTAAGATATCTCACGACTTTCTACTCCATGTGGTTAGCGAGATATGAAAACTATCGCCCGCTTGTGGTGAAATTTAAATGGGGGAGAGCGCCCTCTAAACTTCATCCGATTTGAAAAAAATTGAGCCATGAAACCAGTGATAAAAATCCAATCTGATTGGACGCCAAGCATTTTTAATTTTAAGTGTGTGGAAAAAAATGAAACACCCCAGTGTCTGTATATCAATTTTGTTTTACGTCTAATCAATCTCAAGCAGTTTCTTGACCGGAAAACAAAAATGTATGGCTAATTTACTTCAAAGTTTGCTTTAACGTAAAAGGTTTGTGTTTTGACAGCAATTTCTTTCAGGGTTTCTCAAAGACTCGCAGTAGTATCAGTCGTTCTGACGAAGGTCAAAGCAGCGCTCCAACCGAGACTTGAAAACCGGCCGCCCGTCCTCCAATTTATTTGCTGCTGTCTATCTCTCGACAGCCTTTCACCAAGTTGGTTTATTTTGGTTTGTTTGATTTCTTTGATTGGCGTTTTGTTAGCGTTTACCTTTCTTTCTGTTGCTAATTGCAATTTTGCAGACGTTTATGTGCTACCATTTAGTTGACATGCAGTTTTGTTTCTTCAACTCGCACCTGCGACCGGCACGTGCGTTTGATTGAGACTCGGCTCAATGGTTACTTTCATTCCCTGTAAAGCCATTACTGTTGTGATTCATTGTGTGTTAGTGCTGCCATTTTTTGTCTTTGCCCCTCGTATTTTTTGCACCACAGTGCAGTTACAAGTGAATTATTATGCGAAGCAATTTTCTGCCAAACACAAATGTCTGTAGGCTCTTGTGTCATTTCACCGATTGAACAAACTTTTTGCAAGCTGATACCAACAACGCCGGCGTAAAGGGCGCCTGTTCCGTTCGACTTCTAGAACAATGCTAAACAGCCTTTGGTCAGTCTTACCGCAACACGTCGTTTTAATTTCAAAGCAAATGCAATTCGCAATTTTTAAATGAAATATTGATCAGTTTTTCAAACGATTTTCAAAGAAACGCCTTTTTTCAAGTCTGACAGATTTCATTAGCAAATTATTTAACCAGAATAAGCCCTGACCTAGCTCTCCGCCTGCCCTCGGACGCCGTCACCTCTATTATCAACTTGCTTCGTTAACACTGTGCCAAGTGCTTGTTTAATAAGTAGCACCACTACCCAGGACCGTTTTGTGTAAGAATTCCGTTTTTCGTTTTGTGAAAATGCAGTCTATGAATAAAAATCCGTCGTGCGTTCTAGTGCTGTAACGAATGGCATTTTTGAGTGCTCATGTTAAGTTTTGTTGGCCACTGTTTTCGTCATCCAAAGTGCAGATAGTACGTTTATGTTGAATCAAGCGGATAACGACTTGTTTTGTGACAAGCTCGTGGCCATTTTTTGTTGTTGTTGGAGTTCAAGTTGCCTTTGTTATTTTGCTCATATTTTACGAAAAAAATGTTTTTGATAAAAACAGTTCGTGTTGACAATAAAAGCTGCTTACCATCTAGAGTCTAGACTGCATTGCAGAAGGTTAAAATCAAGAGTAAGGAACACAAATATAAATTGCCCTAACCAGGATTGAAATAAATCAAAGTTTAGCCGAGTGCACAGCTTTTAAAACAGGTTTTTTTCAAACCTCGCTCATTACCAGTCAGTAAAACGAAATTTATCTCAATCAAGTTCTACCTTTATACCACTCTTGATGCCGATACAAAAATAAGAATAGCGGTGGGCGGGTCAAACCCTCCATTTCAAATACAGTGGAACCCTGCTTACCTGACCACCTACGGGACCGCATTCAAGCTATCAAATAAGTCGCGAATTGATTTTTGTCTTAATGCATTCGTTGACAGTTCACACATTCCCTTTTCAATTTCATAGAGAGATGTAAGAAAACGGGCTACGTCTATTTCCAATAGAAAGTGTATTTTGTTTTCGAGTTTTGCTTAGGCCGAAATCTTAACAAGTTTCCTGAGATTTTTTCTCACTTTCATTTTGTTTTATTATCATAACCTTTGGTTTGATTGAATTTTCTTTCGGTTTCTTTTTACCAAGTGCCATATGTTTGTATAACTGTACAGTAAAAACAAACTGCAGAATGAATTTGAAATTTTTAAGCAGTAGCCTACCTACCAAAAACACTGTCAGTAATTTATCTTTGTGTGCGTCGCACTGGTCATTCATTATGCAGTTGCATTTTCTTTTGTGTATGTACGCGCTCACCTAATCTTACTGTTTTGGTCACAAAAGTAAATTATTGAGCACATGTGGTCGCTTTAGCGGAGTTAAATTTGCAGTTTTGGACCAAAATATGGTGGTCCTGGTCTGGAAACAGGGGTGGTCGCGTTATTGAAACAGAGTGCAATGCACTACCATAGTAAATTACTGGGGACCACACTGTAGTGGTCCTGATAACCGGGTGGTCTTGTTGTCGAGGTGGTCGCAAACCGGGGTTCCACTGTAATGGTAGTGCTTTGGTTTCTAATACTGTCGCAAACACAGTGAAAGCAAAGTTTGAATTTAATATCCTTCTTGCTAAATCCAGGCAAGAAGCAAGTTTGAACCGAAAGTGGCATGCTGTTGTTGTTGTTGGTTACCCGACCCCTTCCGAGGGATGGGGGCATGGTGGAAGACCATGGAGCCCCAGAAGCTGGGCAACTCCCCAGGGTCTGGACCAGAGGTCGTAGAGACAGAGAGTCGCCAAAGAGTGAGTGGCGCAAAGAGTCCGCAGCTCGACAGTGCAGAATGAGATGAGAGGTATCCTGGGACGGGTGACCAAAGGCGCTGCAGGAAGGATTCTCGATTCTGCCAATCTTCGAGAGACAAGAACCTAACAGAACGCTGTGTCCGTTGCAGCGAAGACGAGAGAGGACACAGCGAGCATGACGAGGGAGCACAAGTTCCTCGGTGGAAATTGAGGGAACCTGTGTGTCAAAGAATTTTGATGAGACAGTCCGAATAAAGACAAGAGTGGATACGAGAGATAAGAAGAGAGACTACAAGGGGATTGTAGAGAGCGCAAGTAGCTCTCTCCGTCTGGCCAGATCATCAACCCCGTCATTCCTTGGGAGAAACGAGTGTCCGGAGGACCCATTGTAGCCTGATGGAACAGAAGGAGTAAGAAGACAGTTCCTGCCAGATCTGCCACAGAGTTTAAGATAAGAGGAAAGGTGGAGGAGAGGACAGGGTGGCGAGGACAAAACGAGAGTCAGATAATACGAGAAGAGAAAAAAATGGCAGACTTGTTGGTGCTGCCGAGACCAGCAAAGAGCGTGCAGAATGGCGCAGGCTTCAGCGGAAAAACTTAAGCATACAGGGCCTGCCGAAAAGGAAAGAGTGGCCTCAGTGCCACAGAGAGAGAGAGCAGTTGGCAAGTACGCCGGAGCCGCCCTTGCCAAAAGGAACAGAGCCGTCTGTCCAGAGTACCGGATCATGGCGGGGGGGAGAGAGTCAAGGTGGGCGAGAGAGAGGAGGATCAAAGCGAGAGCATGAGGAGGAAAGAGTGGACTCCATGGTGAACGAAGGCAGATTCTAAGGAGGAAAGGGAGGGCAAGCAAGAAGAACCTCCCTAGAAGATGTAGAGGGAAGCATGAGCGGGTGAGTGGACGAAAAAGCTTTCCAGGACGATCTGCAGAGTCTTGGTCTCACTCCAAGTCTGGCCAAACCTGAAATAGGAAACGAGGTTGGGAGACGAAGGGCAAGCTCATAAGACAAGAGTGAAATGAGTCAGGGTGACTCGTAGGGGAAGTAAAGAAGTCTCGGAGAGAAGAAGTGAGATAGGGGAGGACGAGAGGCAGCCGGTAATGGCGCGACTGATCGCTCGATGGAGGCGTTCCAATTTGGTAAAATTGGTAGCGCTAGTAGTATATAACTACCTTTTTAAGCCCTTTTTTGTGGTGGCGTTGTGGCGCACTACGTCATTTCCGAACGTGCTGATGCGTCATTTTCGAACGTGTTGATACATGAACTTGAAGTACATTGTAACAGCTTGTACATACAACGTGTACCAACTTGTAAATAACAACTTGAAAACAAATGGTAACCTTACCAAGACAACTTGAAAACAAATGGTCTATGCTTAAAATGTGTTACATACGCAAATAGTCCTTTTTTCTCGATCTACGCAATGCAAGCGGATTATGACGTAATGTTATCGTAACAAAAACTCCCAATTTTCTCGCTTTCCTCAGCGCGAATTGCCACGAGGTGAAAACGTTAGATGCCGGTTATCTGGAATTCTCGGTTTGAAAGTGTACAGTTATTATGTTAGTTTGTTGAGTTGTCCGAATAATAATCTGATAATAATGCTAGGGTGTATGAAATTCGAGATTCAGATGCAAGTTTAATATCGTGCTGAATTGTGTAACTGTTATCAAATTTACGATTAATTAAGATGAATTCGAGAGCCTAGTTAACCTAAAATTGATTTGTTCCAAAGGGATAAGAAGCTGCGCTAGGGTCTCTAACCGTAGAAATTACTCTGGGTATACTGGTTGTACTATAAGCATTATTAGTATTATTGTGTGTTGGGTTGTAAATAGTAAATGAAATTGCTTGATTACTTGATTTGTGAATATAACTGTTCGATTTGTAAAAGAAACTCTGCTCAGCATACAACAGTGCCAGGTAATCGCTACTTGTAGAAATTGCAGCCTGGCCCATGTTCAAATAGATTCTACATTTGGATTTCTACGTATTTTGCTTCATTGAACTTTCTACAAATACACTGATTTGTGATTATTTGGCAACTTTGCAATTTAAGCTGTACGGGTTTCTGTTGGCAAATAATGCATCAAGGCGAGGACGCACAGTTGGTAGATGAACTAGTCGACGTTCATGACAGCGTCTCGCAACACAGTAGTCGCACATCTCACAGTGGAGCTATGAAACTGCTGGAGCTCCAAGCACAACAGGCAGAGGAGGAAGCTCAACGCGAGATGCAAAAAATAGCGTTAGAAGTAGAACAACAACAACAACTTCAGCAAAGGTTGAGAATGCTGGATGCTCAACGAGAGGCATCGAGTCGCATGGCTCGCATAAAGGAAGCAATGATCCGGGAATCACTTGCGGATGATTCCAGCTCTGTCATGAGGGCGCCTACTGGCAGATATAAATCACAGCAAGCAAGAAATTATGCTAAAGAGCCAATTTCACAAAGCTTTGTGGAAGGCTCTACAGTGCCAAAAGTTGTGGCTTACTCTACTACTGATTCACCTAAGCAAGGTGTCTCTGTCAGATCAACTTCTGCGACGCCAGTTGATACCATGCCAGTAACGCATATCGCTGATGCGGAGAGTTTGAGAGTGGGTACCAGTTCAGCCAAGCAGGTGGACCATGCCCACTGCTTCGCATTTGGTCGTCAGGCGACGACACATGTTCCGGATGCTGAGCCTGCAATGGTGAGAGCTGATTTGATCAAGCAGATGAATCTTTCTCACACTTCTGTGCCTGGAACTAAGGTAAGGTTTGATGATACATCATATGCTGCAATTGTTTGTAATGCACCTGCATTCAACTCGTTACCTAAAATGACATTTGCTAACCCCATAGTCGATTCAACGGGGCCGGCGTGGGCTAGATCGGCGGACGACTATCAGACAAGGCATGAATTGTTGAGACCTCATGACCAAAGACCACTGCCGCCGACGGATACTGTTTATGAATTAAAGAATGCTTTTGCTGATGCGTTATCTGAGGTAAAAAATGATTCTGCTCGACCTCGAGTAGAAATTGAAAAGTTTTCTGGCGATCCTTTGAGATACTACAAGTTTGAATACCAAATCGATTCCCATATTGACAGTAGAATTTGTGACCCAAGAAAGAAACTGGATTTGTTGCTAAGCCAGTGTACCGGTGAAGCACTTCAAGCTATAGAAGGATGCTTGTACTTACCTCCCGAAATTGGATACGTCGAAGCGCGTAAACGTCTACAACAAAGGTTTGGTCAGCGCACATTAGTAATTGAAATGTATGTTGAACAACTGACTGTAGGGCCATGCATCAAGCATGGCGACTATAAAGCACTGACGGAACTAGCAGATCAAATGTACAATTGCTATATGACTCTTCGAGGTTGGGGGGGAAGTGCGAGCTTAGATTTACAGGACAACCTGAGAAGGATTTATTCTCGATTACCTAACGGGAGTAGAGAACGGTTTGATGATATCTGCTGCAGGCTTCACATAGCAGGACAACTCCCGACTTTTCGAGATTTAATGGAATTTATGCAAGGTGAAGCCACTCGAGCTTTTTTGTATTTCACGCGACAACATTCGCAGGGCTTCCACCACCCGAGGGACAGGTCGAAGCCAAACTACGCTGCCAGGCTTAAATCAAAACCAACAGCCAAAGTATCGACGTTTTCGACAAAGAAAATCGAAACTGAATCCGCTCAGAATGCAAACGCAGCTAGTCGCACATTGCCTAAATGTTCTGATTGCAACTTGCCCCATCCACTCTGGAAGTGCGAGTCATTTAAAGCAAAGTCCGTCGACGAACGATGGGTGATAGCGAGGAAAGGACCATGTTTTAATTGCTTGAGCTCGAATCACAAGTTGAGTGATTGCAAGAGTACGGCCACTTGCAAGACGTGTGGTAAACGACATCACACCCTCCATAAAAGTTCTAACGGAGCTGAAGATGTCTTTGAGAACCCAGGCAAAGGAGATGTACCCCCCTCGACTAACGGAAGGGTAGCCTACGCTTTACACAAAGGAAAACAGAACAAGATAAAAAGGTTTAAAGTGGTACCGGTTGAGATTTGGGGTGAGAATCCATCGAAATCGGCTTTTACATATGCCATTATGGATGATGGTTCTGATACGAGTATCATTACCGCAGATTTGATGAGGAGGTTAGGTGTTAAACCCTCTAATGACAGCCGAGATATACACACGGCTAACTCAGTCTCAAACCATAATGTGACTTCTGTTCCAATACACGTGAAGGGCATTCAAGACACTGATACCTTTTGTGTAAAGGATGTCGTAGTGTTTGACAAGATAACTGACATATCTGAAAGCATACCAACAAATGATGTTGCTGCACAGTACCCGCATTTGAAAGATATAGAGTTTCCGCGTTTACAAACCAACGAAGTTGGACTGCTTCTTGGTAATGACATACATGAAGCCTTTCGAGTGACTGATCAACGCTATGGTGATTACGGACAACCATTCGGACTAAAAACTATGCTAGGTTGGACTTTGTTTGGTGGAGATTATTCTGCTGATAATGCTTGTGATTGCGACAGTGTGGTGCATGTGAATTTTGTACGAGAGAATGATTTGCAAGATGGTATAGAACAGATCTTGAACACTTTGACATCTGATTTTGCTGATTTAGATAAAAACTTTGAAGTGCGGCCATCAGTGGAAGACAACATGGCTGCCAGGATTATGGAATCCACTGTCGCCAAGAGAGGTAAGCATTATCAGGTTGGTTTACCATGGCGCGGTGAGCGCTTGAAACTGCCGCCCAGTCGTAGGATGGCGGAAAGACGTCTTGACTACATGAAGAAACGATTTAAAACTGATCCCGAGCTATTTGAAAAGTACAAGAGTAAAATTCATGATTATTTTGAGAATGGTTATGCTTGCGTTGTTCCGTCTGATAAGGTTGCGACTGATAATGATAAATTGTTCTATATTCCTCACCACAGTACTGGGAAAAAGTTCCGCATTGTATTTGATTGTGCTGCTAGATCACGCGGAATATCACTCAATGACTGCTTGTTGCAAGGTTTTGATAATACTAACTCGATGATTGGTGTATTGCTGAGATTCAGACAAGAGGACATAGCCTTTGTAGGTGATATAAAGGCTATGTTCCACCAGATCCTCGTGGACCCTGAAGATCGAGACGCTCTGCGTTTTTTGTGGTGGCCCAATGATGATTATACTCTGCCACCTGTGGATTGTCAAATGGTAGTCCATCCATTTGGGGCTACATCTTCACCAAGTATCGCAGGCTTTGTGTTGAGAAAAACTGCTCTAGACAATGCTACACACGCAGACGAAGAAACGGTACAAACAGTGTTGCGTAATTTCTATGTCGATGATCTGCTCAAGTCTGTAGAGTCAGTTGAAAAAGCAAACAAACTAATATTGCAATTGCAAGAACTCCTGTCTAGTGGAGGATTCCAGCTTGTCAAGTTGTTGAGTAGCCATGCTGAGGTACTCAACTCTGTGCCAGATTCTGACAAATCAAGCAATCTAACGGACTTTGGTTTACATGATCTCCCAGTGGAGAAGGCTTTAGGAGTGTACTGGGACCCAATTGCTGATCAGTTTATGGTTAAGGTGAAAGTGAAAGAACAACCTGCTACTCAACGTGGGATTTTGTCCATGGTTAGCCAGGTGTTTGATCCGCTTGGTTTCATCCAACCGTTCGTTTTGCCGATTAAAAGACTGTTGCAAGATACCTGCTCTGATGGACTGGGCTGGGATGAGACTGTATCTGATGAACAAAAAGCAAATTGGGATAAATGGATGACTCAAGCACCCTTGTTAGAGAACGTTGCAGTTAGACGATGCTATAAGTCCCCGGCATGCACTGTCAGGTCGATTCAGTTACATGTATTTTGTGATGCTTCGTTGATGGGATACGGAGCAGCTGCCTACATAAGAGTTCTAGATATTGATGGTAATGCTCATTTGTCTCTGGTCATGGGAAAATCACGAGTCACGACCGTGAAGTCCGTAAGCGTACCCCGTCTGGAACTAACTGCTGCCGTCATTGGCGTGAAACTGGGGAGACTGATCACCAGCGAACTTGAATTCCAATTTGAGAGTGTGAACTATTGGACTGACTCAACAACTGTTCTGCAATATATCGCGAGTACTACCACAAGGTTTAAGATTTTCGTTGCCAATCGACTTGAGGTGATTCATAGTGCATCTTCTCCAAAGCAATGGAGGCACGTGGACACAAAGAAAAATCCTGCTGATATTGCCTCGAGGGGATTGATGCCTATTGACGCTGAAAAGGCAAAGTTGTGGTTTGAAGGTCCTCCATTTTTGTTGCTGCCAGAGAACCAGTGGCCGGAGCAGCCCAAGATCTTATCTGCATTGGCTACTGACGATCCAGAGCTGAAATCTAAAGTGACTGTTAACCTTGTTCTGACTGACCCAAGTGATGTACTGCATAGACTGTTAACACGATACTCGTCGCTAATCCGTTTGAAAAAACCTGTTGCGTGGTTGTTAAGATACAAAAGGTATTTGTACGTAAAAACGTTTGCTAAAAAAGAGTCACCTGTTGCTGAATCTGATGTGAATTCTGCTTTAACTGCTGCTGATTCTGATTTACCTACTGCAAAATTTCAGTTGAATTTTGAGTCACCTGTTGCTGAATCTGATGTAAATTCTGCTTTAACTGCTGCTGATTTGAAGGTCGCTATGATTGAAATTGTTAAACTAGTGCAACATGACGCCTTTGCTGATGAATTTAAGATTTTGCCGCATCTGGATAAATTTGAGGATATGTATAAGTCTTGTTCTAAAGGGCAATCACGAAAATCCGGATTGTTGCGTTCCATATGGAAATTAAGTCCCGTGGTTGTGAACGGTATTCTGTATGTGGGAGGTCGATTACAAAACTCATCGTTAGATTCACATAAAAAACACCAGATGATATTACCGAGTGACCATCATGTCACCAAGTTAGTGATAAAATATTATCATAAAAAGGAAGGACATTGCGGAACTTTGCATGTTTTGACGGCTGTGCGTGAACAATTTTGGGTGCTGAGAGGACAGGCGACCGTCCGTTCGGTGCTAAAGGACTGTCGAGTTTGTAGATTCTGGGGAGCCAAGCCTGGATCGCAGATAATGGCTCCATTGCCGCCAGAGAGGGTTACACCTGGTAGTGCCTTTGCTCATGTAGGACTCGACTACATGGGTCCTCTTACAGTCAAACTCGGAAGAAGTACCGTCAAACGCTATGCCTGCGTGTTTACGTGTTTGGCAACAAGAGCGGTACACATTGAGGTTGCGTATTCTCTTGAAACTGATGCCTTCCTGAATGCTTATTTCCGTTTTTGTAGTCGAAGAGGAACCCCAAAGAGCTTACACAGCGATAATGGAAGCAATTTTGTTGGTGCGGAGAAAGAGCTAAAAGATAGCGTACGCAGATGGAATCAAACTCATGTTCAGGACATGCTCTCTCAGCAGGAAGTAGAATGTAAGTTTTCACCACCTGCCGCGAGTCATCAAGGAGGTGTGTGGGAACGAATTATCCGTTCTATTCGGAAAATAATGCGTGCCCTAGTAGGCGAGCGGTTACTCGACGATGAAGCTTTACACACATTTCTCTTGGAAGTAGAGCGAATTTTGAATAATCGACCAATTACACCTGCAAGTGATGATCCTACTGATTTGTTGCCTTTGACGCCCAGTATGCTGCTGTTGGGACGGGTGGATTCGCCACTGCCAATTGACAATTTTGTGAAAGCTGATGGTTATAGAAAATCGTGGCGCTTGGTGCAATTGCTGAGCGATAAATTTTGTGCTAGATGGATCCGTGAATATTTGCCCATTTTACAAACGCGCCAAAAGTGGTTAAAACCACAACGTAACCTCAAGGTCGGCGACCTTGTACTAATGCTTGATGAAAATTCCAAACGGGGCCATTGGCCCAAGGGTCTTGTTGACCAGTGTTTTCCTGATGCAAATGGCATCATCAGGCGTGTAAAAATTCGCACTGCGAATAATACGTATGTGAGAGATGTTCGCAAACTTTGCTTGCTTGAGGCAGCTGACTAGCTGTCCATTGTGTTTTATCGCAGAATGGTCTGAAGGGCTTTATCCTTCATTCTTTCAGCCTAATTTAACCAGCGTAGTGTGAGCTTTTGTTTATTGCTTTGTGTCGTGAACTTTTGCTTTCGTATTGATGGCCCTGTAAATAGTCTAAATAATTCAATAATCGTTGGTCTGATCCCTTGGCCGACCTGCTATGCATTTGCAGTTGCGGTCTCGTATAACCATCCAAACCTTACTTAATACAGAAGGTGCTGTAGATTGGGAAAATCCCCCTTTGAATTTTATAGTGTAAAGTTGTAATTTTCTCGTGCCTATTTGCTTAATGTGATTTGCAAAAATTGTTTTAAATTTTTGGGGGCCGGTATGTTACATACGCAAATAGTCCTTTTTTCTCGATCTACGCAATGCAAGCGGATTATGACGTAATGTTATCGTAACAAAAACTCCCAATTTTCTCGCTTTCCTCAGCGCGAATTGCCACGAGGTGAAAACGTTAGATGCCGGTTATCTGGAATTCTCGGTTTGAAAGTGTACAGTTATTATGTTAGTTTGTTGAGTTGTCCGAATAATAATCTGATAATAATGCTAGGGTGTATGAAATTCGAGATTCAGATGCAAGTTTAATATCGTGCTGAATTGTGTAACTGTTATCAAATTTACGATTAATTAAGATGAATTCGAGAGCCTAGTTAACCTAAAATTGATTTGTTCCAAAGGGATAAGAAGCTGCGCTAGGGTCTCTAACCGTAGAAATTACTCTGGGTATACTGGTTATACTATAAGCATTATTAGTATTATTGTGTGTTGGGTTGTAAATAGTGAATGAAATTGCTTGATTACTTGATTTGTGAATATAACTGTTCGATTTGTAAAAGAAACTCTGCTCAGCATACAACAGTGCCAGGTAATCGCTACTTGTAGAAATTGCAGCCTGGCCCATGTTCAAATAGATTCTACAAAATGCTTAAAACTTTTGTTGTCTTTACATGTTGCACTCGACATGCTCGCAAGCTTTGAAGAATCTCCAAATGTTGGAGCCAGAATCAGATTTGAAAAACCTTTAAAAATTAATATACATAGGTCTTTGTCATAAGCGTAAAATATTTCATTCCATGTTGTCCAGGAGGAAGAAAATATAATTTTATCAATTACCCTTATAAACTGTTGCAGATCTAGAACTTACGATTTTCATGAATATCTTTAACACATCAGAACTGATACAGTGCCTAAAACAATAACTATCAGCACCCCCTCAAGAAGTATAAGTAGGTAAGAAAGGAAAGGAAATTGTGATTTTGAAAGTGGAGGCTTGTTGGGAAGCACCGTAACTAGATAAATCTGTAATACTTTTTCAAGAAAATCATTATTTCCTACAGACGCATAACATCAAAGACAGTTGCTTCACTTAATACAGAAATTTCTGGGATTTCAACAAGTGGTCAGTTAGCTCAGTCGGTTATAGTGTCGTGTTAATGTCGCGGGTTCGAGCCCCGTACTGGCCATTACTGCCTCGATAGCTCAGTTGGAAGAGCGTTAGACTGAAGATCTAAAGGTCTCCGGTTCAAACCCGGGTCTGGGCACTTATTTTGTACGAGTGTGGTGATGACTGCAGCATAATAGTTTTGAAGTGTCCCAAATAGGTATTGTGATTGGAAAAACAAACCGCACTGTGCAGATTTCTACCTAATTTTGCGGAGATGGCGAAATTTTATGTCTGTTGGCGGTGATAAGCCTGAGTTTTTTCTTGTCCGTAAACTATGAAAAGTTTTGAATTCTTGCGCCAGATCTGGGGCTTCTTGTGCGCATCTGGAGTTGATGAAAAACATTTGTCTAGACTTTAACACTCCTCCAACAGAAGCAATGTCGTAATTCATGCAGAATTGGTTGATTGACCGACTGATAGAAACGTATTGACTGATGGTTACACTACAGATTAAGAGGAATGACTTCTGTGCAAAAAGATTTTTAAGGGTGTTTATCCTAAAGATCAGCTACCTACTGTGGAATATCCTGGCAGTTATGTTGTTAACACCGATCCGAGCACTGCTCCTGGAGAACACTGGGTTGCTATGTTCTTCAACAATCCAAGATCTGCTGAGTTTTTCAATAGCTATGGTCTACATCCAATTGTTTATGGTTTGACAGATTTTTTAGGTTCTCACTCCTCATCCTGGGACTACAACTCAAAAACCTTACAGAGTTTGATATCTGAAGTCTGTGGACATTATATCGTGTACTACATCTTATTTCGCTCGCGTGGTTGCTCTCTATCTGAGATATTGACTCATTTCCCCAGTAATATTAGTTTAAACGATAAAACTGTTGAGCGCTTTATTCAGAATTTACTGAAAATGTAACTGTTTTACGTTGAAATAAACAGAATTGAATACAATCGAGTGTTTTTATTATACAATATAAATACGATTTACATCCAAAATAATCACGCGACATATAGGGCATTTCTTTGAATAAAGCTTTGCCGAGCAGTTCAGACATCCAAAACAGTACCCACAAGGCATCGTCAGAGCATTAATTCGAGCGTCGAAGCACACTTTGCATACAAGTTCTTGAGATGTGTCACACTCTTTTGCTTCAGTTGGGGGTTATGTTCGGTTCTTCATTTTCTACTGGAGGGTTTCTCACAATTGTCGGATCTACTGCTTCTTCAGGGGTAGCAAACCCGAATCTCGTTCCCGACAAAAACTCCTCTTCTGGAATGCGGAAGTTACTGTGTTGGTTAATGAAACCAGTTCCAAACGTTCTCTCTAGATACGCACACGCGGACCAGTATTTCGCATGTTCAATTTCTGGGATGTCAGTGTCCGCCCACTGATAAATAGATAGGCCACAATAAAAACAAAATACTCGATCGTCACTGCCTCTGTACAAAAATCCAGCTTTAGCCATTCGTTCAGGACTTAAATTATCGACTCGGTGAGGCCAATTGTCTGAGAAGGATAGGATTCGCGTTTCTTCAGATTCGAAAGAAGGGCACAGCATTTTAAACAAATTTACTCAAATCTAAAGACAGATACATGCGTTAAAAATCACACATTTATTGTTTTATATTTAGTGGAGAGGGTTTTCTCTTCTTTTGATAAAGTTCAGCACTTCTAGGCAGGCTACTAGAACGTTTTTTCTTCCCGGCTGTGTGTTTCACATCTTTCAAGGTTTTCACAAGAGCAGCTAACTCTTTGCTGATACCACAGTTTTCGTTTCTAACGATGAATCCGGATGATCGATCTTGTAGATGTTGAAAATATTTCTCGGGTGAAAAGATAGCTTCCACTTTAAATCTGATAAGAAAGTTTTCTACAGCTGCCTCTTTTTTGAAAATTTCCAATCTTGTTTTCACTTCACAGACATCACCGTATTGACAGTCAGCTGAGAAAATGACCACCACATAAGGACGGGCATCTGCTGGGCCTTTGAACGCGACAAACGGTAGACCCTCAAACATATGTATACACACTTGAATAAGCTGATCGATTGAAAAGAGAGTTTTTCCTCTTGAGACAGTCAGCACGCCTTTTCTCAACATCTCACCGTCTGCGGGTATTGATTTTCCTTCTTTGTCAATGTCGAGAAAGATTTTTTTGTATTTTTCTTGCTTCTTCTTGGTGTTTTCTTGCACGTCTCAACAACTCTGTTTGCTCCATCAACCCGTCGTAGCATGAGGATTGGGGATGAGTCGTTGTAACGTCGACATTTTCTGCTCTTTCTTCATAGTCGTCAGCAATTGAAGTGTGTGTCTCGTTACAGCTTTCCATTGTTCTTCTTCTAATTTTCTCGCAAACCATACGGCTTTTATAGAGAAATGTTAACAAAGAAAGAAGAAAAATCACTATTCTTGCCTAGACCTGCCTTGTTCTTTCCAAGAATTGTGCAATGAAAACTTGTGATGTAGTACATATAAAAACACCCGCTGGTTCGTGATTGGTCGAATAAGAGGTAAGAATGTTTATGATTTTTAAAGATGTAATCATCTCCGTACGGTCTATGCTTCCGCTGGCGTCAGATTTTTTGTTGATAGTAAACCGTTTTTGAAGTTCTACATCGATTGAGATTGGTTAAAGATTTGCTGACGTGTTGTTGATGTTTCCGTTTGCATCAGATTTTTGTTGATAGTAATCTTAGCTGATTTCTTGACTTTGAAAAATATGAATTTTATGTCGGTGGCTTAAGAATTTGATAGTTTTTACTTAAAACAGTGTTATAACAGGATACAATTTTGGTTTTCTAGTCAGAGACGTAGCAGCCGCCCCCCAAACCCCCCAATTGGGGGGGGGGCCAGGTCAACTTTGGGGGCCCAAGTTAGTCTGAAATTGCTTTTTGGCTACGTGACTATTTTCAGTTCAGCAGACTTGTTTACAACCGATTTAAACTGTAGGAAGAAATTGGCTTGTGACATCATAAGTGAATGCAACGTCATTTTATCTCGCAGAATCTAGAATATTTCGATTGATTTTCTGGTAGAATCTTGAATATTCGATTGACGTAACAATGCCGTTGTTACGCAACAATCATAGAATGGTCTGGAATTCTGTTTGGCTATAAATACCGGGACAATACAGGGTGTCCCAAAAAGATGTATACACTCTTTGAATCGTTATAACTTAATCAAGTTATTGATTTTTGCTTTCAAATAAATTGATGCAAAAGAAAGAATAAACATTTAAAGAATTTGTGAGAAAAAATATACAAAAACATATCAAATTAAATCTTAATAACACAAAAGACACTTGGGGCAATTTCAGAATGTTTACAAATTGACGAGTTCACATATGTACTCAAACTGGTGGCAGTTTTGCTCAATACGCTTTTCATATCTTGAAGAAATGGACTTAGAAAAGTCCAGCAACATTTTCTCTGGTATTTTAGCACATTCTTTTTCAATTGCTACTCTCATTTTAGCAATTGTTTTAGGTTTCCTACTGCAAACTTCGTTTTTTAGAAACTGTTGGAAGAAAAGAAACAGTTAGGATGTTCACCTAGTTTACCAGATTTGACACTGGTAAATTTCTTTGTGTTACTGTTTCTAAAAAACGAAGTTTGCAGTAGGAAACCTAAAACAATTGCTAAAATGAGAGTAGCAATTGAAAAAGAATGTGCTAAAATACCAGAGAAAATGTTGCTGGACTTTTCTAAGTCCATTTCTTCAAGATATGAAAAGCGTATTGAGCAAAACTGCCACCAGTTTGAGTACATATGTGAACTCGTCAATTTGTAAACATTCTGAAATTGCCCCAAGTGTCTTTTGTGTTATTAAGATTTAATTTGATATGTTTTTGTATATTTTTTCTCACAAATTCTTTAAATGTTTATTCTTTCTTTTGCATCAATTTATTTGAAAGCAAAAATCAATAACTTGATTAAGTTATAACGATTCAAAGAGTGTATACATCTTTTTGGGACACCCTGTATATATATACACTGCAGAGTGCAGATCAAGTATTTTATTGACATTGTATAGAATGAAACGTTCAAAAAGTGGTGCTCAAAAGAAAAAAGAAGCAGCCACTGCTCGAGATGCTGTAGCGAAATTGCCCAAGATGACAGATTTTTTCAAGATTACTGAGCAGAGTAGACCTGGCACTAGTACCGAGAGGGATGAAGAAAACTATAGTGTACAAGAAAAAGAAGACTATGACGATCAGCATCAAAGTGATTATGAATTTCCAGAAAATGTAAGTCGTGATTTACCTGCCAATACGCAACCTTCAATATCAAAAATAACTGAATCTCAATTTACCCCTATCCCTGATGACCCATGTAAATGGCCTGAAAGTATTTCTGATGCTCAACGATGTGATATAGTAAAGCGTGGTCCACATCAACTAATAATGAATTTTCCATATAATAACACAACTCCAAGGCGACGCTTTTCCTCCAACCATTATAAACGTGTGTTACCTAATGGTGAAAGTGTTTCACGGTCGTGGCTAGTTTATTGTGGGGAATCAGATCAAGTTTTTTGCTTTTGTTGTAAGCTATTTGGAAAAACACTAAGCCCCTTTTGTAGTGGTATAAATACATGGGAGGGTTTTTCGAAAAAACTGAAAGACCATGAAAACGGCATTTCCCACCAACAATGCTGCAGTCAATGGATGTTGCTAGCTGAAGGGATAAGAAATTCATCCACTATCGACAAACGCGAGATGAATATTTTTTTCAATGAAAGACGTTTTTGGAGAAATGTTTTAGAGAGACTTATCGACATTGCCTTGTTTCTATCGGAAAGGAATCTTGCTTTTAGAGGATCTGAAGAAGTCTTAGGATCTCCTCGCAATGGAAATTTTCTGTGTATATTTGAGCTTTTGGCAAGAAGAGATCCGATCCTAAAAGAGCTTCAAGACAGAATCAAGAATAAAAACACTAAAGATCACTATTTGAGTCCTACCAAACAAAATGAACTAATTGAATTGCTAGCGACAGAAGTTGAAAAAGAAAATTTACAGCAATTGAAATTGGCAAAATATTTTTCTATAATTTTGGACTGCACTCCAGATATGTGACATCATGAACAAATGTCTGTCATTCTCCGTTATGTACTATGTAATGAAGAAGCTGCTGTTGTTAAAGAAACATTTTTTGGCTACTTGAGAATAAGTGACAGTACGGGAAAGGCTTGTTGGACGCTTTCTTAGAAAAAGCGACCGAACTGCAACTCGAATTGTCTGATTGTCGAGGTCAGTCATATGATAATGGTGCTAACATGAAAGGAAAACATTCTGGGGTTCAAGCAAGAATGCTAGACATCAATCCCAAAGCTGTTTACGTGCCCTGTGCAAACCATACCCTTAACTTAGTTGTTGTTGACAGTGCTAATTCATCGACGGAAGCATTGACATTTTTTGGAGTACTTACAAGGTTGTATGTGCTGTTTTCTTCCTCTGCTCAGCGTTGGGAAATTTTGAAGAAACATGTGGAGCTGTCCATAAAGTCACAATCTGATACTCGTTGGGAAAGCAGAATTAAATGCATCAAACCTCTTCGATACAATTTAAAAGAGGTGTTGCTGGCACTGAAAGACTTGGAAGCCATTTCCATAGAAAGAAAAGATGGAAGAGCTGCCTCAGAAACAAAATCGTTGATAGCTCATTTATCAAAATGGAGTTTTCTTTTGTCGGTGTTTATTTGGTATGATATCCTATTCCAAGTCAATAAAGCAAGCAAGATTCTTCAATCGTATGGAGTCTCCCTTCATACAGTGGAAACGGAAATCCAGGCAACTGAAAAGTTTTTGCAAAACTATCGCACAACGGGTTATGACAGACTGACAGTGCCGCAACATCTGCTGTTGAAATAGCACAGGAATTGGATATTGATCCTTATTTTCCTCCGTCAAGAAGTGGAAAGAAAAGAAGATTGTTTGATTACCAAGGTGAAGAGGAACAACGAGCTACTCCTGAACTGAAATTTAAAAGCAACTTTTTCTATCCATTAGTAGACTAGGCTATTATGTCAATAAATGAGCGCTTTAATTTGTTACGTGAGGTTTCTTCCGCCTTTTCGTTTTTGTACACACGAGACAAACTTTTGCTTGTGCAACAAGAAAATGCTCTGCTTACTTGCTGTAAAGAGTTCCAAAAAAAGTTCGGTGACATTGATTCTGATGAAATGAGCGCTGAGCTACAGCGGTTTGTTTTAATTTTACAAAAAAAACGCAATCTCAATACGGCTCAAGACTTTCTGAACTATCTTCTAAAGACTCATTTATTTGAATTGTATCCGAATGTGTACATCGCACTTCGAATCTTACTAACTTGCCCCGTGACTGTTGCCAGCGCTGAAAGAAGCTTCAGCAAATTGAAACTGATCAAAACTTTTAATAGAACGTCTATGACAGACAGTAGACTATCTTCATTAGCCATGTTGTCAATCGAAAATGACTGCGCCCGATCTCTTGATTATGACAATATCATACAGCATTTGCGAACAAAAAGGTTCGCTCCAGACTATTTAAATGATACTGTGTTTTTATAACTTTTTCATGTTTTTCAGTGTCATTGCTTTCGTTTCGCAGTGTCTGCATAAATGTCCTACTGAACTCTGGCATCGGTGCCGAATTTTTTATGACTTGCACCTTCGGTATCGGCATGCTTTATTCTGACATTAGCCTGTTTACTTATGTACAAATTGTGGTGTATTTTCTTAATGCAGCTTTTCAATTTTACACCTCTAAAGTGATATGACCTGTGCGCAGGGGCTCTTGCGCTTACTTTGGCGGGGACCCGAAGTTGGAGTGCTACGGGACTGTTTCTAGTTGTCGTATGAAAAGATATTGTAAATTGGATGCATGGTGAATGTTTACAAGTAAAATTTTAACAATTATTGAAGCAGTCTCCAAACACAACAAAGGTTCAATCTTCTTGGTTTAATAATATTTAGTAGTGATAAAAACTGCTGAATTGAAACAAGCTTCTTCGTTGTGATCTTTTCAAAAATGTTTCCACCACTGTACTAAAAATTTAACTACCTCATTGTCATATGTGAAGCAAATCTACATTTCACTCAAAGGTCTGGTCAAACTACTGAAATTGTCTTCCAAGTTAGTGTGAAACTAACATAAAAACCTCACTGTCATATGTGAAGCAAATCTACATTTCACTGAAAGGTCTGGTCAATCTACTGATATTGTCTTCCAAGAAAGTGCGAAACTAACGGTAAAAATTTGATTGAAATTGTGTCAAATTTGATATTGTTGCTTTCACCAAACTCTTGTGGAAGCAATGTCATTGCATGTGATTTTTCTTCAGCAAACCTGATGATCTAGAAAACTGTTGGTTATTTTCCTCGAAAACTGACGACTAGCTGTCATAAAAGTAAATGTTTTGATTGAAATACCTGTATGATCAAGAAAAACTGTAGATTATCATCTTCTGTAAGCCTACAACTAGGGATGAACGAGCAGATTTTTCTCCTTCAACATCTGTCTTTCTTCATACTGGTAACTACATAAATAATCCCTCAGCATTGTATCTGACGCTAGTACCAAAATCTATACCCCTCCAAAATTTATCTGCCCTAGTTTTTCAAAACTGCTGGTGGTAGAAAAGTTATTTTTCTTATGTATGTTTTCAGCTAGTGATAGACACGCAAAATTTTCCCTCAAACATCTGTCTTTCATGACAGTGGTAATTACATCTATATTCCTCCAAGATTGTATTGTAATAAGACTGAATCCATTACCTGCCTAGTTCTACTGAAATAAATGTAAATTAATTCCAGCCAACTGCAGAAATATAACAAGTAAAGGAAAATACCTCCAATAAACACATCTAGAAGAGTAAAGAAACAACATTCTAGGGAATCAAAAGGAGAAATCAATCAGAGGCTATACGATTTTATAAAAAAAATTTCAAGAAGTGAATGATTAATGCTTACGCTCGAAAGGAAGTTGTTCGTGATTTAGTATCAAAGGCTTCAGTCACGACGTGAAAGTTAGTGTTTCCGCTTTACAATAGCTGTGCTTTACAGAAATAAAACCATTTCCAAAAACAAATATAATCATTCCTAAAAACAAGAAACAACATTTTCAAAAACAAATAAAACCATTCCTAAAAAGAACTCAAACAAATAAAAAGAATTCAAACAAAGATTCAGCATCGACTTGTGATTGGTTCAAGATTTTCACGCCCAAATGTTTATATTTTCGTGATAGATTTCTAACTCGAGCAAAGGACTGCCTTACGAACCATATGTTTAAACATGCAGTTAATGTCGAAGCGACGGTATTCTTAAGAGGGGTGCCTATAACAAATCAATTTCAAGTTCTATTTACAAGCTTCACATTTCTTTTCAAGTTGTATTCACATTTGTTTAAGTTGTATTACCATTTGTTTTCAAGTTGTCTCGGTAAGGTTACCATTTGTTTTCAAGTTGTTATTTACAAGTTGTAATTTACAAGTTGGTACACGTTGTATGTACAAGATGTTACAATGTACTTCAAGTTCATGTATCAACACGTTTGAAAATGACGTATCAGCACGTTCGGAAATGACGTACAGAACGTTCGGAAATGACGTATCAGCACGTTCGGAAATGACGTAGTGCGCCACAACGCCACCACAAAAAAGGGCTTAAAAAGGTAGTTATATACTACTAGCGCTTAGGAAAGGAAACCATCCGGGTGAAGCGTAAGTGAGAAGGGGCAGAAGAAAAGCTTTACGGTATACAGTAGAGACAGGGACTCCTTAGAGGGGCCCCATGAGGAAGCAGAGATACAGCGTATAGCCTTGAGACGTGGGAAGAATTTGGCCTTCACCGAAAAAATATGCTTAGAAAAGGAAAGTGTGCGGTTGAAAGTGACTCCAAGAATGATTGAAGTTGGGTTGAAACGAAGGCGGGAGCCGAGTAGAAGGAGATTGGGCTGGAAGTTAGCGTGGTGGGGATCCACTGAGAAGAAGAAAACTTCACATTTTCTCGGATTGAGAGGAAGACACCAGTACTCAGACCTGCGCTCCAATCGAAACAGAGCTTCTTGTGTGGCCTCCACTGCAGTGGGGACCGAGGGCGAGGATGACCGAATGGCCAGATCGTCAGCGTATAGAGAGCAGCTGACGGAAGAAGGCAGAGTGACCGAAAAGTCATTAATGAAGAGAGAAAAGAACAGGGCCAATAACGGATGCTTGCGGAACACCTCGACGGACTCGAAACGAACGACTTTTGTGATTTTGATGAACCACACAAACGCGCCTATCAGAAAGAAAAGATTGAGTCAAACGAGCAAAGCAAGGAGGGAGGCCAGTCGAAATGAGTTTGTGGAAAAGGGCGGGATTCCATATAGAGTCCAAAACTCTAGAGAAATCGATAGTAGACAGGATCGTCCGAGAGCCCGGCATGGGTTTGTTAAACCCATCCGAAATGAACTGAGAAAGGAACAGAATTTGATCAAGTGTAGACCGTCCAGGGCGAAAACCGGCCTCGCGGGGAGAGAGAACGGAATTAGATTCCAGAAAGAAGAGTAGACGGGATAGAATGATGCGTTCAGAAAGCTTTGAGGCGCAGGAGGTGAGAGAGATAGGCCGAAAGGAAGCAAGAGAGTTGAGAAGCTTTCCCATTTTGTGGATGGAAATAATAGAAGATGTCTTCCAGATGGAAGGAAAGGAATGCGAAGACCAGGAAAGATTGAAGATGCGAAGAAGAAAATCCATACCAGAACGATGAAGATGCTTTAGCACGCGATAGGCAGCTTTGTCTGGGCCAGTGGCAGTGAACGGGGAGAGGTTGGAGGCAGCCGCAAGACATTCAGCGGGAGAGAAAGGAGAGCAAAAGGACGAGTGAGACTCCACAGAGCACGTGGCACGGCGGAGCTCAGAGAGGTAGCCTCTGGCTCTGCTACGCAGGGTCTTTGGCTCAGAAACCGAAAAGTGGGATCGCAGGTAAGTGGCATAGACCGAAGCCGATTCCCTGGGAGAAGAACAGTTGAGGAAATTAGGAGAGGAGCAAGACCAGGAAGGAGAGCCAGCGATAGAACAAATAAGAGAGTGTACGGAGTTAGGGTTAGATTTAGGTGAAAGAGAAGAGCAAGTCGTCTGCCATGCCTCAGCCTTGGTGATGACTGACGAGGCGCAACGTGAAGCGGAAATGTAAGCCTGGTGATCTTCATCACTTCCATGAGCAACAACAAAAGCCTTGCGTCTTTTACTAACCGCACTTTCCACCTCAGCAGACCACCAGACTTTAGGATGGCGTTTGATGCGGCCGAAAGGAATGGAAGATTTGACCGCATTCAGTGCCAGAGAGGTAAAGAGAACAGCAGCAGAGAAAAGAAAAAGAGACCAGTATTCTTCTGCAGAGGGACAGTGATAGTCAAAGTGTGAGGCAAAGCCATTCCAGCGAGCTTTCTGAAAGTTGAAGGAAGGGGGACGCTCGTTGGGGCGATAGGCCAGAGAGAGGGATGGATAGAAGAATTGGTAGATGGTCAGAACCCAGGTCCTGAATCACCGCCCAGGAGCAAGAAAGGGCAAGAGAATAGGGAGAAAAGGAGATGTCAGGAGAGGAGCGATGTAGAAGGGTGGGTGTGTCAGGGTCATTGATGGGGAGGAGGTCAGAGGAGATGACCCAGTCGAATACTTCCTCACCGCGGGGATCGGAAGTACCTCTTGAGTTGCAGAGGGGGTGATGGCAATTGAAATTCCCCAGAATGAAGAGACTTCTGGAGTAGGAAAAAATGGAGGGAGAAAAGGAATCGGTTCTGCCATCCGTCGGGGAGGAGCGAATAGGGGGCGTACACATTAAGAAAAGAGAGCGAGGAGGAGTTGTTAAGAGAAATGTTGACCCCTACATAATCAGAGTAGGGATCGACCGAAGAAAGAGAGAAGATAGAAAGTTCAGAGAAAGGATAGGCCCTGCCTGACAAAAATGACAACGCCGCCGCTAGCGTGTGTGGCATCAGGAGAGAGAATGCCAGACCGGGAGTGGGTGCGATCAGAACGCAGAGCAGAAAATCCAGGAATCCGGAAAAAGGAAGATGAGTTAAGATTGAATTCCTGGATATAAAGTCGACAGAATGGGACGAAAGAAAGTGAAGTAGTTCAGTGCTCCTGGCTCGAAGACCTTCAGCATTCCATTAAAGAACCCTGAGAGAGTCAGGAGGGAGAGAAGGCAGGAGGCGCAGAAGGACAGCCAGGAGCAAGGGAAGATGGTGAGGGGGCAGAGGGAGAAGGTATGAAATGGGTAGATGGGGAATAAGAGGTTTGGAGAGGAGGCAGGGGCGAGAGTGAAGAGGTGACCCAGATTGTAGTGGAGGTATACATGTCGGAGGAGTCCGAGTAGGGAGTCACAGTGTTACGGCAGGGGGGCAGCTCAAAGAGTGAGAGCTTCCAAGAGCTCTGAATTCGGAGAGGGAAAGTTGTGAGCACCTTAGATCGATCCATTTGGAGCAAGTGCAGCATTGCACTGACTTGCCCCACCAGGTCACATTTCCAGGTTGCTAGTTACGGTAACTTGAAAAAATCTTGAAAAATAATTACAAATTCGAATCAGAAATCAGTCCAATGTGTTACTTTTTAGAATATTTTGAAGAATGCAGAATAGAATCCGGATAAACCAAAAGGTTGGTGAATAGTCATTGACAATATATGCTAACAAAAATTGCTTTCAAAATTCTTAAAATGCTGCATTGGCTATGAGGTAAATTGGTTGCGGAGTCTAAAATGGAGTAGCTTTAATTTTTGAAATGTTGTTACTTTTGTTTTGCCATATTTAGTTAGGAAAGTACCTCGGAACTAAATCTATTGATCGCAGAAGTGCAGCGTCTGTCTCGACTGAATTAAGTTTCTGTTTAAAGCATAGGCTTTAGCTCACGCTACCATTAATTAATATGGAATAGTAGGATCACTGTCATAATGCCGAAATGCGTCGTGGGACTATATGCCAATCAAGGTGATAAGGCCCTGTTAATTTATACAACAAAATCAGTTGCATTAGCAGTCACAGTAGAATAGCCAAAGTTGCTAAGGCGCGGACTCCGATTAAGCTATGAGTTACACCTGAAATCCAATGACCACTGCCAGACTGCTTGGTGTAAGTTGTTGGTCTGAACCTCATTCCCAGAATTGTTTTTGACTCGTCAGGAGTCACAACATCCATAGGTAGATTTATTTATTAATTTTCTTGATTGAACAATAAAGTGAAGCGTAATCAAATTGAAATAAAAACACAGCAAATCAAAATGTAGATAGTTTATCAAACCGTCACTAATTTGTATCAAGAGTTTTGCTTTAATGAAACTCTAAAGCAACCTGTACAAAAGCTAAATCAATTCTTGAAAATGAACATAACGACGATTTGGCTCTTAGTCTCTTAGAAAATCAACATAAGGACGATTAATGCTTTCAGGATGAAAGCAAATGAAATTTGTTGAAACATATTTCAAATAACGAAACGTCACAGAAAAATAAAAGCATGCACAAAAACAAAAACCAGAAAAATATTTATCTCCAGCAAAGAGAGCACATAATTACCAACAATTACCTGACACGCTTAGCAGTTGATGCAAGATTGTTTTCAAAGGAGGTGGAAAGATCAGCCCTGCTAAATTATCGTAAACCCTACTTTTACAGGAATTTTGGTCTTCTGGACATTAAGTGACTGTTTCAGAAAACTTTCTTGTTTCATACAACTAAAAGCGTTTTTGCTCAAAATGGCGGTCAGCGCGGATTCAAGGAAAACAACAAAAATGAGATGTTAAAAAGATCATATCTGAATAAGATTGAAATAGGTTAAATGTAAATCGAAACATCCTGGCACGTTCACAGTAATATGGGTTCAAATGTTTTTTCATTAAGATTCGTTATTGTTTTCTATTTCACTATCCAAACAAAAAAACTGTTAAAAAGTGATACAGAAAAGTTGCTTACTTTATTTGCATAATAACTTACGAAAAATTTACAGACGATTGAAATCAGTTGCGCTGTTTATGATAAAACTACAACATGAAATTGATTTTGCCCTAATTGGACATCACCAGTAATTATCTCCTTCAAGTGTTCACCAAGCCCTAGTTTGATTCTCGTGTAAGTACATATTCATAATAGATGTGGAAACACGAAAGAATGGTAGATGAAGAAGTCCGTTTGTCTATCGCAACAAAATTTCCCCTCCCACATGTAAATCAGCTTTAATAGATTATTTCGCTCTAAATTTTTTTGATGATCGCGGCATGTTTTTATTCATTTAAATACAGAAAAAACTGACCTAAAAATTTATAAAGATTGACTTTCGGTTTAACCATTAGTTGACATTGGTTTTGAACTCTTCTGTTAAAAATATCACCAAAAATCAACAAAACCAATGCAAAACACAACCAGCTTCAATATTTCTCGTCAATTTTTTCTCCGATTCAGTTATTTTATCCAAGAGTAGAATTAAAATATACAGGCATTACATGCTTGGCAATGTCAGACTAAAAATTCCTGTTTTTAGCAAAAAGCCTTTGTTGCACTGAAAAACTTCTTTTTACAGAAGTAGTTGTTGGTTGTCAGCGCTGCAGCAAACAGCATTCAGCTGTTGACATGTCTAGTTTTGTCAATGTCATTATTTTGAACACGTCACTTTATAAACGCAGCGCCCAAACTCGTTGGAGGACTCCCGGCAATATTTACTCGAAGAAAACAAATTACAACGCGCACCTGGTGATATAATTATTGCGCAACGAACCAAATCGCAGATAGCATTAAATACAACCAAACGTTGGTTCACTAAGGAAAGCGGCTTTAAAATAATGTTTCCTGCAATATACAAGCGGAGATGAACAATAAACTGAAAACTAAGCAAGCCTAAACAGCCAGTACCTACACCAGGGTTCACCAACCTTTTTGAACCACGGGCTACTTCTTGGATACCGATCATGACGGGACTATCAGTTTGATACGAATGATATTACTGCTCTAAAGCAACAGTGAAGACCATATTTTGGAGATCAAGCATCCAATGAGCTCGTTTTAGACCTAAAATTTACGCTTGTCTAATCCAAATAGAAAGTGAAGACCTTTTTTTGAGATAAAATGGCAAATCAACAATTTAAGGAATTACCAGGACTAAGATTTACGCTTCCCCAAGTAGAATAGTGGGATATGGACCTTTTTCCTTTGAAGATCTACCATCGACTTTTCAAAATATTTTTGGAAAGTTTTAATACAGACTGGTGGGCGATTCATACCGTCTCCATGGGCGTCCAGGCGCCAGCGGGCATATGGTTGATAACCACTGGCATACATGTTTATAAAGTAGTCGTACCTCAAGTACGACTGGTACTAAAAATCTCACCAGATTGTACAGTAAATTAGTCACAGAAAGAAATGTACGCTTAACAAGTGTTTTTTTTGGGATATCCACGACACGTGTCTCCGGTAAGAAATTATTTAATTTCCAGCATAGAATTTATACCCCCCTGAGGCCTAAAAGAACCTAACTACTCCTTTCCCTTGACGATCCTTCGGGATAGTATCTAACACCTTTTCAACTGTCAACAACCATTTAGTTAAATTAAATCGTGCCATGGAAACTGTTATCTGTTGCTTGCTTCTATTATTTGTTATAACCTGTTGCGCATCTCTAGCCACTTAGCATCTATCTTTATATTTCTAGCACCAGACAAAAAGTCATTAACATTGAAATCAAGCTTTACCACCTGAGTGATGTAGGCTTCAAAATCTTTTCCCAACTCCTTGCGGTCTCCTTCAGGCAAAAAACGGGAAGACTATCACAATCATCAGGCGATACACACACTTGCTGGAACATTGGTGCAGTGTCTCCTACAGCCGCTATCAAGTGCTTGCGGAGCCGCAAAAGAACACCAGCAATCAAATTCAATGAGTTGGAAAATTTTATTAAAATGATCGTTGAGTGACTGCCTGCAGGACCTAATAATCAAGCACTACCCTCGCTTTTCCAGACTTCTTTTCACTTATAACCACATGATGCCATTTTGCAAAAACTTCCTTATTCTATGCTACCTCAGCATATCCTCTTTCAAAGTGTATGCTTTGTGTATTTTGGGGCTGATCAGGATTCTTTCCTAAAAATATCTATAGGTATTGCAAACGTCGAGTTGCCATAGCCTGACTTTCCGATAACTGCACTGCATGATTCTTAGCTTTTATCGTAACGGCATCTGGTAATGTACATCTACAAAATCAAACTTGCGTTCCTTGAAATCATACGCCATTATATTTTCCGCTGAATATCTCATATCGCACTATGTTGCTTCTTTGTTGTTTCGCAGCCACAATAGCAAATTTTTCACGTCAATGAGATCTGTGAGCTACCTTTCACCTGATCATGTGAACAAAACTCTTCTCGATCACTTACAAGCAGCCCTTTGCCCAACAAACTGCTTAAGGAGCGGCAAGTCTTAGTCAAAAACTCTGCGTTACTTCCAGACACTTTGCTAAAAGCAGGGCCCGTTACGAGCTAAACCAAAGGCGTCCTTTCGGCATCTGGTAGTCCAGGCAAATCCGGAGAAAACCAACACTACAGACATTTATGGACGAGAACATTGTCCTATCCTAGCAGTAGGGCGGCAATGCCTTCTTCAACTTCTTTCAAACTTACTAATCTAGTTTATTGACTTGTTACTTGTTACTAATCTAGAATATCTAACATGCATAAATCGAGCACCTTGTTTAAGAAGGCTGTTATTGCTTCTGTCATTACTACTAAAAGGAGGTCCATAGCGTCTTGGACGTTTAAAGAAAGGATAGTAAATACCCCGAGGATAAAGTGCTAATGTCAAACAATCTACCACAAGTTCGCTTTACATGACACAACTTTCCAAAAAGCCTCTTTCACAAAAACTCGTCGCCAAATGTGACCAAAGTCTAAACGAGCACACATACGTACTTCTTTACCATTCTTACGCACTCCAAGTAGTAAAATGGACAAGGATGCAGAGGTTCTAAGCATTTTATTGGAGATAATCATTAAATGAAGGCACTCTTCTGCTTCGGAAGATGACGACCCCTTATTGTCTATCGGCCCCGAGTAACGTAGGTTCACATGCAGCAAAATGTGGCGTCTAGCACCAGTACAGTCAGCTATACCACAAGAAATACTGACAGTAAGATTCAAAGCCATATGCCCTCGAAAAAGACATTCGAAATAAACACGGATACTACATATAGGTAAATTTCTTTCCTTCAAGGTTATTTGTCTGATCTTCGAGCAGCCTTCCGATTTGTGAGTTCTACTGCAACATAAGCACGACTCAGTAAAAGTAAGTTTATGTTTCTTGGAGCCTTTTGATATAGCAGTTGCTGAGGTCAAAACACCAAAAGGTCTCAATATACGCTCTATTGGCAAACATGTCTCCACTTCGTGCAGCTATGGGAAGCAAGATTTAGAAGTACGGTACATAAAATTGACCTTGACTGCCTGTTCGATAACAAACTCATTTAACTCTTTGAAACCTATTTAATTCACACATCTCTTTTTGAATTTTCAATGCGCAAGATACCGATTCCTGTTTTAGTTCTACCACTAACTTCCCAGCAAGTTATAAAAATAGGTGAATTTAGTGGTCGGTGGCTGCATTTCCTCCATCGATGCAAGAAACCGTTTTAGCCACACTGCGAGATCTCCCAACAAATTAGCATCATTCAAGGTCACTAAGGAAGATTCTGTTAAACGCCGTTTACACCAGCGACTTGCGGCCATGCATAACGCTTATATAACTTCTGCAAAACCTTGCAATAAGCACGATATTACAAAAGCAAAATAATCACAATATCCTTTAGTTTCTTGTAACGCGACTTTGTGCAATGTTTAAGCACCTTCGCAAGCCGAAGATCATCGTCTGATATCTAGCTGGCTACATGCGCTTCGAACCTGTGTTGGGATCGCCTGCATTTAGAATAGTATCTTACCATTTTTGATCGCTGATTATTGTCATTTCGGCCTCGTTCGGTATATGAATTCCGAATCACTTCTTCTGCGTGCAATTTATAGTTAAATGTACCTTCTACTGTATGCTTATTCGCAGAACAAATTAGATGAACAAGAACTAAACTCTGAAATAAAAGCTAGCAGACATTCCTTGAGCAAGCAAATTCCTTGGAAGAAGTTCTTCTCGTTGTTGACGGTTGAGAGATTGCAACAAGGCTGCTACTTATTACAGCACAAATAAGTAGGAATTTGTTAGGGTTTACAGTACAATAGTAGTGACTAGGTCACTACACCTGTTCACAAATGTCCAGTGGTCCATAGGATCCCTTTCAAAATTCTCAACCGTGGGTTTGTGAAAGAAGCAATCTACTACGTCTTTAACTTTGAATTGTCTACTACGCTGAAGATAAATACCAAATGTTTCACAAAGCAAAAGTTTATTCTAGACGTGAGATAGGCAGGGAGGCAGTGGGGTGGGAAATCCGTTCCCACACGGTTTGGCACTAACCTGACTAGAAGACGCATATTTCTACCCTGTGTGTTTCCACACCAATTGTGTGCTCCCACACTTCTTTTTTTAGCTCTACAATCCAGGATACAGAACTTGCAGACGGCGCATCTCGTGCAACGGAATCTCGTAAATCTTGCAAACCGATACATCCAAAGACGATGGCGCATTAAACGCAAATCGAAAGCTTGTATGCTTACCATAACTCATTCCCCTGGCTGTTATCTCCGACACGAGCGATGAAGGCACGGCACTCGTCGTAGGAACAGAGGCGATGAAACAACTCAGCGACTTTCATCACACTAAAATCTATAACCTCTAGTAGGTTCTCACGTTTTCTGATCACAGGAAGATCCTACTGTGGTGACAAATTAAAACTGTGTGTGAGATGCCCAAGGCATACCCCGAATCGTTTTTCTCAATGAGTTTCCGAACATGTCAACAGTTGACGTGGCACTATCTGCTGGAAAGAGGTCATGACGCTGAGAACTATAATCATCTTGTTGGTGGTACAGAATTTTAATATAGCTTTTTTCAAAGCTATATTTGAATTATAATCCTTAGCATCAACACCATCAATATGAACTCGCAACACATTGGTCTGTGGTTAAACATGACCTTTGAACTCGCAACACATTGGTCTGTGGTTCAACATGACCTTTGAACTCGCAACACATTGGTCTTCAAAGGTCGTGCCAGGTTGACATGTCGATAAAACTCTCTGGCTTATTGTAAACCTCTTCTTCGTTGGAGCCTCCCAGTCAGCCACAATCCAAACGCCAAATGCACATTCCAGTAACAATCGGCAATGCGTTTGTGGAAGCAAAAAATCTACTTATCTCAACGGTCGACGTGGAAGTCTGCTCCTATAAATCTGCCTCCAATTTGGCCTTTTAGTGTTCCTCTGGACCTTCAGCATAATTGACTCAGCAATCAAGCTTGCTTTTTCCACCTCAATTTGTGCTCTACCTGATTTTAATACTGCATCATAATACGATATTTTTCTGTTCTTTCAAGCAGATCATCCTGCTTTTGCTTTCACGCAGGGGCAGCAAGCTTAATATGAGAGTGTTGGCGCATTTATCTCACAGTGCCAGAACGTAGGCTAATTCCACACTTTTATCGTCCGATCTACAAAGTTCATACTTGCCATTTTCCCAAGGACCCTCAGACTTTAATGTCAAGTTAATTTCAGATGTCAGGTTTAAATCATCTTTGGTATTAGACATGATGGAATTACGAAACAAAGACAAAAAAAATACGCCACCGATACAATCAAACAAATGACTTACCAGTCCAAAATAGAGCCAGCCATGCACAGTCACGTTCCTGTGACTTGAGGTATTGTAACCTAGACGCCACAATATTTCAATGTCCGACTGTAAATTCAGTTAAGGATCAGTCAAATTACTAGAGTTTTTGAAATTTTTCCGTTAGGCAATTCTTCGTTTTTGGCCATTGTCCATTCAGCTAAATCAGGTATTTTCTTGGTCTTTTTAACCTAAATAACTTAGTACAAGCAAACAATAAGCAAGCTGACCTATTCACTAGCTACCAAAGCTAGTTCGCTAGTCAAGCGTATTTAGGCTTAAGCTTGAACAATTACAAGAAAATCTAATCATTAAAGCTGCAAGCATTTTTAGATACTAGGCCACGTCTACCTGTTGGTGCTACATTGGCTCACCAGTAAGAAGTAGTATGCCTTCAGTCACAAAGATTTGTTCCTAGAAAACACTACTGTGTCCAGGTCTATCATACATACCGCCTCAGTACAAGCAAAAAGAAAACCAAACTGACTTCTAAGCAGTGTTGCCAGATTTTCTTCAAGTTTCCAGCGGAAATGGTACCTAAAAACTAGCCCAAAATAGCACAACGCTTGCCTGTTGAAAAATAGCCAAAAATTTGCAAAGTTAATCCATTGGGCCATTGAGAGACAGTCCAGGCCCAGCATCAGCACAGTATTTGGTCTCCCATCGATGGTCATAGACAAGTCAGTCTGTGCTTCACCATGATTTCCAAAAAAACAGGCCAACCCTGCTGTTACCGTGATCGTTTTGGTAATTTTTTCTTCGGTGAGACGGTGATCTCCGAAAAAAAAGATCATCACCTACCAGGCGGTGTCAAATCATCCTATTTTTTGGAAAATAATGCGATGTAGTGCCAATTGAGCCTGATGTCGAGCTGTTTTTCTCACGGAAATTTCGAAAATATGCCGGCGACGGTAACAACCTCCATATCTCACACAGTTGTCTTAAACTTTTACACTCGTTGTTACTCCAAAAACTAGCCCAAAATAGCGGAACAGGAACCGCGGGAAAACCGCGGAACTGGCAACACTGCTTCTAAGATTTCACAGCCTCTACCTAATATCAACCGGTGGCAGGATCATCAATTTTGGAGCTTTCATTCAATCCTCAACCTAATTTCAGCTGCTACTGTGAACAAGAAAACTGAATTCTAGCCCTGATTCAACTCCAAAAAAATAACTTCAAAATGTTTTGCAATTAATGTTCATACACAGTTAGCAACGGCATCCTGAATACTGACACACATTTTCGCGCTAAACAAAGCTTTTGAATCCACAATCTTTCAAAATAATATCCGCAATCACAATCTTTCAAAACAACTTAAGCAAAACAACAGGGTGTGAAAGACTATAATGGGTGAAACAAAGCATACACATAACACATAGGTTGCATTTGGTGTTGCAATAGGCAAAAATCAAATTGGCTTCGCCCTTATTTTTTTGACATCGTACGTTTTGTCAGATAGCAAAAAGCAGCAAAAAATGACAGTGCGGAAACATGCAGAACTTCCATAGTTGTACCTGTGGCCTGTGGATACATTTATCGATCAGGAGAGTGACAACACTAAATTACACATCATGTGCAGACATTTACAAAATATAAGCTCGTAAATAAAAAATTGATTACGATTTTACTATGTTGATAGTAAATTGCAGTATTTCAGAAAATTTTTATCTTGAGCGTTAATCATGCTTTGTTGATTTTTTGACTGGTAATTTGTGAATGGCTGTGCATGATTCTACATTGGTGTTGACGCTTTGAGCAACTTGAGTCATTTATGTCTTTTACACCTTGCCAAGACAAACAGAAAAGGAAACTTACTATTTTGCTTTTAATATAGCTTTGAAAAAAGCTGTTTGAGCCATAAGCTTTTCGTGACGCTTTTATCAGTGGCGGTATCGCGACAAAAGGGAACATCTACTGTACAGTAGCGGTTCTTAATGGGGTCACCGGTGAAAAATCTGGGGGTCTCCAGAAGGAATGCCAAACTGTATTCTTTTAACCCTGAAATGCGCAAACAACAACGACCACCACTTTGACTAAAAATAACAGCGGTTTTGCAGTAACATGCTACCTGTAGTCAAACTTACGCAGTACCATATCGTTCTAGTGGTAAACAAATCATTTGTTTTAGTCTGATGCAATAGGTCTTCATTTTTAGTTTTTTACTACACATTATGATGCAATAGACCAGAGTAAGAAAACAATCCCAGTGCTAGACTTGTTTCAAGGTTTTGTAATCGAAAGACTGACGTTTTTCGCTTCCAGATTAAAGATTTGTTCGGTGGATAAAGCTACAGTATGTAGAGGTAACTCTTTTATTAAGAATGCAGTTATGCAAGCTTAGACAATAGCATTGAAGAAGTAGTTGAAGACTGACGGCAGTAGCCAAGATAATTCTGGTGAGAATGATGCAACTAACGCCTCTGGAGAAGCATACGATCATCCAACTAGTTGTTTCTGTATTGAGGGTTAAACATTAAATCCCTAGCCATAAAAGATAAGGTTTAATAAAGCATTTGAGGATTGAAGCATAAAGGTTGCAGCTGCGAGACTTTCTTTTCTAGCTCTACCCACAACCCCACTGCGTGAAAGGAAGAAACAGAAAACTTCAGGTAACACGGGATACCAGAGTGTCTAATTTTATCCCCAGCAGCTTTCTGGTATCTGATAGCTAGTTGCTACCGGTCTGGATAGAATTTTACAACCTGGGCAATGAAGGAGCGGAGGGAATTTAAGACAATCACTATGCCTGTTTCCTTTTAGTATTTGCTATATCATTTCTACATTTTACATGCGATTACCACGAAAGTGAATTTGTATGATTCAGCCACTTTTGGTATAGTTAAGACTTTTTAATTAGTCATTATTTTCGTTTCCTTAGGTCATAATCATTTTGTTTAGGCCTACTAATGGCTGCGAAAAATAGACATAAAATACGTTTCTGGGACGATTCTTACGTTTAGTATGGTTTCACAAAAGTTATTGGTTGTGATAAACTTGACAATGCTCAGTGCACATCGTGGAATACCATTTTGGGCAACGATTCCTTAAAGCCTTCGAAGTTAAAGAGGTACAAGGAACTGAAGCATAAAAAGAATATGGACTCAGTTGAAATGTTCAAGCGAAAAGAGCTCGTTTTGATGTGACGGAAACGCTGCCTGCGTTAGGCTTTTGCCTTTTCCAACCACTCCTGCGCGCTCCATACGAAGTTTCTTTGATAATAGCAAAAGCAAAAACAACTCACACAGCTGGTGAGAAACTAATCAAGCCAAGCGCGGTAAAAAAGGACATATATTACTGGGCCAAAACGAGACCAAAAAATAGATTCAGTTCCCTTATCCGATAACACTGTAAATAACAGGATTGCAGATATAGCAAATGACATTTTGAGTCAGCTTATCCCTCAAATCCAAGATAGCCCAGGTAGAATAAGTCTTCAATTTGATGAAACAACGGATACCAAGTCAATAAGCCAATTAGTAGCATACGTGAGATTTGTTAAAGAAAACGCAATTGTGGACGAGTTTTTATTTTGTCAAGAAATGAAGGAGAGAACTAGAGCTAAAGACGTCTTTGATCTTGTTAATGCATTTCTTCGTGAAAATTCAATAGCACGGAATAGGGTGGGATTGGCATTCACAGATGGTGCACCAGCTATGTTAGGGCATCGATCCGATTTTGTAGCCCGAACGAAACAAGTTGCTCCGCATATAGTATCAAATCACTGTGCTAACCTTATCTGTATTCAGGAATCCAATCTCAACTCATCTTCCTCTTTCCGGATTCCTGGATTTTCTGCTCTGCGTTCTGATCGCACCCACTCCCGGTCTGGCATTCTCTCTCCTAATGCCACACACGCTAGCGGCGGCGTCGTCATTTTTGTCAGGCAGGGCCTATCCTTTCTCTGAACTTTCTATCTTCTCTCTCTCTTCGGTCGATCCCTACTCTGATTATGTAGGGGTCAACATTTCTCTTAACAACTCCTCCTCGCTCTCTTTTCTTAATGTGTACGCCCCCTATTCGCTCCTCCCCGACGGATGGCAGAACCGATTCCTTTTCTCCCTCCATTTTTTCCTACTCCAGAAGTCTCTTCATTCTGGGGAATTTCAATTGCCATCACCCCCTCTGCAACTCAAGAGGTACTTCCGATCCCCGCGGTGAGGAAGTATTCGACTGGGTCATCTCCTCTGACCTCCTCCCCATCAATGACCCTGACACACCCACCCTTCTACATCGCTCCTCTCCTGACATCTCCTTTTCTCTCTATTCTCTTGCCCTTTCTTGCTCCTGGGCGGTGCTTCAGAACCTGGGTTCTGACCACCTACCAATTCTTCTATCCATCCCTCTCTCCGGCCTATCGCCCCAACGAGCGTCCCCCTTCCTTCAACTTTCAGAAAGCTCGCTGGGATGACTTTGCCTCACACTTTGACTATCACTGTCCCTCTGCAGAAGAATACTGGTCTCTTTTTCTTTTCTCTGCTGCTGTTCTCTTTACCTCTCTGGCACTGAATGCGGTCAAATCTTCCATTCCTTTCGGCCGCATCAAACGCCATCCTAAAGTCTGGTGGTCTGCTGAGGTGGAAAGTGCGGTTAGTAAAAGACGCAAGGCTTTTGTTGTTGCTCATGGAAGTGATGAAGATCACCAGGCTTACATTTCCGCTTCACGTTGCGCCTCGTCAGTCATCACCAAGGCTGAGGCATGGCAGACGACTTGCTCTTCTCTTTCACCTAAATCTAACCCTAACTCCGTACACTCTCTTATTTGTTCTATCGCTGGCTCTCCTTCCTGGTCTTGCTCCTCTCCTAATTTCCTCAACTGTTCTTCTCCCAGGGAATCGGCTTCGGTCTATGCCACTTACCTGAGATCTTCTTTTCCGTTTCTGAGCCAAAGACCCTGCGTAGCAGAGCCAGAGGCTACCTCTCTGAGCTCCGCCGTGCCACGTGCTCTGTGGAGTCTCACTCGTCCTTTTGCTCTCCTTTCTCTCCCGCTGAATGTCTTGCGGCTGCCTCCAACCTCTCCCCGTTCACTGCCACTGGCCCAGACAAAGCTGCCTATCGCGTGCTAAAGCATCTTCATTGTTCTGGCATGGATTTTCTTCTTCGCATCTTCAATCTTTCCTGGTCTTCGCATTCCTTTCCTTCCATCTGGAAGACATCTTCTATTTTATCCATTTTCTTCTTCTTTTGGAAGGGATTCACATTTTCAGATGCTGGCAGTGATGGTACTCAGCCAGCATCGTGTGTCGACATCCAAAACCGTCAGTCCACGTATTCCTGTAGGTGCCCGATGTACCGGGCGTGTCAGAATGATGTGTTCTGCGGTTTGTTCTGCAGCGCCACACTCGCAATTCGATGTAGGAGCAAGGCCCCATTTGCGCATGAACGACTGAAAACACCCAACACCAGCCCGCAAGCGGTTGAGCCTGACCCATGATGATCTGGGCAGGCCCATCCCCATTGGACTAGTGCTTGTCCTAGGAATGAAAGCACGAAGATCAGATGAACACTCCGAGTATTCCGTGCTCCATTTAAAGTCAGTCCATTGAGCTGCACGAATATCCAATTTAGTTAGATCTTGCAGTAACTTCCGTGCAGCGGGCACAAAGGGGCGTCTAGATTTTAGTCTCTCTCTGTAGCCGTCTGGGGACCCAGCCAATAATTTATGGAGAATATGACCAGGGTCCAGATTGCCACGATGTGCCAGGGAGAGCATTGCTCCTAATCGGCGAAGCTCAGCCAGCTGGATACCTGCGAGGACGGGTAGTTAGTCTGTTGGAGTTGGACGCAGGCATCCAGTGACAATGCGTCGTTGAGAACACTTTTTATCCATCCACAAAATGCGAAAGCCTCTCGACTCTCCTGCTTCCTTTCGGCCTATCTCTCTTACCTCCTGCGCTTCAAAGCTTTCTGAACGCATCATTCTATCCCGTCTACTTTTCTTTTTAGAATTTAATTCCATTCTCTCTCCCCCGCGAGGCCGGTTTCCGCCCTGGACGGTCTACTCTGGATGAAATTCTGTTCCTTTCTCAGTCCATTTCGGATGGGTTTAACAAACCCATGCCGGGCTCTCGGACGATCCTGTCCACTATTGATTTCTCTAAAGCTTTCGACTCAGTCTGGCATCCCGCCCTTTTCCACAAACTCATTTCGACTGGCCTCCCTCCTTGCTTTGCTCGTTTGACTCAATCGTTCCTTTCTGATAGGCGCGTTTGTGTGGTTCATCAAAATCACAAAAGTCGTTCGTTTCGAGTCCGTCAAGGTGTTCCGTTAGCATCCGTTATTGGCCCTGTTCTTTTCTCTCTTCAGTAATGATCTCCCGGCCTCTCTATACGCTGACGATCTGGCCATTTGGTCATCCTCGCCCTCGGTCCCCACTGCAGTGGAGGCCACACAAGAAGCTCTGTTTCGATTGGAGCGCAGGTCTGAGTACTGGTGTCTTGCTCTCAATCCGAGAAAATGTGAGGCTTTCTTCTTCTCAGTGGATCCCCACCACGCTAACTTCCAGCCCAATCTCCTCCTACTCGGCTCCCGCCTTCGTTTCAACCCAACTTCAATCATTCTTGGAGTCACTTTCAACCGCACACTTTCCTTTTCTAAGCATATTTTTTCGGTAAAGGCCAAATTCTTCCCACGTCTCAAGGCTATACGCTGTATCTCTGCTTCCTCATGGGGCCCCTCTAAGGAGTCCCTGTCTCTACTGTATACCGTAAAGCTTTTCTTCTGCCCCTTCTCACTTACGCTTCACCCGGATGGTTTCCTTTCCTAAGCGCTACCATTTTTGCCAAACTGGAACGCCTCCATCGAGCGGTCAGTCGCGCCATCATCGGCTGCCTCACGTCCTCCTTTATCTCTTTTCTTCTCTTCGAGGCTTCTTTACTTCCCCTACGAGTCACCCTGACTCATTTCACTCTTTTGTCTTATGAGCTTGCCCTTCGTCTCCTAACCTTGTTTCCTATTTCAGGTTTGGCCAGACTTGGGAGTGAAACCAAAACTCTGCAGATCGTCCTGGAGAGCTTTTGCATCCACTCACCCGCTCATGCTTCATTCTACTTCTTCTAGAAAGGCTCTTCTTGCTTGCCCTCCCTTTCCTCCTTGGAATCTGCCTTCGTTCACGGTGGAGTTCAACCTATTCCTCTCCATGCTCTCGCTCTGATCCTCCTCTCTCTCGCCAAGGTGCTGCTCTCGCCCACCTTGACTCTCTCCCCCCTCACGATCTAGTGCTCTGGACAGACGGCTCTGTTCCTTTTGGCAAGGGCGGCTCCGGCGTACTTTCCGACTGCTCTCTCTGTGGCACTGAGGCCACTCTTTCCTTTTCGGCAGGCCCTGTATGCTTAAGTTTTTCCGCTGAAGCCTGCGCCATTCTGCACGCTCTTTGCTGATCTCGGCAGCACCAACAAGTCTGCCATTTCTCTTCTCTTCTCCTCCTGTCTGACTCTCGTTCTGTCCTCTCCTCCATCTTTCCTGTTATTTCAAACTCTGTGGCAGATCTGGCAGGAACTGTCTTCTTACTCCTCCTGTTCTATCAGATTACGATGGGTCCTCCGGACACTCGTTTCTCCCTGGGAACAACGCGGCTGATGATCTGGCCAGACGGGGAGCGCTACTTGCGCCCTCCGCAATCCCCTTGTAGTCTCTCTCTTTTTATCTCTCGTATCCACTCTTGTTTTTACTCGGACTGGAGGCGTACTGTCTCATCGAAGTTCTTTGACACACAGGTTCCCTCAATTTCCACCGAGGAACTTGTGCTACCTCGTCATGCTCGCTGTGTCCTCTCTCGTCTTCGCTGCAACGGACACAGCGTTCTGTTAGGTTCTTATCTCTCGAAGATTGGCAGAATCGAGAACCCTTCCTGCAGCACCTCTGGACACTCGTCCCAGGACACCTCTCATCTCATTCTGCACTGTCGAGCTGCGGACTCTTTGCGCCACTCACTCTTTGGCGACTCTCTGGTCCAGACCTTGGGGAGTTGCCCAGCTTCTGGGGCTCCATGGTCTTCCGCCATGCCCCCATCCCTCGGAAGGGGTCGGGTAACCAACAACAACAACGACCTTGGAAACGAGCATCAGTACCTTCTTTTCCACACCAACGTGTGATGGTTATCGCGGGGAAAAATGCTTTCAGGTGTTGCAGAACTTGTCACGGAAGTTGCTGTGTTCCTTCGTGAGCATGGGTCAGTGGAACTTGCTACATTGTTTGATGACGATAGATTCCAATTGAAGACCTTTTATTTGGCAGACATCTTTAGTCTTTTGAATGAGCTCCGTTATTCTCCGGAAGGAAAAAACAAATCTCAGATAGAGGCTGCAGAGAAGGTCTCCGCCTTCAAACAGAAGTTATCCCTATGGAAAAAGAGAGTAAAAAATCAAAATTTTGCTATGTTTTTGCTGTTGGACAGTAAAATTGGTGATTAGGAAACTAACAAATGGCTGACTGCTTTGATTGATGATCACATAAATAACCTCGAGAAAAAAATGGAAGATTACTTTACAACGCGGTGGCATAGTGGTTAGAGCGTGCGCTTCGCAGTCGGTAGACCCGGGGTTCATTCCTCTTGTCGAGTCATACCAAAAGACTTTTAAAAATGATATCTATAGCTTTCCTGCTTGGCGCTCGGCATCTATGGGAGGTTGTGAAGAACAAGTCGAGAAGTTCGCTTGTTGTGTCCTTGGGCAAGGCACTTAACGGGGCGCCCCACCTTTACGTGGAAGACAGGTGACCCAGACATCTCGGAAATAGCAACTCCCAAACGAGTGCGGGCTTACCATCCAAAACATAGCGATACAATTCGCTTTCTCGTGAATGGAGGACAAACATGGCAAATAATAAATAAAATAAAATAAATCTAAAACTTCTTCAGTATGGATTCAGCAGCCTTTTATTGCTGAGATGAACGACAATGAGCAGCTCAACCTTCATGAGCAACAACTGGAATCGCAGAGTTCTCAAGCTGCAAAGACCAAGTTCAGCTCCTTTTCACTGATAGAATTCTGGTGCAGTATGTTGCAAGAATATCCTAAAATGGAAAAAAAAGCTCTGGAAGCATTGATTCCATTTCCAACGACATCGCTCTGTGAAGCTGCCACGTCTGCTCTAGTTAATATCAAAACTAGGTACAGTAATCGCCTTAGAGTTGCAAATGACATGAGAATTGCTCTCAGCAATATTATTCCTTGTATTGATGAGCTTGTTTCGAAGAGACAAGAACAGAGATCACACTGACTATCATTTGTGCTGTGTCTGCCGAGTAAATTGTAATATTCTACTAACCACTTGTGTTATGCTTTCATAAAGAGAGTTTTTTAATTTGAGATCCAGTAGTAAACAACTTATCCGCCTTATCACAATGGTGTTTGTTCTTTCAACATACACCTGCTTTGCGCAGACAAGGGGACCCCAAGCCAATATCTTTAGAAATAGGGGTCTCAGGGGTTGGAAAGATTAAGAACCACTGATCTAAAGTGAATAAGTGTTTTATGTGAATAATCTGGACGTTTGGCAATTAAGACAAGCCAATGATAGCGCTAGTTTTGTAAAGCGCGCCAAAGAAAGATTTTGCAATAGCGAAATGCTAAAGAAAGCGCAGCAAGAGGCTAAATAGGAACGTCGCGATTATCGAAAGAGCTTGAGAGTGTAAACAAACTCTTTCTGTCTACATATTACCGGGGGCCGGGGTCTTGATATAAGCAATTTCTAACCCATGCATATTAAATTTGAGGCCGACTAATCAATGGTTAGTTGTTGCACAAAGCGAATGTTTGACTTGGTCTTAAAAGTGGGTTATTTTTCACGCTAGTTGGAGGATAGTACTGTACTGTATAAAAAAGCCAGCATAGAAAGGAAGCTTGTCTGCCAGTACCCGGCGGTTTAAGGCAATTTCATTCCATCAAAAAGCAACAATAATGCTAATTGCGCAATGTGTGACAATGTAGCCGCAATTTATGTTTCTTTTATTATGTTTGATAAGCATTCTTGATTAGAAGACATCCTTGATTTGGGCGCGCAAAATAAACAAATAGAAACTGCCCTTGACTAAAAGACAAATTTATTTTCAAAATAAATAACAACTGCTTTTGATTAGAAGGCGCTTGAATTGATCAAACAGAGATTGATAAATGTCGTTGAACAAAATGTGCATAAAATCAGAAGTAAGCTTCAACTTAATTTGGAGCCGGGCTGCAAGGGCAAATTTAGGATTGGGGTATACATCCCCCAACCAGTCTTCTTAAATCATGTTTTCCAACACTTCAAAAATCTGTGTTCATAAGTTGGTAATGGTTTAAATCACAGGCCTTACTGTTGACATAAATCCAGGGCTGATCTGGAATGGGTGGGGAGTGCAGACCCCAAACTAGCTATTTAACTGTACATTTTTTCTTTAGCATTAAAAATGTTTCATAAATTCAAATGTCTTTTATTGCCTAAGTTTGTACGCATTCCCCTCAGCAACAAGTCGTAAGTTTGCATACATCCCTCTCCTTATAACATGTTTTTCAAAAGTGTCGTCCTGTTTTAATTAGAAGCAACAAATAACTGCCTGTCTCCCCCACCAAAACCCGCTTTTTACTTGTATTCACTACTAAATTTTGATAAGCTTGCAAACATCCTGGCGTGCATGCATTACCCAACGTACTGTACATAGTCAGCCTTTCAAATAAGGTATATGCTTTTATTAATTGAATTAGTTTGCAAATGGTGAAGTCCACTTGTTGCGATTTTCCGTAACAAATTAAAAAGCTGAATGACTGGCTGTATTTAATTATGTAAAGAATCACAATATGTGATTCTAAATGCAGTTTCACAGCACTCTAACGAAAAACGAGAGATGCTGTAACGGAAATTGCTTGCGGGCTGGTTTGCTATTGCAAAACACATCTTATACATTATTTATCTATCTCACAAATTTTTTAACTTTATGAGATGCACGCCTCTTTGCGATGCATATGAATCTCGCTTTCCCTTATTGCATACTCAAACGGAGTTAAATTAAACGACAATTTGCTTTTATCGATCGGAGGAATGATGCTGGTTTAGGAAACAAAAGTCAAATTTGAGACTTTGTGCAGCAGCAAATACCGTAATGCACATCTCAGATCGGCTTCACAGTCAAGTTTGTTCCTTGGTTTTGAGTTTATATTCGCGACTGTAGAAAAGCCGCTATTATAGAGATAAGTCAATAAAAACAAAGGAGTTGTACTCAGATCTATAACCACGCTACCAACAGTTTTACATGGGTGTGCGCGTAATTTGTCCGGAAATAAATTAGCAGCGTTGTTTCAAAATTCTTTTTTGCTGTCGCATTACACTTTAGCTCCAAAATTCCTCCGGCAAATAGTTGAAAAGAATGCTTTTGTTAAGATGAAAAAGATTCCTAGTCATCTCTCACTCCAAAAGCTTGATGTCATTTAGGTTTGGAAAATAGCGTTTGAATTTCTTTTTTTAGTACACGGAGATAGGCCTCCGTTTAGTCTTGATATCGCCTTCCAGTTCATTCTAATTCTTCTTGAGCGCAACATCTATATTGAGAAATAAAGATGCGTATTCTTTTTGAACTCGCTGATACCATCGCCTCAGCTTTGTTATGAAAGCAAGAACGGCATTGTGGTCATTGATGCGGATAGCATTCTTGCCCTGCGAAAGTCGATGTGAATTATCAAGGATTTCATCAATATCCTCGAGATATGTCAAAGCCAGCAGAAATTTCTCTGATATGAATGAAAAGACAAGATATTTTTTTATGAGCTTCAAGAAATAACTTAGTTCTTTTGTCATTAATTTCATTCATCGTTGAATCTGCGATCGCTTATAAAAATATGCGATAAGCTGGCCACATGAGGTGCGCTGCTTCCTGTTTCACCCATTCACAGTCCCTTGTAGCCTCTATGTTTAATGTCTAAAATGTTTAATTTAAATTAAATTGTTTAAAATGTTTCACCTTGCATTTATCTCCTAAGCAAATTGATACATTTCGAGTCAATGAACCGTTCAACCGTGGAAAAGTGTTCTGGAATTGTTAAAGGGTTCAATTTTACTAAAAATGCTTTGTTATTGAAGCCCACCATCAAGGTCTTGGATCTTTTTTACCTGCTACAAACCCTTAGAATGGGAATAAAGATTAAAATTTGATCAGTGATTATAAAAAAACCAATGGATCAAACTATGTCCTAATATATGTCTGAAAAAAATCGAATTTTTTTAACATTCAACTGATTTGTAGCTTAGAATTCTTTATGTACCAAACAACCATGCTTTCGAGGAAAAATAGTCAAAAAGTACCAAAGGATTTCGCAATTGTAAAAATTGCCATTGTGTGTGTGTGGTCCAATAGAAAAAGTTATTCACAAAAAAGCGAAAATGATGTATGGCAACCAATTTTGAATCAGCCACTATGAAACAAACCTTAGATAAAAATTGTGGAGTTATATAGAGCTGGAAAACAAATTTTCTTAGTTTTTCAACAATACCGGTTGCTAGCATTTTATCCTATTCTTTATGTACCAAACCCTCCTGTATCTACTCAGCTTACCAGTCTTTGGCGGTGACAAAAAGTAACACTTTTAGTCTTAACGTTGAATTTTTAGCATGAAAACAAATAATCGAGTTATATATCATTGGAATGCCCTTGAAATTAGCTTCAACTTGGTAAAAAGATTCTGAAAATCGGTTCAGAAATAAAGTTACAAATCGGTTTTTTAGTGAACTGATTGTTTTAAGTTTTGAAACAGTCATCAATTGATGTCCTCGCGGGAGCGATACGGTGAATGTCAAAATGTCATCGATCAATGGCCGCAGGCAGCGATACGAGGAATATTGAAATATCATCGATCGATGACCGCGGGAGCGAAAGAGGTAATGAAAAGTTGATGTTTTTTGATGTAGTCAGTTCTCGTTGCAAAACCTGAAGTACTGTTTTTAAAAGTGAATCGAGTTGAAAACATTATTACAGACTGATTGGTGCTGTCAAGATCAGCGGAAAGTTGCAGAATGGCGCAGGGTTCAGCAGTAAAGCGTGAGTACACACTGTCTGCCAGATAAAAACGGGTGACCTCAGCGGCACTAAATGAGCAGTTGGCAAAGACGCTGGGGCTTTCTCTGTTAAAAGAAAATGCTACAGAGCCATCAGTCTAAATCACGAGATAGTGAGAAGGGAGAAGGTCGAAGTAGGTGAGAGCCGCAACTTGGCCACAAAGAGGAGGGTCAGAGCAAGAGCATGGAGTAGAAAGAGAGAGCTTCAAGATGAATTAAGGCGGGCGCTAAAAAAAGGGGAAGGGCAATCAAAAGAATTTTCCAGGGAGATGAAGTAGAAAGCATGAGCGGATGAGTGGAAGCAATGTCTCTCCAGGAGGACCTGGAGAGTCTTGGTTTCATTTCCAGCCATGCCAAATCTGAAACGAGAAAGGAAGTTGGAAGATGAAGTGACCGCTCATAAGATTTTAGAGCAAAATTAGTCAAGATGACTTGTAGGGGAAGAATAAACGCCTCTGAGAAAAGAACAGGGTTAAGAAGGATGAGAGGCATCCGACGATGAAGTAACTGGCCGCTCGGTGAAGGCGTTCCAAGTTAGAACGTTGGAGACGTCGAGAAAAAGAAACCATCCTGGTGAAGCATAAGAGAAAACGGGCTAAGGAAAGACTTCTTTGTACAGAAAGAGAAAGGGACTCCTTAGATGGACTCCAAGAGGAAGCAGTGATACCACATAACTCCTCAAGACGAGGGAAGAACTTGATTTTTAACGAAGATACATATTTAGTAAAGGAAAGGTCAGAGGAGAAAATTTGAAGTAGCCTAGGATTGAAGTGGAGAGGGGAGTTGAACCTGGAGAAGTGGGGCAGAAAATAACTTAGCAGAGATCCATCGAAAAGTAAAAGACCTTAGACTTGCTCGGTTTGAGAGGATGACACCAGTGCTTATGCAAGAGCTACAGTCCAATCAGAACTTCTTGTGTGGCTTACTCAGCAGCACGTAGCGAGGGGTAATAGGACCAGATGGCCAAATTGTCAAGATAATGAGAGCAGCCGACCGAAGAAGGTAGAGAAGCAGGAAGATCATTGATGAATAGAGAGAAAAGAACAAATTCTACAACATTATCATTATAAACCCTAGAACGTATCATCGCAAGTAGAGGCTCTAATGATTTTGAAAAGCTATACAATCGCGCCTATAAGAAAGGAAAGATTGAGTTCATCGAAAAAACAGGGACATAGGCCAGCTGAAATAAATATGCGCAAGATAGAGGGATATCAGACAGAGCCAAAAGCTATGGAAAAGTCGACAGTGGCAGGATCGTCCGAGAGCACGGCTTGGACTTGTTGAACCCACCTGAAATGAATTGAGAAAGATAAAGAATCTGATCAAGAGTAGACCGACCTGTTTGGTTTAGGGAATAGATTTAGACTCTATAGAGAAGAGTACACGGAATAGAATGCTGCGGTCAAACATCTTCAACACGCAAGAGGTGAAAGAGGTAGGTTGGAAGTAAGCAGGTGAGTAATGAGTGTGCCCCATTTGTGGATGGAAATAGTAGAAGGCTTCGAGATGGAAGAAAAGTAATGCAAAGACCAGGAAAAGTTGAAGATTTAATAAAGAAGATTCATGCCAGAACGAGGGAGCTTCAGCATAAAGTAGGCGGCTCTCTCTGCGTCGATGGCAGAGGAGTTATGCGTGTCGTCGCATCAATTGACAGCAATTTATTGTCAAGTCTGCTACATCAATCTTGTACGCTTCCAATTAAAAAAATTGGAATTAATAACTTCCAATTAAAAATTATAAGAAATAAATTTGCCGTCTGTTTTGCAATTTTGAAATTGTTGCGTAACTGGAAGCACTGGTTTTTATAGTTATAATAAACACTGCTACGATTTTATTGATGCAATAAGGAGCGAAAATTAAAGAATTAGAAGTGCAAGTTGATTCTATAGGGTTTTTTAGTTAGCTTGACCTAAAATAGTAAAACTAATAAAAGCTGTTTGGTCAGCGTAGGCGCGTAACAGAATTTTTATGTGGATGAAGGGGTGGGGATTGATTAATGCAAATCGACACAAGTTTCACCTCAAAATTAAAGTGTGGGTCAAGAAAACAGTATTTTGGCGGCTGGGCCTCAGATGGGCAAACTGTCGCAAGCTTTTTGGCATTATGTATAGAAGAAGGCGTCAAACCAACAATATCTTGGTCAGTTAGAGCAAAAGCGCCAGTGGATCGTGGCGGAGCAAAAGCATGAAATTTGTTGAGATTCGCCAAAAAATTGACAACATTGCAAGATGACCCCCAACCAACAGTGGACAAACGATCCAAACTTATTTCACAATGTGGGTTTAGGAATTAAACATAGCTAAAAAATTATTTATAGCCGTTACTCTCTGGTTCTATGCTTTCAACAGTTTGCAGTTAAACCGCAGATTTACAGGCAAACTTTTGATTTCGTAAACTTTCGTATATATGCGCGTTAAAATGATGTAGCCTATATATATATCAGCTTGATTTCAATGTGGCATTTGGTTCTGCTAAATATTAGAGAGGCTTGAGGTTTATTACAAATGCGCAACCAAAGTTTTTATTGTTTACGACATGCAAAGTATTTCTTCCCTCACCAAACGTTTTTGGTTCCGCCACTGCCAGATTGAGCTATTTTTCGGTGAAGCCGACTTGGCTTTGGAGTTTCATCGGATTGGATGCGAACCGATAGTAGAAAAACACTCAACCATTAATGCTCAAATAGTTTGGTATATGCTATTATACTATGAACGTAGTTCGGGATGTACATTCATCGTAGTACGTAACAACTATGTAAGCATCATACCAAAGTGTAGTAATGGCAACTTGAATCAAGATAAGCCTTCCCCTGACAATGATTCAAGTTACCGTACCTTCTTTATGTTGGCAACGTTGTTGCTATGTGGTACCATTGAAAAACCGTTACCGCTACACCATAGTTTTTGAGCCAATAATTTTTGTAAAGTCTTTTTATATTCAAACTGAAGCGGATTGCGGACTTTCAGCTTAGCCGTTTTGTGAAAGTCGTTGAGGACTAAATTTACATTTTAATTAATTAGCCTGGACTCTAGGAGTCCAAAAACTCACATCCTATCCATTTCTACGTGAGATGGTTAAAAAATAAACGGCTGCTCATGATTAGAAGTGCTTGAGTTGATTAAATAAAACAATGGTAATTGCCTTTAAACAGAAGGCGCCTGAGATAGAGGGAGATCCGTTCTTCTAAAATCCGGTTTGACATGAAATGATTAAATAAAGAATGATACCTGCCTTTGATTGATAAATGCTTGGCGTGGTTAAACACAGTGTAATTGTCCTCGCATAGAAGTTGCGCGAAATGATTACAAAAAAGAATTGTAACTGGCTAGCTGCCCTTGATTGGAAGGCCTTTAAAATAATAATGAATAGTCATCTGTTAAAAGCATTTCGCACCTCGGAACAAAAAGAACTGCTGGCTACCACTTACCATAACATCTGCTGGTTATGAACAGCGCTGTTAAAGCGCCGCATGTTTGTTGATTTAGCGGCAACTTCGATGCTTATGTTTGCAGTGCGGCTAAAACCGTGAGTTCGATTCCTGCTGCGCCAAAGTTTTTCAGGATCACTAACTGAAAGAAATCGATTGATTTTGTGGTTTGCGTTCGCAGCTTTGCATTCCTTAGCTTGACTAAGTACATAGTTATAGTTTGAATAGTTTAGTTGAAGGGAGTATAGTTTGGATAAATTATCTTCTAGGCATAGCATTCGAGTGTATGGAATGCGACGGTCTATCGTGGGGAAAACAAAACCAAAATTGCTTGAGGAGCATTGGTTTAATCAGTACCGGTATATCTTTATAAGTATCTCCATGTGTCAAGGGTGACAAAAGAGTGGAGTTATAAATTATTTCTTAAGGTCGTAAAAAGCCTTATAGCGGTTATGCTAGCGCATTTTTATCTTCAGATCCAGTTTGGAGTTGTCAGTGCTGCTGCTTACAATTCGTTTTAATCTCAAGCAATGCAACCAAATAGTGAAAACTGCCGCGAAGTGATTTTCCCACCAATACAAGAGTGACGTTGCCGCCAGATTTAAGCGCGCGATTGTTGCTCTTGCCATAAATGGCGGTCCAGCCACTAGAACACGACGATCATTGTTTGCTTTCTTTTTTTCTTTTTTTCGTGAATGCATTTTCATTTAAATTGTTTTCCATTGGTTTAAAATGCTTGTTGTTTCCAGCTGGAAACGGTATAAATCTACCTGATCAACAGAAAGTCGTAGTTAATGTTGGAATCGCTGCCTTATAGCAGCGTCAAGTGGAAGTTAGAGACAGACAGGTAAAGTACGATTAACAGTTAAGTAGTTTCTGAAAAGTCTGCAAAGTTATATACTTGAACACAAATAATCCGAATGCCTTCATTCACAGACTATACTGCAAGAAACGGAGAAATATTTGTAATTATTAATTTCGAGGTGAGATAATCTATAATTAAGTCCATATTGTACAATAATTGGCTGGCTGTTTTTGTAATAATATTTCATTGAACCTAGACCCTAGTAAATTTGACTTATATCTCGTATTAACCCTTATTACACGGTTACTGATAACTGGGTTAATGCATGGATTTGAAAATAGATCGGTTTTTAAGAAAATATTTTGCTGATTTAGTAATTTATTAATTTATGTAGGTGGTGAATCAAAGATCCGTGGCGGGAATTGCCAGCTGTGGTGTATATCCACAAAATGGAGTTATAAGACATTCAGTTTTGAACCAGTACAGAGCCTTGCAAGTGCGTTTCTACGGTTGAAAATTAAGCAAACTTATCGAATGTGTGAAAAATTAATGCCCAGTATTTTAGCAGCAAGCAAAAAATTTTTTCTTAACACTTCAACTCGAGTAATGCCTCGACTGTTTTCATGAACTATAAACGGTAGCCTAGATATAGCTCGCAGAATCGTCTAATTGCTTAGCCTTAGATGATCATTGATGTCTAAATATTCCATTTGTCGATCTTTTGCTAGATTTTTTTTATTTACTCTATTTAGAGGATGGAGCTACGGTGGAAAGTCGTAATTTAGCTTAGCATCGCAATTTCATCAAAATCATGTTAAGTGAAAGCGGCAACCTATTTCGTCATAAAAACAAAGTTGACTGCCTTTGACAGGTGGCCACTAGGTGCATTTTAAAGCATGGCGATTGAGCTGCTTTAATATTTCAACCCTATCGATTTCTTAGCTATAGTTTCTTATTATCAAACTTTTTTTCTGCAGAGATCAACTAGCTACGATTCGAACCAGGTACTAGCTGTTGCTGCTGATTCACTCGCACCAATGTCAGGCACCACTTCTTCAAACTTGCAAACCCCTGGCTCTTCCTCTGGCCTATTGTCGGACGATTATCGCAAAAGAGAGACCGGTGTGATCGAAAAATTGCTCAAGTCTTACGGTTTCATTGAATGTGCTGAGAGGGAGGACCGTTTGTTTTTTCATTACAGCCAGTTTCACGGAATATCTGAAATGTTGCATAAAAAAGGTAAAATCGTCATGCACTAAGCGTTGTATACAGTGCTATAAAATTGAAAGATGTAAGCCTCATTTCAAAGACATTATTGTTCTGCTACATTCGCTGCTCTATTATAACGTCATTTTTTCCAGCTTTTTTGCAGGGTTAGACGCGTTTATTCAGTGTATGCCAATCACTAGGCCTTTGCATCATTAAATAGAAGCTTTGGATATGATTGATTGCTGGCTGGCTTGCACGTGGTGTTTTGTTTAGCTCAGACTTAGAAATCGAAAATTTTTGCCAAGAAGTTAGGTTTTTTAAAGTTTGCCAAAAATATAATCTCTGCCAGGTGACTAATGTTGTAGAGCTAGATTTACATTTTTTTCGCCCACTTTACTGGTCGTAGACTAGCTGGTTCAATGAGTGTCTAAGATGGTCCGCCCGCTCATTACTCAGATTTAGTTAAACAAGACAGCTCTTTGTATTCCGGATGCCCTCGCTGATAAATATCTTGGAGTTTTGGACTTCGTGTCTTTTGACTCAAGTCCGAAAAGCTATCACGTACCTACGGTGGTAACTGAATGTTGAACAAAAGCAATCTACGCTTTGTCTAATGACAAGCGTTTTCTTTGCAGATGAAGTGGAATTCGAAATTTCAGTGGACGAACGCACTGGCAAGCCGATGGCCGCTCACGTGGTCCAGCTTCAAAAAGGGACAGTAGTCTTTGAAGTGCTGAGTGAGGAGCGCATCCTTGGGGAGATCACAATCCCTGCTCCCCTGCTGTCGCCCATCTCTGGACAAAACTCGAGGAAGGTTGTGCCGGGCGGCGCTACCAGCTTCGCCGGGCTTGGCTACCGTCCAAGCAAAAAAGGAAAGCCGGCGGTGTCAGAAAAGTTGGGAAGTTTGTCGTATGAAAGATATGGGGTGGGTAGTCGTTTTAAGTAATGATAAAGGTTTCCTAGATTTTAAAATACTTTTCTTTTCTTGCCGACCCTTATTCTCGCAAATTGGGAACCGCGGAGGTCTTTGATCTGGCCCAACAAACATAAAGAGTAATTCACTTTGTTGTAAAGAATCTGTGTTTTATTTTATCTTGTATAAGTTGACCACCAACAGTTGCGTGTAATAATAATGTTCTTTGCTAAAGTTATTAATTTTAAAGTATGGTGAGAATTTTAAATTAAAGGCAAGATTTAAAAATTGAATAATTTAGTGACGATTATCTTTTCCAAAAAAAAGTGTGAAGGTGTTGATTTTTTTAAGTATTTTACCGTTTCGGATATCTAACTCTAGAGTTTTTCTTTCGCCTACTCAAAACTTCAGAAATTGATTCCTAAACAACAGCCTTGCAAAGGGCACAGTGCAATTTCTACTCACCGGTATCTTCATTTTACCTCCGTGACAATCAGCGATGTTAACTAAACATCAATTCCCATTGATTGATTATTTGATCTTGTTAGATCACAAAATCCACACCTTAGATCTGTTTTAGTAATAACCAAATTTTAAAATTGTTCTATTGTATCATAGAAACTTTTGTTCTTCGTTTGATAATTATTAAACAATCAGCTGTCCCACGTTGTGAATATTCATAACGTTAGCTTCCTATTTAAAAAGTTTACTTAGCTTTAGCCTAATGCTAGCTTGCCATTGTACATGCAGTTAGTTCTCATTAAAGTATGGCCTCAACTAAATGAAAGCAAATATAGAGCTTTGAAATGCTTGAGTGTGAATTCAACTGCACTACATTTTTTCCAGGAGTTTTTCTTTCTTAACTACTCCGCAAATGATCTGACGAATCCAAAAAGTATTCTACAACCCGGCGATAAAGTGTCGTTTAACATTGCAACTAAAAAACGGTAAGTAATGTAGCTTTTGAATTAATTTGCTGAGTGCCAGCACCTCTAGTATGGATTTCTAAACTTGGAATCAGGAACGGAAATTTAAAAAATATCTATCATTTATTTATTTAATCTTCTTACCATGCGCAACAATTACTAGAATATGTCTTCAAAGAATATGCAGCTAAACGCTCCGGCTTGTTAGATTCTCATTAACATACTAGTAGCCAGTTTTAAGTTTAAATCAACTAACAAAACATTTCAAGATTTTTTTGGCACCCTGGCACGATGGACTGAGCGTTAGACTTGTCATCGAAGGGCTGCGAGTTGAAGGCTCGGAGCAATGCTTTACATGCGACATGGTCGAGCAGAACCGTGACAAGTTAAAAGTCACGTTTCGGGTTCAAAGTTTAGATCTGCTCGTTAAGTCACCTTTATTTGTCTAGAACTGGAGTCATGAGAGCAAGGAAGATCACCCTTGTTGAAAGAGCGCCTCCAAAGCGATTCACAGGCATTGTAACTGCGATGAAGGAGTCGTTCGGATTTATAGAAAGAGCTGACCTTGTTAAAGAGGTAGACATTTTGTTTACTCAGCGTTGCTGCACATACTGCAAAAGATTTCTAATTTGACTGCTTCAAATTACAACTGTACCATGAGACACAAGCATTTGCTATGTGATGAGTTCGGACCAGTTTGGAACCAAATTGCTCAGCCTTTATTTATGTTAGCATCAAAAGTCGACATCTGTTACATGTACTTCGAAAGTATCGGCGCTGCCGCTAACGCTACTTGCCTAAAACAGCGGCGACGCTACCTGTAATCGCTACTAAAGTATAAAAGTATCGGCGCGACCGTTGCCTCTACTGAAAAAGTAGCTCGTTACTGCCCACCAGTGATTACTATGAATGCATAATACGTCTTTCTCTATTTAACGCGGTTTTACTTTAGATTGTACTGGTATTAATTCTTTGTTCAACGAAACGAATATTTTAGATTTTCTTCCACTTTAGCGAGGTGCTAGCAACCGTTCCAGATCTGCATGTGGGTGATCATGTTGAGTTCTGTATCCAGGAAAAAAATGTAATTATTGAACATATTCACATATAGTGTTTGGATGTATTTTCTACAAAGTTGTCAATTGTTTGGTATTATCTTAGTTTTCTTCTCGATTTACTTCAACTGAAAGATTAAGGTTATCATTTATCGTTTTTTCTGAATTTAAAACTTACAAACGTGAAACTCGAATTTGCCAAATATTATTTTACGATGAACCGTTTTATAACTGTGCGAATTGCCGTGTTCAAATCTTGAGATGTTTTCAATGTAGAGCAAAGACATCGCAACAAAAGTTCGTCTTCTGCCTATGGGTAGCGTGCAATTTGAAGAAGTCTCAAGTCAGCTGTACGTTGGAGCAATTGAAAAACCCCTGCCTGCTAAAGCATCCAATAAAGTCGTTAATGAGGTAGGCCTACTTTGGAAGGGTCTGCGTTGAGAGGACGTTTCAGAGATGGCCATTTCGGAAAAATTCAATATTGCAAGCTCAATTTATTAATTTTGAATGACTTTTTATGTACCTTTCGTTTGTAGAACTACTGCAAAGTTGTTCGTGCAACTCGATTGTCAGCTCTAAAAAATATTCATGTCATAAGATACGTAAAAAGTTGAGGTGATGTTCATCAAACTGTTTCTAATCAGATGCAGTGAATTGAATTATATCAGCTCTGTTATTTCGAGCTGAACAAATTTCTGTAACTACTGCTGCCACTGAAAATTTTGTAAACGCCCAAATGTTTGGCAATGTGGCCACATGGGCTGCTGGCCTAGAAATGGTCGAGGAATCAAACCTCACAATAGTTATGCGACTGTGTTTTTGAAAAAGACATTTTACGGCAATTTTTCCCGCTTGGCTGCGTTTTTGTGAAATGCGCGTCGTCAGCACGTATTGGTATGTCCCTGGTGAATCTAAATACGAAATGTATTTCCGATAAAAAAGGCTTTTCCGTGACTCGAAGAAAAATGTCTCGTTTGCTGTTCACGATAGAAGTACACTGTGTTCTTACGTCGCGCCCAACTAATCATGTTTTATTCTTTAGGCAACTATTGCTGGAGGAGACGCGACGTCTCCTAACCAAACTGTGAAGAGTTCGACTGTGAGCAGCAGCACTGCCAATCCTCAACCATCGCTCGCCTTGGCCGGCCTCATATCGTACATCAATGACAAGGGTGACTTGGACAAGATACCTTTCGGCGAAAAAGACAGAGCTGCTAACTGCTTGCATACACTTTGCCAAGGAGACAAGGTTTGTATTACTCTTCATGCTTCGTACGAGCATGTAGGAAAGCTTTGTATGTCACTTTATAGTCACGTGATTACTACTTATTACAGGTGTCTTTTTTGACCATTACCGATAAGCGAAACGGACTTCAACGTGCTGCTGGGGTCACTCTCTTGCTCGATAAGACTCTTAGTGCTACCAAGGAAAAGCGTGAACAGGTAAGCAGATCTTCATCACAAATCTCGTTACTTCATTGCGTTACTGCGCAGCTATCCAGACCGCAGCCAAATCTAGAACGCACTTATTTATTTTTTACTCTTATGCTTTTATAGCTTTATTGAAATTTTGAAATCAATTAAAGGGGTACTACTTTCTGTTGGTAAGCCCAAAATTTACTCGAATTTCGATTTCTAGGGCGTCGTTGCTGCTGTTAAGGAAGGATTTGGATTTATTAAATGTGTGGAACGCGACTCCCGGCTTTTCTTCCACTGCTGTGAACTCCTGGATCCTACTCATCACATACGAATGACAGATGAAGTGGAATTCACAGTTCTTCTCGATCCTAATGCTGAAAAGCAAAGGTAAGTGACGATACCAAAACTTTCCTTACAGTAAGTCGGTTTAATATTTTGAAACAACGATTTTTCTGTATTAAAATTGTTCTTTTCATATATTTCTTCTCTTCCTTGTGTCACTGCAGTTCCGTTTTGACAAGTTTTTTTGAGACCAAATAAATTTCGATTGTTCAGAATGCACGCCACACGAATCAAGATATTGCCGAGAGGAACAGTGATATTCCACATCATATCAGAAACGAATTACGTTGGTATTATTGAAACGGTTGCTGGCGCTAATGCAAACCCTGTGCCAAAGTGGTGAGAAACATTTACACTAGTGATAGTTTGTGACTGCAGTGCCTGGTTAAAGTAATGGTAACATTGAAAGATTTTGGTATATGCGAGCTTTCGTTAGCGGATGAGCCATAGATTTTCAAAGTCAATTTTTATCCTTTGTGCGTGTCGTACAAAAGATTCTCAGATTGGTATCTTCGGTCATTTTGAAAAGTATTGGATACTTACGATGTGGTTGCAGTTTGGTGTTATGTGAAATTAGGCTTGTGGTATCAACTACCAATTTTTTCTCCATAAAATAGCATGAATTAAGACATTTCCATGAAGAGTTTTAGGGTTTAACTTGTTTTTTGCTCGTAACATGCTGATGAACTTTTACGTTGCAGTCCTACAGAGTGCCTCTACAGCCCTGGTCTGGGACCGAACCCTGGCGTAATTGCTTACTGTCCCGACAACAACTACGGCGAGAGTAATGAAAACATATTGAAGATACCGTACGCTACGAAGGACTTTCAAGAATGGAAAGATGCCCTTAATCTCCATCCTGGATGTGCTGTAAGTTGAGGCCTATCGCTTTGTGAGGTCCTTTGTTTTTTACAGTCACGTGCTTTTAATATCACGCGCTTTGATCACGTGTTTTTCAGGCTGAGTTCAAAGTTTGTGAAATGAAGCGTACGGGAGCAAAAAGCGCAGTAAGCATAAAGCTGATCCCGGAAAACGAGCAGGAAAAGCAAGATAAAATGAAAAAGAAGACAATCACGAATCATCTGAAGCTCGCATTTTTTCCGGAGGAAGTTCCTACGGTTTCTTTCTCGTCAAAGAGGACACCAATAATTCTACAGACTCCGAAAGTTGCATGCAAGCCACATAAGTAAGTCAACTGTCGGTATTTGCTTTACCCAATGGTGGTGTGCTGCCGATTCTCACCTGTTCGTTTAAACCGGTTCGTAAAAGTTGATGATCTCTTTGAATCGGTTGCTAAAATAAAAGTAATAAATTTCGCAACAGCATTATCCCAAACGTTGGTCCAGTAAGCAGTAAAATTCATATACATGATAATAACTTTGCAAATGTTCTTGGGAGGGGTAGGCTACACTCTGGATACTTCTCCAGAAAAATTTGGCTGCAGCTCATACGCTCGTGCCTTCGACTCTCAATTTTTATATATTTCTGCTAGAGCCTGTTTTTAAAACTTTTGATTGCCACTGCTAGCCTTAACGAAGGGAACATGTTGAGGCAATAAGAAACTCGTTACACTAAAACTCAGAAGTAGTAAAGTTGACGCTATTAAATGAGATCACTCATTTTGAAGTTACGTCATTGCGTCATCTTGATCCCCGTTGAGTACTGCACCGCGAAAAGGTTCTGCTGCACAGAATGACAACTGTTTGAAATGTTTCTTTCAGGTGCCCCTCGGAGACGAGCACTGTCACAATCTCGTCTTTTTCGTCTCCAAGTCCAGGGAAGCAAATCGAAGATGAGTTGATAGCTGAGATTGAGCTGCCGAAGATAACCGACGAGATGCAATCCATCAACATATCGAGCGGCGAAGAATGCGAACTCACCACGTCCTGCGCTTCTAACACATCGACAAATGTGAGTGCTTTCTTTATTTGTTCCCGTTTTTGTTGATTAGAGATTACGCGATGCATCCCCAAAATTTTATGACCATTTCGAGCTATAACTGCACTAAGCTCTTAGTGGCGATTACGAAACAGTTTTAAACAAAAGCTCTGCAAGGGATGCATTATCAATTATGGAATATTTTGATGTTGTAAATTATTTTTGCAATGACTGAGACCGGTAATGGTCACTTGTGCATTGGGTTTCCACTGCGTTGTTGGCTTATTTATTCAAAATATTTGTTTTTATCATCCGCTCACGCAAGAATTTGTTGACTGTAGTGGAATGTCGTTGTGTTCAGACTTGTTTCAGAGTTGGCGGTGTCGCTGGTTACAATACATTCATACACAAGCAGCAGACCTCATAAACATCACTGCCACGGACGACAGACCAGCCCAGATGGTCGCATTGCCACCAGAATGAAGCTGTGACACGATATGTTTTTCAGAACGACACCTCATCTAAATTGGATTATTCTTTTGGATGGGTGAGCATCTTGAGAGACACTTTTGGTTTCATCGAAGCGTTCGATCATGCGTCCGAGATCTTCTTCCACTTTAGCGAGCTGCTTGCCCCGGTTGAATGTTATAAAGTATCTACACCGGTCTTCTTTGTAATGGGAATTAAAGGTAAGAAAGTCTTGGCAATGCTCAGTAGTGCCACAGTCCGGTTGCAATAATTGTTAAACGCATTTTGTATAGAAGAAAAACCTTTCGCGATGGACGTGCGAAAAATTGTCGAAGATGACCTGCCTGCATTATCTACTGTGTCAAGCAAGATCATGAAAGGTATTGCGAATTGTATGTATTTTCAATCACAACAAAACACTTGTTGTCACCGATAGAAATGTATCAGCGTTTAGGCCCTAACTATTGTTCTTTGTTAAGCTATGCGACCAAGCAACTACCATTTTAGTGTAAAACGTCTTTCGGAAAAAGAAAACGTTAAAAGTGGCATTTCTAAAAAGCAGAAACAGGTTGTTGAGATGCTCCAAAGCAGCATTCACCAGATCAAAGGAGAAAAGATAATGTTGCGAAGAAATGAATAAAAATGATAACAGCCTCCTAATATTAAATGACCGTTTCGGTTGATCGCATCCTGCAGTATGTCGCTTGCTGTTGCGCTTTACCCGGCTCTTCCTTGGAATTCGATTGCTTCATTAAAATTTGGTGAAACCTTGATCTTGTCGTTTCGTCGAAATAGAATTATAACCTGTTCGTTTGTTTTATGATGTTATCTGAACAGAATGTAAGCTATTATCCTCATGCATCACCGAGTTACAAAAGCCAAGCTGCTCACTCAGGATGTCGTAAGCGGTGACTTTCGGATACCGAGCAGCAGTATTGCACCTCGTTCATTGTCAAGTTATCGTTTTGCAATTTGGCATCAAAACTGGTTCGAAATGGACCGCTGTTTTACCTCGCTTGATCTTCGTTAGGTTTTTAGTTCGGACGAAAATATGATCGTTTCATGCCGAGTCTTCGCCTCAAGAAAACCGAGGTTTGAACTCATTAACTTCAACATCTAATCTCTACGATTGTAACGTAGCAAATGCCGAAACATTTAAATGCACGTCAAAAGTTTGTGCATTCCACAAGATACAATCTGTTTGGTATCGCTCCAAGCAAAAGTATATTGCAAATGCGGGTTTTGCAAGACGCCCTAGACCAGGGCTGCTCGAAATTTTTACGATTCGGACCACATTTCATTAATCTGAAGTCTTGACGGAGCGCGTAAAGATTATGTATTATGACTTTTATACTGGGTTCAGCGTTCTAAATTCGAAGTTTATTGCGCACAATCTTCATGAGATTAATCGTCAGCACCTTGACTACCCCTGCCCAGGACTATTAAACGACTTTAATATGTTCTCTTTAGGTAAAGTGTTGAAACCGTTGAAGTCTGTCAACCCTGCTCAAAGCACGTACCAAGGACTGATTGAATACAAGGAACCATCCCAAATAAGTAAAACAATATTTGTTTTAAAAGTATAATGTTGATGCGGATATTTAACAGCTAATAGGCTGCATAGTGAAAAGCAACCGCTTTACAGGAGTTTTCTACTCTTTTTTGCTGTTTGGTTTTGATAACATCAACGTGCCCGAATTGAATGGTTGCTTGAAACGATGGCTGTTTAGTCGTCAGAAAAAGACGTTTTCGGGATTTTCCTTTCCTTGTTGCACTACCTGTAACAGAAATGCACTGCTGTGAACAACAATCACGGATAGAAATAGTCTCGCATAATGTTACGATGGGTTTTGGCACGAAAAAAAACATGAGCAATAACTTAATTCTGCCAAATAAAATGCTTCTGAATCATTCTCTTGAATGTGATCTTTATGCCTTCAATTGTGCATTTCATCAGCATCTTTCTTTCAGTTGCAAAAACAATTATTAAGACAATTCCGTACAGTCCACTTAGCCTTTGCGATCAAAGAGACTTGATTCAGGTTGGAGATAAAGTTACCTTTCAGGTGAGTGGTGTGAGACCTTTGGTTTTGGCATCACTTTTAAGCATATATTTTAATCGCAGATCAGCACCAACGTTCAAAATAACACTCAACATGCCATCCATGTTAATGTGATCCATAAAACAGTTCGAGCCACTGTGGAAAAGATGAAAGGAGAGGTAAGAGTACTGCTGCATACATTTTAATGGTGAATATTACTGGGCATACATAACCGCCATCTATCGGTAAATTACGATGTTAGTCTCAATGAAGATCAGTCAATGTATCTACCGCTATTAGACAGTATTAATAGTCTTAACTTGTGTATGTATGTATGTGTGTGTGTGTGTGTGTGTGTGTGTTTACCCCTCATCTTTGGAATGGAGACTGGGAAGAAAGCTGCTCCTCACCTCAAACCTGGTAATCAAGATGAAGCCAGTAGAAAGCGGCCGCCCATTTCAAACCAGTCATGAATACAAATTGCAGACTGCTAGTCCCACCACCAACGAGGTACCCGAGAACTGCCCTTTACGACATGGTGGGGTAAATACTGAATAGTCGTACCACTTTCCCTTGGTCTCCGTGTCACAAGTCGTTTGTAATTTTCTTCGTGCACATGTTATGACTGTTAATTTAGTTCCCGAATCTACTGTTATTTGTAATCGTTCGTTTTTCGTTCTAGTATGGCTTCATTAACTACGAAGTGAAGGGTGGTGACAGCAGTAACAGCAAGCTCTTTTTCCACATGTCTGAAGTGCGAGAGCCAAATCAGCAAATAACACCAGGCTCAACAGTCGAGTTCTCAGTGATCTATAACCAAAGAAGCGGTGAGTTGATTTTGAAAACCGAAAGCAAATTAATCGCGACGGCAATGGTTGCCTTTGAAGTTTTTCCAAAAATCTTGCGATCGTCAGCAAAATTTGTGTAAACCATTGCAATGCATAATGTGATGATTGTAATAGCAAGTGGAGGAATCATCGAAATGTAATCGCAAAACATTCGAGCAGTTCCAGGGTAAAAACCCTCGTGCATTGCTTTTGGAAATCGACTTTCAGGCAATATGTCTTTATAGTTGCAGTATTGGTTGCTGCTGGGTATGCATCGCGTACAACATGGTAGCACTTCGCTGAGACCATGAATTCATAGTACTGTAACTTGTTTCCAGGGAAATTTTCGGCTTCGAAAGTCCGCCTTGCTCAATCGACTCCGCAGCCTCCTCGACCTGAACGACTCCGTCTGCGCAACACGTGCGATCCTAACGGTGGTCCGATTGTCACTGTTATTCGTCAACCGCGTGGTCCAACCGAAAATGCAACCGTAAGTCGAGTTGAGTTTAAAAGCAAATAATTTACTTGTTCCTTATGCGGCGACTTTCATCGTCATCGTGCAATGCATAAAATCTTCTTTGTTGGAACCAGTGCCGTGTGTTGTCTACATCAGTAACTCCAAAACGGGTCTGTGTATCAATTTTGTTTTCCTTCTAATCGATCTTAAGCTGTTTCTTGACCAGAAAACAAAAATGTATGGCTAATTTACTTCAAAGTTTACTTTAACGTAAAAGGTTTGTGTTTTGACAGCAATTTCTTTCAGGGTTTTTCAAAGACTCGCAGTAGTATCAGTCGTTATGACGAAGGTCAAAGCAGCGCTCCAACCAAGGCATGAAAACTAGCCGCCCTCTCGCCCGCCCGTCCTCATTTCATTTGCAGCTGTTTATTTCTCTCTCAACTGCCTTTCACCAAGTTGTTTTATTTTGGTTTGTTTGATTTCTTTGATTGGCGTGTTTTTTTCTGTTGCTAATTGCATATTCGCTGACGTTTATGTGCTACCATTTAGTTGACATGCAGTTTTGTTTCTTCAACTCGCACCTGCGACCGGCACGTGCGTTTGATTGAGACTCCGCTCAGTGGTTACTTTCGTCCTCTGTAAAGCCATTACTGTTGTGATTCATTGTGTGTTAGTGCTGCCATTTTTTGTCTTTGTCCCTCGTATTTTTTTGCACCACAGTGCAGTTACAAGTGAATTATTATGCGAAGCAATTTTCTGCCAAACACAAATATCTGTAGGCTCTTGTGTCATTTCACCGATTGAACAAACTTTTTGCAAGCTGATACCAACAACGCCGGCGTAAAGGGCGCCTGTTCCGTTCGACTTCTAGAACAATGCTAAACAGCCTTTGGTCAGTCTTACCGCAACACGTCGTTTTAATTTCAAAGCAAATGCGATTCGCAATTTTTAAATGAAATATTGATCAGTTTTTCAAACGATTTTCAAAGAAACGCCTTTTTTCAAGTCTGACAGATTTCATTAGCAAATTATTTAACCAGGATAAGCCCTGACCTAGCTCTCCGCCTGCCCTCGGACGCCGTCACCTCTATTATCAACTTGCTTCGTTAACACTGTGCCAAGTGCTTGTTTAATAAGTAGCACCACTACCCAGGACCGTTTTGTGTAAGAATTCCGTTTTTCGTTTTGTGAAAATGCAGTCTATGAATAAAAATCCGTCGTGCGTTCTAGTGCTGTAACGAATGGCATTTTTGAGTGCTCATGTTAAGTTTTGTTGGCCACTGTTTTCGTCATCCAAAGTGCAGATAGTACGTTTATGTTGAATCAAGCGGATAACGACTTGTTTTGTAACAAGCTCGTGGCCATTTTTTGTTGTTGTTGGAGTTCAAGCTGCCTTTAATATTTTACTCGTAGACTATTTTGTCAAAGAATGCTTGTTTATTCTTTTGGTAAAAATGGTTCGTGTTGACAATAAATGCTGCTGTCAAACTAGACTGCTCGCTGAAAGTGAAAGTTTTTCAAAAATAGATCTGCGCCTTTATGGAGATTGTCTTCATCCTTGTCTTCATTTGTCTTCATCCTGCCCTCCTTCCTCCTACTTTGCATCTCCTCGTTCTGCACTCTTCCCACTCCCTCATGCTTCTGGCTGTTTTGTTATACTTCCAGCTTCCTTCGATAAAACCCTCAGAGTTCTTTAATGGAACGCCGGAGATCTTGGAGTCAGGAGCACTAAACTATTACACTTTATTTCGTGCCATCCTGTGGATCTTCTCTGTATCTAGAAATCCAACCTGAACTCATCTTCCTCTTCCCGGATCCCTAAATTCTCTGCTCTGCGATCTGATGGCACCCACTCCCGGTCTGGTATTCTTTCTTCTGACGACTTGTACGCTAGCGGCGCCGTCATCATTTTCTCAGGTGGGGTCTATCCTTTTCTGAACTTTCTATGACTTCTCTCTTTGCTGAAACCTACTCTGATTACAAAGAAGTCAACATCTCACTAAACAACTCCTCCTCGCATTGGCTTGCATTTTCTCCTATACATTTTCAATTTTTTTTGGTCTTTGTATTCCTTTTCTTCCATCTAGATGAGATCTTCTACTATTCCCATCCATAAGATGGAATGGAAAAATCTCTCGACTCCGCTGCATTTGTTAGCCTATCTCATCTTCTGTGTCTCAAAACTTTTTGAACGCATCATTATATAGCATCTACTCTTTTTTTCAGGAATTTAACTCCATTTTCTCTCCCCGCCAGGCCAGTTTCCGCCCTGGACGGTCTACTCTTGATCAAATTCCGTTCCTTTTTCAGTCCATTTCGAATGGATGTATCCAGAGCCGTACGCAGAAAATTGTTGAAGGAGAGGGCCAAAAATACTTTTTGGTAAATTTCACAGGTCAGTCGCGGTGAAGACCTTTTTTTTGGAGATCAATATCCTGAGAGCTATATCCGCGGACTTACCTTGTTTCCGTTACTAGCTCATTGACCAAAAATAACATTTAACGTTTTCCTGAGAGGATGCGCTTGCATAAGAGCACCCTTTCGCACGCGACTGGGTTTGACAAACCCAAGCCTGGCTCTCGGCGTTTTTTGCTACTATCGATTTCTCTAAAGCTTTTGACTGTGTCTGGCATCCCGCCCTTTTTTACTAACCCGTTTCGGCAGGTCTTCCTTCTTGCTTTGCTCGTTGAACTCAATCTTTCCTTCTGGATAGGCGCGCTTGCTTGGTTATTCAAAATCACAAAATTCGTTTCTTTCAAGTCCTTTGAGGTGTTCTGCAAGGATCCATTCTTGGCCTTGTACTTTTCTCTCTCTTCATCAACAATTTTTCTGCTTCTGTGCCTTCTGTCAGATGTTCTTTCTGTGTTGGCGACCTGGCCATTACTAAATTGAAACGCCTTCATCGAGAAGATAGTCGCATCATCATCAGCTATCTCTCGTCCTCCTCTATTCCTTTGCGTCTCTATTTCCCTACGAATCACTTCGACTCATTCAGTTTCGTCGTCATATGGGTTGACTCTTCGTCTCCCAACTTCCTTTCTTGTTTCAGATTTGGCCAGACTTGAAGTATCACCAAAACTTTGCAAATCTTCCTGGAGAGCCTTTACGTCCACTCATCCGCCCATGCTTCCTCCTACATCTGAGGGAGATTTTCTTTGCTTGCCTTCCTTCTCCTTCTTGGAGCGTGTCTTCCTTCACTATGGAGTCCACCGTTTCCCCCGCATCCTCCCGCTGTGATCCCTCTCATCCCAAGGTGTGGGTGTTGCTTACCTTGACTCTCTATTATCTCACAATCTGGTGATCTGGACTGATGGCTCTGTTCCTTTTCTTTCTGGCAAGGGCGGCTGTGGTGTTCTTGCCAACTGCTCACTTTGTGGCACTATGGCTACTCTCTTTTTTTCGGCAAGCTCTGTTTGCTCAAGTTTTTCTGCTGAAGTCTGCGCCATTCTGCAAGCTCTCCACTGGTATCACCAGCACCAAAAATCTGCCACTTCTTTTCTCTTTTTCTCCTCTCTGAATATTGCTTGGTACTTGCTACTCTGTTCTCTCCGTTTTTCGTTTTATTCTAATCTATCTGGCAGAAACTGCCTTCTCTTTTTTCCCGTACTATCCAGCTACACTGGGTCACCAAACATTTATTTTCCTTGGGTACAATGTGGCTAATAAGTTTGTCAGACGGGGAGCGCTGCTCCTGCCCTCTGCAAATTCTTGTAGTCTTTCTCTTTCGTATCCACTTTTCTTTTTTCTCGGACTGGAAGCGTATTTTCTCATCTAAATTTTTCAACACCCAAGCTCCCTCGGTTTCCACTGAGGAACTTGTGCTCCCTCATTACGCTAGCTGAGTCCTCCCTCGTCTTCGGTGCAATGGACAAAGCTTACTGTCAAGCTTTTACCTCTTTGGAATTGGGAGAATTGAGAATTCCTCATGCAGCGCCTGCGAACATCCGTTCCAGGATATCTGTCATCTCATTCTGCACTGTCCAGCTACGGACTCTTTGCGCTGCTTACTCTTTGGCGACTCTCTGTCTCTCTACGGCCTCTGGTCCAGGCCCTGGAGAGTTGCCCGGCTTCTGGGGCTCCAAGGTTTTCCGCTATGCCCCCATCCCTCGAAAGGGGTTGGCCAAGTGCAACAACACTAATAACAACAACATTAGTTAAAACAAAATTAATTTTAATTGTGTAGTTATCATGATGGCACCAACCCCTATTACACTCACTTTAGACTGGTGAACTAGCATGCTGAGTTTCCTATGTGCACATGAAGCAGTTGTAGAAGAGTAGCCTAATACTCTTGAAGAAGTTGTAGCACAACGGCAGGCATCCGACAATTCCCCTCCTCAAGCACGCGCTGCTGGCGGAGACGTGCGTAAGAAGGCAGGAAGTTGCTGAGGTTGCAACATGCCTTTCCCGCCAACATTGAGAGAGTGAAGCTTTTCGGCCGAAGTAAGTGAGATCCCCGCTAAGACTTCAATTGGAAGGCGGTCTTGACGTTAGGGCTCGGCAACTCGACGATGGCTTGTGCTGCTTGATTGAAGACGCTGCCGTCCAACAACATCGTGGAAGATGTAGCTTCTTTGGGTCACCATTGTAGCACAACGGCAGGCATCCGCCTATAGTCCAAATTAAAATGAGTGCACTCCATATTGCTGAGGTTGCTACAAAGTTAAAACATCCTGACAGAATTGCACTTTGTGGTGATATAAGCTAGTCAAATAAATTTTGCTGCTCGGAGTGGGTTTGAGTTTGGCAGGCCGATTCCTAATCTGGTAGCGGTGTTTTAGAATTTCTGGTTTACCTACTGGAAAGCAGCTAACCAAACCGCCCATATATTGTAGTTGAAAAAATTGTATTTTTCCGCACTTTCCCATTTTCGCGTTGTTATGCGTTCCGTATTTGACCAAAATGATTTCAATCCAGAAAGTCTTTGTTGAATTTTTCTGAGTAGAAAGTAAAACGCGAAATTCGTCGAAAAGTGTGTAAAAAATCTGCTTAGTAAACGTCGATGTCAGTACAACAATTTTGCAGATTAGATTGTGGATTTCTGGGGTAGGGTCTCGATCAAGGTTAAAAGGTAGTTGGGGTTGAGGCTAGGATAAATTTGCCGAGTTTCCATTGGTTTGTAGTATTCTTTGTTCATTGGTATGGTGGGAAAGGGACTATACTCAAGTAGAATAAAGGTAGTGGCTATTTTGCCAGTTTGGGTAATTGTTTAAAAAATAGATTACTTTAGTTCTTAATGTGTGAATAATTTTAAAAACGTTTTTATCTGGTCACTGAATGCAGTTTGTTTTAAGGTTTTACCTATATCACTACTGCGGCTTTACCTGAATTTTACGTTTTTAAGCAGAGCTTTTCTTGCATCATTTATGGCTGTACCAACACTAAAAACAGGCTGGCTACTCAGAGAAAGTAAGTGTTGGAAAATTGAATATTCATGCCATTAACATAGCAAATAAACTACAAGTAAAGGTGTAAAGTTACTGAGACTAATTGTGAATGTGGTTTTCGTAGCATTGCATATAGGGTATATCTGTTACTTAGTATTGGAAGTGATGGGCCTTAGTTAATTCATTTTTTGGTATTATTTAGAGTACCAGCCGTTCTGCTTAAGCTTGCAATTTGCAAAGGTATCTCTTGATTAGCATACTTTAACGTTGGGTTTGCCTGTTAGCAGCAGAATTATGTTAATGTCAATAATAATTTAGTCTTTTCCATAAGAAAAAAAAAAATTTGCAAGGTTCTTTGTGGTTGATGCAAACCCATTTAAAATTCTGTTGCTGGCCCCAGATAAGGACTAGTGTATAATGAAAACTTAAATTGGCTCTCACCATGAACTGTGTATTAAACCTATTTTACCAGATAAGTAGCATATTTCTGTATTTGTCTTCACAAAACAACACAGCAGCAGGTGACCTGCAGAAGTTATTAGGTGACTTTATGTTGAGTCGTTACCCATAGTTTAGGGTATATTGCTCTGGGATGACCATATTGGTACTAACATTCATGTTTTAGTCACAGTCAATCATTCAATAGTTCATTTAAACATGATGAAGAATTTATCTTTGTGTTATTCAAGACAAATAGTAGACTTTACAGATTTTTTTGCATATACAATATCTAATATTTGGTTTTATGTACAGGTAGCATACTGAAACGATGGAAACGCAATTGGTTTGTGCTCTATGGTGATGGTAATTTTGCTTATTATCAAGATGAAAGTTTGCGGGAAAGAGAAGGCAATTTTAACATTCCGCATTCATGCATAGCTATTAAAACTGCATTGGAATGCCAAGGTAAAATTTATGCATTGTTTAGTTTGTTGAACCCTTTGTAACTGTTTTTGTAGTTTTTTCAGTTTTACCTTTCTGCTATTTATTTGCTCATGATTAATAGTTGACAAAGCTTGAAACAATATGTTTTTGGGTACTTGTGGGTTATCTGTCACCACTTTTTTTCACCAGGTATTAAATTACTATTATTTAACTGTATATATAATGTTTAAGCCTAAAATGAGTTTGGAAGGCAGTGTACACTGAAGGGGCAGGCCCGGTATGTAAATGTATGGGGCAGTGTACACTGGAAGGGAGTGTACAGGGTTAGGTTTATTAAATTAAAAAAAAGTGGTGACAGATAACCCATAAGTACCTGATTTTGTTTTAAAAAATATGTTTTCTTGTAATGTGTAATGAATTGGTATTGATAAGGAAGTAGGTATTTTGCTATCAACAGCATTTTACCCCTGGAGGCTATAATGCTATCACCATTTGTCTGTGTTTAAATAACCATATTTGCTATAATTATTCTGGTGTTGCCGTGGTGTACTGGATCATATGGCTACCTTGAAATGCAATGGTTATGGGCTTGCATTTTTTCTGGCAGGGTACTTCAACAAAGGCAGTGTGCACTGGAGGGGGTGCTTGCTATGTGAATGTACAGGAGAGTGTACAGTGTGAGGCAGTGTTCCCTAAAATAAAAAAAGTGAAATTTGCGATAACATGTATGGCAGATTCGTAGATAGAATTCAGCAATGTGTAAAAAATCTGGCAGTATTTGGTAATTTTTTTCAGTTAGTTAAAATTTTCAACTTAACTGTTTGATGCGTGGGAGATAGAAATCCAAGGTTGGACTGACGCTTTTTTAGGGCAATGCAACATCACATGTAAACATTGCGTGGTTGTGATATGACAGCAAGTGACAGTGACTTAAGTATTTTGGAACAAGTGCAAAATTTTCCCCAAGACAACAACAAGTGCAAAATTTTCCCCACACTGTGGTGTAGTGGATAGTGCGCTGGTCTTAAGATACCATGGTTGCTGGTTCGAATCTCAGCTGGCAGGGCATTAAAAGAAAGGCAGTGTACACTGAAGGGGCAGGCCCGGTATGTAAATGTACGGGGCAGTGTACACTGCCGTTTTTTAATCCTTGTCAAGTGCATAAATTTCCCCATGTGGGGAAATTTATGCACTTGATCCAGTATATTTTGTATTACAAATTGTCTTGTGAGCAATTAACATAACGCAAATTTTTACATTTTCTGGCCAATTTTGATCATAGCTAAAAAGCAGTAAATACCAAAAAGCTTTCAAACTTCAGTTTAACATAAGACATGATTTTCTGATGGAAGTTCGAAACTGGAAGTGATTAATATGTGTATGTTTTCCTTATGCTTTAATGCCAATTTCAATTGTGCTTAATAAGATAAAAAAAAGCACATTGCTCTCGGCTTTTGGTTAGCACAAACAACTCCATTTTTTGAGAGAGTGGTTCAGTTTTTGTTAATTACAGATAAATAATCTTCTCACTTCTGTCAGTTATGAAAACTAAAAGTAGAAAAAATAAGACTTCTAACCATCTTTAGTTTTAAATACACCCAAAATGTTTTTAAATAAAATGTAGCTGGCAGCTCCTTGCCATGATAGCTTACTAGTCATGATTGAAATAAGCCTTGAAACGTAAAGAAAAAAGTGTGGATTCTAGTTTTGACCTTTTTAAAAAGATTTTACGTTAAAATGTAGCCTTTTTTATGTCAATTGCTTGAAAGGAAATTTGTAATACAGTAGAATTTGTCTGTAACTTTAGGGGATTGTAAAAAATTACGGTTGACAATTGACCATTCCAAAACTGTCTTTTGATTTAGTATTAAAGTGTATCATCTAATCATGTTTACCAGTGTAAAGAAAAATCACTAAATAGTCAAAAACTCATGGAAAGTTGTGCACTGCACAAAGAAAACCTTTAAAGCATAACCGTGTGCATTCGGTTATTGCAGTCTTGCATCTACCTGTATGTAGTCAATAGTGCCAGGTAAAGTAGCAGTGTCCCCCCAGAATTTTTTTACAAAGTGGAGCCCTCTTGCAAATGCAGTAAAACTCTGTAGTTTAAATGAAAAATGGACTTTACTTTTTTGCAATAAGTGCCTCTAAGTAAAACCATGTAGTTTTATGGGTAGTTGCAAATATCAGCTTTTCAATTTTTTACTAGACTTGAAAGCTGCTTTCACCAAACTTTGCATATCCGCATCCATGAATTTCTGTTTCCTTTACTTTGATCAAGTTTCAAATTCTTTTCACAAAAGTAGAATTCTTTTCATGCATTCAATCAATGGTTAAAAAACGTATTGAGAGCAAAAAAATGTTTAGCTAACTATGTTGCCACAATTATCTTTGAGGGCCTCGCAAAAAAGCTTTGGCATTGTTTCAAAACTGCCATTACTTTTGTCACCATACCTAGCCAGTGATGACATTTCGCTATTTTTTCAAATTTTGGATGAAACTTTTTTGAAATTAATTTGTTTGTGTTCATATGTGGTTTGTGAAATTAAATGACAAGACTATGGTGAAATTTGTTAATGATTATAAATAATATTGCTTTCTGAAATATATCTAAGAAAGAAAGCAAGACACATACAGACAACTACATCGTACAAAAATCTTAATTTTTTTCTTTAAGTTACATGGCTTTGGTCGTTAAATACTTCCTATTTTTGATGGAAAGTTTACTAGCAATCACAAAAACCTTGCTGTTTAATTGCTTGCAATAAAGAAATCTCGCAGTAATAGTAGTTATTCAGTTTTTATTTGCTGTTGTCCCCTTAGCAGAGATGGCCAGATTTACCCCATTCCTTCTGCAATTGCTTGCACTCAGTCTCTTCACATCGAGTAAAATTTACCCTTTACATCGAGCGAAATTAGAGAGTTTTTTTGGCAACTTGCTTTATGTAGACCAGGGGTCACCAATCGTGTGCCCGCAGGCACCATTTTTCCCATGAAGGCAATACGAGGTGCCTGCCAGCCTGTTTTAAAATATTCTCAAAATTTTTTCAAAAGTCGATGGTGGCTTAAAAAAAAAGGTAGCCTAGGGTTGCGAGACATTGGCCACCAAAGTAATGGCAACAGATATGTAATGACATCGCCTGCCAATACAAAATAGATCGAACATCAAGTCCGGGATGTTGCAAACTTTAGGATAGGTGTGCCCCCTCTTTAATCAATATACAAAAAGTAGCCCGTGGTCCAAGAAAGGTTGGTGACCCCTGATATAGACATTCCTGAAAATTACTTTAATAACTTTTCTGAAGGATACTTTGATACTTTACTTTGATAACTAAAAAGAAACCACATCTTTTTTAGCTTAGCACATACACTGAACAGTAGTAGGCTACCAAAAACATCTTTTTTACTTACTTTAACATATGTTACTTAGACTGGTGTAGCGTTTTGTTCAGCATTGTCCACCAAGGCTTATCCGATGGTTTTTGTACATTTGTTAGCCACTTCGCACTTGCGCTGGCGGTTACGCACTAACTAAAATCTTGGGGGAACACTGGCGTGGTGGAGTGTGCACAGGGGATGCAATTTGTTTTAATTTGTTAAAATTTACCAATTCAAAACAACCAAAACTCACATGTTTAATACTTCATTAAAACTAACTAATTGCAAATGTCTGACGGCAAAATAGCTTCCATGGGTAAAATAGCCGCTGCCTGTTTATAAGTTACTCAATTTTTACCTTTTTTCTGAGGTGTTTTTGGTGAACAGATGTGTTTGTTAACAAAAAGTAGTTTTTGGGGGCAACCATTCACCCATTTTTTCTCGAAAATCACTCAAAAGCATGGCTAGTGGTTCATGAGTTTGATTATTAAGTGGTACTATCTAAAATATAGCCTGATTTCAAGTAAACAATGACCATTGGGCAGAGTGGTCGGATGAATTAGTAAGATTAAAAGCATCGTTTTTTACCAACCAATCAGCTAATAAGCCTAGTCACCCATTCAAATTTTTTAGTGGCTGCATTACTGTTGGTTTTGAGAGCATGCTTTACAATTTTTTGACAACAGATTATTGGAAGGAATACTATGCAATGCAAGAAAAATATTGCTACTTGCAAACACTGAAGCAGGACTGGATAATTGTTTTTTTTTCTTAGTGCCAATGTTTAGTGAGTTTAGAGCAGGGGTCGGCAACCTGCAGCTCTTTTGCCTTTTTTCTATTTAGGAGAACTCTTCTGTTAAAAAGGTGTGAACCTGGTGAGCGGGTCTTGAAATTTGTTTTTTTGCCACTAATTAAAAGCAAATTAGAGAACACCCTTGATTTGATGGGATGTGTCATACAAATTTGCCCAAATATAGCCTTTTGCAGCTCTCGTTGTTGTCTTTTTTTTTAGAAATCTGGCCCGAATGTCTCTTTGATTGTAAAAAATTGCTGACACCTGGTTTTAAAAAATAAACATGTTGTGAATAAATGAATAACCCAGCACTTTACTTGTTGAATTGTTATTCAACTAGTAGTAGGGCTTATAAACTAGTCAAGTTATTAGGGTAGCAAGTTGCTCTTATGGGATTTCGTTGCCTGGTTGCTGTACTTGTAGTTCAAATGCTTTGTGCCTACAGTTCTAGCAACTTCAAAAATAAGTGTCAATGCACTGTACATAATCAATTAGAAATTTACTGTGTCGCAAGATGACTGCAATGTGTAACTTATTACTTTTTCTTGTAGTTAATCCTCCAGAGGATCGGAATTATGGTTGTTTATTGAAATTGGAGTCAAGATCAAGTGATTCTATGGTCGTATGTGCTTTCAACTCAGATGAAGCTCTGTAAGTGTTTTATGCGCTACTGCATGTATTTCCTGCTGGTACTTTATTTTGCATAATTCGCTGCGTATGAGTCTATGCCTCCAGAAAGTTTGGCAATAATAAAAACTGGAATATTTTCATAAAAGTTTGATTTAAACAGTAAAATATTGATCATAATTTTTAAACTTTTTACTTATGCTCACGTAAAACTTTTGGATTTGGCCTAATTGCTTCCATGTTGTGTTAATTCACAATCTATTTGTGATCGATGACGTTTTTTAAAGGAATCCTATTTTATGTTTTGTTATAATGTCAACTAACTTTGTGCTTTTTTTTTTACTTCCATCATTTTATTTGAGCTGCGTTGTTAGGCGTTATGTGAAGAATAATGTGGAAAAGTGGCGCCTTAAGCGCTTGGGCAAACACAGCATCAATCGTCATCACCATATGGCTTCGTGAATGCTGTAGTGTTATGAAATAATTTCATTTTCAAGAGCTTGGAAACTGATGATCGAGCAATTTATTGTGCAACGAAGACAAGTGGTTACAGCGCCAGCACCCCCACCTGGTCACACTACTGTTACCCAGTACACCACATACCCAAATGGGGCCACCACTGTGTGTCGCCGAAATTCTTACCCTCCGAGAAGACGCAGAAATTATCCGGTTCAAAATACACCAGTCTATTATTGCCCGAACTATGGTTATACGCAAGTACAATATGATGCTTATGGCCGACCATACTATGGTAAGAGCTTTATTTTTTTGTGTTAGCTTTGTTATCATAGTTAATCGTGTGTTCTGTTCCAACAACGAGATTTGCTACTAAAGGATTTTTTTGTTCTAAATTTGCTGTAACTGGTTCTTTTTTTCAAGCATTTTGTCAATACATAATATGGAATTGATGAACCAATGTTTTATTGCGCACTGTGCTGCTTCAATTAGGTCATGTTCTATGTCAATGTTTTTACCCTGGTGTCGCGAACGCCTTTGAGTGTGCTGCTCAGTTTTGCTGTACACTGACACGTAACCATGGAAACGCGACCAGATCATCCTGATTTGTGATTGTATGTCCCACCCCGCAGTAACATTACCTCATCGAATGATTCGATGTACATTGATCGCGATGCTCGACTAACTTCTAAACTAGTGAGACATAGTTGGCATTGACACCGTTGGCAAAAGTTTATTTTACCTACAGAGTAGAGTACTATGAGTACGCTAATGTATTTGTTGGCACAGAAATAGTCTGGTAAATCATGTGGATGAGAAACACTGCTATACCCAGCTCTTGCTAGCCAAAGGCAATTGTTAACTTCTTGTAGTTGTGGATCTTAACCCCATTGGCAAAATCGTTTTCAAAATACTGAAAGTTGTAAGATCTACATTCAGATCCGATTGTTAATTCTCTTAATGTAGTAACATGTGATTTAATAAGTGTGATCACTTGTGTACAGTACAAGTGCACAAGTTCCCTGGGCAGACTGATTCAGCAACGCTTGTAGCCCCTAAAGACTAGCACAGTGTGCTGCTCTTCTTGTAGAGATAGCATTAGTTTTATCCAACAAAGAAGTCGGCCGATACCAGCATTTTGTGCTAATTGTTTCAAGCTACTGTACAGGATGCGACTGAATTTTAATCACCATTGCTAGGTCGACTGGTTTTGAAAAAATCTTTTATTTGCATTCACAAATTGATGTAGCCAATCCAGGCCAGAGATATCAAACCTTCAGTACTTTATCGCTTTGTTTACAGCTTGATGACTCGTGACAAGAGCACGTGATCTTTGACGTCATTAGCAGGCCACTTGACGTTTCCTGTATGCGCTTGTAGATGACTGTTTACGCAAGAACATAGGTCTACCGTGGCACAGCATTGAAGTTTTTTCGCAAAATAACTCAATCATTTATCATGATTACATTCTTGGCGTTGCCAATAGAGCCAATTTTAGAAATGAAATTAATTTTCAATTACAATTTTATTAGTTTCCTAGTTTTCGCACTCCTAAGTGCTGGTGTAGCTTTGCGCACGACCCAATCCAGGGATTTTACGTGGTTTCGGTGCTGGCCATAGAGGTGCGTGGTATGTGGCGCTTCGCTACGTAATATGCTGAGATTGCAAGAGCTCGGCCAAAATAACGTGATTCGTCATATGAAGCGTACGTCACATTGGCGTAGTATATGGCGATAACGCGCATACAGTTACGTGCTATCAGTCTTGTGTATGCTGCTGCTTACCCAGCAGACGTTTAAACCGACATCCAACAAGCCTTTATTTTTTCATTATTACACGCTCTTGCGTATTTCATGCTCTGGCTTCTAGTTCATTGGCGGTTGAATCTTGGAATCCATGGAACAACCTGTGTTCGGTCGCGAATTGGAGTAACCAGTACGGCTGACACAGTGTATGTCTACACGAGATGTGCAGTAAGCAACATTGCCTTATTTGTAAGAACAAGGAAATTAGTGATACGTAGTTGAACTTGCGTATATTAGATTTACTGGCCTCTACCAACCATTTTTTTTTCAGCAATCTAATTCGACTAAATTTAGTAAATAGTAGAATTACCGTCACGGACGTAATGACCGCTATGTTTTTCAGTTCATCCTCAGACTCAAGTGATTACCATTGTGCAGGACAACGACCCTTATTATTATCGATCTAGTGATTTGCTTGTGGGAGCAGCTGCTGGTGCCATGGTAGGTGCTGCTTTGTGGACCCCATTTTTGTTTTTTTAAACGTCGTGTGGCTTTTCTATCATGACACTATTAGTGGAGTAATTGAATACCATGATGTAATTAATCGCTGTTTAGTTGTACGTTTCGCTGTAATTTCAATTGTGAGGAAAGTAAAGGCGTCGTGACGTTAAAACTGGCTTTTGCCACCCTCTCTTTCATGATTGCGGGGTGAAAAATCTAATGGTATGCCTACTTGATCTGATGCTTTGTACTTGCTGCAGATTGTGCATTTGAACTGTTCTATTTGAGTCTGCTATTTTTCTGTACAGTGTTAAATACAGCCATTAGTATGTGCAGTGTGCTGCCATTTGTACGCGTAATGTGGTTTAAATTTATAACATTTCTATGGATAATTGTCCTTTTTGCATAGCTTTTAAATAAATGTTCTTTCTCGTTTCTTTGCGTTGTTGCTTGTTTTCGTGCAGACTTGCAGGAGAGCGATTCAAAGTATAGGAATACTGTCTAAGTTTCGCTTCCTTGATCCTAAAATTTTCTAGGTTTTTAATTAAGCAAATGGCTCTGAGTCTCCAGAGAAATCATGTGGCCTGTGTTTACTGAATAACTTGAAGAAGTCACGTGGCCTGTGTTTACTGGAAATGCGAAGAAGTGACGTGACCTATGTTTACCGAAAAACTTGATCGTTGTGATTAATGCAAAGTCAAAAACGCCATTTCCAAGTTATTGTTGGCTGAAATGAGCACGCAAACTTTGATTTATTGCATACCGGCAAGGCTATTTCCATGTACTATGAATAAAAAACCAACTCTTTGCGGATCTCAAAAATTGAAAGCCATTTGGAGTTAGGCCACCCCAATCAACTGCCGCTTCAGCGTGGTGGCAATCTAGTTCCACGCCTTGATGAGCTAAATTGAAATGGTTGTTGGTTTCCCCACAAGCCCCTGGCACTTCACTGGATACCAAAGCTTGTTCGTCATTGATCGCAGGTGGATAGCCTAATCAAATACCGTCTGCAAATAGGTGGCACGTTCTATTCTTACCAGTTTGTCTTGCTTCCTTCTTTACTATTTTTCTCTAACTTTTTGTACTAGTTTGCTTTAAGTTATTCATGGAAAACATTTTGTTTACACCTCGCTTTTATAGTTTCTTGATCGGTTTGAAATCGAAAAGCAGATTAGTATTATGCAGGTGATGACGCAATTAGGCGCATTTGTGATTTTCTATTTTTCTGGATTTTTTTCCTCGCTCAATCTTTGCTGGTTCTAGGGGAATCTAATTTTCTTCAAACATTGTGATCTCTGCTTTGCCCCTTTCAGACAAGCTGGCAATCAGCTACAGAACTAGGACAGCGTGTTCCATATGCAGCCAACCTAAATCTTTTTTGCGACCCACAAACAAGAGCTTACGGAAAGCATTCAGCACAAACAATTTTTCCACACTTAAGGCTTAATGTTTGGAAGCACATGCGTATGCAAGAGTACATTTTGTGATATGAAACAAGTCCAGTCTAAATATAGAAATCGAATCGCAGACAAAACACCGTTCAATTGTCTCCAACTTGCTACCACCAACATTACTATTGATATACGAGTGTTAAGAGTCTTCACCAAAAGAATCACATGTACCTTTGCAATATATTTAATTAATCGTTCAATTGTCTTTGCTTTTGATATAGTTTTGACCCTTAAATGCACGGTGTGCCATGTACGACACATTCTGAAAAAAACGAGTTAATTTGTGTGGCACATGAAAGGAAATGGTTCTTATGTTTTGTTTGTTCCTTTTTTGGCACGTACTCCTATTTCAATGAAAAATTACTTACTTCAAAACTCTTTCCCGATTTCACTTGGCTAATCTCTACCTCCTTTTTCCTGCACTCTTCTGTGCAATTGACTCGATTAGAGTCTACCATGAAATGTAAATGGCATTTTCACCAAAAATGAGTGGAGCTTGCCTTCACTCACTACATATTTTTTCTCTGTTGACCTAATCTGTATCCGCTAGAAGTAAAATGAGAGCTCTTCCTAATTACAAAATTCTTGAATTCTACACTGGTGTAGTTTTGATTGAATCGCTTTCATTCCACGGCATGTCTTTTTTCAGACATATTTTCTTTTTCTAAACTTCTTACCTCTGTTCCTTAGTCTCTTAATCTTTACTGTTACCAAGTAATTACATCACCATCATTCATCCCTCTACATGATTAACTCACCCCTCCATTTTTAATACATTACATAATTCCGCTTTCTGTTCCTCTGGAACACCTACTTGATCGATTCTGTTTTACTTCATTTGTTTTCTATGTAGAAATCTTTTCACTTCAAGGGAGATTGATTATTACCACCCTTTTCAAGACTCAAGAAGAACCTCGGGTCTTAAAGTGAATAAGGTATTCGATTGGATTATTTTTGTGATTTCGTCCCTTTTTACAACTCTGATTACCCGCTTTTCGTTACCGTTCTTTTGCCAGTCGCTCATTCAAGAATATCTTGTAGCCTAGGCGAGAGGTTCTTCATGGTATGAATTCTGATCATTTCACTATTGTTTTTATGTTCGTTACAACCATTCCTCATTATAATGAGCGCTTGCCTTTTAGCTTTCAAAAACTTTGCTGAAATGATTTGCTGCTGACTTCGATTCCGACGTTTTGCAGGGGATCTCATTGTTTTTCTTTATCTTCGGTAGTTCACTTTGCTTTTTTGACACTACACACCAAGGGTCGTCAAACTTGCTTTATAAAAGACCATCCTTTGAAAGAACCGCTACGCAAGCAAGTCTAGGTTTGCACCGCACAATATACGTCAGTGCTCTTCATCCTTTCTGTGATCGCGGAACCCCTGATGTACTTTCGCGCTGTCACGAAACATTTTAACGCGCTATTAGCATAGTTTTGGTACCATTATTAGTGAAACAGAATAGCATTTTCAATAACAAACACTTTGTTGTGTTTCTCTCATTGCAACCAGGCCTTAAATTCATGTTATTGGGGCTATTTGGAGGTGACCTCCAAAAAAAAAAAAGTCGACGCCTTTGCTTGAGCCACGATTGCGTCGGGACTGTGTAGTCAGAACCCTTGTGTATCCAAAAGAGAAGCATTCTATAACATAGACGCATCAACATACTAAAGCAAGATATCATTTTTTCCTAAAAGCACAAGAAACCTACGGAACCCCACTACATCTTTTGCGGAACCTTTGTTGAACAGCATTGATATACCTCCAAATGCAGAACGGCAACCTACTTTTTTTTTGGAGATTACATTTCACAAAGTTGAAATTGCCAAATTTTCCACTCCAACAGTGAGCGAAGATTATTCGTTTTCTTTCTCTTTTGAAGATCATTATTCACGACAAAACTACGCATTTGCGGTCTTCCATCAACCACAAACTTTAAAGTGACGCACCGCAATTCACACACCCCTATACTCCATCACTGTACACTAAGACAACATCAGTCAAAAAATCCGCAGTCAAGAACCCAAAGAACCGCGGGTTAGCCACTATTGCTATGTACGGAACCATGTCTAATTACTTATGTAGTGTCAAACGCCTACTGGAAGCTTAGTAGAGTGATTGGCAAAAGTAAAAAAAAAGTTCAGCATCCACTCAGAGACATGAAAAACACCAAACTTTGCATCTCTGCTTATCGCTATGCTTTCTCTGTCATTCACATTGTACTTTCCTAAATTTCACTTAAAATGTGATTTATAGTGTAGCGGTTTCGAAACAGGATTTTGTATTTACAGTGTTTTCGATCTAAGTTGATCATTTTATCTTTTTAATACTTTTGATTAATTTCTTTGTTTGCGCAAATTAGGGCATATTTTACAAGTTCCTAATTTTGCTTTGAGCACACTTTGAATTGGTTAAAGTTATTTGACTTTGCTTTAACTGTATTTAGTTGGTTCAATTCATTTCAATCGATTCAGGTAAAACTTTTGTTAACTGCGTTCAGTTGGATTCGGTAAAATTTGTTTCGGTTTGGTTTAGTTCGCAAATGAATGGATCCACCTTTTGTTAAATATTAGTCATCGAGAAGCGGCAGCAAAGCTCCACAGTTTAATGTACTATTACCAGTTATCCAAACTGATGACCCCAAAAAGAAGCTACGCCAGCCCGATGTAGTCAAAGAAGAACCACACATTCGGAGTTGTTACTGTCTTCAACGTTGGACAAGTTTTGCTTTTTTTTGTGGTACGCACAATCATTGAACATTCGTCTGCCGACATTTATTGTCTCTACTCATACTGCAAGGATCTGTGCTGTTTTCTCTTATTAACGATTTTTGTTTCTTTACCACCAACTGTTCTCTGGATGCTGAAGACGTGGATTATTGATTCTTGTTGTTTTTATGTTGCTGCGCAAAGCAGTAATTAAGACCTGGTGTTTTGATCCTTACTAAAGTGAAATTTTCTTTACGATGAACCCAATCAGCCTAGGCTTTAGCCTTTCTTCTGTGCAGACATTTTCTGCTACAATTTTACTTTTTTGTATGAATAGGCTCACTGCGAAATTGTTCGAAAAATTTAGCCCGTTCTGCAAGCTTCCTTTAGCTTTTATCGACTGTATAATAGCAAGAAAAATAAATAATTCTTCTCTTTCTTGAAGAACCCGAAGGCTCTCTCTTCTGCTTGTCTCTTTGAGATTTTAGAGACTCTGTGTTTACCCTGCTAGCAGGGGTCTACCGGTTTTTGCAGCCTTTTTGCCAAGCACACTTTGTGGGGATAAACACCTTTCAGTTTCCTTTTCTTGATGTCTTCTGTTACTAGCTCTATCCACCTCTTCTTTGGTATGCCATCTTTTTTCCGTGAAAAAGATTTTTTCTTGCAATTATCGGTGCTTTACTATCAGTCATTCTTTCTACAAGCCTATACTGAAGAACGCGAAGGCATAAAGATAAATAAAACTGTCTGCCTTAACATTTGAAAGAGCAGAATCGTTTGATGTCGTTTTTCAGATCTTATTTGGGTGGTACAACAATGCAGTCATAGTGGGGTTTGAACTCATAATTCTTCGATTTAATTACTTACAAAACCGGTGCCCCAACCGACGATGCCGCATTTCGTAATGTACTCGCATTTGACAATCCAAGGAACCCCAGCAGCTGCGGGGTTCACGGCAAAACTGAAAGCTGTGATATGAAAGACAAAGACAAAACGGCCGAGTCCGTGGCAGGCGCAATAGAGCGTCCACTTTGCAGTCGGTACACCTGGATTGAATTCACTTGTCAAGTCACACCAAAAACTATAAAGTGGTATTGCAAAGATCATACATAACACTCAGCAGTTAAGCCGAGATAAAAATTTGAAACCAATTTTACTCAGGACTGAAATTTGTTTGGGCACTAAAAACTGTTTTGGTTAAAAGCTCAACAACCTCATGATGCTTTTTCACAGGGTCGCACGATGCAACATAGCCATTCCGCAAAAAACTAAAAAATTCTTTCTCCGACTAAAACTTGGCTAATACTTATTCCAGAACACGCACGCAGGCTTGTTAGAGTGTGGAACAACGTATTTGTTTAAATTATTACCATGTACACATTACTTATCAGGTTAAAACACGATTGGGCAGCATTGCCACTGATATTTTGAACAAATGCAACATGAAAACATCAGATACGCAAGGAAGAGACTCACATCGAAACAACGGATCGCAAACTGAAAAAAATGGCCAACTTAAATTAAATTGTTCGGCTACTTTTAGAAAGCAATTTACATGACTATGCATCATGCGTGCTGTACGTACATAACACACAACTCCAAAGTCCAAATCGCAACTCGAATCTATAAGTACTGTGCCGTACAGTCACGTTGCGCCAAAGACTGGCCAAAAGCTTTGAACAATTCTAACAAATACAGTCAAAACTACCTCTTCCAAACGTTTCTTGATTACGTGGAATTGGATAAGTGACAAAAACAGTCAAAAGCTGTCGACAACATAGGTTACTGCAATAAGGCGTTGGGTTGTGATCGCGAGACAGCGGGTTCAACGCTCAAACTGGCTTTTCGTTGTTGTGGTCTTAGGATAGTAACTTTACAGTAATTTCCTGGCTTGAAAGCATGCTTGTGGTAAAATGACTGTACCAGCAGTACTGGTAACTCCGAAGCTGGTCTACATACAACAAACAAACGGAGGATAAAAAAATATAAATAAACAAACAAACAAGTTATGATGATACATCAAGCTGCTGTATCATGTACATACGAGAGGAAACTTAAGTGTGTTAATGAAAATACTAACAGCAAATAGAATTCAAACACGATCGAAAATATCGCTGCGCAAAAACTAGTTCGTAGTCTTGACGTTTCATGTTGTGCAGTTATTGAAACCAAGACTTGGAATGAATTTTTAACGTGATGCCCATTGCAACAGCTCGCCGAGTTATGATTTCAAACGAGCACGGAATCAATAACACGGCAAACAAAAAGTGAGCAAGATGACAGAGATCAACGATACCGCCGGTAACACATTATTCTGCTAGCGTTCCCGCAAACACGAGTCAACTTCTTACCTTTTTCCTTCATGCATAAGGTCGAAGGATTTATTTATATCAGCAAGCGTCATCATATGAGTGACAAACTCGTCGATTTTCAATTCTTTTTGTAAATACTTTTGTACCAACAGCGGCACGTTGTCAACACTTTTGTAACCTGCAAATATCGATCATTAACAAATCGCACTAACTGTTGTGGATCGGGATTTCGGGTTGACAACCAATATGATATGCACCTTTATCTTCTGATAACCGAAAAATGTTTTATCGTTTCAGGCATAACTTGAGTTCATAATCGCTTCAAAGTTGTCCGTACAGCTGAAACGGTGCTGTTTTATCAACGCACTGCAACCATGCACGAAAATTGAGGTACAGTACCTATTTGTAATGGCAGAACCCATCACACCTCAAAACTGTCCAACTAGTAAATTCACCTCCAAATGCAGTGCCTTTCCACGTCCTTCCCGTAACGAGGTAAAACGGTCTCGTTGAAATTTCCTGACCACCGCCAGCAACACCGATAATTACTGACACTCCCCAGCCTTTGTGGCAAGCATGAAGGGCAGATTTCTAGTAAACGATATTCACATTACATGAAGAAGACGTTTTTATTCGCACTAAGAGATTTGAAGTCGGAAACCTAAATTGACAAACGAACGGTTGCGTGAATAAGGTCAAAACTTGGAACAAATCTACAGCGTTGAACCAACAGTCGTGATTTATTGAGCCAAATGAATATCAAGAGTAGTACTTTTTGAACATATTAAAGTTAACATAGAAAACCTAGCGTAAACAAAAAACCCTACGCCGAAGCTTTTCGTATCCTCTCGAGATATGCTCCCCTGGTTGAAAGATTAGAGTGCAAGAAAGATCAATTTTATAATGACATGGCAAGTGAGTAAGATTTGCAAAACCCTGGTGAAGTGGTTCTTGGTATGGGAGACTTCAACGGAGATGTTGGGAAACGGATTGATGGTTTTAAAAGTGTGCATGGTGGGCATGGAATTGGCAAAAGAAATGTTGAGGAAGAAAACTACTCGAGTTTTATGATGAAAAGAAGTTGTGCGTGGCAAATACATGTTTTAAAAAGATGAAGCAGAGAAAAATAACATACAGTATGGGTGGAAATGATACTGAGATTGATTTTGTATTGGTTGGTAAAAACAATAGAAAATATTTAAAAGACGTGAAAGCTATCCGCTGGGGTAACAAACATAGACAGAAGAAAGTAGTGAAGAACGAACAAACTATTAGAAGGAGGGTTTGAAAGTTAAAGGAAAACAACATGAAAACAAAATTTTAAGAAAGAGTTAGGGAATCGGTTGATGTTGATGCTCTGAATCTATGGAATACTTTTAAAAATAGTGTGCAGCAGGCTTGTGATAAAGTATGTGGAAAGAAGAAAAGTAAAAAATCATGGGGATACATGGTAGTGGAATGAAGGGGTGAAAGAAGCAATACAACAAAAGAAAGTGGCATATGCGAAGATGTGCAAAAATCAATTAGAAAAAAACAAGGCTAAATATAAAAATACCAAAAACCGAACAAAAAAAATGGTTGCTAATTCTATGAGGAAAGAAGCTGAAAAAGAGTTATCAAAATTGAACAAAAAACCAAATAACATTTTCACACTGAAGTTCATGAAAAAAAGGCGTAAAAGATATTGAAGGAGGTAGATGCATGAAAGGAAAATACGAAGGTTAGGTTTCAGTGAAAAAGACAGAAAAAGAATATGGAAAAATGACATGGAGGAGATTATGAATAAAGAGAATGATTGGGACCACATGACAGAAGCTAATATGGTAAAGGGACCTATTAAAAATGGTACCCGAGAAAAAATGGCGATAGCAATAAAAGTGATGAAACCAGGAAAGGCAGCTGGACCCTCTGAAGTATGCGCAGAGATGATATCTGCTTGTAGAGAAGTAGGGGTTAGTGTGATAGTGGAACTTTGCCAACACGTGTTAGATGGGAAAGGAATGCCAGATGAAAGGCAAACAAGTGTGCTGGTACCAATTTTCAAGGGAAAGGGAGATGTAAGAAACTGCAATACTTACAGAGGAGTAAAGCTGTTGGAGCACGCAATAAAGATCGTTGAGAGAATGCTGGGGAGAAGAATTCGCAAATTAGTAAATATTGATTTAATGCAGTTTGGTTTTATACCTGGAAGAGGAACGACAGACGTATTGTTCGTAGCGCGAAGAATGCAAGAGGAATACAGGGATAAGAAGAAAAAAAATTGTACATGTGTTTTGTGGATATTGAGAAGGCATTTGATAGAGTTCCAAGAAAGGTGATGGAGTGGGCGATGTGAAAGATTTACCAGAAGTAATCGTAAGAACGGTGATGAGTCTCTATTAAGGGCAAAAACGAAAGTTCGAGTGGGATCTGAGTTATCTCAGGAATTCTTGGTACAAGTTGGACTACATCAAGGATCTGTGTGGTCGCCACTGCTTTTTGCAATTGCAGTGGATGTAATCTCGGAAAATGCAAGAGAAGGATTGATGAATGAAATTTTGTCTGAGGATGACTTTGTTATAATCACTGAAAATATGGAGAATTTGAAAAAGTTTTTTAAATGGCAAGAGGCGTTTGAAAGCAAGGGGCTGAAGGCAAACCTCAAGAAAACCAAAGTGATGGTGAGCGGTTCGAAAGGAGAGGTCCTCAAGAGTAAAGTTGATCCATGTGCCAAGTGCGGCAAGAGGGTGATGGCAAATTCGGTGATGAGTAGAAAGTGTGGTAAATGGGTACATGGTAGATGCGCGAAAATGAAGAGGGCGAATTCAACTCTGGCAAAAGGTTTTGTTGATACAAAGGAAGGAATTGTGGAACCAGGTGAAGAATTATCATTTTTTGACCAAGTTGACTTTGTGAAGAGTTTTAGTTACTTGGGGGACAGATTGAACGCCAGTGGTGGAAGTGAAGCAGCCGTAACAGCAAGAACGAAAATTGGATGGATAAAATTTAGAGAATGTGGGGAGTTACTTTATGGGAGAAAGTTTTCATTAAAAATGAAAAGAAGGATCTATCAGAGTTGCGTAAGATCAGCAATGCTGTATGGGAGCGAGACGTGAGGTCTAAGGGAGAATGAGACGGCAATTTTGAGAAGAACTAAAAAGCCATGATAAGAGCAATGTATAGAGTTAAGATCATTGAGAAAAGAAGGAGTCAAGAACTTATGAGTTTGTTGGGTTTAAAGGATACTTTAGATGGACCAGCCAGGGCGAGTGGAGTGCGATGTTATGGGCATGTTTTGAGAAGGGATAATGGTGATGTTTCAGAAGAGCGTTGGATTTTGAAGTGGCGGAAAGAAGAAGACGTGGGCGGCCGAATATGACGTGGAAGGGACAAGTGAAGGAGCATGTCAATCAGATTGGACTGAAAAGGGAGGATGCCATTGACAGAGTGAAGTGGCGTAATGGTGTTTACGAACTGTCGAGAAACACGAAGTGAATCCGGCTACCTGCGCTAACGCGGACAAAACTGGATTTCTTTCTCTCTCTCTCTCTCTCGAGGATGGTTATACTACCAAAAGCTACTCACGAAAAAGCTAGCACAAAAGAACTAGCCACAAAAGAGCTAACCAAAAAATAGCTAGCCGCCAAAAAAGCTAGTCCCACAAAAGAGCTAGTGCTACAAAGTAACTAGCCATAATAGGCCTACACACAAAATAGCTATATAAGAACATTAAAACAAAAACTAAATACTTCTTCCATGCTCAACACTACAACTTCACATCGTAACAATATTTCACGAGCTTAAAGGACTAATACATACTCATACTATGTCTAACCATCATCCCTTTATATTCAGCAATTCAAAAATGAAAGCAATTATTATAGGCTGTTTTAATTCATACTTTTGTAGCCAGCCTTTTTATGGCACTAGCCCTTTTTTGCTAATATTTTTTTGTGGTCTGGCTTTTTTCTAGATATCTTTTTGTGGCCCCAACACTTTTAAACTAGCTCTTTTGTGCCTAGCTGTTTTATGACCAACTCTTATGAAGGAACACCCTCGGGGACTTCATCATAGCAAATAAATCTGTAAACTCAAAAATAAATTTAATGTTTAATAAAAATTAATTTCAAGACATATTTACTGTTTATTATCCATCATTTTATGTGCTTTACGTAAACGATGCTTCATCTTCAATTCATCAGGAGATGCTTAACGTCTCCTAAATGTGCCTCATAAGCAGCATCCCAAATCTTCGTTTCACATGTGAGGAGGCCCCAGGCCCATTACTATTATTTCTTGATGTTTGAAGTAACGATCAGCAACGAAAAATTCAATATCAGTGTTATTACAAACCATCTTTCACAGATTCACAGGGCTCTTACATTTTAACAGCATAGTGCCTTTGTCCTGAAAACGAGGACTTATCACTTGTTTATTGCATCGTGCGTATTTACATTCATCAAAGGGCTCGTTACTGAAAGCCAAAATTAAATTTATTTAAACGAAACGGACACCCAAAATCTTTCGTCTTAAATGAGATAGACAGGTTAAAGACAAAATTTAACAGCCATCAACAACGATTCCCCGCCGCTTACATTAACAATACCCCTAGCTTAAATCCTTATTTAACCCTTCCACACATTGTACCCATCTATTAAATTCGATAAATGCATTGCTGCATTGTTTAGTGACAGACTGGGTACTGATATAAAAATAGCCCTCAAAACTTCGTATTTCACCCTTAAATTTCCTCTACCTGCTCTTTTCTGCTAGAACAGGGATGGGCAATTGTTTTGGCTTGCGGGCCGCATCGCGGTCACAGAAGCTGGCTGAGGGCCGCACTTTTTGACGAACGCATTGGTATATTATTTTAATTGGTTTGCATTTTAAATTTGGTATAACATTGAAAATCAACAATTATTACAAAAATGAATCAAAGTAGTTTTATTCAATTGGAAATGCAAGCACATTTAATTTTCAAAGTCTATCAATGAGAAAAATGCACCCAATCACGTTCTTCTACATTAATTAATTTTTTTTGATTATTGGCTTGAGGCTTTCGTGGGCCGCACAAAAGCTCGTCGCGGGCCACAGTTTGCCCACCCCTGTGCTAGAATGTTGTCTATCAATATACACGTTCTTGTGACAAGAACACGTCATACATCGGTATAACGACTAGACAACTCGTGACTAGCAATTGGTAAGAATTGAAAACCATCTTTCCAATAACCAAAGTTCATCTAACAATGAAACCGAGCTAACGGAAGCGCTGCTAATTAAACACCTCGAGCCATATTTAAACATAAAATCTGGTCATTCACAAGGAATCAAGTCGTTTTTGCAGGTATCGAGGGGTGCAGTGTTAAAACGACAATACTCTCATCAATAATGTCCAGTACTAAAGCATTAAATTCATCTTTGAATTTACAGATTTATTTGCCTTGATGACGTCTTCGAGAAGGGACAAAGAGCTTTGGCGTTTTTTGTATACGTTAGCTTTGTTACGTTAACTTTAATGTGTTTAATAAAGTACTGTTCTTGATATTCGTTCGGCTCATTAAATCATGGAAGTTGCCCATCCCCTATTTCAAGTCTATGACCCAATAATCGTGACAATGTTTCTGCTATATGACACGAAATTGTAACCAGACTCTTAACTAGTAACAGCACGAGTCCGGTGAGCCCAATGCAACAATACAAAAAGATATGAAAACTGAATAATGCTGCGTTTGAAGTCAAGAAAAGGATACAAAATTATGGTAGTTACTTATGCCAATCGCTCGCTGGACGAGCAACAAGAGGGGAAGCACTACCCCCATATACTTTTAGCTAACCCAAGCAAAGAAAAAAATATCAAAATCTTGGCACATTTTGGTGCGAGACAGATTCGCTTCTTTTTTAGAAACGTCCTTCCTCCTCAATAAAGATATATGCTAGTAGCTTCTAACCATTGTATTAATGTTTCCAATACATTCGAAAGTATAATCGCATCCGCCATCGGTCATCGCTATAATTGCATCTTCAACTGTTCCCTTCAAATCCTTCGGATTAACAAATTCCGTCGCTCCAAATAGCTTTGCTGTATCAGAAAAACAAAGTAAATTGATTACAGAAACGTATCGAAACAACACCAAAGTCAATGCTAGTTCAAAAAAGCAGTAAACCTCTAATAGGTAATCGCATTCAACTATATTTTAACCAATCATTTCGCTTAAAATATCTATTATTGATCTATTATGCTACCGTAGCACTATTTTTCCAGGTTGCAAGGGTTTCTTTCGCCGTCCTCAGTGCCTCGCTGATTCTGAGCTTAGAGCGAAACATGTTAAAAGGGTTTCCCGTGTTGTAATGGGGGTTAAAACAGTTAAAACCGAAGTCATAAGTTCTGTAGCTAATGACATCAACGGTCAGATTCGCGAATTTTCCACCTGCTTCCAATTGATGGTATAGGACTTGGAATTCGCTACTTTAGTCTCTGACGGGAATACTATGAATTCGCGGGTTTAGTACTTGACACAGATTGATGGAGCTGACCTCGGATTTTGTGGCTTTATACTCATGATGACAACGCTTCAACTATGGGATCAGGAATCGGAAAGTTTGGTGCCAGATTGTTTTACTCATGCTTATACTTACGTATTTATTCGTACGCTCATTCCAGCAGTGCGAATTGCAAAGAGCATACCTAAGGCCTACGCAGTATATGATCTATACCAGCGCTTCTCAACCGATGGGCTGCATCGGTATACCGCATGGGCAGCGAAGGTCCTTCAGGTGGGCCGTGAAACGTTCCGCCATAAATTAAAGATTTTTTTGAAAAAAATTATGAACTACGAAAGCTGAAAAAAAGTACTATAAACTTAACACTCTGTCGTTTTGTAGCAACTTCCTTCCTGGAATAAATAATTGTTCTGAAACAAATTTCTCATGAAGTGGGCCCCAAAACAAAGTCACGGCGAAAAGTGGTCCATGACATCAAAAAGGTTGAGAAGCACTAATCTATTCTATACCAAACTTCAGAAAGTATAATGCGGGCACCTCTTCTTGAAAATTTGCAAGCCACATTTTTTGTTTGTGTGGGCAGTTCATAAAGAGCATAAACAAAAAATGTTCAGATGGTAACACTTCCTATCACTTTTAAATGACTCACCGTATTCGAACTTGCTTGGATTGATATCCACGCCGATGATGCGTGCAGCACCAGCCGCTTTGCAGCCCATTACTGCAGCGAGGCCGACAGCTCCAAGTCCCCACACAGCACATACTGAGCCACTTTCAACCTAACGTAAAAGACGGTTTAGAAATGGAGGCCTCGTAAGTAAAATTGTATCATGAAAATTTGAACGTGAATGTCAGAGAATTCCGGCAAACATATCGTAGCAGCGTTTCTGTGACCTGAGAACAAAAATATACAGCATTATACAAACAACACAACAAATACGTGCCTTGGCAGTGTTAAGAGCTGCTCCATAACCGGTTGGTATGCCACACCCGAGCAGACAAACTTTATCGAGAGGAGCGTTTTCATCCACCTGGAAGAAATAAAATTGGTAACTTTGAAGAAAAATTACTTGCCAACTGCACATCAACTTCGTCTCGATAAAAATGTGCCACTATTTTTGTTCGCAAAAATTAAAGGATAACTGGCCAGAGACTCTTTATGAAAATTATTCCATTTCCATACATGCTTACCTCATCAGAAGAGTCTTGAACTGAACAATTTTAAGATGGTGTTTGAAAAAAAAGTGATTTTGGCACACCAGTAATCGTTGAAAACAACTATTGACGCTCCTACAAGTACAGATACCTTGCAAAGAGAAATATCAGCCACTACAGTGTACTGACTAAATGTTGATGTTCCCATGTAATGATAGACTGGTTTTCCTTTACAAGTAAAACGCGACGTACCGTCAGGCATGACACCTTTGCCCTGCATTAAAATAATCAATAATTAACTAAGAAACTTAGCGCACTAAACCTATCGCTAAACTATCGAGCATAATGGTATGATAAGCAAACACAACGTGGACAACAGAGAACAAATTTATTTACCTGAGTACCTCGAACCTTTTGACATAAATTGGTCTTTGGATTCTTGCAAAACTTGCAGTCATGGCACTGTGGAATATACAACGGCACCACGTGGTCGCCTATGCACAGTAAAAGTTTATAAATGAAAATATTTGTTAAAAAAGGCTTTACCAACGACAATATCACTTACCGATGCGATGTCATACTGGTTAGAGCATCCGCTTCACAATCGGTAGACCTGGGGTTCATTTCCTAAGTTGAGTATTACCAAAAGACTTTACAAATAGTATCCACAGCTTCCCTGCTTGGCGCTCAGCATAAAAAAGGGATAGTGTGGACAACAAGCCGGCAAGCTTGCTTAATGTGTCCTTGGGCAAGGCACTTAACGGGATGCCTCCACCTTTTATGTGGCAGACAGATGGCCCACCCATACTTCACCGGGTTGCAATTGTGAAGTTGCTAACCCAGCATGTCGCAAAAGGCGACTCTTGGGTACCTACCAGTGGCAGTCTGCCTTGTTGCTGGTGGGGCTACCAGTCAATCATGACTGGTTCGAAATGGGCAGCCATTTTTCTCGGAGCCTAATATCAATTAGGTTGATGGCATGAACCTGAATTGCCGTTTGTACCGTACCTCCATCCCAAGGAAGAGGAGGAGCAATCACAACAACAACAAAAACAATATCACTTGGCATAGCTTAAGTAATTTTCTAGTTTAAAATCAAAGATTTTACCAGATATTTTAACGCATCCAACAGCAGCAAGAATTAATTGAACTACTGATAACCATCAAAATAAAAAAAAATAAAACACAGCTATTGTGAGCAGGCATTGCAATAAAAATATTAGTTTGTACCTGGTTTAAATTTTGTTACTCCATCTCCTACGCTTTCAACAATTCCACCTCCTTCATGGCCTAAAATAACTGGGAAAAGACCTTCCGGGTCCACACCACTCAAAGTGTATGCATCAGTGTGACATACTCCAGTTGCTATAACCTTCAACCTGACCTGCAACATACGAAAAAATATATGATTAACACTATGGTGGCGTAATGGTAATAGCTACCAACTTTGGAACAAAAGGTCTGTAGTTTGATACTCCATAAAAACACCAATGGCACTTGTCAAAAAAGGGATCCAAAATTTAAAGTGCTGCATTGCTCCAACAAAACGTCTGGTTCAAGTGAGTGAGTTGAAGTAAGCAGGCACTCTATCACCACAACTAAAATCCAGTGAAAATGCAGGAAAAATGAAGCAAAATAGACTTCTATTCTTTAATTAGAGCAAAAACACTTTGTAGTTACATAAAAACAAATCAGGAAACAGGAAATGATTTAGAGAACAATATACAGGGATTACTACTGCATGTAAGGCTAATTTAAACTATGCAATCATTCTATTGTTACGGCTATACAATTTTTTTCCACTTACAGAAAAATCTCCATAATGATGCATGAAAATTTCCGAGTTCAGACCTGCTTTGGAATTACCAGTACTGCTGGCTCAGTGCAACCTAGTAGGAAAAATTCCTGTCAAGTGCCTTTCCCAAGGCAAACAGTGCAGTGAACTTGCAGTCTTATGACTATCATCCAGTGCTAAATCACAGTGAGCTAGACAGTAGTAAGCAAAAGTACTCTCAGCAGTTTAATGAAATCACTGTACAAATTGTAACACCATTACAGTTTATGCTTTTGTACATTCAACACAACAATGGCATTGAGGAAAACAACACAAAAAATTGAAAATAAAACATTTTTAATATTAGGAATATATATTTAATTATTAGCTTCTTATTGAAGAACTTTGGGGGTAGTACAAATCAATTTCATGACAGTGAAACCACAAATACACTGTAGTAACTCCAAAACAATACATAAGTTGTGTAATCTTGAAGCATACCTCATGAGCTTTTGGAGGAGCAACTTCAATTTGTTCAATAACAAGTGGCTTTTTGGCTTCCCATGCAACAGCTGCTGAGCACGTGATAACCTAAAAGTAAGCAATTTAATAACTATCACTCCAAATCATGCAATATACTAAAAAAAAAACGCAAAACATAGTCAACTAACACAATGCTTTTCATAATTTAAGCTAAAAGCAACAATTTTGTTAGAAAACAACAGTTTAAACTTTACTTGCTTTCTTCTTTTTACGTTCAATGTAAACAGTGTTTAGGACTGCAGCATATTATCAAACTATTTGGTAATACTAGAAAACAGCAAATGCAGAGGTATACATTCAGTGGTATACTCAAGAGAGGGCTTGACTGGAAATCATGCACAAAAAATGGAAAATTATTTTATTTGGGCAGGCAGAATTCTAGCCTTCTTTTGGTGATTTCACTACAATGGCAAAAACGTTTAATGAGCCAATGCAGCAACAACCTGTGTAATCTCTCAAGGTTATAATTGCTTTATGTTCTTATGCAACAAGTTGAAATGCAGAATCTCACTGAATGGTCAAGAGTATTAAGCCTATACAATACCACTGCAATGCAAAAATTTTGAAAAATTATGAATCAGCACTAGTTATGGTTCAGGTTAATGTTAGGATTAGAATTGAGCTAGAACTGCAGTTAAGGTTTGTTGGCAGAATTTCTTTTGGTGATTTCATTTCTATGTTCTAGTAGTATCCATTCTTACAGTTATCCCTAACCCTAAGCTATAGCACCCATGGGCCTATGTAGCACTCTATATTTGCCAGCGGAAAGGAAGATTGCTTTCATGAGATCACTGTAACAAAATCACTGGCTACCGAAGTGGGGTGGAGAGGAGTGAAAAGCATGCCCACTTATACCTAACTAAATTCTTGCATAGCAGCAGGAGCCGACTAAATTATGACATACAAAATACCAAATCTAATTATTTAGGCATGTTTATTCTAATTTTTTGAGCTACATGTCTTAATACTAGTATATTATCAAATTATAGCTTAAAATTCAAGCAATTAAGCTAACAGTAGCCTACCTTCCCCTTAGTTGCCATTTTGTAAATAATCTTGAGAAGTTCAAGCTTTGTGCAATGAAAACTACAAATTTCTATATTAGGCTTACTTGACTTAGAACTGCAAAAGATTGATTCTACTGACAAATGTGAACAGATAAATTATAAACAGGATCAAGTTACAAGTACTGCTGTACCAGTGTACTGTAGAGGGTCTACTAGACGTATGGTTACTCACTAGTTTGAAGTTGGGCGATTAAATAGTGTTTTCCATGCTTTGGTAAAGCATTTGGTTATGCTACCACTGACCATTTAGTTACTTTCAAATTCTTTGGCCATACGGTATGTCGATACCTATTGTCTCTACTGTAATACTTTTATTGGTAATCCTGTACTTTAGCGCGGTAAATTATTTAAGCTGAAAGGGCAGTGTACACTGTAGGGTCAGGCCCTACTGTAGGGCCAGGCCCTACAGTGTACACTGCCCTTTTAGCTTAAATAATTTACCGCGCTAAAGTACAGGATTACCCTTTTATTTTATAACCTAGCTATTGTTGTGGATCTACATGCTCGTTACAATTTACTTGTCATTTCAAAAAATATTACTTTACTAGCACAGAACATTTACACAGCTGAAAAGCTAAAAGCTGCATTTACGCAATCTAATGTGATGCAAAACTGCAAAATAATCTTGCAAGTTGTGACCGCAAAAATTTGTAAAACCGTAACGCCTCGGCAACATGAACATATGGAACCAGTGTTGCCAGATTTTCTTCATATTTCCAGCGGAAATGGTACCTAAAAACTAGCCAAAAATAGCCCAACGCTTGCCTGTTGAAAAATAGCCGAAAATTTGCAAAGTTAATCGATACAGGGCCGTAAGGAGAACAGTCCAGGCCCGGCATCAGCACAGTATTTGGTCTCCCATCGATGGCCATAGTCAAGTCAGCCTGTGCTTCACCATGATTTCCAAAAAAGCAGGCCAACGATGCTGTTGCCGTAATCGTTTTGGTAACTTTTCCTTTGGTGAGGCGGTGATCTCCAAAAAAAAAGGTCATCACCTACCAGGCGTTGTCAAATCATCCTATTTTTTGGAAAATAATGCGATGTAGTGCCAATTGAGTCTGTTTTCGAGCTGTTTTTCTAACAAAAATATGCCGGCGACGGTAACAACCTCCATATTACACACAGTTATCTTGAACTTTTACACTTGTTGTTACTCCAAAAACTAGCCTAAAATAGCGGAACGGGATGGAAAAAATAGCCTAAAAAATCGCAACCCGCGACTGCTAAATTTTTCCCGCAACGCCTCATTAAACTAGCCCAATTCCGTAGGAAAACCGAGGAACTGGCAACACTGTATGGAACAGATAATAAACCCATGACGGAACTTTTGAGTTCCCACTACAAAATAAGATCCTTTGTTGGATGTATGATAAAATCAGTTTCTCAGACTTGCTTTGAAAAAATAATAGTTTTTATCATCTTTTTTGGCACTCACGTAATACTAAGGACCCATCAGAGCTGCTGCTCCAGCTTTCCATTGTAAAATTACCACAAAGTTCTCCCTTCCCCTGTCTTCAGGTAGTAACAATTTTGGCTTGGCATTTAATCGCTCAATCAATCATTTTATCTTTGCCCAAATCAGCATATATAGAAAATAAATTAACCCCAGTGGGCAAAAAAATGAGGCGATGGCAAAACGATATACGTTAATACATGCACATGAAAAGAATTTAGTTTAAATTTGAAGATAGTGGCATGGCCATCTACCTGTAAGGTAGCAGATTAATAAAAACACACACGAAGAAAAGCATATACTGCATGTACAAGGTGCCGCAAAATACAATGAAAATAAAAAACTATCTTATTGTAACCCTAACTGGGGAGGCTATCAGGTGCTACACCTTTCTTAAGGGTGATCTGGGAGCAATCAAAGCTAAGAGACATCTCCTTTACATCTCAAGGCATGAAAACCCTGTCGCCGGCTGTAGTTTTAAGTCATACATCTAGGACCAAATTAAACATTTTGAATTTTAGTTATTGCAAAAAAAGAAGTTATTGTGAGTTGGTTGTACCGGTATGGTATTACCAGTTACATTGTTCGCATAAAATTTAATCAGCTCAATCAATAATTAATTTGATGTAGAGTGACCTTAAATGATGAAATAACTTATCATCCTAAACTGATATGCAGTGATGAAGCTTCAGTTTTTTTTTTATTTGCCATATTTATCCTCCATTCACGAGAAAGCAAATTGTATCGCTATGTTTTGGACGGTAAGCCCGCACTCGCTTGGGAGTTGCCATTTCCGGGTCACCTGTCTTCCACATAAAGATGGGGCGCCCCGTTAAGTGCCTTGCCCAAGGACACAACAAGCGAGCTTGCCGGCTTGTTCTCCACGACCTCCTCTAAATGCCAAGCGCCAAGCAGGAAAGCTATAGATACCATTTTTAAAGTCTTTTGGTATGACTCGACAAGAGGATTGAACCCCAGGTCTACCGACTGCGAAGCGGACGCTCTAACCAATACGCCATCGCGTCGGTAAATCAGTAAATCAGTAGTTCAATGCTCTTTTAGGTATAAATGCTTCTGCTTCTTTCCTCCAGAGCATGGATTTCCAAACTATGGCCCGCGGGCACAACCAGCCTGCGAAGACCTCGTTAAAAATTCTGATTGAAGCAAAAAATAATAATTTTCCATACTTTGGTGATATTTCATAAGTATGAGTCACTAAAATAATGATAGTGAGTTACAAATAATTCAAACCAGCTGCAGTACAAAAATTTTCAACTTCATTTCAATTCAGCATTGTTTACGCAACAAGTTTTTGTTATAGCAAAAGTGCCTAGTTTTCTACAATTACGTTATCTCTAACCGCCTATGGACTTGTTGCACCGTAAGGGCGTCAGTTAAAGTTCTAGTCTGTTTGACTCAATCATAGTTCATGATTTTTCTGTTCTGTGAACCACAGAGGAAACATTAGTAAGTATTAAAGTAAATAAGTAAGTGAGGCACCTTTGCTGCTAAAAGTGAAAAATATTGAATTGAAGAGCTCGCTTGTTTTTTTTGTACAGTCCGATGCATAGAGCTGACTTAGTGTAACCACTGAGAAAGCTGTGTGTTTAGAGCAGTGGTTCTTAACCTATGGGTCGCGAAGCCATTGGAATGGGTCGCCAAGGATTTTTTGAGAAAAAAAAGGATTTTTTGTTATTTTTCTGTCAACTCAAATTTTCTTGAAGCGGTAGTTGTACCGGTCGTTCTTCCTCACTATCGATCTTTTTTCTACTTCTCATTGCCTTATTTTTCAATTATGTTGCTTTTTGGTATTAAGTAATTATGACTAAGAGACTGTACAAGGATGAATACCTTAATCTGGGTTTCACATACATATCTCAACATTGCATAATTAAGCCACAGTGTGTTATTTGTGCGGAAGTTTTGAGCAAAGAATCTTTCAAGCACAACAAACTAAAACGACACTTAGAAGCAAAGCATAGCCGACTAGTCAACAAACAGCGAAATTTTTTCGAAATAGAAGAACAGAAACTGAAAAGGCAGAGACTGGATGTTCCTACCAACACAGTGGTTATGCGCCTGCAACAAGCAACACTTGCTTCGTACCTCGTAGCTTGGAGAATTGTAAGAGCTAAGAAGCCACATAACATTGGAGAAGAATTGTTAAAGCCTGCAGCTCTCGATATGGTGCGCACAGTTTATGGACATGAATTTGCAAAGAAAATTGAAGGTGTTCCTCTGTCAAACGACACAGTTAAAAAGCGAATTCAGAGCATGTCATGCGACATAAAAGACCAGGTGATTGAAGCCATAAAAAGGAGTGGGCAGTTCAGTCTCCAGCTGGACGAGTCAACTGATATTAGTGATGACGCCCAACTTTTGACTTATGTACGGTATCAAGGTCTAGCAGAAATGGAAGAAGAGTTTTTGTTTTGCAAGCCATTGCAAACCACAACAGCTGGAGAAGATATTTTTGTGATGGTTGATTTATTCTTCAAGCAAGAAGGACTTCTCTGGAAGCAGTGTTACAGTGTTTGTTGTGATGGTGCACCAGCAATGTTAGGAGCATGCCAAGGCTTCACTGCGCGAGTTAAGCAAGAGAATCCGAATGAGGTGATTGTTCACTGTTTACTTCACCGTGAAAATCTTGCTTCTAAAAAGTTGTCACATGAGTTTCAGAAGGTGATGCAGGAAGTAATTCAAGTTGTTAATTTCATTAAATCTAGGGCTCCCAACTCACGGTTATTTGCTCAGATGTGCTCTGATTTTGGTTGTGATCATATAAATCTGCTGTACTACTCAGAGGTTAGGTGGTTGCCACGAGGAAAGGTTCTTCAACGATTGCTGGAGTTGCGGACTGAGACTGAGATATTTTTGACTGAAAAGAGTCATCCATTGGCCTACAAATTCTCGGACTCAAAGTGGTTGATGCAAGTAGCCTATCTTGCAGATGTATTTGCTGAGATTAATTCCTTGAACATTTCAATGCAAGGTTGTGATCAGACATTAGTTGGACTTGCCGAAAAACTCTCAGCGTTCAAAAGAAAACTAAAGTTGCGGATGAACAAAATTAAAGATGGAAAGACTGCATCATTTCCATCTCTGAGTGTACTTCTGGAGAATGAAACTTTTTCGCTCATCGAAGTCAAAGACATTATCGAGGAACATATATCCAAGCTAATTACAGAGTTTGATCGTTACATTCCAGAAAATGCGCTGAAATACAATTGGATAAGAAACCCTTTCAACACTGAAGCTGAAGACCTACCTAATGAAATTGCAAACATCAGAAAACTTCAGGAGCAGCTTATTGACATCCAGAATGACCAAATACTTCGTTATGACTTTCAACAAAAAAAAGAATCATTGAGCTCTTTTTGGATTAAAGTTTATCAAGAAAAACCCATTCTTGGAGGAGAAGCCCTGAAAGCACTCCTGCCTTTTGCTACAACTTATCTGTGCGAAGCAGGCTTTTCAGCCCTCGCAGTCACGAAGACAAAGTACAGAAACCCTTTACAACCAGAAGATGACCTAAGATGCAGTCTATCATCAAAGTCACCCAGATTTGAGGAGCTGATCAAAACAATCCAGTGCCAAGGCTGTCATTGAATACGTATTGTATTGAATTGTGTTGTGTTGTGTTGCGTGCCCAGTAAACTATTTTATTTGTCGTGGATCATTACACCGATATGCGTCTTAACCTAACAGTAATCAGTATCTCGCATTTAATTTTTGTTTCAGACACAAAATGTTATAAGCGTTGAATATCGATTGCTGTTGCTTTCTGTTACAAATTGATTTTAATGACTTTGTTGAAAAGTAATCAATATTAACTTGTAGCTGTTATAGTAGTAATTAGTGTCGCATTGTTTTCTTGAAACGTTGTTTATTCTCCCAAATCGATAACTTTTAAAAACTAGAAATGAGCATTTCTGCAACATGTTTGTGTTAACTAAGGGTAACTCTTGCTAATATAAAATGTTTTCTTTCGCGATTCCATTTGAATATAATTTACTACTGTGATATACTGGTAACAATAAAAGTTTGGGTCGCCATGATTGATCTGGATTGGATATTGGGTCGCCGTCAAAAAAGGTTAAGAAACACTGGTCTAGAGTAAGCTATTTATGCGAAAAAAAACATCTGGGTACCGTCTGTTTCAGCGGGTTAGTCAACAACTTTGATATGCACATGAAGGCAGTTGAACGAACTAACGAAGAGCTAAATTCGTGGTAAATTTATTTGTCCAATTGATCCAGCGAATAGTTCTCAGCTGAACGTTTCGTGGTTCCGTAGTAGTAGCTGAATAGGCCTACTGTGTTAGCTATTACCTGGAAAGTTAAAAGTTATTCAACCTATTTTGCTCTCTTGTCTTATATTTTACTCGGATTTTCGGAGGTCTAGAAGTTTTAGATTGCCATGCTGCTCTAACAAACAAAGAAAAGTGGCCTTGTAATGGCAAAATTCAAGAAAAATGAGGTATCGATTTTTTCATGGTGGCAGCGGGCGATAAATAACGCGATTTGTTTAATCTGCGACAAAACTGCAGCGATATTTATTTCGTCGTTAATCCATTTTATCCCTTTGTTCGATGTTAGATAATAGGTTCTGTAAGTAAAAACGTGTTTTTTCTTACTGTTTGAAGTTCATTGTTTACGTTATGCTAGTCAAGCATGGAACCCACGCTTTAAGTTTTTTCGTCGAAAATTTGTTTTTTTAAGTTAATCGCACGCCTTTATACGCTGATCACAATGTGTCCCAAAACGACTTGGCTACTTGCTGGCGTTGCATCTCTTCAGCTTGGTATCAGTAGTATAAAGCACTTTAGTTGACTTATTGTTACCTTATCATGTAATTGTTGCTAATTAATTTGTGATAAAATCAGAACTATAATACAGTAGGCGCCGCTTATTATGACCACGGATAATATGACCAGCCGCTTATTATGACCAATTTGGTACGGTCCGGAATTTCTCCATTATAAATTCTCCGTTTGATATGACCAAATTTCGGATAATATGACCACCATTTTCTCCATCTTTCTTGTTACAATACAGTATTTTTTCCCGCCATGCACTTATAACTTCGCCTTTTCAACATGCGTGTTTTCTGTTCGCATGTCTTTTCTGTACTGTTTCAGTACTGTACTTTGTTTTTCTGCCAACGTCACACTGTTACATCAGTTAAACGATGAATTTGACGGTATTTGGACTTCTTGTGGCTTACGGCATCGATTCAGGTGCGGTTATGATGGCTTCGGTTTTTATGACCATTCGGATATTATGACCAAAATGGTCTGGTCCCAAGGTGGTCATGTTAAGCGGCGTCTACTGTATTAGAGGTTACATGTGATGATTTTTTAGAGTTGCGAAATTTTTGCAAAAGCTGATTTGTGAACTCTTTTCTCTACCGATTTTCAAAAATGTTTCAACAAATTGAAGATTATTATAAGGCAATTCCGATAATATATGACATGTACCTTTACTACTTGTTTTTCTCTTAAAAAAGAATCGATTATTTACATCTGCAGTGTAATTTTTCACCCGCACTAAAGAGTGGTATGCTGAGTAAAACCAGGTAAGTATAGTACGTGAAGATTATGATGACGTGCTCACAATTACTGTCGTTTGAAATTTTAGAAAATTTGTTTTCCAGCAATATGTAACTCCAATTAGTTAAGGCTAAGGATTAGTTTTTAATGGCCCGAAAGAAAATTGGGTTGCGACACAACCTTTTCCATTTTTATTTGAGCAATTTTTCTACAACACCTAAGAAACCTACAATTGTTTGACAAGCATCTCAACAATATTTCAATTCATCCCAACACTCTAGCAATGTATTGAAACAACTAAATAAGGTTTTTTGTCACTGGAGCCTAATTGTATTTCAAAGGAAACCAAGATTTTACCACACAATTCGTAAAATGTCCTTTTCTATATTCGCATTTTTTGTGACTAAATAAAGATAACAGTTTATTTCTTTGTGACAATTTCTGCCCCGAAGTTTAAATATTCCTCAAGTCAAAATGACAAAGATAATCCTGGACCGAAGTATAAGCACATTAGCCTAGGCCTATTACTTTAGAGCCGTGATGTGGCGCACGAGAGGATCATTGGCAATCATTCGGTTTCTTTACAAAAGGAACGCGAAACCGGAAGAAAGCAGAAGCAGCATGATTCTTGGCTACGATTTAACCTAGGCCTGTTGCTTTGAAGAAATGTTAGCATATTTTCATACTTATATTATGTATATCAATTGAGGTCACTTGTTACAAGCTACCCTCCGTGTAACGGCGGGAAAAACTAAAGATGATTCCGGCAAGATTCGAATTCATAGCCTCTAAGTTTCCAATCAGATTCTCTAACATAGGAGGTTGCGGGTTTAAAATCCAACAAAACCGTTTTTAGTTTTTCGCTCTGTTTCAAGCTAAGTATAATTTAAGTGACCCTTATTTGGTATAGAACATGTATGTATGGCATGCCTCAGTTTAATGAATTTTTATCTCTGCACATTTGTTATCTGCAGGCCGAGCTAATTTCAACGATACCCTACATATTACAACGTATGTTACAAACCAACTTACTAAGGTGATGCAATTTAGAAAACGCAAAAGTTATCTTTGGTATAATGACTTTTTGCCACAAAAAATATAGAGCACCCAGATTTTTGCTCTAAAAACAGCAAAATTGATAACATAAACTAGGCCTACGTCTACTGATGACTCTTTGATGAAACTTGCATTCGGTCTTTTAAAGTGGTACTTTTATGCGCACGCTTTGCTATTTATCACCTCACTATTCCTCTCTACCAATGAACAAATTGACTACCACTGCGCCCTAAGATTAATTTTGACAAACGGTAAATACATGTGACGCAAAAAACGAACCTTCGTTGACGGTTAAGCCTACCTCTTGCCGTGCAAACTTCGATATGTGACGTGTTAGTTGGGCCATCAATCAAACTGTGGGTGAGATGTACTTCACCCAAAACAGCGTCATCAGGGACGAATTGTTCCTACTTAAGTTCCTCCCTAGCCCCAATCACTTCTACATTTTTGCTAGATTTCTGGGTTTGGTTATTCCGAAAACCAGTTGTTTGTTGATTTCTTTCACTTTGAAATTAACTAATTTATGTTAGACCCGCTACAGAAGCTAATGCTTCTGCTGTGTTGTAGCCTATAATATCTTTAATAGCAAAGCAACTCGAAAAGATAATAAAGATAGATGAGAATCATTAATTATTTATTGAAGACTGACAGCAGCAAAAATATGTTCTTTATGTGCTTGAAGCTGAGGTCTCAGAGTCTAAGCATTGTAGCGTCAATATCTTTTGTTTTTGTTTTGTGTGCCTATGCTTTTCATTGTTTCTTTAGTCGTGTTTTTTGTGTACTGAGCAGAAAGGTTTAAAGGCTGACACGGGCCAGTTAGAATTTTTGTGGGTTCAAAAACGACGGCCATTTTCTTAAGGTCAATTTGCATTTTGTCAAAAAGCGGACGTTTTGGGAAAAAAATTGTGATGAAGTTCTAGTTCTAGAGGACATCCAGGTTATCACCAGAAAGTGATGTTTGGAGGAAAATTAGAAATACACTCAGGGAATAAATTTTTTCCTACACGGCTTTGCCAAAAATTCCGGGTGCGGGTTGCAATTACCCTCTGGACTTTTCTCAACGATAACTAATTGTAGGTTTAGTCTGCTGATATGGACCACGTAATTTGACACGAATAAGTAACTAAATATATTGAGAGGTCGTCAAACTAACATTTTCTTTAATGCCGATCAGGCCAGCCGTTGCGTAATTTTTAGTTTGTAAGTGACGTAGCAGCACAAATAATAATTATTACAGCTGCAGGCTTAACAACTGCCATTATTACAGTGCTTTATTGTGAACATCAAATGCACTCTCTGATCAGTTCTTGTTTAGCATGGCTAAGCAATTTAGGGCATCTACAGCCTTAATTTGGTGCTAATCCTATAAATCTTTATTGATCGGTCTTGAAATTTTATCCGAATGGCAATCATAAGATTCATTCCACTATGCGTGCTGTATTTAGAGATGTGGAAAACCAATAAACTTCCACTAACGTCGAGAATGTGCAAAACGGTTACTTTCTCAGAGCTTTAGGCTTACTTGAACTTAAAGACATTTATTGAAAAATCTTTTTTCATCTCGTCCGTTCTCCTAGTTTCCTAAATCTAGTCTTGCCTAGCACTGGATGTTACAACATACAAGTTGACCATCACTAATCCGGCAATCAGTTTTCCGGATAATCAGTTAACCGGCACTGATTTGACCTACAAAACAGTACCTGAACTCTGTACTGTAATTTTATGATCTTTTTTGTGTAAGTAAGCTGAATTAATTTTGTACTGTACTGTACTGTGCCTGTACAAATTATTTTACCTGTATTTCATTAACATTTCACTTGTCTTTTCTTTTTTAACCAACTTGTCCTGATTTAGAGGATATTTTAGTTTTAAGATGAGGTGGTTAGCAATTGGGTTTGTGCATTCTAAAATAATAAATGGCTAATCCGACACCCCCGGCCCCAATGATTCCGGATTAATGATGGTCAACCTGTACTAATATTTTTCAATGCTTATTTATAATACCTTATTCAGTGACTATATTCATACATTATATTGAATAAACACTCGTGTTAAAACCGTAGATTCTGTCTAATCTGCGCAAATGATAGAAAAAGAGAAAATGCTTGCCTGAGGCTATTAGAAGTTATTTCATGCTTGGCATACAGGTAACTAAAGGAATTTTATTGAGTTTTTGCCGCTTTGTACTGCAACGATTTTTAACGTCACGACAGTTTTTAATCATGACCTAGTAGATTTGGCTTCATATTTCTTCTTCCACATTACCCCAATCGCTGCACGCCGAAAAAAGGTTTGGGAAATACCGTTTTTACAGCCGTTCATGTGACTTCTGTTGACGTGTCGTCGAGTCCACAAAATAAATAATTCATTGCACTTTAAAATGACTTGTCTAGTTCTCTCTAATTCAAATCACAAAATTTATTTGAAATCACAAAATATAAGCGATGTTAAAGTCAAAATTTATTTTGTCATCGCGAAACCATAAATACAAACTCTAAAACAAGTAATATAATTTTTTAAAAGAGCAATTGTCTCAAGGGTAGAAAATAAAGTTGGTGCAATTCGGCACTACCTGGCAATCTTCGGATAGCGAGCTCGATACCAAAATGGTTCCTGCGCTGTTGTGCTTTTGGAAATACATTGCTTGGCTTATTGGTAGCCTTAGGAACAGGCTCGTATCGTGCCGGTAGATACGTAAGCTATTGGCAAGATCCGAAGACGATGCGAACAAGTTTTCCCAATTTATGATCAGAGATTTTGTAGTGAAATAAAAATATTACTGTACTCAACTTGGTAACAGTCCACATTTGATTTCGACTTGTATGCCGAGCCTTGCTGATATAAATTACGACACCTTTACATTTAATTGACTACGAGTAGACAGCCGTAAGACGGCGAAAAACAAAGCAACGTACCGCTAAATATTAAGTTAAAAATGACCACAATGCTTTACAGCAATGCAAATGCAACAAAAACATTACAATAGTCCTCCCAGTGCTTAGAGTATATCTTTTGAGCGAAAAAACGGCATTGTTTGGAACATCAGAATTCTTCTGGACCAAATTTCCAAGCACTGCCAATCAAAACATTACATTTGCAATAACTGAGACAAAAAATTACTTTCGTTGAACTTTTTGGCGAAAAATACAAAAATATTTTTTTTTTAGACAGGAGTGTTTGATTTGTACACCGGAGTTATTGTGCTCCGGCCAGTCCAGTTCCGCAAGATTCCTATATTAAGAGCAGACTTGATGCTCCCTGAACTGAGACTCCTCCGTCGCCTGACAGGTTTTCGGCCAAAGCAAGAGGATGACAAACGACGTTGTAATGCTCTGTACACCTGCAAAATGCCAAGTGATAAAAAAGGCAATATTTGCCAACGCTATCATGTTTAATGCCATTTGACTCCAAGATTTTTTCAAATTAGGCAAAATAAACGTCTGCGTGATATTCGAAATGTGCTTAAGTCAAAGAACTACAGCCCTAAAGCAGTGCTGATGTAACAGCTGAACTAACAGCCAGCGACTGTCAGCACTAATTAAAAAATTCCCTGATTTCAATCGTGTTTCAATCGCAAAGGGTTTTTGCTGCTCAGGAAGTTAAGAAGCCATTAACCTTTCAAAAAAAAAGAGTCCAAAACGCAGAAAACAACTTAAATTTTTCCCGTTTTTGATTTTCCCCAAAAGTAAACTCAGCATACAGTCTAATAAAATTGTCGGAAACAATTCCATAAAACGTTTTTCAAGCTAGCAGAATGAAACTGAATACGGAATCTGTCTTAACCTAGCCTTAGGTTATTATTTATTTAACTGAATTGAATTACTTACGTCGTTATTAAAAACGCAATAAATAAGGAAAATGGCAACACCCTGAATGGAATTGAGAATAACAAATATCAACGAAAGAGCATAACTTTTGTATCCAACTGTTCCAAAAATCCAAGATATTCCAAGTAATGGCAAAAGAACAATAGCTCCTAAAATAATACGTAGGTCATAATAAAAGCTATTTCAAATCACAGCTAGAGAAATGATTTTCAGTTTTTCTTTCCCCCCAAAAGAAATGTAAATGTCATACTTTTTGAAAGTATTTTATATTTTAAGTGCCTTTATTGGGATAAATTTTTCTTCATCTTTAGTCATTTTCCAACCGAACAACCATTAAATTCATGCTGATCACATAGCACAATGTTCAAATAATGCTAACAATATACATCATGGCTCAATTACTCAGCGAAAATTGCCAATATTGTAATTGAACCTGAATCTTACCTTTCATGGTCTTTTTCGCTTCTTTTATAAATCTGCTACGGTTTGAATTAAAAGTCAACACCGGGTGGCGGTCAAAGTTTTGAAAACGTCGATTGATAGAGCTAACAAAGCATATAATAGTTAATCAAATATGGGCAATGTGGATTGAATTAGTAGAGTCCTGGCAGTACTCGGATAAAAGCAAAATTTTTATTATATTTTTATTCTCCGGTTGCGAAAATGTCTTTCGTTGGATTATGGATTGCCTAAAATATCGTTGTGTTCAGACTTGCTATGGAGTTACGATTGCTGTTGGCACAGTGCATTTCTACTACGAGTAGGGAAACCAAGCCGAAGATTGCTATAAAGAGGGGTTTCCCACGAATACAAAAATACAGTCATCGTGAAGTTAGAACTACAATCATTTTGATCACAAACGGCGCTCCGACCACCTCAGCATTTTTCCTATCGTGAATGTAATCGATTTGAGCAGAAACTCACCCTGATTCTGACCGCGCTTGATTATACATGTTGTTAGAGCTGCTAAACCAGCTTGTTCTACCGTCAGAACGTACTTCGTACGAATTCGTCTTGTAAGACAATAACTGAAAAATTGAATGTAAAAGTCAGATATACATATAAAAGTCCAAGGTCTACCGTAGCATAATTTGCATGGCAGTAACTGGTAGTCTTGGAAAAGGTATTTCTAACGGGTTGTTTACAATCGTAACAAAATGGAGGTAACAAAATGGGTCGGAGTGTAAAGGTCGCGATGATTGCGTCGTTGTAGCCATGAAAAAGACATGAAGGGCAATTTCTTTTTCTTGCGGGAGAAAAGCACTCTATTTGCAGTATTGGCAACTACAAAGAAGGTCTGAACACAAAAACGTTTAATATACAGTATAACCAAAAAAGGCACTTTGTACCCGAAGGATCAAATAGTAGGCCCATATTGTGGTGAATGTTTCACCGACTCTCGAAAGGGTCAGAACACTACATGCTCTGTTTACAGCACAGAAAGTTTTCTGTGACCCAGAAAGGTAAGCCCACTTATGCGCAACCAATTAGTTTCAAAAAGAAATCAAATTGACAAGGAACTTACTTGGGGTGTTCCACTTTTATTCTTTTTGTTAGTAGCATTTTGAATTTGCTCTGTCGATCGGTATCTTTTAAGGCTTTTGTTTCTATCCGATAACTTTGCCAAAGCCTTAAAAACAAGTTTAAATTAAATTACAGAACTTAACATCCACTTGAACCAATCGAGAAAGGAAAATGCGACGTAAAAACTGTTTTGCCAAAAGCTTATTGCGAGTCATTTATCGGGGGTGATATCGCTTCAAATGGCAAAAGCAAGAGCGAGGGCGTGTTGGATCTCGCTTTGCTAATGTCCAAAATACAAACAATGATAAATGCATCACAAAAAGCTTGTGGCAAAACAGCTTTTTCAAAGCTTTATTAAGTCCTTTCTAACGAAATTATATTTGTAAAGTAGGCTTGTACTCTTCGAGTCATTGTCTTCTCGAGCATGTTGTGTTGCCAACAGCGTCAGCGTTTGCTTGAGTACGAGAGCCAGCTACAGAATTGATATTTCAACTTGACTGTGCTTGTGTGAACGATTTCCACCTGTATGAGTATGCTGAAGATTTTTTGAGAAATACTCCCGTTTGTGCATTTACAGAAAAAATGCACCTCCGTACGCTCAAAATTGCACTCGTTTTTCTTAGCTCAAGTTTAACCTAAAGTATGCTTTGTTTATTTTATTATGACAAAACGAGTGTTGTATGCTTTTGCGTTTCCTCGGATTTTGCGTTTTACATAGCGATTGTTTCGTCACAATAAAACAAACAAATCATGCTTCAGATTCGCTCAAACATCCTACCGATGGTAACGAGCTTTAAGCTAAGCGTTTCACTGAAAGCTTAAAACCAGTTTATCCAGAGATTGAGCTCACTTTTTGCTAATTCCTTACTTTTTTATTTTTCGTGATGGCTAAAAAAGTTCTTTTCATAATTTTCGTTTGGCTAACTAAGATCTGGAAGAAGTATCCCTTTCTAAAATTCCTTATATTAAAGTAACCAACAGTACTTACCACAACCACCCTGCACAATATGACCAAGTTCAGCAGTAGAACAACAATAGCGGGCCCAACGAAAGACCACGTCATCCCAGAAGTCGAGCTCAACCAACATTTTGAGTACTTTTGTTCTACAAAAGAACGTCTCATAACAAAACAGTAGCTGCTTTTGGTCTGTTGACGTCAATGATGTTTCTTGGGCGGTAGCTACAATCAACACGCAAACACTAATGAAAGAAATGATAATGGTGATGATGATGATAGTCGCTTTTACGTCTGTATTTTGCTTGGTTCACACTTTATAGTTCAGTGCACAACTACCACTGCACTCTTGGATTTGAACAGGACTTTTGCTGGAGCAACACGGCATTTTAAGTTGCAGATGCCTTTACTGACTAATACTAATGGTGCTTTTGCGGAGTTTTGAATTCCAGGCATTTCGTTTCGCTTCAAATGGTTTCAAATGGCTTCAAATGATTCCTTTCGTTTCGAAGAGAGAAGCAATTACCAATACACTTAACGCTGCTCTCTATATAGAGGGGAGAAACGGCCGGAAAATTGATTATTGATTTAAAAAAATTATTACTAAAATATGTAGTTCATTTTAAGTTAATTAGTTCCTTGCATCAAAAAATTTCCACCTTCACCTTTCTGCCTAAAAGATATTTTGCAAAAAATTCAAGATACAATTCCACACACCTTCAGCAAAAGGGAATAAGATTTGCCCGGTTTCACATTGGGTGTTACCATTGTTAGGCTGAATGTACATATCATTTGCCAAACCATAACTTGCTGACAAACCCACAATGATCAGAGGAGCCGCCCAGCCGGTCACGTACATCCACTTCTTGCTCTCTGTACGGGATTTGACGAAAACCTATGACAAGCAAAAAGAAAGTTAACTTTGGAAAATCAATAAATACATTCTTAGGCCTGATATAAGACACTAAGTTTATCGAGGAAGCGGGCTAATCCAGCATGTTTTGTAACGTTACATTCAACATTTTTCCACCTGTGGTGGTAGGCTTTGTTGGTGGTAAGGTTGCCAAGCTCAACTTTGTGTATATTGCTGGTTCGAAACACAATGCCGCTTTCCTTTAGGTTAATATTGATTAGGTTTACGGTTCGGAAGTGAATTGCTGTTTTGCCGGGCCTACATCACGAGAATGAGAAAAGATATACAAAAAGACAACTGCAACCACAATCAACAACAGCAAAATTGACAATCAAAACTTTTCGATCTTGCATTCGGAAAAAGGCACACGTCACCACTAAATGTTCTTTTTAAGCAATTTTGCTAATCACCCTCTGCTGACGTGAATAGACAAATTCTTTCGCTAATGGCAAATAAGGTTTAGTCGGAAACTAAAGCTAATTTTTAATTCATGCTTTAATTTTGCAATTTTGTTTGTTTTATGGACATGAATAGTCATCTACAAGTATACGAATATAGTCTAATATACAAAGCCCAATTCTGTCTGTCTGTGTGTTTGTTTTAACTCCTCTAAACGTGCTATAGGTACAACCATCAAACTTGGCACGATTGATTACCACCCCGTGGTGAGTGTCATAGGGGTGTTCGTGACGTCATGATGACGTCATCACCCAAAATAATTTTTTTAGAATTTGCATTACTTAACAGAGGACAACCGCTTTTTGCTCAAACGAAAACCAGTTTTCGACTTAACACATTTCAAAAACTTTCTTTTGTTTGGGGCCGAAAATGACGTCACAATCAACGATTTATTGAACAATCTGTTTTTGTTCTTTCTCAAAAAGTACTCATTGCAGAAACGCGATGAAACTTTCTTTTAGGAAATATTAATAAGGTGCTTTTGATAAAAACAACTTTACAATAATTAATGTTTGTTTGATTATGCTACGACCACTTCTTTATTTAAGCACTTTAAGCCATCTAAGCATATTTTCTTCTCTTTTTCCCTTGCGCGCTTAAACTGGCTCTATTATGTCATGATATGTCTCGTGCGATTAACACAAATGCTCGCCACCGCATATCATAATATCAAGATGTTTTCAAAACTTGCAACCATTATGTAAAATCAGTTTACTAAAAAACTTATTTGTGACCTCAATTCTCAATCAATTTTCAAACTTTTCTCAACAAATTAAAGGTTATTTCAAGACGATTTCAATAGTGTACAATATGTACAATCAATATTAGTTTTTGTACTGAAAAATTGAGCCTTAGGACCTCTGGTGTAACTTTCTACCCCTCCCAAAATGTGGTGAGCTCAGTAAAAACAGGTGACTTTAATACAAAAGCGTTATAATAAAGTACTAACAATTACTGTTTTTTGAAAGCTTAAGAAATTTCCTTTCCAGCAATATGTGACTCCAATTACTTTAGGCGAAGGATTGGTTTATAATGGCTGATCAAAACTTGTTTGCGATACATGATGTTTCATGTTTGGTTGTACAGTTATCCTACTAGACCTTACAAACTTGTAATAGTTAACAACGTTAGTTCTTTGGTGCATTTTGACTACTTTTCCTCACAAGCGCGGTTCTTTGGCATTGTCTGTCGACGTTTTTAAAAAGATCCATCAAAAACTGAAGTCTCCAAATGTTCATGAAATGTAGTTTACCGGTTAAAAACACACAAAATTTTGGTGCCTGCAGTTCACAAAATTGCAATTTCTAGAAAAACCTAGTCCTTTGGTACATTTTGTCTATTCTTTCTCGATAGCATGGATCTTTGGCATTATCAATCAAATTATTCAAAAGACTCATCGACAAATAAAGTCTACAAATTTTAATATGTAGCCTACTCCAAGCAAAACACTTGATGATCACAATGCTTGCCACTAAATAGTGAAAACGGCTGTAGACAGCAAAGTTATCCACTATCATTTTGATAGCAAATATGAATGGTGAAGCCCATTACTAATATTTGTAATTGCAAGGATAGGCCTATCGGTACAAAACACTAATCTTCATTCAACAGTAGGGAAGTCTGGATTAGGGGCAAAGTTAAATGTGATATAATCCCAAATTTTAAAAAAAATCAAAATTAAAGAACAATAGCATCAATTTATGGCAGTGGATTAAGAGGGAACGTTTTTGTTTGAAAAGAGCTTAATAGACGCCTATTGCAATAGATTGTATGACTTAGAGGAAAGGGAAGGTCCCTTTTCATCCTATGGCCGAATTAAAGCAAACGCCGCTGGCAAAAATCTTAATGTCACAAATATTAATACGAAAGCGGGCCCACCAAATCGTCGAATAGGCCTAACACCAAACAGCTCGTTTCTTTATGAGACAAAAGGACCACCATTCGGGCGACGCCATCAATTTTGACTATGTTTCACCTTCCCCCCTTTACACTTTTAAAATTACGAATGATAGTTTGTGTCATCGTTTTTTCGTTTTGAATACCTACTTTCAGTCTTGATTAATAAACCAACATAATAACCATTACGTGTACGGGAACTGTGGCTTATATTTAGTAAAACATTTCGTTGTGGCTCTCACAAATGTTTGTACGGTGAAGCTGGCGCAGCTGTATTAATTGATACGTTTTAAATCGGCATGGGTGATAGTATGGCCTGCCGGGGTTAAATACTTACGAGAAACATGTTTTCTATTTTGCTTGATAACTTAATAATAGCTTTATAGAGCTACCGGGATCAAACCTGAAAATTTGGGAAAAGCAAGAACTTATTTAACTTCTATGAGCATACCTAAACAAGGAGAAATAAATATGAATCATAATGCGTAGCCAGCAGGGACTTAAGAAAGTTTGAGACGAAATCAAAATTAACTTCCCTGTGTTTAATCGCACTACATGGAAAATATTATTGGTATTTTTCTTTATAATAGCTTTATAGAGCTACCGGGGTCAAGCCAAACATTTGAGGAAAAGCAAGGACACTTCAAATTCTCCAGGGCACGTCAAGCAGCGAGAAAACAACATGCTACATAATGCGTAGCCAGCGAGGACTTGAGAAAGTTTAAGAAGAAATCAAACAAAAACAGCATCACTCTGTGAAATTGCACCACACGAAAGACAGTTTTGCTATTTTGCTTTAGAATAGCTTAATATCAGAAATGTGTTCCCTACTTCCATACTACGAAAAACGCAAGGCTCTCTTGCGTTCGTGTCAGCAATGAACTGATCACTTAGATCTAAGGCATAGCCAGGATCTTGAAATGAGATATTCAGTTTGGAAAAGGAGCCCAAAAAGTCGTGAACATCTTATGTGCAGAAAACACATAAACTTTTGGTAACTCTTGGCAGAAAAGCTTGATATTTGAGGCCGGCTTGACCGGATGAACCGACCCTCTCAGTCCCGACGTTACTGATGAGGTCTCTTCGGATGCCGTCATATATGATGCCTGCTATGGTATTTATGTCATTTCGTGTCCGGAAAATTCGCCGTAAACAAGTTTGCCGTAGGAATTTTCGCCTCAGGAAATTTCGCTTAATAGGCAAAAGGCAGTGTACACCGAAGGGGTAGGCCTGGTATGTAAATGTACGAGCCAGTGAACAGTGGAAGGGAGTGTACCGGGTGGGGGTAGATACTGGGGGTGCAAAATTTGACTGCGGCGAAATTTCCTGAGGCGAGTTTTCCTACGGCAAACTTGCTTACGGCGAATTTTCCTGGAACCATGTCAATTATGTCTATACTCTACATCATTGTAATAAAGTCCCAAGTTTAAGAAAAAGTCAACATAAAATCATTACCATAACCATAACAGTTTGTAAAGCTGAAGATAGAGAGAACAATAGCCGCTTTGGTTACTATGCCGGAAACAAGACCAATAGCGCAGCCGAATTAGAGACTCAATACCACAAATATAAATAGGAAAAGGGCAGCACCAATTGGCAAAATAGGCTTACCATTGAATAGTTTATTTCTTTAATTGTGAAAGCAACTACCATTTCGCCGCTAAAATCAGTTTTAATTAATCCTTGCTCCCTCACAAGTATTAACCATACTTTGTGGCAAGATTCTTTGTGAGCATTGCCAGTCATGATTAAGAGAATATGATGATCACAATTTCGTGTAGGAGAATTGTGAAAGTGCATAAAATTGATTAACTTTTCGCTACTGCTCACACAAGAGTCGGATGGGTAAAGCCTTCGCAGCCGGTTAAACCGAAATACTAAACCCGGACATTACTGATGGAGGGCTACTGCCGGGCGACGCCGGCAAAGCCGGCTAGTACATAATAATAGAAATAATGTCACACTCTATTACGTGAACTTGGATAGCCTATGATGACGTTATTAACGAAGTGAAAATTTAGTTTTGATGGAACTTTTGCGCTTCAGGTGAATTCTTGTTAATTCTATAAATTGTGGCATGAATGCTGTGCGGAATGGTTATCTGGTACTTTTGAAAAAACATTGCCCGTGAAAATTTGGTCTAGAACGTGATCAGCTGGAATGAATTTCAAAGTCTGAAACGAACTCATCACCATCGCTTTTATCGCCTCATACTTTATGACGTACGGTAGGATGGCGCGCCATTCACAACGACACAAGGACCAAAGTTTAATTTATCAAATTTGCAGAACGAGTTTTTAATATGCAAATAGAAGTCGGTGGAATCATCTACGTCAGTAATGGTCATTGAAGTCCATTACTGGAATTCGTCTGTAAAGAAGTTGGGTGGGCGTGCGCGTACGCATATGCATGTGCAGTCAGTGTGCTGAGCAAGGGAGAGGAATCTTGAACATGATTGGTTGCTGCAGTCTGTAGGTCGAGATCTCAGTGGGATCGCGTGTGATTTTACATACTTGATTACCAGAAAAAATTTTCATTTTTGTCTGGGATCGATTATAGCAAAAAACCACATTGAAAAATATGATGTCAAGAAAAAGAAAAAAATTTTCCCTTTTATTTGGGTTGCTAGTGGCCTATTTGAGGACTTCGATTTTTGTAAAAATTTGATTCGCCTAAAAAAAGTTTTATTTTTTGTTGATTTTGCTAAACTTATTGTATTTGCAGACAAGCCAAAGTCTTATTTTCTTGTGATGTTTTCCTAGAAGTAACCAAGATACTGTTTTCAAACAGTTACTTTTTTAAGAGCTTTACACCAATGCTTATAGTTTACTATAGAATATCAGTGACGTCAATAATGATAATAACATATATGTGGGTGTTCAAAACGTACCTGGACAACATAAAAATACAAGAACACTCCCTCGATGAGCATCCACATGAAAGATGCAAGCAAAAAGTAATGAGTTGCTACTGTTGTGGCGATACACAGTTCGTTGTTTGTCTCTGCAAATTCAGCTCCGATCTGAAACAAACAAATTATTCAAGTTTGTTCAAAGAAAAAGGAATTAGAAATTCCTGTGCAATGAAGCTGTTCTTTTTAAGCGGCCTAATTTGTCTCGAAATGAACTCTTAAAATAAAAAAAAGACGATCTTTCAAGATCTCGAAATGGGTATAAAAACCCAAAATAGAACCATTTCATGTCTTCCTGAGATGTTGCATCACGAGACACTTAATACGCCACTGCCTTATTTATTACTACTTCAAATATCCAAAGTGATTCCTTAGAATTGATTCAATGGAAGGCGTATTGAACTATAGTGAAAAAAGATTATCAAACCAAGTCTATTCATAACTAAAAAAAAGTACAACGTACTGAAAAACAGGGTTTAGAGTCTTTTGGAGTTAAATTTTGAAATCGTTAAAAGTGTGCCGCAACAAAAAAAAGGTTGAGAATCCAAACTTTAGACATATCTCACTAACACCAACCTTGCAATAAGTATTTTCTAAAAAAATTTCTTTGAAGATTACTGAGATTGCAACTGATATACTCTAAATTAGTTACCTGAATTAAATGCACAAAGAGGAGAGCTGCAACTAGATTCATATGCGCCTTCAAGCGGTCGTTTCGAACAGCGTTTCGAACGATGTAAAAAGTAGCAAACGACAACGACAAGCCCACCACCGACGTTATTGAACCGATGTATTCAAAAAGGTTAAGCCACTAAAAAAATAACTTTTTGTTTCTTTAAATCATTTTTGATTGAAAGGGTGATGAATCTCACGTGATTAACAAGATATGTCGTTACTAACTTTCCATTCCTTAAAGCAGTGTTTCTTAACCTGGGGTGCTGAAATTAATTTCAGGGGGTGCTGGGAAAGGAGACAAATGAGGTGGTAAGAGGTAGGATGGCCATATGTTCTGTTCAAGGGGGACAGTCCCGCTTCTTCAGGCCTGTCGCGGTTAAATTGTGTAATGTTCCGCTCTTATGTTGATAAACCAGGCAAATAGGCAACGAAACCTGCCAACAACGAGAAGAAATAGGTGGTGATTTTTTTTTGGAGATCCACCTCACCGTAGAGGCGCGGTTTAAAACTGAGCGTCCCGACTTTGGCCAAAAAGCTGTCTTGAAGAGTAAACCAAGCAAAACATCAAGATGTTTTGCACTTGTCTTTACTTCATCCTTACAAGTAACCAAGTGTTAGCCAATGGTAGGGGGTGCTGGACTGCTTAGGCTTGACCAGAAGGGGTGCTGAGGAAGAAAAAGGTTAAGAAACACTGCCTTAAAGATATGAAAATATTAATATATTTATTTGTTTAAAGGTTTTGTACTGGGAATGTAACTTTTTTTATCCAATTTATCCAAAACTTAAAGGAAAAACACTGCATTGCTCCTTGCACCGTGCTAGATCTATAGACACGAGAAAATTGATATTTTAATTGCTGCCAGATAATCTCTGCGTGATGTTTGGTTTTGCGGCTTCAAGAAAAAGATTTTACCGCAGTTACCGCGGCTTTGTGGTAGAAATTACAGTTGAAATGTGCAGCCCAATTTAGTGGAGCTATAAGAAAGTTAAAAGCGGTCTTTCATAGATGGCACTAATTTGAGGGTGATTTACAGGCAATTCGTCTCAAGAAAGACTTTCCTCTATAATCAGTGGCTGCTGAAAGACGGATTTTTTACCTTTTGGGTAACACCATTTAGGGACGCCCTGCCACCGCCAATTATCATTGATAACCCCAACGCAGATTTGAACACAACCTGTCTTACGTACAACAGTAAGAGATGTTGTCAGATCAGATCAAACATTATTATGTCTAAACGCAGTAAGTGTAAATCGAAGTAAATCGGCGATCAATCAAAAACTAAAAGAATCCTTACCAAATCTTCAGCTTCGGACAGTTCATATTCGTTCCCGTAGGGCGACATAAATGCAGCAAAGTTGGTGGTGTGGTTGCAATAGCAGGTTACCCCGTCATCATCCACAGAAGCCACGCGACAGCCTTTCGATCTCCACGATTGATCGATTACGTCATAATATCCGCAAGACAAGCATCGGCTCACAATCTTGCCCGTGTCGTCCCGAAAGGCGCTGTAGTCACCAAAGAGCATCCTGAACAAAAACGCGAAACATATTGGCCGTTGTTGGTATCGATTGAGATGGTGACTGGTCCTAATCGCTCACCAACTGCCGGCACCAGGCATTCACGTTGATCTGGCTCCTTTATGCTTTATAGCCCAATCGGACGCACTGGGTTCAAACCTGCACCAGGTCACATGGAAAACGTGTTGCAATGGTATTCACAATTTTTTGATTGGTGTTAGCAGAACAGAGACAATTCGGAGAAACGAACCAGTAAGTTTGCTCACTGTACCCTTGGGAAAGGCACTTCACAAGATTTCTTTTTCTTCACGCGATAGATAGATGGCGGGGCCAAGCAGTCTATCCGTCACAGTAGCCTGGTCTGGTTAAAAACTAGCAAACGGTGCAAACGCTCGTAGGCATGATTGAATGAACACAAACTGACTCACTTGTAGTAAACTGGGACTGATCGTTTCGCTTCATTCACCCTTGCTGTGAAGGACACCACACTTCCTTTATCAATCATTGTCCTTTGACGGTTCCATGAATTCTCATGCTCACCATATGACAAACCAGTAATATTGTTCAAAATTGCATTCCTTGTGTGATAACCAAGTGAGTAAACTGTCACAAATATTTTTGTAAAGCCTGGGAAGGTAGGATTTTTGTAAAATCAATAAATGTAAACAGCAAAACGATGTAAGGATACTTTATTTCAAACTACAAGAAAGGACAATCAATCCTAATCTAAAGACGTCGTGTTTCGCTTCGCATAAATTCAAAACGAACACAAACTCGCTACCTATCGCGCATCAACCCCAACCGCATAATTAAAAATTTTTTGGATTTATACTTTATATACAAGTATCTCGGATTCTCGCTAAATGAACAAGAGGCAATAAGCAAAAAAATATGCGTCTTCCCCTTACCACTGATATCAGAATTATTTGTAGAGTTCATCAAGTTTTCTGTCCATATTTGTACATTTTCAAAGCTGAATTCCACCCTGCCGTCTGCATCAAAAACAAATGTTTTAACCGAAGTTGTTTAATTAAGCGCGAATTGGTCCTGCGTGTTGTAACCTGAAGCATGCCACACAACATGGCTCTGCTAATTCTGGCATTCGATGACGTTAGCTTAATCGGTTCGTGAAAGAGAACACTTGATACAAAAACTATTCCCGGAAATTACAATGCAAATGTACTGGCGTTACCCAAAACATCAGGTAATTCTTTGAAACAAACATCTCGGATACTTGCTATATAAATAAGTGATTTTAGTACCGGAAATCGGGACTATCCACAGAACACAGCTCGTCGTGAAGTATTTACAAACTGTATTTGAACAAACAAAATTTTTCTACGGTTGAAACATTTTCTTCAATTGTTTTAAACAAGACAAAAGGGAGAAAACATGACAAAAAGAATGCAGCATTTGTGAAATTCTTAAACGAGCTTTTTTATCAAAATATTCAGTTCAAAACATTTTGGGTATAATCACCAATTTTTCCCAATCCGGCAGCTTGCAACGACTGCTTCGATAGTTTGTCAATGAAAATAACTTATTCATGTTTGTTCATTGCAACAAACATTAACCAAAAAAAAGAAGAAAGTGACCAATACCTAAAACAATGCCCTCGTTTATCCTAACCTCGTTAAGCGGGATTTTGGTTTATCCGGACAGTGCCCGTGAAACAAAAGTCACCAACTTCTCTCCACTTCGTTGTTTCGCATCCCAAGCCCCGATCATGTAAATACATTGTAAATATTTTAAGATAAGCAAAATTATAGTGATGTTGTCTTTTATCTTTTTCTGGACGTTTATTTCATTTTATTGGCATTAACTGTATACATTTGTGTTATATGGACTTTTACATTTATCCGGACCCGCTCCTGCACCATTTAGCCCGGAAAACGAAGATCAAGTGTATATTGAACATATTGTTGAATACAGCTATTCCATTTGATTTGCATTGTATGCAGTACAGTATATACATTTGTGTTATCGGGACTTTTTTCATTATCCGGACTGGCTCCTGCACCATGTAGTCCGGAAAAACGATAGTGCATTTGCTCTTCAAAGTCTGCAGATTTTAATCTCCATCTCTAGAAGATAGGCTGAAGAAGGTCGACTTTATAAGTTTGGTGTGTTGAAGTTTTAGTGGGCTGTAATTACAAGGTTATTTTTTTTTCAAAACAAACAATTCCAAAACAAAAGCAAATCGCAAGCAAAGGTAGTTGAGAACTGAAAAACCGTTCAAGTTGTAAAAAAAGCCAGGAGCAAATTATCTCCAAATCTTTTTCCTTGTACAAAACCAGTTTTGATAGACTTGATTATAGATTTAAGTCAAACTTGTGATAATCCCAAGCCCGCGATTCTGCTTACCATCCTAAATCGTTTCAACCTTTGGGCACAGTAAAACCGTCCAACCTGGGTTGCCCCGGCCGGTGCCAAAATGAGCTGTTGTTTTCTTGTACTTAAACGATATTTTCCTGACTTTATGTTTTTTACCCAAGTGGATATCTTGTGACCGAGTACGAAATTAGGAATATGAGTTAAAATTGGCATCTTTATAGTTTTTGAATTACTCATTTGATTGATGATGACATTTGCTACGACAATGTGCACAACGTCATGCCAAAACCAAAAGGAAATCATTAACTGAGTATAGTTTGATGTAAAAGCAACGTTTCAACCTCTTATGTGCAAATAGTTTTATACTTTGAATATTTATATCTTATCATTTACAAAAATTAAGTTTAAAATTCAATTGGTGATCAAACTTACTATGAAACATTTGAATTTGCGGGACAAAATATGGAGCTTTCTTCTCACAAAGACAATTTTGTCAACTTCAAAAGATATGGGTTCTAAGAGCTTAAGTCGAGATTTACGTGAAATAGTACACTTTTACGTTTTTTTGGTCGAAAGTTGCGCAGCTCTACTGCTGCGGCTGATCTAGCCGTTGTTTGTACTTTGATATCAAGAAAAAGTTCAAAGTCTTACAAAGCAAACCTCACCTCACAAAATATTGCTTACCAAGGAGTGAAAAACAACTAGCCTATTTACTCATGTTTGTTCACTCTGAGCTGGAAATCGGGTCTACAGATCGAGAAGCTTGCTGGCCTTAATCAAGTGATATGTGGGCTTTTTTTTTTTTTTTTTTTTTTTATTTGCCATATTTATCCTCCATTCACGTGAAAGCGATGCATCGCTATGTTTTGGACGGTAAGTCCGCACTCGCTTGGGAGTTGCCATTTCCGGGTCACCTGTCTTCCACATAAAGGTGGGGCGTCCCGTTAAGTGCCTTGCCCAAGGACACAACAAGCGAGCTTGCCGGCTTGTTCTCCACGACCTCCCCTAAATGCCAAGCGCCAAGCAGGAAAGCTATAGATACCATTTGTAAAAGTCTTTTGGTATGACTCGACAAGAGGAATGAACCCCAGGTCTACCGACTGCAAAGCGGACGCTCTAACCACTACGCCATCGCGTCGGTCACATTTTTGCTACGTTGAGATTCAAGGTTCAGAAAAGTTGAAGCCAAAACCCGAACTGGACATGTGACTAGACTAGCTGTGTTTGAAATTAGCTTACGTTGAGAAGAAGAAAGTCGCTTCATTTGAAGAGTTAGTGAAGTTCCATTCACTACATTGCTTTGTGTGTCTTCTGATAGAATTACATCAGCAGCAAATCCAATATATTCATCATTTTCAGTCAAGATGTTGTAAAATTCTCGGATCGCATTTAAAATAGTCATCTGTTGAAAGACATGCAGTTTTACATTGCCTCGTTCTAATTCGTTAACGCAAGCTATAAGAGTAACTATATACAAGCTATCTGAATTTTTGCAAGAATGAATAAGACGAGTTTCCCTGAGCTTTTGTTCTGTTCAAAGTGCTCCAAGCTGCTTCTGATAGTAATTCGTAACGAAAGTAATGACTTTGCAACTAATTTGAGACTTTGCCCATTAGCTGCGACTCCATTACGATCCGGCTGTAACTTTTTTTGATAAGTCGCCCACGATATCAATTTGTGTAGGGAGTTCCCCGCAAAACTTCTTTTCACAACCAATGCAATACTCGTGAAAAATAAAGCCATAAACTTTTACATAAATCTAATAGTAGACCTATACACCATGCAGAATTTCACATAACATATGCACAGCTGTTGATAATCCAAATAATTGCTAGAAAGTTTTATCAACTAATCCCCTGTATCTATCTAAGAATTTCGCTTTCAGCTTTTTCCCACCTGTCTCCAAGCTTCAGTACTATTTATCCCAATCACAACATTGATGATTCCAATGTAGTACTCCAATGCTTTTCCTGCGTTTCTACTGGCGTCAGGGCTAGAACGAGCTGTTGCAATAGTGCTTAGCTTGGAAGCTACGTGACGAAGACCCCTCAACACGTGAAGCAATATAGTCATTTGTTCGGGGCAGGTTGGAACATCTCTTGTCGTGGATGCATTCAGTTTTTCTGTTATTTCAGAGATACTTCGATACCTAAACAATGTATTTATGTTTAGTGGCAGACACATTTAAACATTTTGCTCTTGAAGATGAATGAGTGAATGAATGATGAGTAGTTTAAAGTTTAACTCATTGACTACAATAAGAACGGCAGGAAAATTCGAAGTGATCCTGCGGTCTTTAAGTAAGCAGCCACTAACACAAGTCGTTGCGCTCAGTGCAAATCACAGTTTGAATCCACATGCTAAGATTTCCTCCAATTCCGCTCGGCCACGTCGCATGCCACGTAATGCCCTGATCGCTTAACTCAGTCTTTCTATAACAACTAATTCACCGACCGAATAGGAATGAAGGTAAAGACTCTAAAATTTGATTTGGTAAGGGACCAACTTTTGTTAAATAATGGTTTGTACTACTACTTTTGAAATGTTACTTACAAGTCTGATTTACATAAAACGTCGTCAAAGATTGGGCATTCCTCTTTGTTTTCGCAAACAGTTGGTAGCAAAAACTTCCGATATTTTGGCCTTGACAGAATTTTTATCAATTCCAGTTTTGCTTCTGTAATATTCTCTTCGTCTTCTGCCAAAGTGAATTCTTTGTTTCTTGCAGCCTGAAATTGTGGTAGTCGTTTTTGATACTTAAAAATAGCATCCAAGCCATTCAATTAGTGACAAACACAAGCCAAACTCATTCGATGACAGCCATTACCGAATCCCTATAGGTTAAAAATTATGGAGTGCCATAAACAAGCACGAAAAACACAGCAAAAAAATAATTCATTTTTTCCAAACGACGTCCCATAAGAAGTGTACTTTAATTGCCAGTACCTTGTCATCACCATTTTACGAGTAATACGTCTGCTATAATACAAGCTAAAGTTTGAATTCTAGTCACTAGATGAGGGGTGCTCAAAGTATGCCACGCGACTAGTCTCGTGAAAATTGTCAGCAACAAAATGTGTGCTCGGAACGCTGATTTTGCCTTTTCAGGTATTTTAATTCCAACTTAGAACAGTTGAACCTTTTTGCGGCACGTTAAGACTTTCCAATAGTGAAAGGTGGCCCAAACCGTAAAAACTTTGAGCACCCTTGCACTAGACCAATGCATTTAAAAGCCTTGTTTGGGAAAGGGTAATATTTTTTTAATTAAGGGCTGCTAGGGATATTTCCTGTTATGGAATCTTCATGTTCTATTAAAATACAGTTAAACCTACTCCAACATCGTTTCGGAAAAATCATTGATAGCTTATAACAAAGTGGCGATTTAAAATAAAACTGTTTGCATTTTATAAATCGATTGTCGTTGCTTTGTTCCAAAGCTTTGAGTTCCGCACAAAATGGATTTTGAAGGGTCGTCGTCGATTATTTGCGTGATGATTCTGCGCAAATTATCGTGCTTGGTTTGGTATAAGATTAAGAGGTATATGCTTTTATCTTTCGGCAACAGGAACGCTTTATTTCGATTATGATTAGAACATCATTGCATTTAAACCAGTCTCAAAATCAACCCTGCTGGCACAGGCAGTGTAGCCAGACAGAGGAAATTTTCATGAAATGTTGTTTCCCGAACTTTAAACATAACTACGTGTTATCGTGAGCTTTGAGTGCATGTCAATATCGGTTGCTCCAGATCAGTCCAACAAATCACCTGTTCGATTTTTACCATCCTTGTAAGAGCTTCTTCCATTGTGCACTGCTTTGCTGTGTAATTAGCCTCTAATAACGTTCTCCAAAGCCGGGGCAGTGCAGGTTCACAATACCACTCTCCCAAATAGAATGAACCTTCAATTTTATTGAAATAGTCATTACGTGAGTGTGGTCCAATCGCGCAATCAATAACATTCCTAAATGGTAACGATGTCAACAAATTACACTTAACAAAATATCATTCCAAAATACTAGTTAGTGCGAAGATAATTTGTTATGTAAGGTCTGCTGGCAAGCAGATTCCAGTTTAAACTCAATAGAATTAATTACATCTGAACGTAAAGTACCACAATAGTTCCGATTCCATTATTAGTTGTGATATAAAATGTCATCAATGTAACCAGTTGATTATCTGCTAACCTTATAAGCTAAACAAAGTGTCATGCTTCCTTTGTTTAAAACCAAGAAAAATAGAAATAAAAAGGCCAAAGTTTTTCTTTTTGGACGGGGTTATCTACTCACCGCAAGAAGGGATTCAAAAATTTTAACAACTGCATCTTTCACCAATAACATACTAGGTTAGCCTTGCATAGATCAAAAGGTTAATTTTGGGGTTTTCGCACACACACACACACACACACACACACACACACACCGTATTTTTCCAAATTTTAAAATTACAGCCATTGCGGTCAAAAGCAATTATTAATATGGGTTTATGAATGTGTAATGTGATATAGCATGATAAAGCCATATCTGAAAGCCCAAGTATGTTTGTTTATTTTACTTCAAATACATTTAATCATTGCGTAATGAATTACATATTACTGTTGAATAACCGGTTTGGGGAGGTCATAAAATTCAAAAAAAAAGGTTTGAACGAACAGGCAAGAACCGGCTGAATCCTACCAACGACCTGTAAATGTCATGACCTTCATAGGTGGTATACAAACATACATGTGTATGTGTATATATATATATATATGTTTTATTATTTTATTTTAACCTGGCGGGTAGTGTTTTAAATTATTTAAGTTTTATATCATATACATATAATTCAAAACACTACACGTCAGGTTAAAATAAAATAATAAAATCACTACAGATGTTTCGCCAAGCGGCTCATCACGCATTGGGTAGCAACTGATGAGGCGCTTGGCGAAACAGCTGTAGTGGTGTTATAATTTAACCTGAGGTGTAGTATTTTAGAACATTAGAAACTTCTTTAGAAACTTTATTTTAGAACATTAGAATCATTAGAAGCACTGGAATCCAATATACCCGAGGTTCAAGCAACTTCAAAAATGTCAAAGCACTTGCATTTTAAAAATTTGGATTGTTTTTGGAATCTAATAGCTTTTCAAGGAAGCATTTTACTTTAGAGTTGGTTCCACAATTAGCCCCTACCCTACCCTCCTTTTCGAACTTGCCCCAAAATTTATCTTGGAAAACTGCAATCAATTTAAATAGAAATAGCATCATTAAGTCAATGATTAAATCGGCTCACAAACGCAATCATATGAATTTTTGAAGTTGAAAATCCACAAACATAACACCTTCAAAAATTGCAACATTGACCTATCAAGCCAATGATTGATCATCACAAATTTTATTGCCAAAAAAGATTTGAAAATTTGTGCAAAGTAAAAGGAATCATTAGAAACACTGGAGTTCTTTATCACACTTCAGTTTTCGATCAAAAAAATGAAAGAACAGTATGAGCATAATGCTTTCATTTCTACACTTACTACATTTTGTATAGAAGTGTTAAATACAAGTCTACATTTAGAAACTGATATCGGAAGTAAGAAATATTGAATCATTGAAAAACTAGCTTCTCCAAGAAACGTTTACTCAATACGGGAAAGTTTGAATCTTCCTACCCGTCCAAATGTGCTTGCGATTCACTGTATGCAGCACACCCACAAACCACAAATTTAAAAACAAATGTCCCACTATAAAAAGCGAAAAAGTGTTTACCTGGAGTCGTTCATGGCGTTGAATAAAGACTGATTGAAACTCGGTAGCCCGAATTGGTTCCTCATCATATTTTTCAACACTGACAATACTTGATCAACATGCGATTGCTGCTCTTGAAGTAAACTTGTATCTAAAGCAGAATTTAAAAATTCTGATTGCTAAAGATAATGAAACAAAAATAACTCGAGCAATTTGTAATTATAAGCGTTTTTCGGAAGGCATTTTTAGTAAATTTTGTTAAAGATGACTTTCGAAAAAACGACAGTGATCTTTAATTGCCAAGAAACCATTTTCAATAAATAAAAAAGCAGGTTTCACAAATCTTCTTGATAGCAAAGTCTAGTTGCGTCTGCAGAGAGAGAGAGAGCGGAGTTGTTCCTTCAGAGTGCAACTATTTTAGGGGTGACACTCACTCCACTCTTCTCCAAAAAATAAAATTTTTTTTCTTTCACTTAGTGGTTACTAAAAGTACTTTTCAAATTTTAGATGACGTTTTTCAATTTTTGGGGTGACATCTTTCAGTTTTGGAGGTGACGTTTTTCAGTTTTTGAGGTGACACTTATTAATGTTCTCTCGGCCGTCACCAACTTAAACCCCGCCTACAGATGGGGCCTGGCAATTGCAGTTTTCTTTAAAACGAGGGTTTTCTGTTCAGCCTCTTTGGTGGTGGCAGTGCTTTTGTCTATAGGAGCACATGTAGGCAGAGATGTTTTCCTTACCAAACAGGTACGACCGATGCGACACTATAGCCTACTTTGCTTCAAGCAAGCGTTGCGTTGTAACATTATTTGATAAAAATTGATGCAAATTCAAAAATCATTGCAGTGTTGTTTCGAAATGTATTCTTGTATTGCATTTTTATTTTCCAGGGTCCAAATATAACCACAGTGACACTAAACATAAGGCAGTAATTCAGACCAGCTTTAAAGTTACCAAGTTTTAAAATACATCTTAAATTGTTTAATATGTCTTGTGAAAAATTCATCGCTTGTTAACAATTACTCTACATGAGGAAATGATATTAAAGGGCAACATTCATGGCCGCAAAACGCATTCATCGTTTGCTGAAAGATCATTTGCTTTAAAACTCATAAATACTTAAATGCTTTCTCACTGTTATTTTGTAAATATTCTTCGATTGCCCGCACAGCTTGGTCCAATCGCCAGTAATTAGTTTCGCCAATAACCAAATCTATTACTAATGTTTTTGTCCTTTCTGGCGACCCAAACAGGATATCGAGCGATTCTCGATTCGAATTCAACGTAGAGGTCAATTCATCTGGGTGGTTTTCATAGACTGAGAAATCTCCGTCTGCTGTAATTAAAATGTAATTTAGCCGACAATTTGTAAATGTAACTTAAAAACTCAGACCAGTATCCTAACCAGGCTTTTTGAAAGATTAGGGAGAAAGCAGGCACATAGCCAAAAAAGCTGAGAGGAGACTAGAACATGGTTGGCTTGTTAATATGTTATCAGTGGCGTAGATGGAAGACCAAAGGGGACATGGCTCCCCCTAATTTCTTAAACCTGATCAAGTTAAGAAGATATTGTTTGGTATAACGACAACAGAACGTCGATCTCCGAAAAAAGATAGAAAAGTCATCAAACAAATTTGCTCGATCTCTAAAAAACGAGAAGCCGAACGGCCAAATCATATATTTCGAGTTGCTTTAAAATTTTGCTTTTGGCCTAGCTAATCAACAACATCACAAGCATTTGGGGCTAATCTTTTACAAAAGTCTCTGAAAGTTTGCTCTACTAAAAATTTAATTTACATTACTCTCGTTTTGCAACAATGAAGAATTGTTGAAAAAATTCAGCTAAAATTTTTAAAAACGAAGAAAAACTGTGTTTGGCTGCAAGCAAAATGGTTGAAATTTTTTTGCGGCTTAATTGATGCGATATGCAGGAAAAAAAATTTTCTGCAATAATTTTTGACGTATAAATTTCATAAGTTTTATGCCCCAAAGTTTATTGAAACAACATATTTTCACATGATGTAGTCCCGCAAAGATCAACCGAGGTCTGAAGTTTTTGTTGATTTTGTTTTATCACATTTCGCGCTTTTCGGCAAAATAAAACATAAAAAAACTACGTTCGTTTAGTACAAGCTGACTTCTATGTAGTGACCGCCTCAGATATAATTCCAGATTTTGAGCCACGCATTTTTATCCTGCGATGACGAGAAATCTTTTCGACACTGCATAGAACATGGTTGTCTTCAGGCTCGCTTCGAAGTACCCGGTATAGTTGGCACAGAACATTTTTTTACAAGCAGTAGATCCCAAGCGCTAAACTTTCCGTTGAGTTGCCTATCCCAGAAAAACATCCAAACAGCCATTGCTTAGTGCATCTTAATTAGAATGAAGCCACAAGTGTTCGGTAGTGACTTAAATAAAAAAGGAGCTACAAAAGTACCTGAAGGCGTACTCTTACACGACTTTGATTTAGGCTACTCTCGTTTTGAGTGGATTGAAAACGATTGATGAAAACGCCGAAAGGCAAGGTGCTTTAAGAAAGAAGTAAAGAAAAACTACGCTTTTTAAAGGTAATGTTTAAATTTTTTGCTGCTTGATTGATACAATTTGAAGGATACAAAAATTTTCTGTTCACAGTAATACCGCTCAAAGTTTATTGCAACAAACTTTCGAAAGTTGCGATACCTTTTTACAAGTTTCGTGTCTTTATTTTAATTGCAACAGCATTTTTTGCATACTTTGGTCAAAAAACGGTTGGGCGAGTTCTATTTTTGTCCATTCTGCGTTTTTGCGTTATTTCATCGCAACTTGGGTTTTTCCAGCAAAATAAAAAGACGTAAAATCCAGATTTCGTTGAGTGCTAACCGATTAGCATTGCTCAACTTCCACATAATCAACTCGAAATATTGTGTTTCATGTTTCTGTCCTCCGATCGCGAGAAATCTTTTGTTGGTTACGCATTGAACGTCGTTATGTTCGAACTTGCTTCGGAGTTACCAGCGCTGTCGGCACGGCGCGTTTCTACCAGGCACGGGAAAAAATTGCGCTCCGGCCCACGTCAACTTGTTACGTTTTGTCAAAAAATTGTAATTTCGCAAAACTTACTTTCATCATAACGGTAAGAGTAACTGTTGGCATTTTCTTCGTCATCAATGACGTCACTTGTCGCCGTAGTAAAAGCGAATTTCCCTGACAAGATCTAAATATCACGACATCAATGAAACTATTGCACAATCGCACTCACAAACGCGAAGATTTGGCGAGCGTGAGACAAAATTTGATTAGGGGTATTTCCAACTGTTTTATAAAGTGTAAGGTAAAAAACAGTCATGCTGATGCGGATCACACCTTTCGTTAGATTTGTAAGATTTTTTGTTCAGATATTTTGCAAAGAGCAAGTTACGTTGTTTGTTAGCACACTTTGACGTTGGTCATCTAAACAAATAAATAGAGACGACGTTAGATGCAGGCAGATTGCATCAACGACGGGATTCGAAATTCGAAAAACTCGAAGATTCGAAAAACACACCACCACAGTAAGGAAAATGCGATAAAACTGAATTCGGGTGATTCAAACCAGCGATCCAAACCAGCAACCTGGAAATCCAGGTTTTAAAAATGAGGCAATCGCTTTATGGTAAAACAGGATTTTTGCAAGCAAAACCTCTGTTATTTCGTCAATATCAGTGCCAAGCCATCTCTTTTGAACTAGATGATGCATTTATATTGAGTAGAATCAAAACACTACCTTGCATAATATGAGTTTTTTTCAACAGTATGCTATTGCAAGTAAATTAAGTTTAACACTTGGTTTTATATATCAGCATGCATAACTCTCGTGCAACTTTACGTGATTCGAGTGATCTTGAAATTATGACTTCGTTGTCAGACAAACACAACACTCACACGGTCAGTTCTGCCACATCACGTACTGAATTTGCAACATTAAATTTTTCGTTTTGAGAGAAACTGAATATTCGATCCATTGCAGCAAATTTTTAAGGCATCATTTATATTGCCATGTAGCCTGGCATAAATTGTTCAAAATGCACGCCGCAAATTATAAACAACTATCTTACCAGCAACAAAAACGTTGATATTCTGATGATGTTCATTTCCAAAAACAAAACTGGCTTCAAATATTATTTGGATGTCTTTTGTAATAAACTACGAGTATTAGAATATAAACATTTGCTGTAGCAAAAAATTATTTTATAACCCACGAAGGTATTGAAATTGTACTTTTATCATTGTATTTTTATCAAACCCACGAGACCGAAGAAGTGTAACAAATATATCCTAATCACTGCAGCTTTGGCTACTACCGATATAGACTTGCTCACACACTTGCTATTGTTTTAAGAATAAAAATTTTTTTGTTTCAATCCAAATTAGGGTCAGAGCAAAAAACAATTTTGACCCATTGCTCTTGCTGCTCACGACTGTTCTTTACATTGCATTTTGACGTTTTGGGGTAAAGTTTGCCAAAATATTTTTTTGTTGGCAATATAAACCAACACGTTAAGGCACTGGCTTGTAACCGTGAAGGTCTGAGTTCAATGTCTGTGTAGTTTACAGGTTTACCTTGCTGATGTTCCATCGGAAAAGAAGCTTTGCAGCCATTGCTTGTTTGGTGATTAGTACGTGCTTGCAGTTGAAATAGATGTGCAATAGCAAGTTTACCAACAGCTCCAAAGTGGGTGTAGACGAAAGCTGTTTGATTTATTCGTAACCGCAAAGGTTTCCATTTGCTTCGACACCAAAGGATATTGAATATATTTGTCTATTCCACAGCATTAAGGTACAGAGCAGCGCCAACAAACCAAATGTTTGGATTGAAATTTTAAACTTTTTTGACATAGCATATGGTCCTCCTCAGAGAATAAATGCAAGTACATCTATGTACATTGGTTAATAAATTCTTAAACTCATTAATTCATCCATTCACAAGAGGGCAAGCAGGCTGCTAAACTCAAAACTAAACTTCTTGCAATTCCATCATACCATTACAATAGTGTTTAATCAGTGCTGAAACAAGAACTTAAAGCTTACTTTAAAGTTTTAAAATATCTCACCTTCGCTTGTTTTGAGTTTGACTCTGAATGAAGCTATTTAAAAAATTTTTGACTCTGAATGAAGCTATTTAAAAAATTTTCTCCTGAACTAATTAGCAATCCGTTTGGCATAGTGGTTAGAACGTGATTTAAAAGAGCCTCAAACTCACGTTTTGATGTCTGTGCCGGAAACGTATGACGTAAATTAAAGCATTCGTCACAATTCTAAAAATTACTTAACTCCACAGTCAACTAAACTTTGGAGCAAAACGTCACAACATAAGGTATAATTGATAATTTTTCCCACCATAATACACAAATCAATTTGTTGTCAAGATTTTATTTGATATTTTCAATTACTTAAATTGCAATAAATCATATTTTTGCCTTGAACCTAATCCCAATGGCATACCACTTGGGCTAAAATAAGGAAAAGAATCAATTTCTGTTTACTCTCTCGGAAAAAGACAAAGTTATATTACAAAGAGCTATGTTGTTAGTCATGCTTTTTCCATCACAGATTTAGATTTAAAAATACCTTGCGTTAATTCATCATTCGGTTTGTTAATGGTTTCTGCAGATGATCACAGCTTGTATCTTGCAGTACGATAGAGCAACCAAATATGATTTTATTGTGATTGAAATAACAGCTAAGCAGAAATCAACTTATTGTAAAGTGTTTTTACCTAAGTGTGATTTGAACTTGGTACTTTCTGATTGCGAGAGCTACCACAAAACCTGAATCATTGTTCAAAAAATTATTCCAAGATTTAACCTAAGTATGACATCACATGCAAAGATCGTCGCTTACAAAAGAGACGACTTCCTCTGAAGTGTTCTGAAGTTTTCTCAAATATTTTTTGCGAAAAAATGATTTGTGAACACTTTTGAATTTGATGGCACCGGCTTCGAAGCCAAAGGTAGAATTACCGCCACTCACTGAAAACAATTTCTAAATTTTCAACCATACAAAAACACTATGACACAAAAAAACAAAATTCGTGTAGCTTTATGGGATCTTTTTCAACTGCACAATTTTTTAACGCCATGGCCTGCGCAATTTCAATCTTGTCCGAGAAATTTCACTTCACTCTCCACATCATCCTTACTGCCAAGCACCAAAGTAGGAAATCTATAAATATCATTTTTAAAGTTTTTTATATGACTCAACAAAGAATTGAATCCAGGTTTCTGACTGCAAAGCGATCGTTTTAACCACTACACCATTTGTTGGTTCATCCAGAAACAAATCTTGAGAAAAGTCTAATTTTTTTTGAAATTATTGACAACTTTCGTTACCGATCAACACTAAATTAGATTCTCACTCGTTTTTTCATGGTGATTTCTAAATGCAAACGCAGAAAAGGTGAGCATTTTTTATTAGGGAGGGAGCGCGACCTCTTTTGCCTCCTTATTTTACCAATGCAATCGAAAAAGAATTCTCGGCTTAATTGTTCGTCTCTGCCCCAGTCGCGGCTCCAACCTTTTCCAAGTTTTCAATTGGTTCAACCTTACGCTTCACGTTGCCGGGTTGCTGTCAGAAATGTTTTTGGAATCGAACTTAAAGGTTAATTCACTTGTTGTTCATACCTTTGTAACCTTGTCCAATCGGATTCACTCATTCATTCTGGCAACATAAGCAAAGACGGGCTGCGTTATGACAAACACTTCACATAAGTACTTGAAAATTAAAAAATTTTAAAGAACTCCTTTTAAGTACTAGATTAGAAGGTTCAGTTTCATTACTGCCAGAAAAATGTTTCCGTTACTATTTTTATCAACTCAACACTGCCCCAATATAAACTTCAGCTGTCTCTAGAGTTTGTGGCAACACAACACAAAAAATCAAAAGCTTGCATTTAGCTACAAATTTTTTTTCAATTTCAAGAGTCTTTTCCAAAGACTCTCATTTTCTAAAATAGTGTCTTCCAAGACAGACCGCGCACTTAGTAACGAGACCAATAGCCCTGCAATTAAGATGCGATGTTATGCAATAGTTTGAGCCTTTATACTGCGACGATTTTCTTGGGTCAGAACATTTTCTAATCATAGCTAGAAAGAATTCAGCCTGATATTTTGTTTTGCAAATCAATCCTATTGCTGAACGCCAAGCTGAAGATCTGTAATTACCACTTGGCTCTTATAAATATATTGCTAGTTACATAAGCTGCTTTGCTTGGCATTGCAAAGGCTTAAAATTAAACCTGTTGAGCAAGCATGACCTCACGATCCTTTGTAATGGACAAGAGGAAAAGAAATGCATATCTGATGTGCCTTGGTGAGAAGCTGATCACAATAACTCTAGCCAAAAATAAGTCCATGTATAGAGCTGTTTATAATGGTCAAACGGTTTTGACTCTAACCTAGTGGTTCTCTAATAGGGGTGCTTAGAGCTTGAGGGGGAAGGTAAAAAATTTTGGTTTGACAAATTTTTCTGTCAAATTGTAGATGGACTTTGGCTTTTATCAGTAACGCAGTTGAAGTCTACGATTAAGGTTTAGGATGTGACTTCTGCTCACTTAAATGAATTTTTTCTTCAAAGAGCAAAAAATTATGGCAACGGGCTACATTGAAGATCGTGCCATTGAGGAAACAACCTCTGCAAACATGTTTTTATGAACAATGCCCTACACTTGACCCTCGTTATCCGGACGTCATTAATCCGGACTTTGATTTATCCGGACAGTGCCCGTGAAACAAAAGTCACCAACTTCTCTCCACTTCGCTCTTCTACATCCCAATCCCCCATTATGTAAATACATTGTAAATATTCTAAGATAAGCAAAATTATAGTGATGTTGTCTTTTATCTTTTTCTGGACGTTTTTTTCATTTTATTGGCATTAACTGTATACATTTGTGTTATATGAACTTTTACATTTATCCGGACCCGCTCCTGCACCATTTAGCCCGGAAAACGAAGATCAAGTGTATATTGTACATATTGTTGAATACAGCTATTCCATTTGATTTGCATTGTATACAGTACAGTATGTACATTTGTGTTATCGGGACTTTTTTCATTATCCGGACTGGTTACCGCATCACGTAGCCCGGAAAAACAAGGGTCGAGTGTATATTGGAAAGGAGTGTCAATATTAATTTTTCTTTTGCGTGGAATGCGGCATGCAAAATGAAGTTCGAATTGCTAAGTAAAAACACCCGCTTTGTGAATGATAGATTTTTTGAAAAAGATAAGGACATGTTATTTTACTCATCGAACACTAGATGGAGATTTGGGTTGTCTACACAATCGACTTACGGTCTTTGATCTAGTGACAGCTCATACGTCATGGTGGTCAGCATTAGTCATAATTTGAACTCAAAGCGAGAACTTTTAGTAACAAACGTCGGTTCAGCTGGGCCATTCCGTATGCAGCGGAACATTTTAAACGCCTAACTCGCAGTCTTCCGAGGGTAAGTCTCTAATGCCCTGTTCATTTTCTCTTGCTACCTGCGATTGTGGGTGCATGGTTCCGTGAAGGTTTGCAAAAGTACACTAGAAGCGGTTTTCACAGATTTCCTGCTTGACGCTCGGCAACAAGGGTAATATGGACAATGGCGTGTCAAGAGGGCCCAGGGTGACCTGGGCTCACCTTCTAGAAACGCCCAGAAATAATGGAGTTTTTGCTTTTCAATAGCAACTTGTTTTCTTCAGTTGCTAAAGTTTACTGCGAATATGCACGATCAGTTACTTTATCCTCATGTAAACCTCTTTTCGGTATCGATGTAAAGCAAACATTGGCTATATTATCGTAGGCTACTTGCTACCACGGCGCAAACAGGAGGCCCAAAATTAGTTTGACCTCCGGGTAAACAGAGGTCTTAACAAGGCATTGAATGTGTAGAATAAAGTGTAAAATATGTAAAGCTTTTTTAGTCAAGATTTAAAATGCTCTCATTCCAATAAAAAAACCTTGCCATCAAAAAACCGCTTGATATTTTATTTATGTTGATGCGACAATTGTTTTTTTTTGAAGCTTTTGCTAAACTTTTAAGTGAAATTTAGATCGACCTTTGCGAGGGGAAAATTGAAATGAAATTATACAGATTTGAATGCTCGAACGTTATTTGAAGCAAACGATTTCAATTTGCTTAGACGGCGACCTTTACGCAACTGTTTTAGATATACATGTACAACCAATGACGTTACTTTTGGCGTAATTGAAGCAATAGAAGCCTTGCATAAATCAAAACCTTTTGGGTTAAGTAGGACAATATTGATTCAGACAGCAATTAATACAACCAAGTCTTTACTTATCACTTAATTAACGTCTGGAAATGCAACTGATTGTAGTTCATCTGGTATGCAGCTACAACAAAGCAGAAATGGCAAGACCACATTCATTAAAAGCGTGAAGAAAAAATACTTCAAAACAAATTACTTGCATGTGCCAAGTAACGACTTAAAATTGGCAGAATCGAAAAAGCGACAAAAATAACTGGAAACTGATTTTAATCAAAACAAAATAAGCTGGAAATTAAAATAGATTTTGACCTTGCTATCTTAAGGCATGATACAAAGACGAAACTTTGATAATGTTGCGGGATACAAAAGGCCTAAATATAGGAGATGACAGTGTTGTTGAACCTTCAGAAAATGCACTGTACTGTGATTTCCTCTGCTTGACAGATCCTGACCACCAGTCAATAAGACAAAAGGAATACCAAGCAATTGAAGCGGAATGTTAGAACTTAGAAAAACTGAAGCAGGTCCGGATAGGTGTCCAATGCTCAGCACCACTATCGCTGTCACGTGAGTCCAAAGGATAAACATGCCACAGCCTATTATTATAATAAACATGTTTATTTAAGGCAATAATCTTTCTTTACATACTAGGTTACGAGATTATTTTAAATGGGATGCTTAGATTTTGAATTACGATTATTTACATTTAACAATCACTTAGGTTAATCCAAGGACGGGTCTGCTGCCTCCGCCAAGCTTCTTTTGAGGAAGTATTTGGTTTTGAGCTTTTACGCTGGCCGATGTAAAAATAGCCATCATCAACCACAGTGGAATGCCAGAGTGACTCTTGACTAAAAAATTGTGCGCTCAATTTGCAATCTATCAAAATTTCCTACACTCTGTTCCAACACGTGTTTAATGAGTTGGATACAGGGTGGGGCGTAAATATATAAACACATGAAAATCAATATTATAATTTAACGAAAAATATATTTAACAATTTACAGATATGTGCGATTACATAAAGGTCAATACATTTTGCTTTGTATTGACCTTTATGTAATCGCACATATCTGTAAATTGTCAAATATATTTTTACTCGAAATGGCCCCCTTCGCAATTGATTACCACTTGCAATCTCCTGCGAAGGTACGCAGCTGTTCCTGTAAAATTTTTGTCACGCTTGCAATCGAGACTGTTTTAAGTTGTCAACATTGCGGTGAATTTTTCCACAGACTTTGAAGAGTGAACGATTTGTCTCTATTTGAGAGTAAAAGTGAACATTTTCAGGTCTTTGTGGACAGGTCGTCTCAGGGTTCTGTGATTCATGTTAGCGGTCTTCGCTAGCAAACTTATGGATCTCTCGGGTTTTCTTTATCCTCTCTTGGATGCATTTAATCGTTGATTTAGATCGTTGGGAGCGCGGTCTACCACATCTCGAACAATCAGATAAATCATCTCTTTCTTTGAAACGTTTCAATGCTTTCCAGACAGTGAATCTCGCTATTAAAATTGTCTTTATAATAGCGGAATGCGACTTTCCAGCACGGTGTGTTGCGAATATAGCTTCTCTCTTGCCTGACATTTTCAAACTGGCTGAAGTTTCCCGCAAAAACAAATGGTGATGTGATAAAGTATAGCAATGCCTATTCAATAAACCTTATTATCTAGTTAGGAACTACTATTGAGAAAAGATATTTAAGTTTTTTAATTTGTTTCCAAACTTATGCTCCACCTTGTACATGAACAGCTGCATGCCTTCGCAGAGAGAGTTCGCAGGAGACTGCAAGCGGTAATCAATTGCGAAGGGGCCATTTCGAGTAAAATTTCTATTTTGCTTTGTATTAACCTTAATGTAATTGCACATACCTGTAAATTGTTAAATATATTTTTTATTAAATTATGATATTGATTTTCATGTGTTTCCAATGTTTAAGCCCCACCCTGTATAAGTACTTGTCATTTTACTGCAAAATAAATATTTCTCTGTCTTGCTTTCAGAATATCGGAGTGCAAAATGTATAAAGTTAGATAGTACTCAATCTAGGCAATTTTTCTGCGTTTTAATACCAATAGTTTATTATTCCCACGGAATTGTATATACATGTACTTTGCAGTAAAAAACTTCTACAAGGCTAGTAATCAACCTAATGTAGGCCATCTTGAGTTACTACCAGCCAACTTAAATCACAGATTAGACCTGTTACAACCGGTTGAATATCAAACAAACTAGATACACTGATTTACTTAGAACGTCTTACCGTATTTCTCATATCTGAACGGTACCGTAGCTCAGGGGTGCGCAATCTTTTTTGCAGAAGAGTCAATCTCAATCCAGTTGAAAATGTTGCGGGCAAGTCAGAGTTTGTAGACCACTCATAGGGGTAAGACTGCGTATTGCTTGTGGCGCAAGCAGGCTTTTTTCTCACACTTTCAAGCTCTGGCTATTGGCACAACTCCAGGCAAAAACCTTATTTTCGGAAATAGATACTCGTATGTTCACAGCGAGACTTTACGCATTTAGCAGTCAAATTGAGTGCTCGAACCGTTTTTCGTGAGGATCAGTTTCTACCAGTTCCAAACATCATCTATCTTGGGCCACAACACCCTTCCGCAAGCCAAAAAAATTTGTATTGCAAGCGGCAGATTGCTCACCCATGATCTAGAATGTTTAGCAGAAAAACATCTCAGCATCTCATGCAATGAAGCTGACGATCATGCGTCATAATCAGGGCAAGAAACCGATTGAAAGTATCCCCATTTCGAGTTTAGGTTGAGCAAAATTTATTTCATTGTTTAAGCTACGAGTCAGGTTTAACGCTTCATAAAAATTTTGCATAAGGTTTGGTCCGGGTTCAAATCTTTACGGTTCGGTTTCGGCGGTTTGGGTCAAGGTAAAACTGGGTTTGGAGTCAATTTTTTTGGCTGCTATTATTACTGTTTCAACAGTTTTCGTTACAATTTCTGTTTTTTGTGCCGTGTATTGATAGAAGAAATTTGCAATGCATTTAGTTGGTTGGAAAAAAGTAAAGAAACCGCACTGGAGCTAGACTGAGTTGATGACCGTCAAAAGTAAAATAATAAGTAGAGCCATTTTGTTATTATGACCTAACAAATCAAAGAATATGATTTTATTATTTGAAATACTGTATATGACAGCAAATGATTTTATTTTTAGAGCATCAAATTTTTGTTGATCTCCGAAAAATAACAGCTAATTTACAAGTATTTTGAGCAATTACAGACTCGAACAACAAACAAAACAATACTGTTTCACTTAATAAATTGCATGTACTACAAAACTCCAATGCATCAATTCAAAGCGAGTTTATTGTTGGTGCAATTTTACAAAATATACAATGTTTGCTTCTATAAAATTTTGGTATGAACGATGCACTAGATCACCTCTTGCTATTAAGTAGTGACAGTCAAAGCACTGAGCTCGAAAGTACTCTTGGTTCTTAATATTTTTTAGCACAGGCTGCTTTACTGCTATTGCGTATCATGTTCAAAGACCGCATTGTGTGTTGCGAAATGTTGTGACAAGCGATGACACGATGCAAAATTGACATCAAACAGCGAGCGTTGTTATTCTCCAAAAAAAATAAAACTATTGATTTTAATGCTTTGAGAAACTCGGCTTGAGTACTCTCGCTACCTCCAGAGGATTAGGTGCGGAACGGTACGGAATGATTTTCCGTACTCCGCATTTCCAAAAAAATATCATACTGGAATTCCGTACTATACTAAGATACCGTACGTTATAGTGCGATACGGAATTTTTGTCGTACTGTACCTTTCCGTAACAATTATTTTGATGAATTTTTGTTCTTACTAAACAGCAAATGTGTGCTGAGATAACCATCAGCAAAAGCAGAAGGCAAAGTACAGCACTGAGTACGTCTGAGTTTTGACAATAGTCAACCGCTCTTTCTTGGGACAAATAAATCCTCTTAAGTAAAACTATTCTTTTGGCCAAGGGCGTACGCAGAAATTTCCTGAGGCGAGTTTTCCCACGGCAAACTTGCTTACGGCGAATTTTCCTGGAACCATGTCAATTATGGGTACTTACGTATTATCGGGAGGACCTTTAAAAAAACGACTCAAAAATTTGCAGTGTACACTGCCCCGTACATTTACATACCGGGCCTACCCCTTCAGTGTACACTGCCTTTCTTTTAAAGCCCTGGCCAGCTGAGATTCGAACCCGACCTTTAAAAAAACGACTCAAAAATTAAGGTCCTCCCGATAATACGTAAGGACCCAATTATGTCTATACTCTACATCATTGTAATAAAATCCCAAGTTTAAGAAAAAATCAACATAAAGCCATAACCATAGCAATTTGTAAAACTGAATATAGAGAGAACAATAGCCGCTTTTGTCGCTATGTCGGAAACAAGACCAATAGCACAACCAAATTAGTAACTTAATGCCACAATTATAAATGGAAAAGGGCAGCAAAATAGGCTTTCCATTGAATAGTTTTTTCTTTAATTGTAAAAGCAACTACCATTTTGCCGCTCCAATCAGATTTGATCATATACGATCCTTGCTTTCCTACAAGTATTAACAATAATTGGTGGCCAGATTCTTTGTGAGCATTGCCAGTCATGATTAAGAGAATATGATGATCACAATATCGTGTAGAAGAATTGTGAAAGTGCATAAAATTGATTAACTTTTCGCTACTGCTCACACAAGAGCCGGATGGGTGAAGCCTTCGCAACCGTTTGAACCAAAATACTAAACCCGGACATTACTGACGGAGGGCTACTGCCGGGCGACGCCGGTAAAGCGTAATTTTATCTGTTTGTCTGTCTTAACTCCTACGAAACTACTAAGCGTAATAACATCAAACTAGGCACGATTGATCACCTCCTGGGGATAAGTGTTGTATTGGGTTTGTGATGTCCCGATAACGTCACAGTCTAAGATAATTGTTTTTTTATTCGCAATTTTACACCGAAGAACCCGAATTTTGGCTTAAACCGAAGCCAGCGCCCCACTTACCAACTCCAACAAATTATGCTTTTTTACGTCATTATTAACAATCATTCATAAAATTGGTTTTCTTGGTTTACTCAAAAAATACTGATCGTAGAAACGCGATTTAAAGCTTTTTCGGGAGATCTTAGCGAGGTGCCTTCGATAAAAGAAATCCTACAACAAACAATGATGAATTGGCAACAACAGATTCTTTATTTAAGCATTTTAAGCGTTCTAAGGATGTTTTTCTTGCTTTTTTTCTGCACGCTTCAATCTAGCTCTATGATGTCATAATGCTTACTGCCACGATTAACACAAATCTTTTGCTATCACAATTCATCATTTCACAATTTTTTCAAAAATTGCAACATTTTACATAATCACTTTAGTTAAAAACTAATTTAGGACCTTATTTCTGAACCGATTTTCAAACTTTTTTTAAAAAATAAAGGGAATTCCAGGCAATTCCAATAACATATGACACTAGCCGGCTTTGCCAGCGTCGCCCGGCAGTAGCCCTCCGTCAGTAATGTCCAGGTTTAGTATTTTGGTTCAAACGGCTGCGAAGGCTTCACCCATCCGGCTCTTGTGTGAGCAGTAGCGAAAAGTTAATCAATTTTATGCACTTTCACAATTCTTCTACACGAAGTTGTGATCATGATATTCTCTTAATCATAACTGGCAATGCTCACAAAGAATCTGGCCACAAATTATCGTTGATACTTATGAGGGAGCAAGGATTAATTAAAATTGATTGTAGCGGCAAAATGGTGGTTGCTTTCACAATTAAAGAAAAAAACTATTTAATGGTAAGTCTATTTTGCGATGTGGTGCTGCCCTTTTCCTATTTGTATTTGTGGCATTAAGTTACTGATTTGGCTGCGCTATTGGTCTTGTTTCCGGCATAGCGACAAAAGCGGCCATGGCTTTCCCAAAATCATTCACCATATTTTAGTAGGATCACATCAGGCCGAGTTATTTTCAAACAAATGCTCTATCTAGATGTAGTTTTACAAATTGCTATGGTTATGGCTTTATGTTGATTTTTTCTTAAACTTGGGATTTTATTACAACGTTACAAACATAAATACCTTTACAGGCAGCATATCAGCGTAAGAAAAAATCCTTGCTTTATAGAACATACAACGGCGTCACCCGAAGAGCCCCCATCAGTAACGTCGGGATTGAGAGGGTCGGTTCATCCGGCCATGCCGGCTTCAAATATCAAGCTTTTGTGGCAAGAGTTACCAAAAGTTTATGTGTTTTCTGCACATAAGATGTTCACGACTTTTTGTGCTCCTTTTCCAAACTGAATATCTCGTTTCAAGATCCTGGCTATGACTTAGGTCTAAGTGATCTGTTCACTGCTGACACGAACCCAAGGGAGCCTTGCGTTTTCCGTAGTTTGGAAGTAGGGAACACACTTCTGATATTAAGCTATTCTAAAGCAAAATAGCAAAACTGTCTTTCGTGTGGTGCAATTTCACACAGTGGTGCTGTTTTCGTTTGATTTCTTCTTAAACTTTCTCAAGTCCTCGCTGGCTACGCATTATGTAGCATGTTGTTTTCTCGCTGCTTGACGTGCCCAGGGGAGTTTGAAGTGTCCTTGCTTTTCCTCAAATGTTTGGCTTGACCCCGGTAGCTCTGTAACGCTATTATAAAGAAAAATACCAATAATATCTTCCACGTGGTGCGATTTAGCACAGTGGCGTTAATTTTAATTTCGTCTCAAACTTTCTAAAGTCCTCGCTGGCTACGCATCATGATTCATATTTATTTCTCCTTGTTTAGGTATGCTCATAGAAGTTATATTGCTAGCTCCAAGAGGTTACGATCGATATAGAGCGTCTTATAAGCGAGAAACAAAAGAACAAAGCGGTTAAATAAGTTCTTGCTTTTCCCAAATTTTCAGGTTTGATCCCGGTAGCTCTATAAAGCCATTATTAAGTTATCAAGCAAAATAGAAAACATGTTTCTCGTAAGTATTTTACCCCGGCAGGCCATACTATCACCCATGCCGATTTAAAACGTATCAATTAATACAGCTGCGCCAGCTTCACCGTACAAACATTTGTGAGAGCCACAACGAAATGTTTTTCTAAATAAAAGCCACAGTTCCTGTACACGTAATGGTTATTATGTTGGTTTATTAATCAAGACTGGAAGTATTCGAAACGAAAAAACGATGACACAAACTATCATTCGTAATTTTTAAAAGTGCAAAGAGGAGAAGGTGAAACATAGTCAAAATTGATGGCGTCGCCCGAATGGTGGTCCTTTTGTCTCATAAAGAAACGAGCTGTTTGGTGTTAGGCCTATTCGACGATTTGGTGGGCCCGCTTTCGTATTAATATTTGTGACATTGAGATTTTTGCCAGCGGCGTTTGCTTTAATTCGGCCATAGGATGAAAAGGGACCCTCCCTTTCCTTTAAGTCATACAATCTATTGAAATAGGCGTCTATTAAGCTCTTTTCAAACAAAAACATTTTCTATTAATCCAGTGTTGCAGATTGATGGTATTATTGTTTAATTTTGATTTTTTTAAACTTTGGGATTATATTACATTTAACTTTGCCCCTAATCCAGACTTCCCTACTGTTAAATGAAGATTAGTGTTTTGTACCGATAGGCCTATCCTTGCAATTACAAATATCAATGATGGGCTTCACCATTTATGTTTGCTATCAAAATGTTTTCACTAAATAGTAGCAAGCATTGTGATGTCATTTAACATTATGTCCTCACAATGCATTTTGAGCCAATAAATATTAGGATCGCTACTTACCATTTTTTCGTCACTGCAGGCGAATTAATATGAGCTAACGTCTCTGATCACGTGCATGTTCCTTGGCCCTGGCATAAACGCTGCCATGCAAAGAGCAAATTAACCCGAAATGAAGCACTCACAGTTCAGTTATAGCAGTAGCGGGAGCCCCCATTAATAATGTCGAGGTTAAGAACATCAAATCAGCTGGCTGCTGCGACAGCCTTGCCCAATTGCAAAGGAAATTGCTTCAATATTTAGATCATATGTAGCTCGACACTTGCATTTTGTTGCAAACGATAAGAAAGGACCATCTTTATCCCATCGTTTTTTCTTGGGTGATCATCAAGTGTTTTGCTTGGAGTAGGCTACATATTAAAATTTGTAGACTTTGTTTGTCGATGAGTCTTTTGAATAATTTGATTGATAATGCCAAAGATCCATGCTATCGAGAAAGAATAGACAAAATGTACCAAAGAGCTTAGTTTTTCTAGAAATTGCAATTTTGTGAACTGCATGCACCAAAATTTTGTGTGTTTTTAACCGGTAAACTACATTTCATGAACATTTGGAGACTTCAGTTTTTGATGGATCTTTTTAAAAACGTCGACAGACAATGCCAAAGAACCGCGCTTGTGAGGAAAAGTAGTCAAAATGCACCAAAGAACTAACTTTGTTAACTATTGCAAGTTTGTAAGGTTTAGTAGGATACCTGTACAACCAAACATGAAACATCATGTATCGCAAACAAGTTTTGATCAGCTATTATAAACCAATCCTTCGCCTGAAGTAATTGGAGTCACATATTGCTGGAAAGGAAATTTCTTAAGCTTTCAAAAAACAGTAATTGTTAGTACTTTATTATAACGCTTTTGTATTAAAGTCACCTGTTTTTACTGAGATCACCACATTTTGGGAGGGGTAGAAAGTTACACAACAGATCCCGAAGCTCAGTTTTTCAGTACAAAACTAATATTGATTGTACATATTGTACATTATCGGACTCGCCTTGAAATAAACTTTAATTTGTCAAATAAACTTTAAAAAGCAGTTAAGAGATGAGGTCATAAATCAGTTTTTTAGTAAACTGATTTTGCATAAAGGTTGCAAGTTATGAAAACATCTTGATATTATGAAGTGCGATAGCGAAAGATTTGTGTTAACCGCACGAGACATATTTTGTGTTGTATTGTTGTTCATATTTATCCTACATTCACGAGAAAGCGAATTGTATCGCTATATTTTAGACTGGACGTCCGCACTCGTTTGGGAGTTGCCATTTTCGAGGTGTCTGGGCCACCTGTCTTCCACATAAAGGCGAGGGCGTCCCGCTAAGTGCCTTGCCCAAGGACACAACAAGCGAACTTGCCGGATTTTTCTCCACAACCTCCCCTAAATGCCGAGCGCCGAGCAGGGAAGCTGTGAATACCATTTTTTAAAGTCTTTTGGTATGACCCGACAAAGGGAATGAACCCCAGGTCTACCGACTGCGAAGCGGACGCTCCAACCACTACACCATCGGGCCGGTTAAATAACATAATAAAGCCAGTTTTGAGCGTGCCAGCGAAAAAGAGAAAAAGATGCTTACAGGGCTTGAAGTGCTTAAATAAAAAAGTGGTCGTAGTATAATCAATTGAACATTAATTGTTGTAAAGTTGTTTTTATCAAAAGCATCTCAACAATATCTCCGAAAAGAACGTTTAATCGCGTTTCTGCGATGAGTACTTTTTGAGAAAGAACAAAAACAGATTGTTCTATGAATCATTGATTGTGACGTCATTTTCGGCCCCAAACAAAAGAAAGTTTTTGAAATGTGTTAAGTCGAAAACTGGTTTTCGTTTGAGCAAAAAGCGGTTGTCCTCTGTTAAATAATGAGAATTTTTTAAAAATTGTTTTTGGTTATGACGTCATGATGACGCCACCAACACTCTTATGATACTCACCACGGGGTGGTGATGAATCGTGCCAAGTTTGATGGTTGTACCTATAGCAATTTCAGAGAAGTCAAAACAGACAGACAAACACACAGACTGACAGACAGACAGACAGACAGACAGACAGAATAGCGCTTTATATATTAGATTTTAGATCGTAGATCCCAGTGAGACTGTGTTACTACAGGGGAAGTTGTACTATTATAGATTGTAGATTCTAGTTTCGAGCAAGATTTCAGTGGGGTACTGGAATAGTGCTGAAAGCAATGGCGTGCGCAGGGTAGTCCCATGCCGGCGACTTTCCTCCGTTTCAATAAAATGTCTAATTTAGCAATTATTTGCCCAAAATCATCCTCGCGCCCTCTCCTCAGGAAATTGTGCAACGTCCTTGTTGGCTGCCTTGTCAACTTTCGCATAAAAAATTGCGTTTCAAAAGCGATGGTTTTATTTCAAAACGAGATATGGTTATGTGAAAAACACAAACTTTTTATTACTTCTTTCACAACTATCCATTCGGTGAAGCTGGCTTGGCTGCCTGAACCGATATTGTTAACCTCGGCATTACTGATGGAGCCATGCTGGCTGACGCTGGCCGACGCTGGCAAAGTCGGCTAGTAATCAATAGTCGTATGAACGTTCTCGTACATAAAAAAGTTAAGTTGTAGAATAGCGGTTCTCAATTCATTTTGAAACCTGCATCCCGTCCTGATGGAAAAATTATTTTTGCACCCCTTGCACCATTTGATGTAATGGTTTTTGTATAACCATCGCTGATATCAATAGTCAGAGAAGAAAAGCTCGCACCCCAAAAAGTCCCTTCTCGCACTCATTGAGGGTGCGAGAACCCCCAATTGAGAACCGCTGTTCTAGAAGGTTAAAAAGATAATTCTAGCGACTTCTAATAAAACAAACACTATCACATGATTACTTTACTACTGCAAAACACAATTGTTACATCACAGAACGGATCACGAATCACTTCGAAAATTCTGCAAAGTTGTACTTCAAAACATATTTGTTACGTCATATAACACATAGTTCATAAAAGTTTTAGGTCAATAAGCTCAAGTAAGGTCAAACTTGTAGCAATTACCGGTAATTGAATTTTACGCTATAATAAACCAATTTTTGTTACAGCTGTGAAGTTGGAACTTTGTGTGACTTTTGGTTTGAACAAAGCTAGCCTTTTGGAGGCTTTAATCTAGGCCTCTGGAAAGAGTACGGTACGATGCAGAAAAAATAATGTCGTATTTCCGTACCGTATCATAGTGTGCCAGAAAATACCGTGCGTAATTTCGTACCATACCTATATTCAAAATTTAACCGTACCGTATCCAATTCCCTGACTGTCTCTCTCATTCACAACTTCTCAAATTTTAATGTTTCCAGAAGCAGTTTGAACTGCATCTTGGTACTATAAATGTACGGATTCAATCTTTGAATTTTGAAGTAAAAACCAAGAGATATTTTCTAATCTAAACTAAAAAATATGACTTATTATGGAAATATAACTTCTAAAGTATACCTCGTAACAATGTATTTTTTTCACCGTTATAGCGTTGACGACTTTGTAAAAACAGGCCTTTGATGAATTTTTCTGACTCTAATGAAGTACAGTAAGTTTAATATACTGGTTCTTAAATGGTTTTATTCGAGGTTCAAAAAACTTGTTAAAGTAAAATTAGACTTACACACGAGAAATTTATCACGTAGACTGGCTTAGAAGTGCGTATTTTTTACGAAGACTTATGCAAGTTAAGGTCTCTACATACTGTATACGTTTTTCTCCGGTTTTGTGCCTTGATTGCCCGATTTTGTAAGTATTTTGCTCTCATGCATTTTTATCGGCTCGGATATTTATTTGATGCTGTGCAGAAAATGTTGTAATTGTTCGAATATTCGGTTCGCAATGTATGTGCCAAAGGCGCGCGCGTTTTTGCGGAAAAAAATGCACAAAAACTTTTTTGTTAAGAAAAGTGGTGGGTATGTTATTGTCGCGCTATAATAGAATTTTCGTTCTATCCCAATCTTTAATTTACTTCTTAAAATTGAGGCGACTAGTAGTATCGCTCGAATAATTAAATCTGGTTGCAACTTAATAGCTAGGAAAAGATTGGCTTCCACTAAGATACTTTAACTTACGCACTTCTCGATCAAGAACAAAACAATTATATTTACCAACCACTTTAAAACTTCGAATTCATTTGCTTTTCAAATGCGGAAACTAAAGCACTTCAATATGTAAATATCAAAGACTAACCAAAATTAAAACCACCAAAATATTCGCTTGATTCCAGTCACAACAACCACCACAGAACAACGCCTTTTCACTACACTCTATTAATCTACAAATTATAGGAGCTGGTGTTAGCCAGTTAAGATGTTAATTTAATTAATTGATGTTAACACTAGAACCCCGGGAATAAAATATACCTAGAACTACGACAATGTCGAAATCAACATTTTTCCGAACTTCAGCGTCTCTGTAACTTAAACTTGTCGGTATCACTGATGGTGTGTTTTAACAAATAAGAAGCACTCAGTGCTAAGTATGGTGATAAATGCTCAATTTTTAATTTATTTAGTTTGTTATAAATGAGTCCTATTTTTATCGGTATTCATCTCACTCGCGCTTTTTTGGCTTTCATTTTCGAGTCATTTATTCATATTCTGAAGTTTTATTGATAGAAGAAGTAGCACGAACCAAAGGACACTCGAAAATCACTTGCAATTCTATAATATTTATGTACGATAATAACTATTTGTCACATAGTTCAGCTCATTGATGTGCTCTCGCGCGCTCAAAACACGTATTACACTGCATCATTTTATTACTGGCCTGACCACATTTTCCACACATGTGCAAGTGGCAGATGTGGCATACTGTTTTTGTAGTGTTCACACATCCTTTCATAGCACACTTCCGACGTTTAGGAGGGGGAAGGTCGTTTGATACAGGGTCTGGACGAAGTAAAGTCAGCTCAGCGACGTTCTTGGTTCTCCAGCTTTCAACCAAGTTCAGGAAAAAATTACGCTTACTGATTTTCTTGCCAGTGACTTTTTTATGGGTAACCCATGAGTTCAAAGCTGCTATGTCTAGCATGTTTGTCCACACAGCAAAGTCCCACCTTGTGCTAGCCATGTGAGTGGAATATTGCCTGAACACTTGGTCGACAAGGTTTATGTCAACCTTGTTATTGTTGTAAAAATGAATAACACAAGGTTTTTTCTTCTTGCTATGGTCAATGCTGGGAGCATTGTGCATTGTGGAAATTTAATTCACGCTCTTTTTTTCTTGCACTGGTAGTTTACAAAAAGTATCTCTGCCATCATTGAAAAAAAAAGCTACTTTTACGGAGTTCATTGTCGTTTTTGGTCCTAAATTTTGCAAGCCCTCTGCTGTTGCTCCTCACTGTGCAGACAGCCCAAATTTTCTTTTCCAGAAGCAAAGTAGCCAAGTAGACACTTGTAAAGAAATTATCCGCAGTAACGTTGTTTCCTCCTTGGTTGTGGATGCTTTGGGTCAATCTCATAACAACATCCTCTGCAAGTGGTCGCCCATCTCTCTGCTCTCTCTCTAGAGCTCTCAAGTACGGAAAAATTTTGTACCCGCACTTTGAGTCAACTTTTGTTAACATCCAAAATTTCATGCCAAACTTGTCGGGTTTACTTGGCATGTAAACGGTAAATGGACACTTATTTTTTATTGGAAAAAGCTTCTCTTTATAGTTAGGCTCTAATCAAGTGTGTAATTGAATAAGCAATTTGTTACAAAGCTTTCCAACTGCTCACGAATGTGAACAAATTTGTCTTTAGTGAGCCTTTGCCTCCGCCTATCTTTGTCATCAAATCTGATAAACTTCTTGATTTCTAGAAAGTACTCTTGTGCCATAGTATTTCGGAATATATTCGGTCCATAGGCTTTCTTTCATAGAAAATGCACAGAGTGATGCTTACCGTATATACCTCTGGTATACTGAAGTGCAAGGAATGCTTCTAACTGGTTGCAGTGAGGAACCGCTATACTGGCCGTTTCACTGCTGCTTCTATTTGGGAGATCCTGTCTCTAATTGTCTTGCTCACCAGAGATCCTCGACGCACGAACACACACCAACTTGCAGAACATAAAGACTGTATTAAAGGAGAACAGAAAATTTTGCTCACAAATTAGCTGCGCCACACGCATCAATTGCGATACGCTAGGCGTATCTGGCTCTAGTTGTTACAAGATATTAAAGACTACTGAGAGATCTCCTAAATACAATTCATGCAAATAAAGATATAAGCGAATGCGAAATAAGGGTATATTATCAATTAAGGCTAGCATTAGCTGACAATACAAGCAGTTTGTTGTTTCCCAGTTGATTTAAGACACAGACAAGCGCTTTCAAAATACATAAACAACTTGCCACTAGCATTAGTTGGTGATGAAATATTAGGTTCCTATTCGCTACCACCCCATACTAAACACTGCCAAAGTAGAGCGAACTCATAAACAGTCAATAGGCCTATTTATATCCACAAATAAATATGAGATCAATCAACGAAATTGTCACATAACCATTAACAAGAAACGAGAATAACAGGCGTTAAGTAAAGAGAAAACAACTTGCCGTATTAATTTATAAATGATTCACTGTACCAAACTTACGGTTTTCCATTAAGAATATAAATCATGATGATTTTAGGAGAATCTCCACACAAGTGAAAATTTTATTGTAATGGTATCTTCTTCTATATAAACTGTTTGTTGCGCCTGCAGTAGTTCATTATTACATGTTTTACGTAATCTGATTATTAGTAATACCTTGTCATAATCGTTATCATATGTATTACTCTGGCAACCTGTTAAATTTTCTAGTTACTTAGCAGCTCCGGATAGGAAAACTTCATATCGTTGTATCAGCTTAAAGTGTGCAGTGTTTTCTTGTTGCAGTCAGTTCGGTTTATTATAGAGTTAGTTTTGTGAGCCTGTTCGTTCAATTTGACGTAAGTATATATAATTTATCATTGCAGTTGCTTTGCAGAACACTGATGATGCTAATTTAGTGAAATCGATTTGTTAAATAAAGTGTGAGTTCGAATATTGACTGATTCCAGTCACAACTTTACTCTATAAAGTTTTCCATTAAGGTATTTCAATCAGATCACTTCGTTCTTTCGACAAATTTTCTATTCAAATTTAACGTTTCGCTCCCCTTAGTTACCGGGGAGCTTCTTCAGAATACGGTAGATGTTAATAATGTGACATACAAACTGTACAACATAAAAATATAAAGACTATTTATATTACTAAACACTAAAAATTATTTATCAACAGGGCAGGCAATCACGTAATAACAAAAACATTGTTACATCACAGATACAGGAGTGGCCAAGTGAAAAGTGTTGCGAGAAAAATAAGATATTATTTATTGGAGACAAACACACTATAAACAGTCGGAAAATTTGCACCATCATTGCGATTAATAACATTACATGAACAAGCCTTTTGATTTATCAAAAAACTTTCCGCAACGCGACGTCTGTATGCATGTGATTCTGACTTCAGTATTTTAACATTATCCCAATCTATTCTATGATTGAATTCCATAACATGTTGACTCAGCGCTGACTTTTTAGTGTTAAAAGTCTTGACCGCATCAACATGTTCCCGTTTTCTGGTTCTAACACTACGTCCTGTTTCACCTACATACACAGACAGCACTGCAATCCCGGCAAGAAATTTGATACACCAAACCACGCTTTTGTTCAAAATTAATAACATCATTGGGTTTACGAAGACAACGTGTGATGTGGTTTTAAAGCCACTCCGATACCAACTTGAGTCAAAATTCGGCTAATAGGTTCGGAGACACCTTGCACATAGGGGATCGAAGTGAACCGTTTCAGTTTTTCTATTTTTCTAAAATTATGATTTTTCAAGTACTTCTTAAAACTACATTTGTTACTGGGAAATCCGTTATTTTTTAAGGTTTTTGTTATCTGATGAAACTCTTTAATCTTATTTTCGTTATTGGATGTGATACTGTTGGCTCTGGAGAATAATGTACGAGCCACACTAACCTTTTGATTAATCGGGTGATGAGACGAATATTGAAGATACCTGTCCGTGTGTGTTGGTGTGTTGGTTGTGATGTAACAATGTTTTTGTTGTTACGTGATTGCCTGCCCTGTTGATAAATAATTTTTAGTGTTTAGTAATATAGGTAGTCTTTAATATATATCTTTATTAGCAAAAATACTACAGCCAGTTTCGCCGTTAAGGCTCCTCAGGTATTTCTTATTCAAATAGAATCTATTTGAATAAGAAATACCTGAGGAGCCTTAACGGCGAAACTGGCTGTAGTATTTTTGCTAATAAAGATATATATTAATTTGCTCTAGCTGTTTTTGTTATTGAGCACTCTTAAATATTTTACCGAGTCTATTTATTTATTTAGGTAGTCTTTATATTTTTATGTTGTACAGTTTGTATGTCACATTATTAACATCTACCGTATTCTGAAGAAGCTCCCCGGTAACTAAGGGGAGCGAAACGTTAAATTTGAATAATAAATTTGTCGAAAGAACGAAGTGATCTGATTGAAATATCATTACACTCGACATACGAGGAATGCCAGCTGTATTTTTCCATTAAGGGTCGAGCGTAATAGAAAACAATTTGGGAAATATAAAAAACAATTCATTAGTCATCACATACTACGAAACATCCCTATTCCTCACTTATTACAAATGACAATCTATTAAATGAGGCGACAAACATAACAGCTTAGAAGGCGAAAGCTTCCGAACAACTATGACATCAAGAACATTAACAGTCACTTTACTAAAGGCACAAAAACAACTAAACCAATGACAGGGCTCATAAATCACGTTAACATAACTGCTCCATCGTTAGTGAGACATTTGGATCAATTTTTCTTGCTTCCCTCTTTGTGTGAGTTTGGATGGCTCTTAGCATGTCGTTGTCAATGAATAGCTTCGGGCACTCGTAGGGGCTAATACCTGCTCTGCGCCGTATCACCGGATGAACACCGGCTTTGACTCGAAAAACGTTGGCTGCCGTGGCAGGTTTCACTCTTGCAATATGAAGGGGAGCCCAAGTCACACTGTTGGTACTTGTGTGCAGCTGTGGTTGGATGACATTGCCTGATGTATCATCATCGTCGTCGGAAGAAGAATCACTATCAGTCGCTGACTGCACGGGGGCTCATCAACACTGGTGGGCACAGTGGCAATGTCCTCTTGCGCTTCTCCCTCTGGCTCTGATGCACTAAAGTCTTCGTTCAGCATATCATAGGCCTCTTCTGCAGTATATCTACAACGAAAACTATTGCTAGACATAACGTTTATTTGTGATTCACAGAATTATTGCATCTTAAAAAGTCAAGCTTAGTGTTACTCTATGCTCATGTAGTTTTGTCTGTAATAAAACTCAACCTTCACCAAATGCGAATAATAAGGCTGAATAGAAAAGTTAAAGTGCAAACTAGTTCAGATTTAAGATCAACTCCTTGAAAATGAAATAAAAATAGGTTGACAATGCATGAACTCAAATTTTCAGGTTAATAAAGAGACAACACATTTTAGAGCACAAAACAGAATGGTGTGAATGCATTTAGAATGATGAATATCAATGCAGTATTTGTCATTTTTTCACATATTTCTACTTCTAAACTGATTTGAAACGGCAATTGACCCGATTTTCTGCAATCAAAGCTTGTAGAATTGAGCAGATGCTGTCCAGTTGATAGAAAACGCACAATGTCGACATCGACACGTCCGGAATTCTAGGTATAAGTTCTAATTACTTCTGCTTCGAAAGTGGTTCAACCAAAAACCTTATATTAAAATAAACTGTATCAAAATTTGTTCGACAGTGTGAAATTTCAGGACATCACAATCACGAAAAGTACAAAAAAATTAACGTTGAAAAACCAAAATGTTGAAATTAACATAGTCCGGAGTTCTGTTATTTACACAGCATCAACAGCATCAGTTGAGAGGATCGATGGCGGAGTGGTTATAAACCGCATAAAGCAATTCATGTGATCGTCGGTTCAATACCTGAGTCCACCTAAAGAGTTTTAATAGGAACGAAACCGGTCGTGGAAGTGGTATTTTATTCGATTGATTGCAGTTAGCCTATATGCCTTAACATCAATTAATTAAATTAATATCTATTAAACTACTCTCTCTCTCTCAATCTTAAAAATCTCGCCGCCTTATATACAAAAAGGCGATCTTCTGGAAAATGCTAGAACATCACGTGACACAGAAAAACACCGTTAATAAATTACGTAATTGACAACAAAGAAAAAAATCTTCGAGACGAAACAAGATTTACTAGAATACATTGGAACGTAGTCACGTAGTCAACCATTGTGAGGTCAGAATAGGTGTGTGAGTTACAGACCTATTAATAAATGCGAAAGAAAAAAAGGTCTTTTTTCGAAAACAGTTTAGCAAGTAGGGCTTCAGATAATTCAGATTTACTAATAAAATCATCAAGGCAAAACAAAACAATAGATTACAGCAACTATGCATATATAAAAACTATTCTTACAACGCAAATTTACTCATTCGTGACAGTTATATAAAACCTTATACTTATCTAAGCGGATGAAAATTTTTGTACACAGTACTTAAGAGCAAAAAACGTACCAAGCAAGACAAAAAAGCATATAAAACTGGGCAAAAACCGTACAAAAACCTGTATTGTGTACAGAGGTCTTTAGGTTAAACGTAGAAAGGCAAGAACAAATATGAAAAAAGTCTGTAATGTGAATGGAGCCGCTCCGTTTCCTAAAATAAATTACTAGATTTAAGAGAAACAAATTATGTGGCAGCATAACAGCTACAGAATTCTCACAACGAAAACCTGGCCACAAGCTCGTGAGAAACTCCAAGGCCTACGCTTTTGCTTTCACAGAAACAAAAGTAAACTCTTTTTGTTGTGAGAAAAACTTAGTTAAAAGAAATGAAATTCGACAAACCAGTCGAAATAAATACAAGCAAATAAGAATAAAAAGAGCAAACTTTACCGAGGGTTTTTCTTTAAAAACGAGATCGAACCAAAACTTCCAGTGCAACAAGTTAACCTAGCTTTCGTTCAGCAAGAGAAATCAATAGAAAAAACTCAACTTAAAAGAACTTTTCCTTTAGCATTAACCGGCTTTGTCGGCATTTCCTAGCTGGGCACCACACTGGTAATGTCAAGGTTAGCAATATTGGTTCAGCCAGCCAAGTCGGCTTCACGGGATGGATAGCTGTGAAAACAATAATATAACAAAGACTTTGCTTTTTCAAATAGCCAATCTCGTTCCGATACAAAACTATCGTTTTTTGAAAGGCAATGAATTGATAGAAAAACATTAGCGGGATGCTGCGCATAGCAACTACATGTCTCCAAGTTTATCCAGACCCTGGCAAGGTCTTTTTGCCCTGTTTTCACCATAGACATCTTTAAACTTTACAAAATTTTATCAGTTAAACTGTTAAATAAAGTAAGCGCTTGAATTGAAAGTATTTTAAAGTTGTGGAAGAGCGCCAAAGTAATTGATAAATGTTTAGTTAATTGTACCAAATAGCGATGACATTATAGAGCGAATTGAAGCGGGGCAGAAACAAAGCAAGACGCATGTTTAGAAGGCTAAAAATGCTAAAATAAACTATCTGTTATTGCATCGTTATTTGAGATTTAAGTATTGTTGAGTTTCTTTTATCGAAACCACCTTGTTAATATCTCCCAAAAAAGCGCTCAATGGCGTATCCACTATTTGTCTTTTTTGAGAAAATAAAGAAAACAAATATAGTAATGCAAGAGGCCAGCGATGCACTTAGCAAACTGCAGACAGTGACACTGTTTCGACCTATCAGGTCTCTTCAGTGCAGTTGGTGACCAATAAGAAGCTATGCTTTATTAAAAGCTATGCTTATTAAGCTAAAGCTTACTAATGCTTACTAAGCTAAGCTATGCTTTATTAAAAGCCTCTAGCTTCTTATTGGTCACCAACTGCACTGAAGAGACCTGATAGGTCGAAACAGTGTCACTGTCTAAAGAAAACAAATTTTACAACTAATCGTTAATTGTAACCAGTCCCGTAGCACTCCAACTTCGGGCCCCCCCAAAGTAAGCGCAAGAGCCCCTGCGCACAGGTCATATCACTTTAGAGGTGTAAAATTGAAAAGCTGCATTGAGAAAATACACCACAATTTCTACATAAGTAAACAGGCTAATGTCAGAATAAAGCATGCCGATACCGAAGGTGCAAGTCATATAAAATTCGGCACCGATGCCAGAGTTCAGTAGGACATTTATGCAGACACTGCGAAACGAAAGCAATGACACTGAAAAACATGAAAAAGTTATAAAAACACAGTATCATTTAAATAGTCTGGGGCGAACCTTTTTGTTCGCAAATGCTGTTATGACATTGTCATAATCAAGAGATCGGGCGCAGTCATTTTCGATTGACAACATGGCTAATGAAGATAGTCTACTGTCTGTCATAGACGTTCTATTAAAAGTTTTGATCAGTTTCAATTTGCTGAAGCTTCTTTCAGCGCTGGCAACAGTCACGGGGCAAGTTAGTAAGATTCGAAGTGCGATGTACACATTCGGATACAATTCAAATAAATGAGTCTTTAGAAGATAGTTCAGAAAGTCTTGAGCCGTTTTGAGATTGCGTTTTTTTTTTGTAAAATTAAAACAAACCGCTGTAGCTCAGCGCTCATTTCATCAGAATCAATGTCACCGAACTTTTTTTGGAACTCTTTACAGCAAGTAAGAAGAGCATTTTCTTGTTGCACAAGCAAAAGTTTGTCTCGTGTGTACAAAAACGAAAAGGCGGAAGAAACCTCACGTAACAAATTAAAGCGCTCCTTTATTGACATAATAGCCTGGTCTACTAATGGATAGAAAAAGTTGCTTTTAAATTTCAGTTCAGGAGTAGCTCGTTGTTCCTCTTCACCTTGGTAATCAAACAATCTTCTTTTCTTTCCACTTCTTGACGGAGGAAAAGAAGGATCAATATCCAATTCCTGTGCTATTTCAACAGCAGATGTTGCGGCACTGTCATAACCCGTTGTGCGATAGTTTTGCAAAAACTTTTCAGTTGCCTGGATTTCCGTTTCCATTGTATGAAGGGAGACTCCATACGATTGAAGAATCTTACTTGCTTTATTGACTTGGAATAGGATATCATACCAAATAAACACCGACAAAAGAAAACTCCATTTTGATAAATGAGCTATCAACGATTTTGTTTCTGAGGCAGCTCTTCCATCTTTTCTTTCTATGGAAATGGCTTCCAAGTCTTTCAGTGCCAGCAACACCTCTTTTAAATTGTATCGAAGAGGTTTGATGCATTTAATTCTGCTTTCCCAACGAGTATCAGATTGTGACTTTATGGACAGCTCCACATGTTTCTTCAAAATTTCCCAACGCTGAGCAGAGGAAGAAAACAGCACATACAACCTTGTAAGTACTCCAAAAAATGTCAATGCTTCCGTCGATGAATTAGCACTGTCAACAACAACTAAGTTAAGGGTATGGTTTGCACAGGGCACGTAAACAGCTTTGGGATTGATGTCTAGCATTCTTGCTTGGACCCCAGAATGTTTTCCTTTCATGTTAGCACCATTATCATATGACTGACCTCGACAATCAGACAATTCGAGTTGCAGTTCGGTCGCTTTTTCTAAGAAAGCGTCCAACAAGCCTTTCCCAGTACTGTCACTTATTCTCAAGTAGCCAAAAAATGTTTCTTTAACAACAGCAGCTTCTTCATTACATAGTACATAACGGAGAATGACAGACATTTGTTCATGATGTGACATATCTGGAGTGCAGTCCAAAATTATAGAAAAATATTTTGCCAATTTCAATTGCTGTAAATTTTCTTTTTCAACTTCTGTCGCAAGCAATTCAATTAGTTCATTTTGTATGGTAGGACTCAAATAGTGATCTTTAGTGTTTTTATTCTTGATTCTGTCTTGAAGCTCTTTTAGGATCGGATCTCTTCTTGCCAAAAGCTCAAATATACCCAGAAAATTTCCATTGTGAGGAGATCCTAAGACTTCTTCAGATCCTCTAAAAGCAAGATTCCTTTCCGATAGAAACAAGGCAATGTCGATAAGTCTCTCTAAAACATTTCTCCAAAAACGTCTTTCATTGAAAAAAATATTCATCTCGCGTTTGTCGATAGTGGATGAATTTCTTATCCCTTCAGCTAGCAACATCCATTGACTGCAGCATTCTTGGTGGGAAATGCCGTTTTCATGGTCTTTCAGTTTTTTCGAAAAACCCTCCCATGTATTTATACCACTACAAAAGGGGCTTAGTGTTTTTCCAAATAGCTTACAACAAAAGCAAAAAACTTGATCTGATTCCCCAGAATAAACTAGCCACGACCGTGAAACACTTTCACCATTAGGTAACACACGTTTATAATGGTTGGAGGAAAGGAGTTGTGTTATTATATGGAAAATTCATTATTAGTTGATGTGGTCCACGCTTTACTATATCACATCGTTGAGCATCAGAAATACTTTCAGGCCATTTACATGGGTCATCAGGGATAGGGGTAAATTGAGATTCAGTTATTTTTGATATTGAAGGTTGCGTATTGGCATGTAAATCACAACTTACATTTTCTGGAAATTCACAATCACTTTGATGCTGATCGTCATAGTCTTCTTTTTCTTGTACACTATAGTTTTCTTCATCCCTCTCGGTACTAGTGCCAGGTCTACTCTGCTCAGTAATCTTGAAAAAATCTGTCATCTTGGGCAATTTCGCTACAGCATCTCGAGCAGTGGCTGCTTCTTTTCTCTTTTGAGCACCACTTTTTGAACGTTTCATTCTATACAATGTCAATAAAATACTTTATCTGCACTCTGCAGTGTATATATATTGTCCCGGTATTTATAGCCAAACAGAATTCCAGACCATTCTATGATTGTTGCGTAACAACGGCATTGTTACGTCAATCGAATATTCAAGATTCTACCAGAAAATCAATCGAAATATTCTAGATTCTGCGAGATAAAATGACGTTGCATTCACTTATGATGTCACAAGCCAATTTCTTCCTACAGTTTAAATCGGTTGTAAACAAGTCTGCTGAACTGAAAATAGTCACGTAGCCAAAAAGCAATTTCAGACTAACTTGGGCCCCCAAAGTTGGCCTGGGCCCCCCCCCCAATTGGGGGGTTTGGGGGGCGGCTGCTACGTCTCTGATTGTAACTTCATGGGACATTCTGAAGACATGAAATTTGTTGAAGTTGGTAACTCGGGTACCGGCTTTCGTTTAAGCCAAAAAACGCTTTACTCGGCCCAAAAATGCAATTTTTAAAAAAATCATCTTTGATCATGAAGTCATCTTTACGTCACGAACCCCCTATGACACTCGCTCCGAGGAGGTGATCAATCGTGCCAAGTTTGATGTTTGTGCGTCTGGCAGTTTTGGAGGAGTTAAGACAGACAGACACACAGACAAAATTGCGCTTTACCGTACATATTACATAATCATTAGGCTACGTACGAGACCGTTAGGGCCTACCCTTTTCCCCCATTGGTCTGACAGGGTATGAACTTTTTAAATATGTACTATTTAACGTTGCTTAATTAGCGTGGTAGAGATATTTTCTACTGAAAATAGTGAACATTTGGTACGCCTTTGCAAAATGGATGGTAGATGGCGCTTTTTCTTCGTTTACTGCTTTGTAGAGCACCTTTTCAATGAATGGCTACAAAAATTTGTCGCTTTTGGTGCCTGAATACAACCAACCTAAAATTTGGAATCCGCCCCAAAACATGGCGTACATAACAACTGCTCCCACGTTCCTGCTTTACTAATATGTAATCAAGTGAGATAACTTACTACTTAAACCAGATGGTAATTACTTATTCATTTTGTATCGCTTATATAAACACTTGGCAATACAGCAACTTCATTGCTTGTCGTAATTGCAGTAATCCGATTGCATGTGACTAACTCTATATTCTTCACCATCTGCTTACCGCATATAAATGGAGGTATCTCGTATTTCATGCTTAACGCCAATCACGAAAAGCGAATATCGTTTTTTTAAAGCAGTTTGCATGAGTCGACAAGGGCATCGAACCCACTTTTACTGACTGCAAAGCGGCGGCTCTAACCATTACGCCACCAAGCCGGTTAAAAACCTGAGAGTACAAAACTGAAATTTTTTGGCACTCGAAGTCATCAATGCGTCGCACACCGGTACACTGCATTTCAAATCTTGCCTACCTTTAGCGTAGAACACGTTCAGAATGTTACGTATCTAGGATCAGGAGCGTGGCTAAAATGTAAAGAATTTCAAGAGTGTATAAATACACTAGACCTCCTGCTGTGGATATACAAGTTCATAGGGCATTGCATGCACTTTTTTATGGAAGTTGTTCCAAATGCAAAATCTCCAAGATTTGTACCACACTTCGCGAGCTGTAATATACGGAGCTGGAGGAGGAAATCCTATTCCAGCAATTGGGATTTTGTTGTTTAATCCGCAAAGGAAAATGCACATTATCCATTTCATTTTATTGGGAAAGAAACAAAAATAGTTATTTTAACAATATTAAAAGCTGCAACAATAAAAAATGAACAAAAACACCATTGGTACACACAAATAAACCAAAAAATAAATTACATCATACTGTCGTCTAGCAGATAACTTTATTGAGATATTTTATCTGCTAAGTTGCAGTAGAGAGTAATGCGTTATGCATTGAGGTCATTTAACACGTCATAAAATTGGTCAAGAGATTCGTCAAACGAGGCAGCTGGCTTGGTATCTGCATCTTTTGATTGCTCTGCTTCATCTTTGCCGCTTTCTGGTGGGTTTTCATCACTAGATTTTGTTGTTTCGGATAAATTGTCTTTTTCAGAGCTGGTTTTCTGCCACAACTTGTCCGTTTAAAAAATTTAAATATTGATATGTTGCTTAAAGGTTTTCACCATTCAATCATCTGCGCCGGTTAAATAGTATTGCCAGAATGGTACGCAAGCAGAGAAGGCAACCTGATAGGGGTTAAAGACATAAAACTTCTTAACCATGCTAGCTTGCCTCAAAAAAGAGTAAACATCAGTTATAGAGAACACTTAAATCAGTTATAGTAAACACCCTACAACTTTGTGCCTCAACAAGACCATCATAGTTTTGGTTCCTCTTTCTTATTGAAAATCGCGGTTGCGCGCCTAAGCGCATGATAGCGCTAAAAGCTTACGAAATCACTTTTCTTGTCTTTTTTTCTCCCTCCAGAAAGAAAACGGTTTAGCCATGATTTTCTTTAGCAAAAAATCAGAGAAAACCATTGAACAACAGCAAAAAAACAGCAGCTTATGAGAAGCCTGCCTGTCTTGGTGTCCCATATTTTTCTTGTATCTTCATATATGTTTTATGTCTTGTATTTTTATTCTCTGGTCACGGAGCACCTTTTGCCGGTAAAACCAGAATATCTTTTTCCGGTATAGGGTCAAAACAGCGCTTCGGACTGCGCTTAGCTGTTCTGCTGGAAGAGAGCAATTATAACATAAGCAGTGACACCAAGCACATAAAATATTGCTGTAAAGTGCATTTCATCTCTGGGCTGTGCCTGGCTCGTGAGCCAGGCAAAGTGCATTCCAAGGACACAACAACGCAACCATTATGAGGTTTGAACTTACGATCACTGTTACCATATATCACACAGCAACCCACTCGACCACGTTACCCCCACCTTGGTTTGCCCTCGAACAATTACGTCAACTTCGACTGTGATGCGGCTGCACGCAGCGTTTGAAATCCATTTTGCATCACATTACCAACCTGTTTAGCTTTGTTAGTTGTGGTTTCGTTGTGGTGTGCTACTGGAGACGGTTCGATCAATTCTGGTCCAGCTGGTTTTTCCGGTTCTTTTTCATCTTCTTGAGCAACTAAGTTCGTCTCCACATCCAAGGCTCCTTTGAAAAGGCTCATCACTTGCTGGGCAACCTATGACAAAAAAAAATCATGTCTTAAGTTCGTTTATTTTGTTTGGAAAGAAGGCACTCACGAGGATTCCTGCATATGGTAGGCAAGTGGCGAAGTTGAGAGGTCTATCTGTTGCGGTGGTTCAATCGGATTAAAAGCCTGCACTCAGAGCTTGAATAAATGAATGAATGGCTTTATTTGTTTAACACTTTAACTGCTAAGGACGTGTTATTTCGTCCTTCATATTACATTTTATGTGCTAACGACGAGATAACTCGTCCATCAGGTAAGTTAAAATTCGAGGATTTCAGGGCCTGTAAATTGTCTTATTTCGATCAAACAGGAAAAAGAGAAAGCCAAGAATTTTGATGATACACTGAATGCTTTTTTTCTTCGTAATTGTAGAATTACACGAGCAATTCTTGAGTCGGTTTATCATTTTTATAACTTTTAGATGTGAAGTTTTAGTTGGTTGAGTTTTAAACCTTGAACAAGAGTTTCTAAGCGCACAAAGCAGTAAAGGTTTCTAACTGTTCTATTTTCTTTTTCATAGAGATTTTAATAAAATTATGGCTTCTAAGAGAAAATACAGGGTGGGCCATAAATAACGCACCAAAGCATATAAAACAATTCAGATAATAATAACAAACGTTTTGGGCCATAAATAACGCACCAAAGCATATAAAACAATTCAGATAATAATAACAAACGTTTTTATTAAAACAAAACTTCTTAGCAAGATAAATCCGATTAAACTTCTTAGCAACAGATCGATTAGTGGCGCCATCGGCACCAGACATTAACACTAATTCAACTCGTTCTTTAATTGTTAAGTGCATACCCTAAAAATGATATAAATTTTTTTTAAAAGGCAAATCATAACTAAAAAACTTTGATTGAAATTAAATTTAACAGTTATAGTAACTGATATTGAAATTAAATTTAACAGATACCCAAAGAAAAGATATTTACATTATTTCACATCACAATTTATTTTAAATCTTTGGTGCGTTATTTACGGCCCACCCTGTATAATTTGATCAATGTAGCAGATGATACAGATCTTTTGGACCTTTATGAGGATGAACTTATTGATGATGATAGAGAAAGCATTTTTCAATTGAGTAATAGTGTCAAAGGAAGAGGAAACTGATTCGGAAAGCGATAGTGTGCAAATCGATGAACCATCATGTTCTGGAGTACGTAAAGCTGCTACTTCTCCATTATCAGAAGAGGATAACCTTCTGTGTAGTGATGATGATCAAGCAGACTGGATTTGTGTTGATAAAACATATTTATCTTCCTCAAATACAGGCGTTTTAGCGCACAGCGAGAAAAACGGCCGGAGTGAATGTGTTATGAAATGAAGCGGAATAATTATATTTTAGTGAGCCAAACGATGACTATTATCAATTATCATTGGCTACACAACGCAGTTCTTTCTGTCTCTGTGTGTATTTCAACTCCTCCGAAAATAGTGGGCGTTCAAACAGCAAACTTGGCACGATGGATCCTCTCCCCGGGATGAATGTTATAAAGAGATCGGTGGTGTCATGGTAACATCATAATCAAAGATAATTTTCAAAATTTTTTATTTCTTGAAGAAGGAAAACAATTTTTCTGCTCGAATAGATTTTTAAGCTATTCTTTGGCCCTATTCCTGAATAAATTTTAGTCTGATTATTGTATTTCTATCAGTTGTGTTGCTACAATAAAAGCGATTCAACAGCAATCAGCGATGCCGTGAGGGTCTAGACGAGGAAAAGGTAAGATAAAAGAGCCGAACTTCTCACTTTCGTCTGCAATTAACTCCCTACATGCTTGGCGTGGCGTGGATAGTATTTTTTTCTACTAGCCTGCTAGCTGGGTGGTGAAATTATCTGAGTGTCGAACTACTTTTCAAAAGACTGGGGGTTAAACGCTTAAATAAAAACGAATTGCTTGAGGCAAAACCGAGCGGAACCAGCTTTTGCCTTCCAACTGACGCTTCCGGTTCAAACCACGGTGCATACCAAATGCTTTGACACGTACGGGTGTCTGTTTGTTCGAAAACCGTAAAGTAACTTCGCAGCTTTCCAAACTCTTCGTTCATTTTGAGTTCGATGAGTTGAAAAAGCCGACATTAGAGTGGAACGTTTTTTACTTTTTTCAAAGATTTGGGGTTGCTTTTCTGCTCCCACCTAGGCGGAGGGGGGAAAAATAAAAGTTTTGGAAAAAAATACAATTTTGCAAATATCTGAAAGTCGACTGAACCCAAAAACTTCATCGTAGTTAAAGCTATATTGGAGTGGTAGGTTCCTAGGACATGTAGATGCAATTTTCTTTGGTGGCGCCTAAGTTTTCTGCTCCCGCTTTGCCATTATATTGAGTCAAATTTTCCTGAATTCAGGTATAGATTAGCATAAAATTACGACATCTAACAGCTTATCAAGCAAGATTCGTTTCCTTTTATCTAAGATCAAAAGCTCATAGAAAAAGAATCCGACGGCAGCCAAAACGGACTGCGGCGTAAAATCACATAACACTGCTTAAATAACAACAATGTCAATGCATTGGTTATTTTGCAGCAGTTTCTGGGTCAAGTCAGTCAATATCCAATGGTGTGATTTCCTCTCTTGACTCCTGACTCGAAGGAGAAAAACTTTGGAGAGGTTGCAGCAATGGGAAGTGCTGGAACTGTAGTGAACACCGGCGGCAAATGTGGCATTATAAAGCCTATAGGGGACCATTTGATCAAGCCGTTGTTATGGTCCATTAGTTTGTTGTACACAAACGAATTACCGTTGCGAATCTCATAAAAGAGCTAGATATAGGTACAATCAGTCTGGAAAACTTTGCTGGTCTAATTGAAAAGCAGCTTGCAAGTTGCAAACAGTTAGAGGTTAGATTCAAAACAATGGACACACCAGATACAATCATTGACAAAAACGATCATAGCTCTGATCAAAAACTTCTCCACATGATTACAAGTGTAAGAACTAAGTCAATTACTAATCATCTATCTTTACAAAAGCAAGGATCTATCAACCACACACACATAATGGTTGACACGGCAAGCAGAATGCGTTGGTTGTTCTTCGCTATTTCCCGACTAACCTTTTTGCTTATTGACAAAGTGTAATACATCATAAATGTTTATATTCGGGTGTGGTTTGTATAAAGATGCATAACAATTTTACAGACAGAGCAAGGTACTTCTTGAAACTAATAAATTTTTCTCAAAACATGACTAAAAGGAATTGCGTTGTCGTTGACAAGGTCTTGCAGCGAAATGCAGTTTTCGCTCTGCCTATAATATTTTGATTGCAATGTTAATAGATAACAAAGAGCATGTGCGTGAGTTGGGGTGGAGACGAACCCTGAAGTCTCGCTTATCATCTTTTGCAAAGTGCAGCACATTGATTATGCCGAAGCTGTTGTCTGACTCCCAAAAGGGGCACAAAATAATCGGCTGGCAATGTACTCCTGTGTTGCAATGCATTTCAAATGCTGTGATAGAAAATCACATTGAATAAAAAATTCCCACCACAAGAACTTTTTCCCGTGTCTCCTTGCCACAAACACAATTGTGGAAAGAGCTGTAAAGCTTATGATCAAAGCCTCTGCTTGAATTGTAAACTTCTCGGAAAGAGAGGGCTATATTACGGCAAAGTTGCCATCAAGAAAAGAGATACTCGATTTGAATCAAACTGACTTTTTTGATTTAACCCCTTCCGCACGACCACGCCATACGATGCGATATACGACATTTCCTATTAATATGATTTTCGTGCTATATCAATGCTATTAATGTTGAAATGTCTGGTAATTGTCATCGGAGGCAAGCGCTGCGGTCGTCATGACGATAGGGGTATCGTCATCGTAGTGAACGGATTAAAGCTAATAACAGCATTGGCTTATGAACTAATTAATTATGTTATAGACAAATTAAACAAAAGTCACTTGAAGCTCACAAAATGTGGTATGAATGTTGCTTCCCAATTTGTTTTTCTGCTACGTGTGCATTACATTGTTCAACAATGAGGAGCCACTATACCTAGAGTGAGCAAAACGAACTCTACAAACGTCCCCGTGATTTGCCGGGACAGAATAGTAAAGGTGTTAATCCAACTAGTGGTAAGAGCCAAATAAAGATACCGTTCTATCCATCAATGGTGGCCACCTTGTTAGTGCTATGACTTCCAATTTCTGGCCTATCAAAATGACCACTTTTTTACCTGATTTCCTAGTATTGAAATGGCAATGCGACAGTGCAGTATAAGGTGTTACACAGACCTATTAGCATGTTTTGACAATAACCTTAAGTTTTCATTGGTGCATAAAACCCATTAATTGACTAAAGTTGTCTTGTGTGACACATTAATCCTACTATGCCACTCTTGTGGTAACTTGTTGTCAGCTAAAACCTTATCGGCCCAAATCCATCAAATGTTTGTTCGCAAGTTATAAAAAAAAACGACAAATTCTTTTAACTGAAAAATTTCACTGCTCCAACTTGAAAATTTTTACCTACATTTAGCAGAATTTGATATAATCCCAAAGCGGGAACGTCATAACAAAAAAAACTGCATCAACGTGTCCTAGGAATCTAGCACTCCATTATTATCCCTATTCGCAACGAAATTTTTAGGTTAGTCGACTTTCAGATATTTCCAAAATTGTATACTTTTTCCAAAAATTTGAATTTTTCCCTCCTCCTCAGAAAAGCATCCCCAAATATACTCAAATTTTGCACTTCTCTTTTCTCATTCATGTGCCACTTTTCATCGCTAGTCATTTGAACTTTGAAAAAAGTAAAAAACGGCCCATCCTAGTCCACATAATTATGAAAAATTATTTCAGATCTCAACAAAGTTTCAAGTTTCATACCTCGTGGTCGCTATTCAATTCATCAATGTCGTCATTCAAATCATGTTGTTTCTAAACGGAAAAACAAAAGAATTTTAAAATTAAAAAAATTGATCACTTGATTTTTCCATGAATTAAGTAAACCGACAAGTAAGTGCTCACGGCAGTACGGCAAAGGTTTTGTTACTCAGGTTTTTAAAGATTGTTTCGCGGCCTACTCTATATCATGAAGCAACACCGATTACGAAAAGTTAGAAGTCTTTACCGACAAGTTTCTTCCAGCCCCAGGTTGTTGACATCGAAACTACAAGCTAAGTTATTTACAAAAACTGAACTGTTAAACACCGTTCTTCAGTAGTACTATGCCAAGAGTTTTGATAGGTTGCAGAACTCTTAATATATTCAACTAACTCCTTTAACTGAAGTAATGTAGTCTCTGGAAAGTAGCTAATTTGGCACAAGGGTAATGCTCTCCCAAATTTCTTCGACCCGTTCCTAATATGAAGCTATTTTGGGGTGAAACAGTGCAATGTATCGCCTAAATGATAAATTACTTTTTTACAAATTTTCTTCAACCTTGGATTTTTCTAACTTCACCATAATTTAAGGTATGTGTATAAAATCCATTAAAATTAAGCCTTGTCACGCGACTTCAATTATGAAAAATGTTCCTGAAAGTCGTGTAAGTCTAAATTAAATACAGTAAATTCCGCTTAATTGGACCGCCGGTTAACCTTCTCCCTACCAAAAGTTTTTTTCTTTGAGAAATTGGGTTTATTTCATCTTAGTCCCTTGCAAAACAGACAGACAAGTAAAAAAAAGTTGATTTATTTTTTATAACGTCTAAAACGAAATTTATAGTGCCTAGTTATACCACTGGGATACAAAGCCGTTAAATTTAAATAAGTTTTTATCCCAATGGTAACTTCAAAAAAATTTTTGGGACGTATTGTCCCGATGGTAGTGAAAGGGTCGGGTCAGCCGTTTAATTGGGCCAAATTATTAAGAACAAAATCCAATCAAAGATAATGCACACGTTAAATCCGCATAATTGGGCCACTATTCCGCTTAATCGGGCCACAACTGTAGACAGACATACACTGGTTTAATTGCAAAACCGCCTTTGTAATGTAATAGAACTCAATATCACAAAACCAACTATAGTATGTAACAATTAGAAAATACAGACGCAAATTATTTTGTCATTTCATGCCCTTGGACATGGTAATTGTGTTTTGTTGCAAATTTTGTGAAGTTCCAAGCAGAGATGCACAAAAAGAATTAACAATTGCTGAAAGGGTTGTTGTCCTAAGAAAAATTAAAGAGCAACCTCCAAACATTAGTAATCGCCAGCTAGCTGAGATAACTGGTGTACCAAGGACAACCCTGGCACAGATACTGCAAGACTTCGGATAATCGGGTCAGCCGCTTAATCGGGCCAAATGGTGCTTATCCCGATGTGGCCCGATTAAGCGGAATCTACTGTACAACAATATGGTCAAACTTTCTCTATTAAAACATAAAAATCTTTGGAAATATTTAACTCCTTCAAATATTTGTTCTGGCAAACCCACAATACAGTCTAGCCAATGTTCAGTACGCAGTTGCACTGTCATGTTGCGGTTGCACGTCTCGTTCAATTTGGCTCATGAATCATACAATTTAGAGCTATCACATTACGTGCAAACCGGATAAGATAAACTTTCGTAGCTTTGTTTATATAAAGAGCCCAAAGAATAACCTACGCAGCGTAAATGCATAAAACCAGCTACTGTAGCTGCAGGTCTAGCTCTATACGCAAGTATAAAGTTAAACCCAAATTTGATGGAGCAATTCAAATTTTATCGCCTTTCTTTTATTAAAAATCAAGCCGTAAATTCATTGGCTGCTGCAAAATTCATGACCAAACTATATCTAAGCAAGATCTAACTCTGCAATACCAAACCATTTGCGTTGGTCGTGGCACGCCATATGTTAACACGATATCTGTCTCTCACCCCTGTGTGAATTCCGTTTTCCTGTTGCCTGGCAGCAGATTTTGCACCCATGGGCTTTGGTTTGGCAAAATCAGCGTAATCTCTTCCTTTGTACTTAGCTCGAATGTCTTTTACCTAAAAAGTAAACATAATTCTTTCGAAATTTTCGTTGTTAATTGAAAATAATGATTTAAAAAAAAAGTTTGAGAACAAGTAGATAAATCGTTTCTATAAAGAAGAAAAGGGTTGATCTTTGGGTGGTCACTAACAAAGTACAGTGACGGCGAAAAGTTCAGAAATTTCAATTTTGGCAGTTTTGTTCGGTGATTCGACTATGTGACTGATTTGCAGACGCGTACTGCGTTATTATGTTAGGCTACGTTGGTCTATCTAACCTATTCTTTGCGTTTTCCAGCAAGTTTACGTAAATTGTGTCCAATTTTTATCAGCAATTAGTGATATAATATGTTTATTATATCAATTTTACTGTAAAAAAATAAAATTGACTTAACATTCTATAATTTCCAACAGCAACTTTCAAAAGTTATGTTTTAGGATGAGTCAATCTTTTTGAAGTTTGCCTCCTACAACCCCTACATCTGTTATGGTTTGGGTTGCTTTTACAGTCAGGGTCGAGGGGGCCTATATTTTATATCTAAAGGTTAAATGATAAACGCCACGCACTTCATTAGTATCCTAGATGCTCATCTTCTGGTATTTATTAATATTCACGGATGCATGCCATTGCAACAAGATTCTGTACCTTGCCCTAAAGCCAAAGCTGTCATAAAGCGGTTTCAAACCAAGGATGTCAATGAGCTGAAATCGCCAGAAAATTTTCTTGATCTAAATACGATTGAGAATTTGTGGACATTGATTAAACAAAAAATCTTTAGATCAAATCCAAGAATTTGGAGGAACTATAATAAATTATTAAAGAGGTTTGATGCAAAGATATTGAGCAAAATTTGTGCAAAAATCGTTCAGATTCTATATCCCGCCGTATCCAAAATGTTATCAACAACAATGCCTATACCATACTGACTACTAATAATGACGACTCAATTTGGTGCTTACTGATAGAACGACAAAATTTGTTGAAGTTTTTATAATAAAATTATGAAAAAGCTTGAGTTGGCTTCTTACCCTTTTTTCGAAAAGTTTCTAAACTTTTTGGCGGCAATGTAGTTATACAGTGGACCCCGCTTAATGTAATCATGGGTAATGTTATCAGTCGGTTATTATTGTCAGAATTCCTGATACCCGCCCGAACGTACAAAATACATCACAAAGATGCTGCTTATTGTAATCTGTGCATCGTTTATTGTTATCAAAAAGTTTCCAAGTTGGGGACATTTTTATCTACTTCTAGCATAAATACCCAGTGACATGTTTGCTCTTCAAAGAATCCTCACCTTTTTTTCCGGCAAAGCAGGCGATTAATTGCGTAATCACATCACAATTTTGGCTGGAAAGTTTGGCGTTCTTTTGTCTTTCTTGGGCGAGAAACTCACTTGGCTAAATCATTCAGTGAATCAGTTACATACAGTATCAGTTGCGACCAGCATCTGACGTACGAATTGGTGCACTGTGACACATCAACTAGCATTGCACATTCCAATAAATGGAGAAATGAAGGAAGCTCTTCGTGTGTTACGGGTTGGAGTACAAAATAGATCTTCTGAATTTGAATTGCAATATGAGTACGAGGCCTTTATAAATGACTTGCTACGAAAAGACATGAAACAGACAAAGCTGGACGATTTCCTAAGTAAATAAAGTACGGCGCTGCATCTGCGGTAAGTTATCATTTCGGCTACGGTATTTGAGCTAAATTTTTGTCTTGGTACACGTACAGCTTTCCTTCATGATACGATAAAATGGCAATTTTCATTTCTTCTGTAAATGTTATCAATCGGTTATTGTTATCCTAAAAGATGTTTCCAAAGTGATCACATTGAGCGGCGTCCACCGTACTAAGTAAACTACTTAAGTAAATTTTTCAGTCACAAGCAACTTACTTGAGTAGCTTCATATTTTTCTACTTCTACTTTTACTTGAGTACGTTAACTCGGAAGCAAAAATCTTGTTGGTGGTAAAGGATTTTAATATAGCTTTGAAAAAAGCTGTTTGAGCCATAAGCTTTTCGTGACCCTCTCATCAGTGGCGGTATAGCGTCAAAAGGGAAGATCTAGAGTGAATAGGTGTTTTATGTGAATAATTTGGACGTTAGGCAATCGAGACAAGCCAATGATAGCGCTAGTATTGTAAAGCGCGCCAAGAAAGATTTCGCAATAGCGAAATGCTAAAGCACTGGTTCTCAACCGGTGGGCCACAGACGTTTGCGTACTTTAATAATGGGTTTGCAAGCCGAATGAGGTTGAGAAATACTGGTGCATATGAACAGCCATACCAACCAGCACCGATGAAATGGAGGCGCAATGACCTTATTTTCCTTTGTAAATGAACTCCAATTCCGCCGGCGAACTGGCCATCCTCAGCACTGAGGAGGAAATGACCTTTTGTCTTTTGGAGATCACCTCCGCTGCCATGAGTTCTGACGTTGATCCCAGAAACTTTGTCATCATCACATTACAGACGTAATCAAAGTGGACCACGGCAAGAAATTGGACCACGAAAAAGGTTGAGAACTACTGGCTTAGACGTAAAGACCAAGCGGGTGCTGACGGAACTATAGCAGCTTTCCACAGCGGTTTTGACTTCTTTTTCCAAGTTTGTGGAGGGCTTACCTATCCAAGGGACCCTCAAGTACACAGGGCACTTTCGCGGGCCGAATCGCTCAAGGGTGTAGAACTGAGCAATTTTTTTGGCGATCTGAGCGTTGATGACGTTTTTGGGATAGCCATTGTCCAGTAATATTTTCTTAATCCGTTCTATTTCTCCATTCAATATACGCTTGGTGCAAATCATTAGAGCTTGATGCACTAATGTACATATTAGACTTATTTTACGTTTGAGAAGACTAAAAGACTCCCATGTAAATACTGGCCGATGAAAGTGGGTTTCCCGTATACACTAATTTCAAAGCCAATATCTGTTCTTTCGACGTAAACATCAAGAAACGGTAGACATTTTCCTTTCTCTTTTTTTTCAAAGATGAATTTGAGGGATGGATGAAGGCAGTTGAGTTTGGTCAGGAATTCATCTGCTTCAGCTTCGTGATCGAAGATGGCAAACGTGTTGTCAACATATCTAAAGTATGTTGGAGGCTTCTGCGTTTGAGAAAATAACTTTTCTTCATAATGTCCAACAAAGATGTTAGCCAAAGCCAAGCCAAGTGGTGATCCCATAGCTACTCCGTCTGTATGCATGTACATAGTGCTGTTGAAGCTGAACTCAACCGAGGATGTAGCGTTCCTCATCAATTCAACAAACACGTCCTTTGGAATGAGTGGTTGTGAATTAGATTCGTTGTAGAGGGCTTCTGAACAGATTTTGATGGTTTCATCAAGGGAAACGTTGGTGAACAAGCTGGACACATCAAAAGAACACATGAAGACATTAGGGTCGATGTCAAGATTTTGCATGGTCTTGCAAACGTAAACGAATCTGAAATGCAATGAGACGAAAATCGCTTCAGCACAGGTTGTAATAGGCCAGCCAACCACTTACCCAGCTCATGATGGAACGAACCTCTCATAGACAGTATAGGATGAAGTGGAGTGCCTTCTTTGTGTGTTTTCGGCAAACCATATATCCACTTCGGCATAAGATCGCCTTTGACCACGTCAAGCAACGGATTCTGAAGGCGCGATTCAGTGCTGTGTGACATTGCTGTGTTGTCATTGCTGGATACCGGACCAAGTCTTATAATTTCGATTGATCATCAAGAATCTTGTTCATTTTATCGACGTAGTCGCTTTTGTTTAAAAGGACAACGCCGGAGCCTTTGTCAGGTTTAGTGCTAATGATATCATCAATCTTTCGTAACCTGTTGATTCTACGAAAGCACTCTTTGTACATTGTGAAGTCACGTGAATCTATGGTGCTGTCCCAATACAAATGTGCAAGGTCGGCGAGTCTGGCTTTTAAAGCAGTGCGTTGAACTCGGAAGCAACGCTACTTGAGTAGCTAAAACTTTTACTTGAGTAGATGCTAGAAGTTTAACTTGTTTTAAATTAAAATGCGATGTGCCATAGCAACAAAAACAGCTTTCAATTCAAGTTCGTATTTCTCGAAGTTGATTGCACTATTGTAAAAGCCTGTAATTTCACTAGAAGACTAGGACAATATCAAAAGAGTTTAAAATCAGAATTAGTAGTTGTCAATTACCAGTAATTATAATTCAACCGCGAAACAATTGGTTATTTTAATATAGTTCTATTTCTCAAAAAATGCCTTTCCACAACCTTAAATCAAAATAATTCACAAAAAATTGACCTTATTTTGACCTAAAAAACGTTGAGAAAATTAAATTTTTTGACTAAACAGTTTTTTCTCTATCTTTGCAAAATGAATACGGAAAAATAAATTTGACTTTGTTGATTTTTACTTGTTCTAGTTATCTCCAACATATAAACAGGATAAAAATTTTGCCTCCATCCTTTATCCCGAAAACTTTTGCTCTAGTACTGCTTGTGTCTCTGGTTATTGAAAATCTTAAATATCATAAAAATAAAAGCTTCATGTGAAGAAAGGAAGTAAATTTGAGTAAAGCAATAGAACCTTGATCTATTCGAATCACACCACATTTCCACAATTTTTAACCACAAACGACCGTTCTATCAAAAGCACAAAGCAGCAATCCAATACCAAAACTAAATAAACTAACAAGAAAGAGCATAAACTATCAGAACAAAAACAACAGATGCCCGCGATATCGGAGTTGCAATACGTCAAGAACTTCCCGGACATGCCCGGGATTTTAGAGTTAAAACGAGCTTCAGAGAGAAATGGTAAAAAGTGCTCAAAAATCATGGATGTTCTTTCAACAGTGAGATTGGTTTCAATAAAAAGGTAAAGGCTTCCTTGTCTGTTCAATGACTAATATCAACAAAACAACCTATTTAGAAAAAAAAACGGTTTTCACGTTTGTTTCAACATCAAAATGAGCGAATAAACCGTTAGTTCTTAAAAGTGCAAATGTGGCCGACATACATGTGGGGGATTGGGTCTCTTTAAATGTGGTAACCCCGTGTAATGTGACCCAGGAAGCAGCAAAAAGCGAACAATTTTTTTTGGTCGAGCTTCTCCCTAAAGTAAGCCTGAGTGGCTCATATGCACGATGAACGCAAAATCAAAACAAGAAAAAAGTGGGGTAAACATATCATACTATACTGTACTATATTTCGTTCTAGATTGGATACAAAGTAAAAGTGCTAAAAAAGGAAATTACTTTCTATTTTGACTTATTTAGTAACTGTTTTGCACTACGTTTTTACTTTTACACTAGGGGAAATATCTAGCATTGCTTTAGACTTTTGCTTCAGTAATTTTTTTCAATAAGTAACAACACTTTTACTCAAGTAAATTTTTAAGCAACTTTTACCATCTCTGCCTAACCTAAAACTGAACAAAGGAGTCGTCAGAGGGAATAGAACCTTTTTGTATCACGTACAAAACCCCTAAACTGGATGACAGAATTGCTCTTTAAATGACACTTCTTTAGCAAGTTTCTAACCTATTGGTACAAATGCTTTTTAAAAACAAACCATTGGCCTCAATATAACGATGTATATTCCTTCCTCCTCTACACACATTCGCACTCGCACACGCACTCATCCACCCACTCACAAACACACATACATTCTTAACGTTACTTTTATTCGGCAAAAAACACGATGATTTCATTTAAATATTTTTTGAAATATGTCGTTCTGGATCAATCTTATTCGTACCTTCATCATAGGAGCCTCCACAACACCTCCAGCGTCATTGTCTTCAATTTTTGGTTCCGCTTTTATCACGTCTCCGTTTGATTCATTCGACATTATTACCATCTAATTATGAATTACAGTTTTTCTAAAAACAAAATTGCCAAATGTTTACGCTGAGCGTAAAAAATATGATTTGCAGCAAATGGTTCCGAAAAGGAATTGAACTCAAGGTGGTCGGCAACGTGAAAAAGTGGGTTGGAACGTCGTATGGTGGCAATAATCGTGCGTTCAATAATCGGCAATAATCGCTCATATATCGTTTTGCCTTGGTGAAGATATTTAATGGCTGTTTTTCCTGCTGGGTTGGGCTGTTTGTGAAAAAAATGTGCTTTGCCAGCAGTATTAGTTATTACAAAGCGGGTCTAAACAAAATTGTTTCCCAGCATAACCGACAAAAGGTTTCCCTGTGACTAGAGGGTAAAAACATATGACCCCTACTCAGTTTTTATAACCTCAAAAGCTTTTACCGCTGCCAAAAGAATAAGACATGTTAGTTTAACTATCCTAAATAGTACATCATATTTTGCGAAAAGTGACTGGCAACTCTAAGTTTCCTAGAACATAGATCGGTTAAGCATGCTGGGCTGCAAATGAAAATAGAGCTTTTAGATTGATAGTTATTTAGCCTGAAAAGCTAAAAACGAATTTAAAACGAATACGCCATTACTTGCACGGATTTATTTAAACCTAGCTTCTGCCAGGGGTGCGACAACAGTAGGTGAGAATCGGGGCTAATGTAGATGCGGGGCCTTTTCAACATTGAGAATGAATCGATTTGCTAAGGCGGTCACAGCACTGTTATCATGTACATTACTGGCCCTAGGCCTAGGGGAATGCAGTTTACTGAAAAGAGGGGCGGAAACATTTTGCCTTAAAAATCGGAACGCTTTGCTTTAAAGATCGGAAATATTTTGCGCTGAAAATGTTGTGCCTTCTACATAGTTTAATATTTAACTGATGTAACTTTGTAAAAATGAATGTTTTAGTTTTAGTCTAAATTTTATTGACCACTGTATTGCAAGATTTTCCGTCATTGGGATTTTTTGAGAAACTTGCCCTTGCTCTAAAAAAAGGGTTTGCCATGAAGTTTTTCAAACGAGGGTATGCCTCTTCAACTCACTCTTCCTACTTGTACGCAAATGACAAATGAATAGGAATACCTGCATTAGTTTGTAACTGCTATGCATCTTCTCCTTGCCAACTATGCCTATTTTCCACCCTTGAATTAACTGTGAAGAAAGTCGTTAGTTTCGGCGTTTTTTTGGACGATTTCACATTCTTTTTATTTTTTTCTGAAGCTGTTTTATATTTTGTGCACCACTAAGATAATTGTATATCATGACTGTAAGACTCCATCATTCAATAAACTATATGCTCCACAATACAAATATATATATATTTATATCTATAGCTAAACGTTTGCTTAGCTATGTCACAAATACCGTACACGTAGCATTAGTAGCTGTCTGGCTTAAAATCGGAAAGTAGTATCAGTTTCCGGTTGATTTCTAATTTTGTGGGTAATATGAGTGAGCTGCTTGTTTGATTCCGCCAACTTGAGACAAATGTAATAAAGCGTCTTTCCTAGAACGCAATGACGAGGTTACCAGAACGTTGAACCGAATCGGAACCAAAAACTGCTATTAACCGTTTGTTTTTTCCGAACCCAAATCGAAACTGGATCACAATTAATATGATGCATTGAACCTGAACCGGTAAAACTAAATTTTGCTGAACCTGAACCTAAAGCGGAATGCTGTTATTGAAGCAGTTACAAAAGTTCGGCAAGTCCATCCAGAAACCGGCAATTCCAAGTGCATACGTAATGGTTCGGATTTCGGTTCGGACTTGCCTAATATCCAAAAGCACGATTTCGAAAAATAAAATAAGTAACCAAAATCCTATTTTGGGTGAAAGCAAGAAAGCAAAATAAAATTGAAATTTTGCTGCTAGGATTTTCTTTGTTTTTTCCCTTATTTGTTCCTTTTTAATCTTGTTGTAGTCTGCTATACCATAAATTTCTCGTTTGTAAGTCTAATTAATTTAGTGTTTACAAATTTTCTGTACTTTCAATAAAGCCATTAAAAAGTTTTGTTATTTTTTGAAACTATCGCGTGTGAGGTAGCAGATTATATAATTCTACTTTTGATGGTTATCAACTTTTTCAAACTTTAGTCAAGCTCGGTTTTTATATTTTTCCGGCCAACTGAATTGCTAGCGAAAATTCTTTCACAAACACAATGCACCAAAAAAGTGAAATGCAAAGAAAAACAAAAATCGTTGAAACATGCTATAAAAATAGGAAAAAATCGATACAAAAACTAGCTCTGAATTGTTTTTATTCTTAAAAGCGAACCCAAACCTTAAAAATCTAAACCCAAAACTTTAAAATTTGACATTGGTGAACTCTAGTTGAACCTGAACCACTATTTTTAAAAAGCATTGAGCCTGAACCGGAACTGAATCTATAATAATTAACTTTGATGAACTCGAATTGGAGCGATATTTTAAACGAATCGACTGGTGACGACTGGCGAAGGTAGGCGAGTTGAACCAGAAAAGTTTTGATTTGGTTATAAAACGTTTCCATTTCGTTGCCACGCTATCGATACAACATACTCAAGCTGGTGACAGAACAGCACCGTATTCCCGGCTGGGGAAGAGGGCAGCCATATCTGGAAGCCAAAATCGATAGTTTCGGGGATAAAGATATAAACAGTAAAAAAACCGGGTGCGGGCGAATTCTTGATTTTTAGGTTAGAAAAAGTCGCAAACTTTATAAAAAGTTGACTCGATAGCTTGGGGGGTCAAAATAGTAAATATTTTTGGCTTCGGGTTTTGGTCACAGCGAACAAATTCTTGCTGATACAAAAGGTTCCCCACCTTAAATTTCGGGGGAGGGGAGAGTGGTCTTAAGATGGTTCTGAACTATCTACACTTTCTGTACTGGTAGGTATTTCAACTCTCGATTCCATCTTTATCGAACACTAGGCTACTGCTGTGATAAGGTTTATTTGAATTGACTTTTCTACTCTTAGACCATAAATTTTTCATTATCAAAACACCCGCCTCAACCACTTATTATCATTACAGTATTGCGAAATAGGATTTCAAATGCCTATCTTTACCGGTAACACAAACATTCTAATCAAAAAATCAACATTGGGACTTACGAGACAAGCTGATTGTGCCAAGACAGCGCAGAATAATTTTGAGTGGGCCCAATGTATGCTACGCGACACCATTTTTAAATAATGTGCTTTTTGAATTGAGGGTTGAAAAATATAGTTGTGGTCAAATAATCGCCGTGTATTACAAATGTAAAGCTTTGCTGATTCATTTTGGAAGGCCTCCAAGTTTTGTAAAGCCCCTGGCTTTAGCCTCGTCCGTTTTCCTCCTCCCTACTTCTGTGCAATGACAATTATTAAATTGAAAGATAAGGCTACAGAATGCTGTGTTTGATTGCAGTACCAAACGCTAACTAATGAGCAAGGCCGTGTAGCTTGGGTGGAGAAATTCATCTTTTTTGCTTTAATAATCATATACTTAGCGTTGATGGGCACTGCTCTTTTTTTAGAGAACACTCTCCCCAACCCCTGAGTCTCTCTCTTTACGGAAAATCAACTCCTAATCGCATTGACTTAAACAATGCGGCAAAAAGGGTCATGCCCATCCGTCAAAAAAGCCTGGAGGACCATTTTTAGAGATTAGCAGAGAATCTAGAACGGATTTTTTTCTTGTAGATGATCTCTCAAATAGTCGTCATCAATTTTAAGAGAAAATTTTAGCTTGCCTAGTGAGCTTGCAAATAGACAACGTTTTGTACACAGTGCATAGCTGTAGGTTTATTGAAGCTTACGGCGCGTGCTTAGAATATTTTCAAGAATTCCTATCAGGGAGGTGGTAACTGATCAGATAAGGTGGGAATTTTCCAAAACTAGTTTCAAACTGCGGTACTTCAAAAAGTTTTTTATAAAAAAGTTAAACTCCATGCAATTACATCTTCGGCCATTTGTATTCTGCTTCAACGAAAGAATTAATTCGCATTAATCTTTCTTGCAAAAGATATGAAACTCTTAAGATTTTTGCAAAGCAAATACTGCACAGACTACGACTATTTATAATGATTGTCTAAAATTTTTTGACATCAGATAAAATATTTAGTTACTACTGTACAGTTCGCTTGCACTTTTGAAATTATTTGTCGTGAGGTCATTTAAACCGATCAATCTATCAATCATGACGTCATTTTTACTTTTTGTAAACCCCGTTGAATGGTAAGGAGTTAACATTTTTATAAAGCCTGATAGGTTTAATAAAGGTTATCTTTTTAAATATATGAGCTAACGTTTTGCGAAATTTTTTGCTAGCTCTTTTGCATAAACTGATAGAATATTGCATTTTTGTTTGCGGCTGAGTATGGAAGGGACCATGAAATCGATTTTTGGACAACACCCCCTGCCAATCAAGTCTATACTCCACACCCCTAAGCATATGACAACCTTTTTCGGGGGAAATTTTTATTGGTTTAACCTTACACTTCTTTCATTTGAAACAAAAACATAAAAAAGGGTCTGCCAAATGCTGTGTCTCGGTTAACACTAGAATTACCGCGTTTTTGACCTACCTAAAATTACCGCGAGCGGTCAAAATGACCGTTTGTCCAATAAAGAAAAAAATCAGCAATAATTTTAACTTTACTGTATCTTATAAGTATTTTTAACTTTTGTAGTATACCTAGTAATGACTTGAATGTTTGTAGGTGTGAGTTTGGTGCGTTTTAGGCTCCTTTTTAATATCATGTCCTGGAATATACTGCATAAGCCCTAATCTCCAAAGTACACTGTAGGCCTTCAATCTGCTTTTTAGTTGCGTAGCTGAAATTTTTTTAAAGTTTTTATTGTATTTACAACAAACATGAACACTGAAATTAAATGAAAAACAATTTACATTAAAATGAGCTCATCAAATGGTTATTTTTCATCATACTTCTGGTTACAAAGAGACCACAAGTGGCTATTTAAAAGCATACAAAAACAAAGAAATCAGCAGCGCTCAGCACAAAGCATACATTCAATTTTTACACAACCTGTACACTTTCCGCAAACTGATCTACAGCATCTACATCAGAATTTTGCAGATTTGTTTTGCTCACAGTTCACACTAACTTGGCATTGCTTTCGCTTTCTGCTTCCGTCACCCATCGAATTTTGATAAAAATTGTTGAAAAGTGGAGGCAAAACTGCGGCTGGTGGAGCTGTCTTTCCTAGAACATGAGCTTCTCTCAGTTCAGTGGCGAGCTGAAACATAAAATTTCTTTTCGAGATAGCATCTCCAGTTTTCTTCTTGTACAACACATAGGTGTTGATACAAGCAAGGTCCAAAATATTGTAAAAGACAGCTACCGGCCACCGTTGTGTACCTGCCTTCACCGTGTATTATCGTGCCATCTGGTCAGCAATGTCCACACCACATTTAGTTTTGTTGTAGAATGTAACTGTTTCCGGTTTCTTTTTTGTTGTTGTGTCGACCATAACAGATGGGTGGAGTGTGCTAAGAATACAAACGTTCTTCTTCTGTTTGCACTGGTAAACTGTCAATGTTGTGGCTTGGTTGTTTTCGTTTTTTGTTTGCAAGAGTTTGCCGGAATATCTGCTCTGCTGTAAAGTTTTTACCAGTGGCGGAACTTCCTTTTGTATTTTGTTTAGGGTCCCGACAAGTGACGTCTTTATTTTCCGGAGCTGTGTGGCAAGATGAATCGAAGTAAAAAAGTTGTCAGTTGTGACGTTCCTTCCTTTGCCCAAATATGGCTCCTCTTACTTTATTACCACACTCTCAGACAACCTTTGCGTAGCTGGTCTGGTTTCATCTTTGCCAAGATATGGTATGGCGTTCAGGATATATTTAGATTCCAAATCAACAGCTATCCAAAATTTGATACCGAATTTGTCCGGTTTGTCGGCCATATATTGTGTAAATCTGCAGCGAGCTTTAGTTGGGAATAATTGTTCGTCCACTGTAATATTTTCTCCTGGTTTGTAGCAAACAATGCAGTATTCAACAAACTTATCCCAGACGGCAGAAATCAAAGCAAATTTATTCGTTTGAAGTCGATATAGTCTTGTACTCCGCAAATCAAATCGAAAAAATCTCATGAGTTCGCAAAAACGATTTCTACCCATGATATCTGGAAAAAAAGGTACTCCCCAATTTTTATCCCAAAACTCAAGGATCGGTCGGTTCTTTCCATATAATGCTCCTCGTACATACAGCAAGGAAATAAAAGCTTTTAGTTCACTTAGTGGTAGTTTCCATTCATCACTTTTTTCACTCTATGGGCTTCAGCTTCCGTACATTGTTGAACGTGGGTAAGCATTGCATTGTCGACCAATAGCTCAATCGCACTAAGTGGACTATCCAACATGCGATTGGCATATCGCGTTAGACCGCTGCTGTCTGTTAGCACGTTCTGAGCTTGTAGCTTACCTCTCGATTCTGAAGAAAATTCGATGTAATCACATTTTGTTCGGTCTTTCGCAACCAATCCAATTTCCGAGGTGTTTGGAGCAAGCCCATCACCCTGCGCTTCTGCTGCAGTAATTGTATCATTGCTGACACTGCCAGAGCTGACCAGTTGACATGATGCAGAACCAGTCTGCTCCAGGCTATCAATATCAGTCTCTGAATCCGATCCATCTGAAGAAATCACTTCCCATGTAGGCCGAGCTTGGTCTGAATTTGCCGACCCCTGATCTAAGCCTTCACAAATATTTTCACCTTCGCTTTCATCCCCCCAATTATCTTCTGCAATCGCGTTCAGCCAAGCTAGAGCTTGGATACTACTAAATCGTTCTGGTCTCGGCATTCTGCAAATGACTCAAAATTATGAACTAGCTAGTAACTAACTGTTGCCAGATACTGCAGTGATTGTTGCATGATTCTTTTGAAACAATAATAAAACAAAAAGCTTTATTGTAAAGGCATTTTTGATCTTAGAGAAATCAGATGTTGCTTTCCGGTCAAAATGACCGTTGGCGGTAATTTAAGGTAAATCGCTTCCCACCCCCCCACTATGCTTGTTGTAATGCAATAAAAATTAACATGCTAAAAGTTGACTAAGACTTGGGAAAATTCAGAAAATTTCAATATTCTAACATTTATCTAAGCAGAGATATCAGCGACTAAAAATCAAAAACGGTCAAAATGACCGCACTGGTAATTCTAGTGTTAAACATTTGAAATCCTAAACATACTGTACTAATGCATGTTTCATCTTGTAAAGCTATTAACTTATCAAGTTACACGTCCCGAAGTTTATCTGATGTTTGCTTAGTTTCTTCTTTAATTTGTTGACAGTTATCACCACTTTGTTAAATATGCTTTTCAAGGGCTGAGCTAGTCAGAATTTCGGAGAAGGAAAGTAATTGTTACATTTTTGGTTTCGGCCAAATTTTAATGCTCTCAAATTTGTATTGCTTTCGCTCTTTTGAAAGATCAGTAGTTTTGAGTTCGATGAGAGATACGCAACCAATCCACCAGCGACATGTTTACCGATTCCGTTGCTGTTTTTATAAACTCAATAAAGCAGAATTGATGCAACTTAATCTGCTCACAGTATTAAAAATGAAGGTACAATAAACGAAAGCATTTCGCTAAAATCGTGTCACCAGCTATGTAAATTGCGTCATAGCTTTACAACATGGAACTTACAGCACTGACGATGCCATTTTAGCGAAATGTATCTGTTTATTGTATTTCAGTTTTTAATACTTTGAGCTGATTTAGTTGAATTGACCGCACTTTTGAGAGATCGGTCAAGAATTCGATCAAAACCGGGAATTTATCTGAACCAAAAAGCCCAGACCTATACCTCGGAGTAACAATTACGCCTGTTGCCTTCCCTTGGCTACGCTGAGAAATGCCATTCTCTTACCGACTATATACAGCACTAAGTACATGTAATTTTATACGTAGGCCTATGCTGAACACATGAAACATGCTTTATTAAAATCTAAAACTACTTTTGACCTTTCTCTAAATGACCTTTATCGTTATTAAGTAGTAACATCGAAATAATTACAGTTTTTTGTTGCTAACAAACTGCTGGCAAAAATAACTGCTTCACTTGAGTTTTAGCTGATTGCGACCTACCTAAAGCCGTAGGCCTGTGGCATTACCAAACCACTTACAATGGCTGAGCAATGAACGTGATTTTACTCAGATTTAAAAAGCACCTTAAGCTGCAAATGTAAGGCTGGCAGACAACAGCGACCATTCGAGCAAAAAGACCTGAACGAGCAACTGAGAGGTTGCGGAATGCTTCTTTCATTCGTGTTGTTGCGATGTTGGAAATCGCAATTTTATTGCGGTTTAAAAATTTTTAAAACGATGCAAAATTGTTGCTTGTTCTTAAAAACAGATGTTCAAGCTTTTAAACGCAAGATTTTTTCAAAATTTTGAATATGCACGATGATGTGGGGGAGGAATAAATTTCTTTCCTGTCTCCCCCTTCAATGTTACCCTGGTAAAACAATCCGCACTAACCACTAGTACTACCAACTTTGAAGCGAGCCTGAACCAGAGGCGTTGACAGTGGTGGAGGCAGGGCAGGGGTCAGAGGTGTCACGAACTCAAGTGATGTCACTTGCATGAATGCATACAATCTATGCTTGACTGACAGGAACTTCCTCTGACTGAAAGACAAATTAACTATAAATTGCAAATTGCACAAGCCCATGCGTGAATTTCCTTGCTGACAAGGAACAGACTCATTCTTTTCTTAAAGTTTCGAACTTCATCAAATAATTGTTATCTTAAGGGGTAGGCTTATCATATTACATGGGCGCGCGAAGGTAATGTTGCCCCGGTCTTCTCTCGCTCTATGACAAAAAAAACGAATACACACCAAATTGTCTGGGCATTACACTGTCAGTTTCTTCAAGATTGGCTTGGCTTCCTTTTAAAAAGCAGGATGCCTTAACAAAAACATTATTCTGTCCATACTACTATTTAATTTGAAGCGATTAAATTGATCCCATTTTTTCCTGCAAACTAGCGAGTTAACGGTAGTGCTGCTTAATCTAAGACGAATTGTCCGATATCCAGAACTTCACCGTTCCCACGTTTTCAGTTTTACGCCTGAATTCTTAATATGACTTTTAATTACTCCACCACTTTTTACTTGTTTCGCAAAGCAGATGATATTGCAGTTAAGGACTTTTTGCGATGGGGATGGCAACAATGCAGACCGCTGACACTTGAACAGTTAATCATGGTTGCCGAAAATTTAGGCTCCAGCCAATTAGACAACTTTCTAACCTGGATTAAGCTGCGTCAGTCACAATTAGGCCACAGACAAGCTGTTATTTTGTGAATTTCAAAAACATAACAAACCTATTACAACTGCTATGGGTAGCTAGAACAAATTTCAAAAAATTGACATTAATTTTGCTAGATTGTTTCCAAATTGCGGTAACATATCAAAATTTAAGCTAAACTCCAGCACATTTAATAAAGTTTGCGTTAGTCTACATTTTGCTCGCTTTTTTCCATTAACGTAAACAGACTACAGTTCGTGTGTATTAACCACTTTCAGTCAGAAATTTTATTATAGGTTCAAAACCCAGCATCAGCATTTGTTTTGCAAAATTTTAAAATTGCTTTTTTTTGAGCTTTACAAAATTGCAATTTGTAGAAAAACTAATTCTTTTGGTACATTTTGGCTATTTTTCCTGATATCCATGGTTATTTAGCTGTCTGTATCTAAATTTTCAGAAAGATTGATCAAAAAATGAAGTCTGTGGAATTTTTGATAGATACCCGACACCAAGCAAAAAAATTGGTAATTTCTACCCCCAAAAAGGGGGGATCAACATGGTCCTGTATCATCTTTACCAACAAAATTTTTATCCCAAACTACATATTATCAAAATGTTCAAGAAATTTCCTTTCCAAAAATATATATTGTTGCATGGTTCAGGTTAAGAGTTGTTCTATAATAACTGATGAAATTGGAAAATTTTGTATGAAATTGGAAAATTTTGTAGGCCTAATCTGTTTACAGTACCGGCGAAAAACATTGAAAATTTGGATTCTTAAGCTTCACAAAAGTGCAATTTGTAGAAAAACTAATTTTTTTAGTACATTTTGGCTATTTTTTCTGATATCCATGGTTATTTAGCTGTCTGTATCTAAGTTTTCAGAAAGATTGATCAAAAAATGAAGTCTGTGGAATTATCGATATGTAGCCGACTCTAAAAACATTGAAAGCAAAAAAATTGGCGAGTCCCCCACAAAAAAGTTAGGGAAATCAACATAGTCCTGTATCATCTTTAGCAACAAAATTTTCCTCTCAAACTACATATCATCTGAAAGTTTAAAAAATTTCCTTTCCAAAAATATATATTGTTGCAAGGTTTAGGCTAAGAGTTATTCTATAATGATTGATGAAGCATGGTATCTATAGTTATCTTTAGTACCGGCCCAAAACACTCAAAATTTGATAGCTGGACCTCAGAAAATGCAAATCACACAAAAAGTACTCTCTTTTCAAATTTGAAATCATGTTTATGCGTTTACATAACTCATTTTTGCGCCCTGTATCAAGTTTCCACGGAGCTGGTGTACATCAAACACTTTTTATAGATTTTGCAAGGTAGGGTACTCCGGGTGATAATCTGGTTCCTCCAACAAAAAAGGGGGGTGTAAAGATGGTCCTGTTTCATCTTTATGAATAAGATATTAGTTTTAAGTTTTATATTATCTGAAAGTTGAAGAAATTTCCTTTTTAAAAATATATTATAATACATATTTTAGGCTAAGTTTTGATTGGTAAAAAGACTAGCCTACATGATAAACCCTAAATTATCTTCGGTACCGGCCAAAAACCCCCCCAATTTTGGTGCTAGACCTCCTAAAATTGCAAATTGTGAAGAAACCACCCCTTTTAAAAACCTTAAAACATTTTTATAAAATAGCACAGTTCTTTTATCACGTGGTATCAAGTTACCAAGGAGAAAATGCCAACAAAACACTTTTTATTGCCTTTGACAGGCGTGCTATAATCAATCAAAATTAGCTTTCTCCCAGCAAAAAGGTAGAGGGAAAGAGAAGCTTATGTTTCACCTTAAGCAACAAAATAATCTTTTTAGACTGCATATTATTTGAATCAGGAAGAACCTGTCTTTTCAAAGATAAGCAATATTAGGTGGTATAAGCAAAGAGTTATTATGTAACGACTGATGAAAAGGATAGTTGCAGTAGATTCCAGGATCCCCCAAAAAGGCCAAAAATTTGGCTTCTGGGCTTCAAAAAAATTGAAAATAGTTCAAAAAATTTGTCGTTTGGTAATTTTTGACATTTTACATTAAAAGTATAATTCTTTTACATCATTTAGCGGCCATTTTCAAAAAAATTCATCCACACGCGAGGCCTGTAATATCTTTTGAACTTGGGGTAACATTGGTTTCCCTCACCAAAAAATGAAGGGGGTAAAGATGTTTTTGTCTCATTTTGAGTCACAAGGCATTGTTTTTAGAATGCACATCACGCTAACTGGGATGAAATTTCCTTTTCAGCGATATAACATAATCTATATAATAGCCAATGGCTTAAAACCAGTGAATGATAAAAGTAAACATGATTAATGGTTTTTTATGCAAATTAGCCGTTTTTTTGCATCTGTTACAAAGAATTTCAAGACTGCTTCGCGGGTGCAAAAGAGTTAAACTAAGAGCTTTCCCAACCTTTAACTGCAGTAAATATCATTGCTGTTTACATACGTTTCCGCACTGACCGCAAAAACATTCGCGTGATATCACGCTTTCCATTGAAGCGGCAGTAAAATTTTGCGTGATATCACGCCTTGCCACAACAGCGAAGCGCGTGATATCACGCGCTTCGATGCTGTGCCAAAGCTGCCAAGCGCGGCATATGCCGCTCTCGGACGCAAAGTGGTTAATATTTCATCAACTTATTGTTTGCTAACTGCGCAATGCTAGTAGAAAGCTGTTGTGTTTGCTACTAAATTTAGTAAATCTATGCAGTCGCTATCATTCATTGATCAAAACGTGAACAGCAAAACAGTTGAAACATGAGATGATAGTGCTTGTTTGCGGTGGTGTAAGCCTACATTGAAAGTGTTTTTGAAACCTGTCAAACTGATTAGCGGTATGAGGTAGGAGAGAGAACACTACTAGAAATATCTGAGCTTCACCTTAATTTGACGAATCAAATTAATTCCAACACGCTGTATAGCGTCGGCTACGAACCACAAACAGAAAGCATATGTGCAATTTCACGAATTTTTTTTATGAATAGCGTACTTGGAAAGCAGACTATCGGGCGCGGTTGATCGCTAATCATGAATACACTTCTTTGACAGTATTCATCATTGGTAGCCTCGCGTTTGGAACTCGTTGCTGCTGCAGATTGGATTCTACACTAACGCGCGTTAATAACGCTCTTCGACAATCTCGAGGCGTTAAAGCTTCTTTGCAGGGGAGCATTGTCGCATTGGCTACGTACCGCAACTAGAAAGTACACAAGCATTTCTGGATTTATATATTGACAGCGCTCGTTGAAAACGACCCACCTGTCGATCTCTAATCGCCGACTCACTAACGACTTATTTATCATACGTATAGTAGGTAAAAATCAAGCGATTCAGACTGAAAGTTGAAAACCAGCAAAACAGGTCTATGCAATCGTTTACGATTAGCGCCTCTATCAACTTCCCACCGGTCTGGAGGATTAATCAGCAATAAGCAGAATAATTAAAAACAATAAAACGACTAGTGTCGGCGATTCAAGTGTCTCTTATTCGTGATCACTACATTTTTGAAGAATATCCAGACAAAGGCCTCATACCACAAAACGAGTCTCTTAGATTTGTAAGTCTCGATTTATTGCAGGTTGTCTCAAAGTTCCTTCAAATGACTGTTTTTTTTCATTTTTGTTTCTTGAATTTTAAGTACTTTGAGGATTAAGCTTTCAATGAACTTACATATATGCTATGTTTCTCATGTGATCTTGCAGTAGCCTTAACTGTGGTAAAAAATAGAACTTTTTTGATTAACTCTTTTGGTCTGGGTCATTTTCCTGCTAAAGCCAACAACCAACTTTATCTCTGTTTTTTTATAATATATTTACGTCCTCTCGACGGATTGCTAACGTTAATAATTTTCCCCACGGTGGTGCTTAATTTCTCATTGGTTAAGAATTGCTGCTTTAGTTTGCTTCTGTTTCATTTTAGTCTTATAATTACTGTGATGGCGCTCTGCTAAAAAAAAGAACTGAACTTTGTTCAGTTCCGCTGCCCGCAAGTCGAAGTCAGACTTCAGCTAAAGCAACTAACTGTTTGGCACATCTGTCTGAATTTAATTTCCTCAAAAGCTAAAACTAAGCTTCCTGAAACAAATTACTTGTTTGGAAGCTTAGGTTGAAGTATGCACACCCCAACGCACGCCCTTATGTTATATAGAGAATGCTTTGCTATTTATTTTAAACAGCCTAATGAAACTTGTCATAAGCTTAAGCGCGGCAATCTCTCCTGCGCGCATGGATCGAAGAATTGATTGTTAGGTGATAAAGTCATCAAAGTGATTGTATCTTTGCTGTTAATGTGCTAATAATCTGCTTAACCACTCACCATGTCCTCAACAATGCAGCTGAAGCATTTTCTAATACGTAAAAATTCTGGCGTATTTATTTTGATAACCGAAAAATGATTCGACCAAGTATGTCAAACTTTACCATCTGTCTATTGCTTTTTAATTAAATCGAAATTTGCCGAAACAAATTACATTATCATGATTCTTGAAAGATAAAAAATACAAAACTTAAAGTTATGGTCCAATCATAATTCTCTTTTTGCAGAGGCGAGGCCGCATAGACCTAAATGAAATCAAATACCAAGTACAATGCACAACGACGACTAGACATGGTTCGTCAATTTATTTATAATTTAACTGGAGCTTTATTGCAGTGAACTAAAAAGCAAATTAAAAAGACCGCTTGATGAATTTTAATTTGGGAATGATTAAGCAGTTTTTAATTTACCTTACCATAAAACGGATTAGGCCAAGCCTATGCTGGAAAATCTTGCAGTAATGTTTGTGGTAGATACCACTGAGGTGACAATTCGATACTTGAAGCTCAGAAAACGAATTCAGCGATTAATTGTTCAATCGACAAGGCTCATCTATTGTTGGAGAAACCGGAACCTCCTCTTTTCTCACCCTAAAATATGTGGGCTCTCTGGGCTATAGGCACTAGCTTACGGAGAATTTTTGAAAGTGGAAGGACGATAAAGAAAATTAAAGTAGTGTCTTGATTTCTTGTTATAGCTAAGGAGGGGGCGTAGTACGATACCTTCCTGAATACACTGGCGCTTTCAAGGTATCTTAGCCCAACTCTTTTCAAAAGTTGGTTTCCTTTTACTCTTAAGATTTTTAAGGAAGTTTTCTTAATTCCGTCTAATTTACCGACCACGCAAATTTTCTTACTACAGTACATTGTTGTCTGTCGATATATTCATAAAGCTTTACTCTTGAAATTAGATAAAAACGTACTTACCTTGTCTTTGAAGCGTTTAAATCTCAAATCAAAACAGAGTGAAATCAACTCTAGAGGAATCGTAGCACGCTTTTATTAAAGAGTCCTACACGTGAGTGCGTTTCGTTCTTTGCCTCAAATCCTAAGATTATTTTTGAAAAAAGGTAACTAAAGGTCTTCAAATCGATATTAAAATCAAAAACCCCTTTCCACGCGGACCCTAGTACACGGGACCCTGTGCTTGCCTTCTCTTCTTATCCAGCCCTGACTTTAGGATGATCCAAACTTTCCTACTTACGAGGAATTGAGTGCAAAAATAAGAGCAGCTTTCACTTGTTTAGCTGACATCAACAAAATAGTTGAAAAGCTTCAACAATCTTAACTTCGGTCATTGCGGAAGTAGTGATTGAATAATTTGATTTCATGCGTCAGCGAAATGTGCTCAGCGGTAAGCAATCAATTACTTTGCAAAAATAGTATCAAGATTGTTTTATTTTGCAATACTACTGCGACAATTAAAAAAACATATCAATATTTGATATTTACTTACTGATGGACCAAACCTGATGATTTTTGAGTTACATATTTTCATCCTTAGACTACTATTTACACCTGCATCCGAGTTGCTGGTACAACTGTGCATTTCTACTACCAACAACGCAATCAAACTTGAGAAAATAACTATAGGCTATTATTTATCTTAAATTTTGTTGCTAATTGTACCAACTGTTCTGATGAGACCTGATAGGTCGAGATAGTGTGCAATGTCCACAGTTACACTCCAAAATGAATCGCTGCCCTCTTGTATGAATAAGCAATTACTGAAATCGTATCGTAACGAATGCGTACCAATGCCATGTTTGTGGGCTGTTTCTGATTTTCTGAAAAGAAACCTAACAAACGTCTCATTTAAAGAATAAATGTTGTTTGCCGTCCGCTACAAGCTGACAATAGCTTTGTTGTAATAAATATTTGTCTTGCTAAATAACCATGCTCACTACTTGTGCCCACGATTTGTCTTCACTGATGATGAAAATTCACTCTGCTTGCAAGTGACATCAAGGTCCGGTACGCATTACTTGCCTTCTCTCCCAACCGTTAACAAATAGGTGCTTTCGCAGAAATTTTTTGAGGGAGAGGGGGCGTGAAAATGACTTTTTGAAAACTGCATGGGTGAGTTAAAATTTGAAGCCATGATGTGTTTCCAGTGTTCACGCAAAATCGCAATGAAGACATTTTTGGAGATTAATATTTTCAGAGTTAAATCAGGTGACTTTTTTGTTGCCGTTTTAAGCATGTTGACTGAAAATGACATTTAACGTTTTCCTGAGGGAGTCACGCGCATAGGGGCCATCTTTCCTCTGTTCGCCACTGTGTGCAAATACAATTGCGTATTTAGGGGTACCGTTGTGCCATACGCCTCTTTAGGACTTCACATTTTACTCAGAAAAAAGAAAGAAGAATTCTTTGCATAGGTTTATCCACAAAAAAGGTCATAAACTCAAAAAATAGAACAGGCTTTTAACTAAAATTGATCTCCATAATATAAAAGTCGTCCCACTCCGACCAAAAGGGCAAATTTGGTCTTACCCCTACCTCTTTTTCAAAAATCCTCGGTACGAAAATGTAAGTAACTTTAAATGATTAAGGAAAAAAGGGGAGATTTTTATTCCCGCTTATCGTGATTATGTAATAAAAAAATTTAGTGCTGTTGCAATTATCAAATTTAAATAAGGGGAGCGACGATGCTTCTCGCCCTCATTTTCTCTGCGACACTTCAAGTGGATGACCAGTGCGTAGAGACAAATTGTCAATTTTAATCATCAAATATATTTAATCTACATAGGTGATCCAAGATTCAAAGGTCTCAACTCCCAAAATTTTAGTAGCGGTTTATCGATGCAACTTAATTTCACAGTGTAGTCAATGTGTGCATGGTACAGCGAATTTCTGCACAGCGTGTATGAAAGTTGCTAACAAGAGCCAAAGACAAACAAGGTTATGAATCACGAATTTAGTGAACTACCTTAATAGATTTCATTTGCATCAGACGAAAGGCTGGTTGTTTTTGCGCCAAGAGTCACCACGCGCTGAGGCCATTGAAACCCGATGCACTTTTTTTACTCGTCACTGAGTAAAACTCAGTTTCATATTTCATCCTACACGTTACCCAGTGTTAAGCAGGAGATCTGTAAATGCTACTTTTATAGTTTTTGGTAAGACTCGACAAGGGAATTGAACCTAGGCCAAAAGACTGCGGGGCAGACGATCCGATCACTATACCACCGCATGCCTTTGTTGTTGTAACCCAACCCCTTCCGACGGATAGGGGCATGGCGGAAGGCCATGGAGCCCCAGAAGATGGACACCACCCCAGGGTCTGGAGCAGAGGTTGCAGAGCAACAAAGAGTCGTCAAAGAGCGAGCGGCGCAAAAAGTACGTAGCTGGACAGTGCAGAATGAGATCAGAGGTGTCCTGGGACGAGTGTCCACGAGCACTGCAGGAAGGATTCGCGATTCTGCCAATGCTAGAGAGATAAGAGCTTAACAGAAGGCTGCGTCCGTGGCAACGAAGACGAGAGAGGGCACAGCAAGCATGAAAAGGGAGCACACGTTCCTCCTTGGAAACCGAGGGACCCTGTGTGTCAAAGAATTCCGATGAGACACTACGCATTCAGTCCAAAAAAAGACAAAAGTGGATACGAGAGATAAGAGGAAAGAACACCACCGCATCGGTAAGCAAAAAGACGAATTCAGAGATTGAGTTCAAACAGGCTCGTTGATTTTGCATGGCTGCCAGTGGGCACTTAATATTTTTTTCGTTTCCTTTCTTAAATTCTGTAGTCTGTACCTATGTGCCCAGTTGTCTCCAAACTTTATTTTAGGCGATCCCAGTTGAAATAAATGGATATCTAACTGTGCGAGAATTAGCAAATCTGTCCATAGGCGTATCGTGTCACACAAAGTTGGAGACCTTTTTTTCTTTTTTTACGAGATCAAGTTTTTCAGAGTGACATTATTGCTGTTTTTGGCTCCAATCACAGTGTGAAGATCCTTTTTTTGGAGGTCAGGTTTTTTGTAACCACAGGCCAGCTCCTAAAATTGGCAAGCGTTGGATACCACGGTGTTAGCCAATAATTATTTTTTGATTGCATGGGTGTGGGTTTGAACTTTCTCCCAGCCCAGAGTGCAACGCGTTAAAAGTTATTAGATCTAGAAGTGGATTCAATTATTGATTCTCTTGATAATTTAATGGCAATTTAACGCTTTGACCAATACGTAATGAGCATGTACACACAAGCGTCTGTGAAAAAGTCAAGCCTACTACACTTATTGACTCTGATGGGTTGATGCAGCAAAACCTCCAAAGTATCAATATATTAAACATCTTTTTACAGCTAATACAAAAGTTAAATTGTATAAAAGTGGAAGAAAAACGTTAATAGTATTCTAAATATTAATAAATTAATTTACATGTATAAGTAGATCAAGCATAATTTATTTGAATAAGAATGGAATATATTTTCTAGCTGTTTCATCTAGAGTTAAAATGTAAATGTGCCGCTTCTGACGCAGCTGAGTTTAGGATACAATTACTTCAATGGAGTTGTTTTTTTTAGGAGCTCCAGAAACCTCGTAGATTTTCCGATCGCTTGTTGCAGGCTTTGCGTGGCGATGAACCCAAATAGTTTGAAAGGGTGAGCTTGGGCTTGAATTCGCCAGATATCTGGTGGTTGTTGATACTCGACGATCCCCCGATTCAAAGCAAGTTTTCATTGTGCATTTCCCATCAATTTCATCTTTTTCCGGTTTTCTGTGAAAAATATAAGTCATATGTTCTGTAGGACTTCGACTTTCTGTACTTTGCAAACACACGGTGTTAGACTGTGATCTACCCGGCCTGCTTGCTTCAAGACAACTTGCAGCAATTTCCTCTTCTTTTTGCAACTCTTTGAATCTTTGCAGCATATTATTTTGTGTAGTTGCAGCTAGTTTTGTGGAACTACGATTGTTGCTGAAATCAAGTGAGTTTACTACTAAATAAGAATGTTTCTGAGCAACCGGTACAATAAAATCTGAAGAGCAAATTTTTACTGGTGGTTTTTCGTAACACAACTTTAATTTTGAAACCAATCGACCTTTGTCTGGCGTTTTGGAACGGTTTTCAGTGGCAATGGCATCTCTAGAGGCTACAGATGTGCTACCGGGACATTTTTCGACCCTGCGAAAACTGGAACACAATATTCCTTCATCATCAATCGCTACAGATGATACATTGGCATCTTTCCAGTTGCAACACCCTGCTTTTGCAGTTTGATGACTCGTTGCACAAGCTTTTGGTTTCTTCATCCACAGAACTGTTCTAGCTACAGAGGGGTCACTTTCATCTTGAAATACAGCTTGAGAAATCACTGTACCACACGGGGATTTTATTCGTTTGTTTTTATTATTGGCAGTCTGTTGCGTGTAATTGCAAATAATTTTCCTTGAAGGACTAGCTGACTTTGAACGAAATTCACAAGCTGAATGCGACCTCAAAAAAATGCCATCCAGATGAGATCGAACACTCTGTAATGATTCAGTATCAGAAAGTATATTCTCAAAACTGAAACTACGTTCTCGATTTGGGGTTGTCTCTTGGATTCTGTCAATTTTCAAAGCTACAACGGGTCTACTTTCATCGTCAGATAGCTGTTTACATACAGATTGAACGATTTGCCTTCTACTCTCCATATTTGACATACTGCTTTCTGTTGTGCCAGCAAAGATTACTTTTCTCGCAATCATCGGCTTCATTAAAGTAGTCCCTTGACACTTCGACCTTCGCTTAATAGTTGAATCAATTAACGTCACTTTGACATTACTTGAATTCATATTGCACTTTCAATATATACGCCTATACCGCGACAAAAGTAGTCATCTGTAAAGCAAAAGAAACTTCTATCTTCCTGAATAAATTTACTTGTAACTTCAACCAAGTTTGTAGATCGGAGAATTTTTCTAAAACTAAACAATGCATTACACAATTGAATCATTTTTAAAAGTTCATTGCCGTAGGTTTGAAGGCTGTACCTATGGCAACTTTTACTCGTACAAGCAACCCTTCGAATGCCGGCATTACCTTTTGGAAAGCCAGCACAACAAATAACAGAACAGCTGCTATAAATCGTGTTAAATAGCTTTTGGTTTATCCATTTGCTATTTAGCTGCTAATCCCAAGCTTAAAGTTATCACTTGGAACGTTCGTTCTGTTTAAATGTATTCCAAAAGTTTGCCATAGCCGAGATTACATTACAAAACTAAAGCTAGACTGTTCTCTTGTTGGTGTCATAAGCAAGGTTATTGTCACAAGAGGCAGGCGAATGCCAACAACAACCAAGGTTATATTTCGATAGCAGTCATTATTTGAACTTGCTTGAACTGTCGCGCGTCTATTCAATAATTCAATACAATTATGCTGCATACACACCAGTATAGGTACAGAAATAATGTAAAGCTGATCAACAGCGGCAATGCAATAAAGATGTACCTCTTTTGTGGTGCATTAAAAATTCTGCAACTTAGAGGCACGAAAATACATACTGAATTGAATTCTGTCCCTGGATTACGCTGTTAGCCTCGGTAGAAGTCAACAACCAGTATAACGTAGCATTGCTAAACTGATCCTCCGTGCTGCCTTACAGTGGTGAGATTCAGACTGTTTGTCGTCAAGACTTCACATGTTATTATCATTCAAAGCTAGATATCGACTCTAACGTACTTTCCAGATTCCTTTCTATTCTGTAAATACGTGTCAAAGGATGGACCTGGCTACGGCTCGAAGTCTTTCTGGTTAATCGCGCAAATAACTATTTGCTTCCATACTGCTATAGTTTATTGTAGATTATTCGTGGTGAGAAAAATTCAAGCAGAATTTATTGCACTGAAAAAAAAGTCACATTCGCAAGCACTGTAACTCCATTGCTATAAGCAAGCTAAACTTTTAAACGGTTAATGTGGAAGAGCATTATTAACTGCGCATAGGTTAAAATCTAATAGTTGAAGTAGTACTACTTCCATTACGTTACAAGATACAAATACTGTACAATGTTCAGTGTAAAACGCATAAAATGAGCAAGGCAGTGACAGGCAATACACGAATGAAAGTAAAAAACACAAAAAATTACGTAAAAGTAAAACCAGCATCTCTATAAACATGGAATACTTTATCCATTGCATTTACATATGCTGCAGTCCGCAAATCTAAATCTAAGTTGTAATCTTTTGCTGTTTGTATTATGGCCTGCAAAAAATAACATGAAATTAACAAAGCAGATAGCCAATAGTCAGTTGGTGATTAAATTATTTTCGAAGGTGTGAAAATATAACCTTTATGGATTCCGAATTTCATCTGTTTAAGCTGTTCAGTAATCAACCAAGCCAAATCAAAACTAACAGATGCTTGGGCGCATTTATATTGAAAGACTTATCAAAAAATTTGTTTAAAAATTGGTCCTGACACAACTTGACTAAAAGCGGCAAATGCTGTCTTTTTTCCATGCAAGGTATTCTCAAAAGTGTTCTTCACCTCAACATTAAAGGCTTTTTAATAACGGATAGTAGTGCACACGAAAGCATTGCTCTCTTTCCTCAAACCAGTACTGAATTTTAGACTTGAATCTGAAGTCGTGCATAGATTTTAGAGACGTTTTGCAAAGATTTGTTAAACGCAATTTCTCACCTTAGCAGAACGCGCCATTGTGAAAGCAAGCCCGGAATGCACAATATCTTTCTCTGAAGCACCCTGCATAATACGACAGCAAAAATAATTTTATCACAACCTAAGTACTAAATTTGTTCTTTTTCTAATTTTCAGGCCTATCATTCAGTTAACTGATTATGGATTTCCAAACAGAATAGCTGTGACTTTGAATCGATGACCAGTTCCTTCTCTGCTTCTCGCCGCATTCTTGAAAAATTTATGATTACGTTTATTGCAACAGGTGCATATCTTTTGCTTTCACGAAAAATTCGGCTGCAATTCAGCTCGTTAAAACACTAACTCATAATAGATAGGTCCTAGTTCAGCGCCACATCAATCGTCGGTGATGTGCCTTTGAATAATGGACGTTACAGAAAATTACCCAGCTTAGAGTTGAATAAGTGTTGGGCCGGTACTAGCAACTCTCCAAAACGAATTTGAACAAAATGTGTTCAACTGCACAGCCGTTCAGTTTTCGTGTGGAAGCTCAATAAAAATACCCTTAAACCGATCTTGAAACTAGTTTGCGTATTATTAATGTGATATATGTCTGCCACTTATGTTTTTATTAGCCTTTGGTGAGCAATACCGCTTTCATGCAAGTGTTTTCCTGAGCAATACCAACGGCGTTTGCATTGCAAAATGATAGAACATTTTTACTTTAAAAATGAAAATAACTCTCAGAGTTAAAGCGGTGCTTTGTGATAGAGGGTAGAGCGTGCGCTTCGCTGCCGGTAGACCTGAGTTGGATTTCCATGACGAGTTATATCAAAGAACTTGAGAAAATGATTTTCACATCTTTCCTGCTCGGCGCTCAACTTGAATGGGCTGCAAGTTCGCATGTTGTATCCTTGAGTAAAGCACTTCACGGGGTACCTCAACTATAGTGACAGACAGGTGGCGGCGTCCATTCGTCCAAAATCGATATGGACGGGTCTTTTAACCATACTTGTACAGAAAGTTAAACTTCAGACATGCTGCATGTGTCGTCTACTCATTACTTTGCATTCATATTAGATTGCCTTCTACAAGTGTTTTTCAATGATTTCAATGTCTTTTTTGCAAATTACGCTTAAACTTGTGTGCTACGCAAGTGCCGTAAAGGCGCTATGAAAATGCTTATGATATAACAAGACTTACAGCTATTTTCTTAGCAAACTGATCTGAAGGTAAAACTGGAATCGACCCTGGAGCCTTTCCAAAATGCTTTTCAATGCTCTGTTGAACACTGTCTAAAATTTTAATGTAACTTGAAAAAAGGCTTCTATATTCGACTATGTAATACCCCCTTGATCAGCCGTGGATTTCTGCGTTTTTGGTAGGTGTCCCACTATGTACCAAACTGAGGAAAGCCTCGTGTAACTACAAGATTTAAGAATCTCAATTCTTCCAAAAAAGAAATGTGTAATAACCAAGCTGTCGTTGCAGGTGGTACTGAACCTTGTCCTGCAAGTGTAACAATTACACTTTGATGCAATGATCCTCAAAAGTTTACTGTGTGCGAGCCATCTTAGTTTTAAATCTAAATATCTATTTTCAGATTTCTTGACCGATATCATCGCTGTCGACTCGCAACCCGCAAGGACATTTTGCAGCTCCTATACGCTCAATTTGTCTTATGATCCACGTGTTGAGTAAGTGATCATTTTCTGTAGTCGTTCTCTACAGGTGCGCACTGTGCCATTCTAAACGTGCAATGAGCCAGTCTAATTGAACCAGTACTCTCATCCTCCTCACCGGCGCAATGGTGTAGGAATTAAAGCGTGTCGCATTGTGGTGGGTAAAAACGTAAAGCCTTTGTTGAGTCATACTAGACGTCCAAAAAGGTTTTCACAGTTCTGCTGCTTAGCGCTCAGCAATAGGAGTAGCCACTGCTGCCGCCACAACCTACAAATGCTCAATAATACCAATGTAGCCATACCGCCCATGAATGCCTTAACGATTAATATAAAAAACCTAAATAACAACCAGTATATGATTTCTTCTCTACTTAAATATTTTTCGTAATTATTGTAAATATCCTCTAAAGCAGGGGTGCCAAACTGGTAGCCTGCGAGCCAAATCCCACTCGCCATGCTCGTTCTGTGGCCCGGTTCATGCTACTTTTGTGGTCGGCAAAATATCAAGCTCTCTTTTTTTTTAAGAAAGATATTTTTTTCACAAAATAACTCCATGCTGTAAGAAGTTTTATGAACAGAAAAAACTTCTACCGTAGCTTTGCATGCTTCTACTGCTTGCCACCTATTGAGTGCCAATCGTAGAGTACGGGGTAAAGTAAAATTTTGACTACACAAAGCATGTCTGTCAAGCATGATGTGTTATGGGGTTGATTGTTGGACGATGAAGACGACAGATATCAGGCCACACCAATCAACAGCCGCCTCAACGTGGTGGTGCGGTCCCCGACCCCATTTGGGTTGTGTCGAAATGACTGCTGGCCTTCCCAAGAGTCCCGGTTGCCCCGGGCACTCCCCTGGAACCATTTTTTTGCTATGCTTCCCCATAAACGACTGCAAAAGGGCAGCACACAGATTTTCTAAAACCGGTCGCCTGTCTTCTCGCTTCTCCTGCCTTTTTCATGCCAGTCTTCGTCTATTCATTCTTCTTCTTCTCTTGATGAGCGGTAACGTTCAACCCAACCCTGGCCCTATCTTTCCTTGCTCAGTGTGTGCTGGAATGTGACCTGGCAGGGTAAGTCAGCGCAATGCTGTACTTGCTCCAAATGGGTGTATCTAAGGTGCTCACGACTCTCCCTCTCCAAATTCAGAGCTCTTGACAGCTCTCACTCTTGGAGCTGACCCCCCTGTTGCCCCCCTACTTGTAACACTGTGACTTCCATCGTTACACCTCATTGTAACTCTGTGACTTCCTCCTCGGACTCCTTTGGCCTGCATATCTCCACTGTTCTACCTGCCCCCCTCTGCTAATGCAGCACTCCCGCCCCGCCTTCGTCTTCAAACCTCTTATCCCCCGTCTGCCCATTCTGTTCTTCTTCTTCTGCTCCCTTACTACCGCCTCTTGCTCCTGGCTGTTCTTCTACACCTCCTGCTTTCTCTCCTCCCTCTGAATCCCTCAGGGTTTTTCAATGGAATGCTGGTGGTCTCCAAGCCAGGAGCAATGAACTGCTTCAGTTTCTTTCGTCCCATCCTGTTGACCCTATCTGTATCCAGGAATCCAATCTTAACTCATCTTCCTCTTTCAGGATTCCTGGATTCTCTACTCTGCGATCTGATTGCCCCCACTGCCGGTCTGGCATTCTTTCTCGTGATGCCACGCACGCTAGCGGCGGCGTCATTATTTTCGTCAGGCATGGCTTATCCTTCTCGGAACATTCTACCTCCTCTCTCTCATCGCTTGAACCCTACTCTGATTATGTGAGGGTCAACATCTTTCTAAACAACTCCTCCTCTCTTTTTTCTTCATGTTACGCTCCCCCCATTTGCTCTTCTCCGTCGGATGACAAAGCCGACTTCTTTTCTCCCTCCATTCTTTCCTCCTCCAGAAATATCTTCATTCTGGAGGACTTCAACTGCCATCACCCCCTCTGGAACTCAAAAGATACGCGATTGGGTCATCTCTTCTGACCTCCTCCCCCTCAATGACCCTGACACACCCACCCTTCCCCATCGCTCCACGGGAAGTCACTCCTCTCCTGACATCTCCTTTGCTCCCTCCTCTCTTGCCCTTTCTTGTTCATGGGAGGTGCTTCAGGATCTGGGTTCTGATCACCTACCAATTCTTCAATCTGTCCTTCTCTCTCCGGTCTTTCGCCCCAACGAGCGTCCCCCTTCCTTCAACTTTCAGAAAGCTCGCTGGGATGACTTTGCTTCTTACTTCGATTCTCACTGTCCCTCTGCAGAAGAATACTCATCTCTCTCTCTTTCTTCTGCTGCTGCTTTCTTCAGCTCTGGCACTGAATGCGGCCAAATCTTCCATTCCTTTCGGCCGCATCAAACCCATCCTAAAGCCTGGTGGTCCGCTGAAGTGGAAGATAGGGTTAGTGAAAGACGTAAGGCTTTCGCTACCGCTCACAGAAGTGATGAAGATCGCCAGGCTTACATCTCCACTTCTCAACGCGCTTTGTCTGTCATCGCCAAAGCCAAGGCTGGGGCATGGCAAACGACTTGCTCTTTTCTCTCGCCCAAATCTAACCCTAAATCTGTATTCTCACTTCTTCGCTCTGTTGCTGGCTCTTCTTACTCCTCTCCTAACTTCCCCAACTGTTCCTCTCTCAGGGAATCGACTTCGGTCTTTTCCGATTACCTGAGATCCCACTTTTCTGTCTCCCACCCAAAGGCCCTGCGTAGCAAAACCAGAGTCTACCTTTCCGAGCTCCGTCGAGCCACGTGCCCTAATGAATCTCACTTTTCCTTCTGCTCACCCTTTTCCCCCGCTGAATTTCTTGCGGCAGCCTGCAACCTTTCCTCGTCCACTGCACACTGGCCCAGACAAAGTTGCCTATTCCCTGCTAAAGCACCTTCCTCGCTCGGGCATGGATTTTCTTCACATTTTCAATCATTCCTGGTCACTGCATTCCTTTCCTTCCATCTGGAAGACATCTTCTATTATTCCCATCCACAAGATGGGAAATCTCTCGACTCTCCTGCTTCCTTCCGGCCTATCTCTCGCACCTCCTGCGTATCAAAGCTTTTTTAACGCATCATACTATCCCGTCTACTCTTCTTTCTGGAATCTAATTCCATTCTCTCTCTCCCCGCCAGGCCGGTTTCCGCCATGGACGTCTAGTCTAGATCAAATTCCATATGTATCGCAGTCCATCTCGGATGGATTTAACAAACCCAGGCCGGGCTCTCGGATGATTCTCTCTACTATCGATTTCTCTAAAGCTTTTGACTCTGTCTGGCATTCCGCCCTTTTCCATAGACTCATTTCGGTTGGCCTCCCTCCTTGCTTTGCTCGTTGGACTCAATCTTTCCTTTCTGACAGGCGCGCTTGCGTGGTTTTTCAAAATCACAAAAGTCGTTCCTTTCAAGTCCATCGAGGTGTTCCGCAAGGATCCGTTCTTGGTCCTGTACTTTTCTCTCTTTTCACTAATGATCTTCCAGCCTCTCTGCCTTCTTCCGTCAGCTGCTCTCTTTACGCTGACGATCTGGCCATTTGGTCTTCCTTCCCCTCGGCCCCCACTGCGGTAGAGGCTACACAAGGAGCTCTGTTTCGATTGGAGCGCTGGTCTAAGTACTGGTGTCTTCCTCTCAACCCGAGCAAATGTGGGGCTTCCTTCTTCTCAGTGGATCCCCACCAAGCTAACCTCCAACCCAACCTCCTCTTACTCAACTCCCGCCTCCGTTTCAATCCCACTCCAACCTTTCGTGGGGTCACCTTCGACCGCACACTTTCCTTTTCTAAGCATATTTCTTCGCTGAAAGCCAAGTTTTTCCTACATCTCAAGGACTTACGCTGTATCTCTGCTTCCTCATAGGGCCCCTCTAAGGAGTCTCTCTCTGTTCTGTATAAATCTTTTCTTCCGCCCCTTCTCAACTACGCTTCACCAGGATGGTTTCCTTTCCTAAGCGCTACCAATATCACCAAATTGGAACGCCTCCACCGAACGGCCAGTCGCACCATCACCGGCTGCCTCTCGTCCTCCCCTATCCCACTTCTTCTCTCCGAGGCTTCTCTACCTCCCCTACAAGTCACACTGACTCATTTTTCCCTGTCTTCCTATGAGCGAGCACTTCGCCTCCCAACCTCCTTTCCGATTTCAGGTTTGGCCAGACTTGGAGTGAAACCAAGACACTGCAGATCGATCTGGAGAGCTTTTGCGTCCACTCACGCGCTCATGCTTCCTTCTACTTCTTCTAGGGAAGCTCTTCTTGCTTGCCCTCCCTCTCATCTTTGAAACCCCCTCCTTTCACTGTGGAGTCCACCCTTTTCTCTCCATGCTTCCGCTCTGATCTTCCTCTTTCTCGCCAAGGTGCGGTTTTCGCTCTCCCCCCTCACGATCTGGTGCTCTGGACCGATGGTTCTTTCTCTTTTCCTTTTAGCAAGGGTGGTTCTGACGTACTTGCCGACTGCTCTCTCTGTGGCACTGAAGTCATCCTTTCCTTTTCAGCAGGCCCAGTATGCTCAAGTTTTTCTGCTGAAGCCTGTGCCATTCTGCAAGCTCTTTGCAGGTCTCGGCAGCACCAACAAGTATGCCATTTTTCTTCTCTTCTCCTCCAATATGACTCTCGCTCTGTCCTCGTCGCCCTGTCCTATTCTCCATCGTTCCTTCTACCTCAATCTCTCTGGCAGATCTGTCTTCTCTCTCCTGTTCTATCAGTCTACAATGAGTCCACGGACACTCGTTTCTGCCGGGGAACGACACGGCTGATGAGCTCGCCAAACGGGGAGCGCTGCTTGCGCCATCTTCAATCCCTTTTAGTCTCTCTCCTCTTATCTCTCATATCCACTCTAGTCTTTTCTCGAACTAGAGGTGTAGTGTCTCTTCTAGAATCTTCGACACGGAGGTTTCCTCGATTTCCGCCGAGGAACTTGTGCTCCCTCGTCACGCTTTCTGTGCCCTCTCTCGTCTACGCTGCAATGGACACAGCCTTCTGTTAAGCTCTTATCTCTCTAGGATTGGCAGAATCGAGAATCCTTCCTGCAGCGGCTGCGGACACTCGTCCCAGTACACCTCTCATCTCATTCTGCACTGTCGAGCTACGGACTCTTTGCGCCGCTCACTGTTTGGCGACTCTCTATCTCTTTACAACCTCTGGTCCAGGCCTTGGGGAGTTGCCCGGCTTCTGGGGCTCCATGGTCTCCCCGCCATGCCCCCATCCCTCGGAAGGGGTCGGGTAACAACAATAACAACAGATATCAGGCAAATGCAGACGACAAAAATGAGAATGATTCGGATAAAGTGTAACGAGACACCTCAGGGAAAAAATGTTAGCAAAATCCTAAGAAAATGGACAGATGTTGAGGACATTGATGAACATCTTAGCGGATGTCGACTGAAGTGATTGGGACACCTTGAGCAAATGAAAGTGAAGAGTTTAACGGGAAGAGTGTGAGAAAAGACAGTTGTAAGAAATGCGAGATAAAGACCAAAAGCGTCGGAGGAGAGAATGAAGGGTGAAAAAAGAAATCTGACGCGGAGATGTTCAGAATAGAAGCAAGTGGAGGCGTGGCAGCAGACGAGTTGACCCTGACGATATGGGATGATGGCTGGGTCTTAATAATGCAAATGGAAATAAATGTGGTAAAGTAAAATTTTGTAGTGGTTAGAACAAATCATATCACAATAAAAACCTTTTTTCTTTCCTAAGGCATATCATACTGCAGCGAACATATTTTTCCTTTCCGATGGCATTTGATATTAAACGACAATTTCATTTCTTCCCAAAAAACAAATCATACTGCAACAAAAACATTATTCTTCCCAAAGACATATCGTACTGCAGCGAAAACACGTTAAAGTGTTGTTTGTAAGATAGTGCTACTCGTAACACAGCGCAACCCATAAGAATGTTAGTCTACTTGCAAAACATGTTCGGAAACATTCGTGGTTATTCGGAGACACGTTTATTTACAGTAAAATGTGCTTGTTGTTTACAGGCAGGCCTAGGTTTTGCTTAGCACTGAGTCGAATCTCGCAGCCTCCGAATACCTTTACGAACGTTTCCGAACATGTTTTGCACCTAGCACTATTTTACAAGTAAGGCGGTTGTAGAAACGGCACTTCACCAAGTTTTCGATGCAGCATGAATTGACTGTGGGAAAGGATAATGGCTTCGTCGCAGTATGATTTGTCTGGTGAAAGTAATAACGATTTTCGTAGCAGTGTGATATGTGCTCGCAAGGGAAAATGTTTTTGTTGCAAAATGTTGCAAGATATGTCTTTGGGAATGCAAAAATGTTTTCGCTGCTGTACAGTATGTCTTTGGAAAGGAAAAAGTTTTTATTGAGGTATGATATGTCTTTTGAAAAAAATAGGGTTTTCATTGCAGTATGACATGTCTTTATCACTACAAAATTTTACTTTGAAAGCTACTTTATAATTGGCATCCGATAGCCGATTGTGTGTCAAGAGAAAGGAGGAAACATGGCAAGCAATCTGCAAGTAAAAACAATAGAAATTGCTTGGGTTGTGCAAACTTTACTGCGCAATTAGAATAATGTGCGGTTGTGGCTTCGGCGTGATGAAAATTTACATCACGCATTTGCAACATAGTTTTCATAGCAATTTACTTGGGTTCAGCTGTCAGAAAAAAATAAGGATCTAAGTTTGGAATTGAAATAAGAGTCGCATTCAGAAGATTCGGAATTTTCAAACGCCCATCCCTAGTTGTGGCAGTATCGATTGCATCATTTAAATTTTACCAATTAGTCTGGTCCACGTAAAATCTAGGTATGTAGATGTGATCCACAACTCTGACTGAGTTGGGCATCCTTGCTTAAGAAGCCCATAACAGAGAAAGCAACACTAGGCACAGAAAAATCCTCCAAACCTGCTTCAGAGTTTATTGGGTTTACTTTCAACAAACATAATGCTTCCTACAATCAACCAAGTAAAAAGAAATTATTGTGAAACGCTTTTCCTAGGAACCCAATAACACATTCACAGTGGGTTTTAAACGCATGGCAAATCAATGCCGGTAGCTATAAAATGGCGCTTTCTCTACTCGACCGTGTTAGGGAGTAGCAATTCACAGATTTTTTGTAAAACCCATCGTGTTTCAAAACTGTAACCATGTCTTTTGCTTTGCTGTAGTCCATGGGTTTGATAAAACATGGGAATACAGCAAAGCAAAAGTCAAAAGACAAGAGTTACAGTTTTGAAACATCGTCCACTCACTCAGCAACTCATGGTTGGCGTCCTTTTCGTATTTAAACGTCAGACGTCCGTAGCTGACGTGGTTTAGATTCTTAAGCCATTCAAAGTAAGAAACAGTCACACCGCCAGCGTTCAAATACAAATCCTGCAAAAGTCATCGTTTTACTCTCACATATTGCCAAAAACTCGGTGAAATACAAGATAAAAACTCGAACCAGAATATTCAATGCATTTGAGGTTAGCCTTGTCACCACTGCCCTTCACCGACTGCGACTATATCATCGGTATTGAGTAGCAGCTACCACATTGCAGGGAAACGATAGCTTTATATATATAGTATACAAAGCAATCGCTACAAACTCATCTCCGAATTGCCGAGAAAAGCCTTCCTTTTTTTTAGATCACAGGCAGTTGAAACACACTCCTTTGATAATTTGGCCCGTAAGGCTCCCTTGATTTTGCTTCACCTCTCACCCGAGCGTAACAACCTTCGCTCAATGCTAGTTTTCAAGCTATTTTTCTTTGATATTAGTTACAGAATAAAAAAAGATATGTAAAGTTATTCAACTTAGCGAGCGCAAGATGAACGAAAAGTTTGGGAAACAGCGAAGTGAAGTGACCCTCGAAAACTTTGGAGGCCGCTTAAAAAATTAGTATATTAACCCATTTGTGCCGAAGGTTGAAATACTTAAGATATTTTTATAAAAACTTGAAGATTGCTTAGTGAACATGTATAAAATTTTTTCCGATTGATTTTTTTAAAACTTTTTGCGTACTTTTTGAGATAAAAGCCGTCCTACATGTTAGGACGCTAGGCAAATCCGTTAGCAAAGTGGAAGATGCGTGAGCGACTGAGCGTAACGCGTACGTGTTGTGTAATCAGGTTTTATTGCTTACTTTGTCTGTTTCGCTCGAAGCTATAATGTTACAACCATCAGCGTATTTTATTGAAGTCTTGATTTCGATGAGTAACCAAATAAGCACAACAAAGTTTTTACTAAACGTGAAATTGGTAAGAGCATTTTAGAGTTCTCAAAACAGTTCTCTATGTACGAAAATCACAGAAAAGACATTACAGACTATGATAATCTTTGAAGCATTTTACGTGCAGGCCAACATCGCATTTTTCACATCTAGTTGTAGTTTTCATGTGACAGTGGCGGCATTTTGTTTGTCCATTTTGCGGTATTACCCAATGCTTATATCCATCATAACGAATATCCGATAAAACATCTTGAGGTTTTCCCCGCATTCCTTTTTCAGGCTGCTTGCCATATTGAGACAAATACGTTCTAACAATATATCGTCGAAATTGAAGCATATCCATTGGATTTTCATTGTTGCAAATTTTCTGTAATTGCCAGGCGTTGTTGATGGAAACATCGAGCATATATGAAATCAGACACCAGTACCACTTTTTACCTCTCAAACCAATTCGATACTTTGAAACATTTTGATCCATTCTATCGACACCCCCCATATGTTCGTTGTAGAGCTTGATCAAAGAAGGTTGGTCAATTTGCACCCGCTTCTTTTCAGGAGAAGAATATCGAGAGGCTTTAGATATGGGATGGACCCCAGCAGCATTTGAGCATAAATTTACCACACTATTGTCATTCCATTTGCAAACGAGGACGTCGTTTTTGGTGTCAGTTTTGAAATCAAACTTTCCACGTCCTTGCTTTTTCAAAGCATCGTTTGAGGTCAGTGGACATTTTTCAGTCCTGTTTTCACGAATTGTACCAGTTGCTTTTACTAATTTGTCTTTTAGCATGGTAACGAGTTTCACACTATTGAAAAAGTTATCATAGCATAGGTGGAAAAACTTTCTACCACATCCGGTTAGAACATCTGCAAAATGGCTGACAAGATTTCCTCCAAGCCCTAATCCGTTATCTTGCGGTCGAGATGATGCTGATTTTCCTTGATACGGATCAAACCAAATCAAGTATCCGAGCGGCGTAGTTCCACACCAAATTTTAAAACCAAAACGTATCGGTTTACCTCTCAAAAACTGCTTACAAATTCTTCGTTTGGTGAGTGACGTTGGAACTTTTGATTCAAAAGTTTTATTAGTGGTCTGAGTTTTGCAAATTTATCCTCTTCATCTAAGCAGTTGTTATCAGCTAAATGAAAGTTGGTAAAAATTGCCTCAAATTTGTCTCTTCTCATAGCATTGGTAACAAGGTCGTGGTGCGTGTCGCATACTCGCAGCGGCGCACATTTTGCTATCACGTGTGCCTAGCGACCTATACGTAGGACGCCAATGTTTCAAATAAAATTTCTCGGAAACTATAAGATCAGAAAAATTTTAAGATTCACCATAAAACAGAAGAATTACTAATAAATAAATACACTTGACAATTTTTTCAGTACTTCTTTGGAAATGCGTAGTTATTGGCTCAACTCTATATGCACTCTCAACATTTTCAAAAAAGCGAAATCAGACGATTTCAAAATGGCGTCACGTCTCACCTGATAAAGCAATTTTTAAAAATACTACTGTCATATGTGTCAAATTTGCTCATAAATGTAGTCCAACTTCAGCTATATTCAAAAATATAATATACGAAGAGCAATCCTAAATTAAGTAGGCGTCCTACATATAGGACGCCAGGCACAAATGGGTTAAAACGATCATATGTCTAATCTCCTCTACACTACAGCTCACTTACAGGAATAACAAGTTTATTATTGGCTCGTAATATCTCATCAGCAACCGGAGTGGTTGGACCGTTTGCTCCTTCTCCAATTATCTATAATAGTTTATAGTTAACTGCCAGTATCCAAACAATTCATTACACATTTCAGCCCTTCGATGAAGTACTTTCCGGTAGTTTTCGCTGCTTTATTGCACTGCGCGACCAATAATGCGAAATTTGAAGCAGGTTTGAAAATGTGCCGTACTAGGTATGGTGTTGTTTACCCCTGCTCTACCTTGGACGGAGGTACGGTACAAAACGGTAATTTATGCTAATCACAGCGCAAACCTTATTAAATCTTAAAGATAGTTTGTGACCGGTCAATGGAGTCTACATGACTTACCAAATTCGTCTGATTAATACCTCTTTATAAGTCACTGACAGTGCCATCCATATAGGGCTGCGTTCAAGTAAGTAATTACTTAAGTAAAAATTTTACTTATTTTTACCGAAGTATATTTTGGCCTACTTAAGCAATTTCAAGTAATCTTCTGATGCAATAAACCTTGACAAAATTTTATTAATTATTAAAAAATGTAATATATGTGACTAAATTGTTTGTATGGCAACCCTGTATTTCTTTACTATCATGTTCGCGCCTTTTGTGGCACTTTTAACAAAATATTTTTCTGAAGCATAATTTTTCAAGCAGTAATTTGCAGACGCAGAATTTAATATTTTCAAACGGCTTACGAAATTCGATGAAGTACTTTACAATAAATTCTTTATACAGGTTGACCAAAAAATTATCAACAGGTTAATTGGATTTTGGGCGGCAGGTTGTATACCAAATTGTATTTGGTAGAAGAAAATTACTTGAAATACTTAAGTTAATTTTTGAAAATTACTTATTTCTTGAAGGCTTCTTGAACTCAGCTCTACATTCGTACAACATGAAAAGCAATGAATCAAATCAAGACTTAATTTGGCGGGAGAACTTCGGTCATCTTGAGCCAAATTATCAGAAATTTGTGCCATTTCAAGTTTAGTGTATTTTTTTCCGTCAGAAACTCCTAAAGTTGGAGTCCAAATAAGGCCTGACATCACCTTACTTTAGCTTTTATTCTCTGAGCATTCTCTCCTGTGATAACTCTTTCCATCGCACATGGAAGCAAAATGTCACATTCTTCTTCGAGCAAGTTGCCATCGTACGCAGTTGCACTGGGAAATCCAACGATAGTGCCATGTGCCTGCATGAGCAAAAATGTGGTAGCCAGCAACACCTGGTTACAGGGGCAGGAGATATAAATTCTCTAGATGTGTGGGTTTATTTCAGATTTGCACCCCTGGCACCACGAAGGCCAATGTTAAACTTTTAGCTTTGTTAAATCAATAAAACAATTTCCTTAAAAGAAAGGAATAAAACTTATTTACCTACTCGCACATACAAGGAACAGAAAGTTTGTAAACAGCAAAATAAAGTTATAATTTTCGATTCAGCAGCCATGACAGGCGTCATTTTGGTCAGAGCAAGCCATAGTTTGAACCCGAAACGTGTGCTTGGAAGCAAATATCTGGTTCTCCTCTGCAATGCCGCATACAACGTAACGTTCTGAGCGCTCAAACCGTAGCCATTCGACGACAAATCAGACGCTCGGTCCACTGCACCGCGCTGTCGAAGAACTATTACTCAGCTTCGTTGGTACCAATGGTACGGTGAAGTCAAATTTAGCAAAAATCATACAGATCCGAGCCTTATCTTAACCAAGTAATGGAATCAGGCCGATCAGCGTGAAAAGTCGCGGGAATTTTGGTGCTTTTTTTAAACTACAACGGGCATTATCGCCAGAGCAGCTTATTCCTGTTGCTAAGCGCTACCAGGTCCGAAAAAAAGTCTTTGATGTCTCGACAAGGGAATTAAAACCAGGTCTATCGTTTGTTAAAGACACACCCAAACCACTACGCCAGGGATAGCGAACCTTTTCAATTGAATGGGTCACACATGAAATCTTAGTATGGAAAACCGCAAAAATGGATTATGTATTTAACGATATCACAAGTGGGTTATAGATTTAACGATAATGGGTCATAGACCAAACAATTTTGCGGCTGAATCTCTAAAAAAAAGAAATAAAGGTCTTCACTTCTCGGCCAAATTTTTTCGGCTAAATCTCTAAAAAAAAAAGAACCCTTGCATGAAAATGTGATCAGACTGGTACCGTGTTATCGTACATTGCCACTGTGACAACCCACTGGTATTTTAGTGACTCACTTGTACATTGGTTACCACGATACTGATCTGACATTTTTCCTGTCTTATTTTGAAGATTCAGCCGGAAAATTGATGAATCTATGATCCACTATCATTAACACTAGGATTATCACAAAATTATATAACCGCGAAGTCCCGCGGTGTTGTATAAGACTTCTTTCAAAATTCCAAGCAAATAGCAACCTCTATATTTTGTAAAATGATAAAGTCTTAACAATGATCCTACATAACTATTAGGGCTTACCGATGTCACTTGATGTCCATATCATGTGTGTGTCTTCTTAAATGAGACTCCCATGATGTAGGTATTGCTGTATCATATTGTTTTGCACCCAATGACAAATTTGTTCTTTTTCAGCATTTTTATTATTGTTTGTAACACCCGCCTGATGAAAACCAATAAGGTCGAAACCGGTCGCGGGTTATTGACATGATGTAATAGACTGCTGCATGGCACGGTATGATGTTGGTGATCATTTTTGAGCAAATTTTTTTATTTTACCTTAGTGAGTTGCTGGAGGCAGATCCCTATTAACAAGACGTCACAAATGTCAGACAGAAACCGAACTTGCCAACCTGGAAGGGTAACCCCTCACCCCGATGTTGAGCAAGGGCCTACTACTCGGAAAACACCCTTTTCAGGGCAGGGCGATGTGCCCCTGTGTGGGCACACCGTCAACAAGTTCCGAAGGGTAGCAGTCTTGCAGCTGAACATCGAAGGCCTCACTTAAGCAAGATAAATGTACTTCATCATCTCGCCGTGCTGTATGAGGCATTCGTCATTCTCCTTCAGGAACCCAGTGCACTTGTGCATATAAGCTAACAATATTAACAAGAGATCGCCTTGAAAATTGCTGCTTAGCAACTAGCAACCTCTATATTTTGTTCAAACTTTCGTTACGTTTTCTACTGTTGTAAGTTAGTTTAAGCTTTTTTATTGTTTAAAACACATTCACGAAACAATTCACAATTTTATTTTGGTAACTGTTTTATTTTTTTCAATGAAATATAGATATATTTCCAGACGAAATAATTACCCGCAGCTATTACATTTGACAAATATCAATTTTGAGTTAGCCTGCAAGCACTTGCCACAAGCAGGTGTCTTGCAGTGATGACACATAAAACTCGATGGCATTTTTACAACCACTTCCGTGGCATTTTTTCGTTTTCTCCGCAAGTCAACCAATTCAATCATATCAGAACTATTGTCATCAGCTCCATTTTCTGGTGGTTGAAGAAGCAAACTTTCAATCAATTTGAGAATAAAATTTTTTCTAGAAACGCGAATGCATGTCAACTTTGTGCACAATATGCAAGCATTTATCGCCTCAATGTCCAAAATGTTACTCCATAAAAATAACGGCCATCTTCTCGAAGGAAACTTTGCAGAATAAAGGCGAGCCATTTGGTCAAACGTTTTGACACTGACTTTATTTTTGTTACAAAATAAGATTGCTTAAGGCTTTTTCTTGGGAGTGGTCTCGTCAACTTCGAGAGAATGAATGGTGGACAATAAGCAAAGTCCTATTTGCCTTCGGTTGATACTTTACCAGCATAGCACCGCTATTTTTATGCCAAAAAAACTGACTGGTACGCAGAAATCCTTTACGCGGCTCAGTCACCTCTGCTTCTATGTCTTGACAATTTTTTCTGATTGTCTCCACGATGGACAGCTTGTTTAGAAAAAGTTTTTCAGCTATCAGTAAGGACATAAAAAAATTGTCGCAGCACACGTTGCATCCTTTGCTTTGTTCCATTACGAATACAATATTTTCGAACAGATAAATTGTAATTTTAGCCTATAATTAGTATATTTTGTTGCTATTGATCTACACCTAAAAAATTACACCTCCAGTCAAACTACTTGCAACCAAACAGTTATAAATTCTGTTTGCACTTGTTAGAAAATAAATTTTACTTCCTGTAAAACATTCTTGCTACTGCTCAAATATATACCACCAAATTACGACTTTACTAAGTCTACTATGACTTGGTTTTGTAACAAAATTTAGAAACAAGCCATGGAAGAGCTGCCTTCCTACTATTACATGCAATTATAGTTTTCTAAAACTGCAATACCGCAGTGAAAAAATTACTTTACCACAACTAAGCTGAAAGCAACTTGGAAATTATTTGAGAAAAGCTAGAACACTTGTTTCTAATCTGCAAAGCATGAATGATTCCTGAGAGACAAGAAGCAGCTTCCAAAGTGTAACCAGGTCGTTAGTAGAGGAGCTGAAAACAATTAGAACAAAACACAGCAGCACAAGATTACAGCAGGATAAAAATTGAAACAAAACAGTTGAAAAAAAGGAAAAAAGAGCTCCAAATGCAGTGATGTCGTACACGACACTATGGTAATGGGGTATAAATTTTTAATGGGCAACTAATCCCAAAATGGAGGCGGTACAAGCCCATGAATTGTCACAATGCATTCCAGACTAAATGATAGAAAAAGATGTGTGACTTCCGTGCCGCAACTAGTAGACGAGAAAATCAACTTAACAACTGACTGACCCGTTCTCGTAAAGAAGTTGTCGTATAGAATACCTCGGTAATTGCAGAGTTAAATCTATAGCCACTTATGAAAGCTGTTAAAAGAATGACAATTGTTAGTGGTTTGCCATCCCCAAACAATACCATCAAGCAGGACCATGCGACAGACATTCACAAGCTCAGAATTCAAATGTTAGCTATCTGTCTAACGATGCCGCCAGCCGATAGTCAATTGTCTCTTACGCAGTGCTGGATGAGCAGTTTATCTAACACGGCATGTATAAGAGCAAGTTATATCTTAGCAATGAGATAAAAAAGCGAAAGATAATTAACGAACCAAGCGATAATCTTCCAGATCAACTGGGTCAATCCCATCCGGATTATAAACGGATCCATTATGTTCCGCCACGCCAACGCATCGAGCTCCGTGCCTTGCAAAAACCAAAATCTATTCTTTCGTTGATCAAATATTCATAAACCAGACTTGCAGGACAGTGGTAGTAGTGCTTAGCATCGGGAACTTATAGACCTGCTCTGAAGGAGTTTCAACATTTCGTTGAATTGCTTGGTATTACTCTCATTCTTAGCAGAGGAAATCAACGTGCTTTTTCATTTTTTTGTTTGAAAGGAAATAAACTACATTAGTACAACGTAAAGTGTCTATCCTAAAGAACGCTACGACACAGTCACGTGAGGTTTAAACACATGGCCATTGGATCAATGCCGATACAAATAGCGCTTAAACCTACCAGATTGCGTTGTCAACGTCGAGTGCGTGCGGAAAATATAAGAAAAAGTGCTTTAAACTTTAAGATTTAATCAAGATAACGTCTAGACGTGAAAACTTGTACTCCTAGCTCTTTTTCAGCATCTAGCGACAAAGAAACATAGAGCAGCCAAAATTAAAAAAGAATAATGACTAAAGCACATAATACCGGTTTAAATATCTCATCGAGTGTAATCCAACATTACCAAATCCTTGCAAAATGAAGGTTTTTCCGCTTAAGCCAGGTGTTAAACCTATTCTGTTCATATAGTGCTCTGCAGAGAAACATAACATCACCAAATCCGCAGTACCAACCAGTCATAGCGCCTAGCAGCTATGGGTCCCGGTCCTCAGGTCACTTACAATAAAGAGTCATAAAAAACTGCAGTTTGTCCTTGAATAACTACGTTAGTCTTGATAAAAACACACTGTCTACAATCTACCCCGACCATGCTCCGTAGTGCCATTTTCCATATAAACCAGTAATGGGGGTTGCAGAGCTACTATCACACAGCGAACATGCCCAACCAGCAGAATGCAAGCAGTAACTACTGGGTACATATCATTGGTTCTTCACCACTTTCGTCCCAATATATCTGTTTGGAAATGGCAGCCACTCTCCGAAACCAATTAACATGTTCGTACTTCCTTGACTAAATTTTCCGTGATTGGTTTGCATGTTTCGTCTCACCCGTGCCTTCTTCTTGCTAAGGAAAAAACAAAGGAAAAAATGGGTGTATAAATTAACTTAAAGCCAAAGCGAATTAGCAGTTACTACACTCCATATGTCAATACAACGATGGCGATTTTCAAGAAATTAGTCCAAAGCTGCCCGGCAAGAAATAAGCCATAATGGCTCCAAATGGCAGATAGCAACAGCAGGGCCATCCAAATGCCTCCAATCACTCGCGGCAACAACAAAACTAGTGAATTGAAAAAAATTTATTTTACCATCATTAGCGAAGTTTTCAATCCCATGAAAAAGACCCTGAAAATTGAAATTGAGTTAGTATCCAACACACTACAATGGGGGCACCTATACTTGTGCTTTTGGCCTATTTTACCGCAGTCTAGCTGCAATTTTTCATGTTTTGTTCAATGCACTTAAGCTTTTCTTCCTTAACAAATTGCAGCGTTGGAGCAGTTGGATAATTTACAAATCCTAACCCACTACTATGCATTATTACGACTTTCCTCATGCTACAAAGTTGTTTACTTCTTCGAGAGACCTTGTTTTCTAGGTCTATGTGATGACCATCTTATTTGTTTGGAGTACGCCACGCAAGTAGGGACAAAAACCTCAAAGTGTGCGGCCAAGTTCTGATGGATTATAAATGTGCCTTAAGAAAAAAGATTGAGGTGGACGTGACTCCATTCCACAAAACTAAAAAACACCTTCATCCTAAATACTTACTTCAAACTAAACCTACACGTAGGCCTATTAGACCAATGTAATTTTCCAACCTCACGATGAACGGGTCGCTGTGCCACTTGGAAAGCGATTTTACAATGATTTTTTTTTTGCTTGGCGAATACTAATAGCCAGAAAATTAATTGAAAGTAATACTAAGCAATGCAAACAGAGTGCTTAAACTCAGAAGCAGGTCTCGACAATTGACTTAGGTTTGGCATCGCAGCAACTGTACCCCAATAAATAAATATTCTAAATAAGCTGAAAACCAAGACCGGGAGTTTCACCAAGAATCCAACAACACACGAAACTTTTTCCAACAACGTCGAGCGATCAAGAGGAACGGTCAATCTTGAAAAAGTGGTGCATAACACTGCAATATTTATTCATTGCACATTCATCCTCCAGACGAGCAGAACAGTGGTCCAGACCTGCTTTGGAGTTTACAAAAGGAAATCCACGAGAAGTACAACGGCGCTTCAACCCACTTAACCACGCCGTCAATCATATTGACTAGCTGGCTTCTTTTGAAAACTCTTGCCTGCTTTGGTTAACCAGATTGAAGCTAATGCTAAAAGCATGAGGGACTATTCTTACTGGCATAGCTTTCCTGAAACAGAAATACGGCGAACAAGCAACTCTATCTTGTTTCATTATTTCTTCCCACTAAACTTTAAGCGATCGAGAAGAAGCACGTGCGACATGGCCCACCGTAAAATGAACCCAGGTTTTAAGTTTTACAGCATTCTACAGCATACATACAGGCGCTGTCTTACTGCGAAACCAACCAACTCGTGAGAGAACGTCAATCGTTAAAGTATATCACCATGCAAACCATCACTGTGAAGCACCGTCAATTCCTGATATTTAACAAGCTGAATAACAACGCAATCACTTATCACCCTTCCAGTAGCTGACACACGTCCATGTATTCCACCTTGCGTAATCGGTTTACCGGTCACGCAGGCAAAAGCATTCACATCACCATGCCCACTTGTCATCGCATAGGTATCTGCTATCCAAGACATTTCGCGGGCACCAGTGTTTACATCTGGTGCAGGTACATCAATACCAGGCCCTAAGTAAACAACATAAGACACAATTAGCAGCTTTCATCGTAGGCAACGCAAGCTAAGTAACAGAACCTGCACCAGTCGAACATTCCACAACTCTATAGCTGCAAGCCCAACGCTAGCGGTGAGCACGGCATAGAAAGAATAGTAAAGCTGCCTCAACGGCATGCTGCAAGACGCAACTACTGACTGCCTACTAATGAGAAATTAAATCTTTTAAATCCTGTTTTGTCTTTGCTAACGTAGATCGATGAACTCAACTCATGTTTCTCGTAATTTCATGAGCACCTTTGCGCCACTGCGCTCGGTTGATGCCATCTTCGTGAATACCGCAAATGAGCTTCCAGTGTGCATCTATTACTCGTTAAAATAAATAGACTTTGTACCATGGCGTGATCACCAGTGTTCTGAAGAATGGATATGCATACTTTAGGTGATTACTTATAAGTGGCCAATTCATAGTAACTGAGGAGTAGACTTATTATCCATATGGGCACTACGACTGAGTAAAAATTAACCAACGTACCAATAAAACCTTTTTTTGCCAGCTCCACTGTGAAGCGACGAGTTATTTTCTCCAGTTCTCTTTCAGAATACAACCTGGGATCAATCGCAATGCCTGCTTTGGCTCCACCAAAGGGTACATCTGCAAATAACAGAAAAAAAATTAAGCAAGTGATATTTGCATAGGCAACGCTTCAAATGCTTCGCCGACTGCAAGGTTATGCATACAGTGGTGCGCGGCTGTTGACGCATATGGTAAGGTCACTTCGCAGTCTACTAAACTCCAGATTCATCCGGTGTTTGATAAGTTGCTGCCGAATTAGATAAATTAGAAATGGATTGATGATGCACTCCGGCAAGCTTTACAAAATCATGCTTTCAGACGCAAAGAAATGATAACGTCTGCGTATAAATACGTTATGAAAACAAAATGGGAATAAATTGCTCCTAAGCTGTGACAACTACAGCGACTACAATGAGTTGCCATGTTACTAGCTGGTTGGTTAGTCACAAACACTATTTATCTTTGGACCCAGGAAAATCAACATAGTCCCTATTTACAGTATCAATAATTAGATCTACTGCACTTCAAGATCTTACCGTGGAATGCTGACCCACTTTCCTACAAACAAACGTAAAAATAGCAATAGCATATTACATGACATGACCAAAAGTTTATTTTTTGTTGCATCACAATATATGCAAAAAATACAATAATTTATGTGTGAATCAACGACAGGAATAGTCCAAGAAGCACCAAACAACTCAACAGTTTACTAATCTAGACGCTTCCCGCCAGAAAATTTTCAAAAAAACAAATGTAAAACTCGCTAACGTGAACAATAAACGAATACGAATTGGTTAAACAGTAAACAGTAATTGCACAAAGAATTTAGCATTGGGAAGTATAGAGCATAGCCATAATACACAATAGCATATTGTACCGTATGAAAAAATTATAACGCAAGATAGTCGTTCACTGAGCCTTTGCTGCAGTAATATAAAATCACTAAAATTCTCTACTCCATTTTGAAGTATAGCATCTTACCCACAACAGCACATTTCCATGTCATTAAAGAAGCAAGAGCTTTTACTTCATCTTCGGTTACATCAGGTGCATATCGTATTCCTTGAAAAACAACCAGAAAATTTTTAAATTAAAAAACGAATGAAATCTTTCAGCGGGTTTCAGAATAGAAATTACTAATGCCAGAACCGGTATATAAAAAATGAAGATTCCATTTGCGCGTTTTGTCAAACTTCTAGCCAGGGATAGAGTGCAAAAAGAAGCGAGTGAACGCACGGAGTAGAAATATACAACTACCAGACCGCTCAGTGTGAAATAGCGTGGAAATGCCTTTTCTTTGCGTTCGTAAACCACTACACTCCTGATTGTACCATCATATTAACTTGATGAGTACTAAGAACAGTAGAATGATTAACAGATGCAAGTGCACAATTACAGCACGTTGAAAACATCAGCTAATAAATTAGCTGCTATCAATTTTAATCTGACTTATACACGTAATAACAACCTCCGTACCTCTAGGACACAATAAAGTATTCTGAACACCAAGACAGAGCTTGGGTTTTAAAAGATGAAAAGGTCGGCTAATTCCGGAAGTAGCTTTAAGAGGGGGTGTAGAGGAGAACAAAGCCGATATTCAGAAGAACCCAAGATTTTTTATAGGCCTTGCGGGCCTATTATTTTGCCCCCACCTACAACAAATAAAACACAAGATTTGCTTTCAAGATAATCTCCCAGAAATTCAACTCCAAAATTTACTTTAGGAAGTTAATAATCAAAAAAAAATCTTCAGCTCAAAAAAGAAGACAGGAAAGCCTCCACCAATTAAAAAAACACAAATAGCTCACACCACTGATCCTGATCCTCACAAACTTTGGTAGCAGGCCCAGGCAGTTTATCAATGGCCCTGGATATTAATATTGAACTACATAAACGAAGTTTGTATAAACTAAAGCTTTTGCTATTTTGTGTTCAAAAACGACCATTAACGCCAGAACTCGCTAAAGTCTTACCTCCTTTACAGGGTGTTCGATGTTGACTATGTTGTGCACGGTAACCAGTTATCACTTCATATTCACCATCATCTTTTTTGAATGGAAATGTGATCTGGAAACATCACTTAGGCTATCTTATTTCCAAAACCAAACAAAAAATTAAACTTTAAAATATAGGCTACTGGCACAAAAACTTTAATTCAAACCATAAATTACTATAAGGTGGCTGCGGTGTTTTGAGCGATTAAAACTTTCAATTATTGTATATTTATTAACTGCTTAGTCTTACTCTTAAAATATGATTGCATGGTCTCATGATGCGGAATATTCCTCGAACTTTTTTTCTTTGAACGTCAAGAGCTTCAGATTCCATCACTCGAGATTTGGTATCTTTTCTACACAACAAAAGCCCACAGGTATATTTTATTGACAACTAAGTAACTCAAAGCAACTAGAAATCTTTTCATAGTTGCTTCTGCACGTGCTCAGAAAGGTAAGTTAAAGATTAAGTCGCGCAATTACGTCAAAACGGTAAAATGCATGTAAAATGGGCTATTAATTAAGAAGTAAAAATGTGAGCTACGTAAAAAAATAAAATTTACAAATGATGTTGGAACAGGACCCTTAAAGTGATTTGTCTCATGTAACGTCAATTTCACCTTTAATTCTATCATTTGGTCAAGTTTTGAAATAGTCTATAATAAATGCTATTTTTTCAAAAATTGGAAGTGGGTTGAAGTGCGATTCATGGAGACAGCAACTGTGCATTCACCCTGACAATTGCTACAGAAGTTTATAACAGTTCCCTTGGCTTGTTGCAATGCTTTTGATAGAGTGCACGGACCCAGCAGTACTGGGAATTAAATGATGCTCCAGTATAACCCACAACGATTTTTTCCATGACAAGAGCATAAAAATATGTAACTTTCTCAATCTTTTTGTTCCTTGTCTTTTCCGTGTAAGTTGAAGATTTGTTTTTAAAAGGTGAGCATATATTTTCAAAATAGCCTTTAGTATCCTCGTATTGTAGAACCATACATGCTAGTATTTTCAACTATTGCCGCTTATACATTCATACGCTTAAAGCTACCACTTCAGCCTTATTAATCAAGACACCAATACTTCATTTTTGCATCCATGCAACAGGCTGTTGCAACATCCTATCTTTGGGCACACAGAGCAAGCTTGATGCTTTGAATGTTTATAAGTTGTCTGACAGTTTACTGAGATCAAGTTGTCCTAGTTGGTCCAAAAATAAGTCAGGTGGAAGCAGCTTGACTAGAAAAGGAGTCGGCTCTTCACTGATTCCTGGTCCATAGCACCTTACGATTTTGTATTGTAGGCTATGGCATCATGCAATTTCTTATTTCTCTGGACAAAAATAAATTCTTTCTCATCAAAAGCAGAGCATAGTTAAGGGGCAAAAGGATACAAGGTGCGTCAGGTGCCCAAGGCACTTAATTTTGAGGTGTGAACAATTTTCTAAACTGGTGCAAAATTAGGTTATTAGTCCATTTCAGGGGAAGTAAACTCACACCCCATCAAGGCTTATTGCGTGGTTGAGGAGTACTGTGCGAAGGGCAGTTAGTAAATATCGGCACTATAAACAAATTCATAAAAAAATATTATATATGCCCCAGTACATCTCTTACGACATAGTTAAATTTCCAACGAGCTTGTCTTCCAGTAGTTGTGCTCCTTTTTCAAAAAACATTGTAACCATGTTATTAAAAGTAATATTATCATCTTCTGTTGTGTAGTTCACTTTTCTGAAAAAGTTCAATTTTATAGCCAAAGCAATCATTTTGTGATAAAAATACATATAACAAAGTTTTACTTTGACATGCACATCGGAAGATTAGCAAGTTTACAAAGTAAGTTTAAGCAAACGCATGAAAAAAGTTACCTGACACATGGTATCAAGTTTTGAGCCTTCTTCACTAAAGCACATCTATGGGCAAACTTAGATTGAAACATTACATTTGTTTTATCGCTGACAGTCAGGCCTTAATCTGCAAATTGAAAACAAATTTTGAAAAACAGGAGCATTCTTACCTTTTTTAACACTTTCTGCCATCTATCATATTTTGTCATCTGATAACAGGAAAACCTTTGTGATTTTGCTTGAACTGTATAACCTGTGTTCAGATCCACTAAGAAGATACCAGCACCGGTACTGCTGGCGCAGCCCATTTCTACCACAGCCAGTACAACCAACCAGGGTAAATTGCCATATGTGTCTTTTCCAAAAGCACAACACAGAATCCCTGTAGGCATTGATCAAGCTTTCAAACTCACAATTACAAGGCAAAGTTCTTTTGTACTGATCTATTCTGCTAACACTTAGTAAACTTGTTTTTCAGTTTTCCAAAGAATAAGTTTTATGTCACCTGGTGCCATACACACATCTTATAAACTCGCTTCTCCTTTTAAGAATTGCAGGAGCAATGTTGAACAGTTAAATAATCTACACCCCAGAATCTACATCTGCCAATTCAATCGATTCAATGCCATGTCTTAACCAAGCTAAGTAATTATTAAGCCTCTCATAACTACCTACGGAATTCTTGGGCGATCTCATGCTTTTTTTTGCAATTGATGTTGCAAAACGGACTTGATCTATAGGTCAATTCCTGGGGTATTTTGCATACCTGGCTAAACCAACACTAAAGTAATTTCTATTCATTTTAACTGCAAAAAGACTATGCTCTTATGCACCAGCACAAAGTCACAAACACGGAAGTATAATAGAATAAGCACAGCTATTTCGCACATTATGCTTTGTAATTTTGCACCAGAAAGCATTTGCTAAAATAATTGGCTCAAAACACGCTTCTTGTGTTGTTAAATTGTTATGGGAATTAAGCATTCCGGTACAACGTATTTTCTCCGATTTTAAGGTAATCGCAAAAAAGTTCATCAGGTAATAGCAAAAGTTTCAAAGGTCACCGACAAGTTAGTTCTTGTAGACCAGTCGGTAGCACTTAGTGTGATAAAGCAATGGCTTGCAATTGTGCCGTTGCAAGTTTAATGGCCGCATCAGCTTTGCATTGTTTTGCTCTTGAAAAAAGACCTTTTTGGCAATTTTGCTTCAGGCCTGTGGTCGAAATGCACTGTGCCAGCAGTACCTCATAGTCCAAATCGGGTAGCGATACAACGATAGATGTTCTGCGCATCACCTTAAAGGATTTCCCGATACAATAAGATAAATATGGCAAAATTGATGAAATAATAGTCTAGTAATAAACTGAAAGCTACGGTAAACGTTTTTTCTAGCGCGTTTTGATGATGCTTTCAAGGTAGAGTGAAATGTCGCGTCTACAACAGAAGTTTTTTTTTAAATGTTGCACTTAATGAACAAAGTTTTCATCCATTTCATGTCATGAATTCAAAATTTTATAAAATAGTAGCTCTCTTATAAACCTGTAGCAACAATAAAGAAAATGAAGTACCGGCACCTGCCTTGGCAAATTGTCTAGGACACAACCATTTTATGTACCGGTAGGCTTATTAAATCAAATCATATTTGGTAGACGTAAATAACTATTATTAGGGCTAGGTAAAAATAAATTGAATAAACTTAGTAATCCTTGATTATGATCGTTTCATCTTTGTTTTTTACCACAGTTGATTTAATCATTTGACTACCGGGTACTCTGTGGCTTTTCGCCGTGATCGAAGCACGACTAAGTAATCTTCAGGGTTAGGATGATCGGTTCTTCCTCGCCGTTTGGATTAGCAGGCCCGGGTTGTTTTTATGTAGACCTAGTGTTGCTGTCTCCCTATTCCTTAATTTGGACCTTCAATTAGTTAAGCCTATTTCTGGATAAGTGGATTTTATCTTCGCTGGTTGTATGCACCAATATTTGCGGGAGGTAAGGCACTATGCTCCCTTTGGGCTTGACATAACTAAAAAAGGGCTCCTGCTTATAGGTTGTCTCCGAAAAAGATTGTCGCCAAAAAACCGGTGCTCCTCTTTCAAAAATCCTTGGTATGCCTAAGCTGGTGCTTGTTGTCAGCATTGCTAGAAATTTTTATAAATTGGCAACAGCAACGAAATTGATCTCTTGCTCAGCCTAATTACAGAAGCGAAATCATAAAAGAGCTAAAAATCGCTTTCCTCCGATTTTTATTAGAAACACCAAAATACTTTATGGGTTAGCCCCACTTACAAGTGTTAATACGATAAATTTATTATAATTTCATATCATTAACATTTCACTCAGAGCCGTTGTTTAGCCTATTTGACCAATTTTATCAAATTGGGCCATGCACTGTAAGGTACTGTGCCAGCGGCGACAGAGTTACTGTTTGAAGACCTTTCTGTAATCCAATAGGAATAAACCATTGCTGAAAACGTGAAATGCAGAATGGGAAATTCTTATTCATCTTATAATTAGTTCATTTTGAATACTGCGTTAACAGAAAAATCGTCGTTATGCCACTTCTATTATTATCAACAATCAAAAGAGTATAAGAGCAAGAGGGGGCAAAAAAGTCAAAAAAACAAACTTTAACATCACCTATGCTGTGTGTCCTGAAGTAAATTTATTTTACGTTGACTGTTAAGTTTGGTGGGTAGCACACACACACGAAAAAATTGTGGCTTACCTGTGTTGGTTACTAAGGAAAATATAAATAAAACATGTTGATTTTTTTACCTCAAGAATGGGGTAAAAAGTCATGCATGGGGATAAAAAATCTACTTTGCTGAAACATACTTTGCAGTAAATTTGCAAAACAAGGACAACATAAATCACAAGAAGAAAGTCCAATAACCACATTCAGTATTGTGTTGGCCATATTTTTGGAGAAATGCAAATTTTCCGGCACTTAACTTCTCTGTTCAAATATAAGATATAATCAACTACGTCTACCACTTTTTAGTGTGGCTAATGCTGGTCCTCCAAAACAGTTTACGGTATCAACAATGTCTAGATTATCAGCTATTGGCCAAATTCAACATAAGCAATTTTTTTCATGCATCTGCTCTTCTTGCGCAAAAATTTTCTTTGTTCGCTTGCCCTTCCACGTCATTCCAAAGCACTTCCTCAAGTTTTCCAAAGTGAAATGTCTTGATATTTTTTCAATGCAATGTACGGCAAAATGTCTTCCCACATGTGGTTTTCAGATAGTAATTTGTTCTTTATCTCTTTTATTTTCGTCAATGGCATTGTTACTATCCTCAACATGTTTGTTGTAATCCGATTCATTATGCAGTGAAATCTCTTTATGTTCATCCGTATTTGAAACAATTGACTTCTTTCTAATCGTTTTCTATTTTGATGCTCTGTTGTTGTTGAGTTGTTTTACTTGTTCTTTAAATCTTTTATTTCTAAATACTTCCATTCATATTTACGCATTTTTTCTTAAAATCTCAAAAATCTCCCCACTTACTTATGGAAAGTGACAATCTTAGATTTCTCGCTGAAATTTTTGACCGTTTTGCAGTGATAGACGGTTTTTTTTGCTGAGGAAAACGAGAGTAAACCTTTGTAAATGAAAGTGAAGTCAGACATAAAAATAACATAATTTTATGACAGGGGTGGCACCACTTGCCGTAATAAAGAGCCCAAAACAATAGACGCCACCATTGAAAGAGTCGCAACGCTATCCTTAGTATGAATTGACGCATCTTCCATCCAAATAGAGTGCTGATCTTTTTTTTCGGAGACCATCATTGCCAGAGCACAAAATTAGGAATTCACCGCCCCAAAAGTTAATGTACACAACTGTATGTAGAGAGTGACGACCTTTTTTTGAAAAAACCATTAATTTCACAGCACGAAAACAGGCATACCCCCTTCCACCGGCTTCCAAACTTGATGTGGCTTGCAGATGATTGCACATCCTTACACCACATCACTGTACACAAATACATTATGAGTCAAAAGAGCCGCAGTCAAGGATCAAAAGAGTCGCAGTTTGGCTGCCCTTGTTTCATGATGTTCACACTAAAATTAACGCTATAACACTTTCAAAAGTACGACATATATAAATAATAAGTTTGGCGAAAAGTGGATTGGCCGTCGCGGTTTCATTGAATTGCCACTCAGATCTCCTGATCTTAGTCCATGTGACTTTTTTCTATGCTGCATTTTGAAAGATTGTGTATACAGCAGAAACTCGAGAAGCATCAAAGAATTGAAAAACGCATTCACAACGGAGATTTCGACAATCAACGCCAATCTTTGTCAAAGGGTGTGCCGCTCGATGACCTATCATTTGCAACGATGCCTGGCAGTTGAAGGTCAGCAATTTGAGCATTTGAGTTGAACAAACTAAGGTTCGTCCTTGAAACTTTTCATTGGTTCTTTACTATCATTAAATACATTCTTAAATATTACTATACACTTGAATTAGTCCTTGCATAACTTTCTTAAAATCTGAAATCCGACATTTGACCGCGTTATGTGAAATTTAAAATCGGGCGTTACTTGCTAATCACCCCGTATATCTGCATATATATACTGCTCGTAAGTCTTGTGCTTTGTGTTAGCTTGTTTTATAAAAGTCAACGTTAATGCTATTGGAGTGATCTCTTGGCCCTTGGCAAGCCCTGCTGATGAGTCCAAAAGGACAAAACGCGTCCAGGGATGGCTTTGTAAATTTGAATATATCTCTCAATAGCATTGCTTCCTTCGGAAGCCTCTCGCCTTCAGCACTCGCTTTGTTGGTTTGTTTCTCGCTTATAGGACGCTCTCTATCGATCGTAACCACTTGGAGCTAGCAATGTGTGTGTGTGTGTGTGTGTGTGTGTGTGTGTGTGTGTGTGTGTGTGTGTGTGTGTGTGTGTGTGTGTGTGTGTGTGTGTGTGTGTGTGTGTGTGTGTGTGTGTGTGTGTGTGTGTGTGTGTGTGTGTGTGTGTGTGTGTGTGTGTGTGTGTGTGTACTGTATACACATAAATAAAATGATAAACGACTACAGCTGTTTTTGTTACCTGATGAGCCGCTTGGCTAAACCGCTGTAGTGGGTGTATTATTTTGTCCTGACGTGTAGTGTTTTAAATTACACTGTATATACGCATAGCTCTAACCTTGGTTGTTATCGAGCACTGTACCACCAACGTGAGACTTTCTCTACCTGATACATATTTTTTTAGTTTTTGCAAAGAGTCACGATCCGAACAACGTTAGTATGGCAAAATAGGCGGGGGCATCCCTCAAATACGGGTAACAAAAACGCATTGTCATCACTAGGTCTCATGCCAAGTGTAAGATATTTTACGTGGCCCCTGGCTAGCCCAATATCCTACATAGCACTGTACACGAAACAAACTGAAATAATCCAGCACAAAGCACAAGTCTTACGTACTATTTACTTTTGAACCAGGTTCGTTTTGACGTTACTGCTAACCGTGCAAGTATGAATTAAAACTGATATCCTTATTAAAATTGATCACACAAAGGCTAATTAGGCACAGAAAAACCTTCCAAAGTTTATACACTAAATGTGGTGTTTTAATACATGCATGGCAGTACGTGATTACATGACAGCAAGACCCGGCATGCGTGGGAGAGCAACTCGAAAGACTCGGGCTTGAATCTCAAAGAAACCAGACACGACGCAACACACCCCCAAGCAGAAATTAGTTTTTACTAAGGGTCACAATCAGAACGTTAGTATAGCAAAATAGGCGAGACCATCCCTTTACCCAGGTTTCGGCCTTTTGACCTCATCAGCAAGGATTCGTCCCACTCAACCCAGGAGGCGTTGTGCTCATAGAATTAGAGATTAACTTTGTCCCCTGCATTGGAGGTGGACGGAATGCGTAACTAAACAATGATGTATATATATATATATATTATATAGGAGAGAATTACTCAGCTTTACAGTGCTCACGAGCAAACTTGCTAGAGCTGCAATATTTTTATTTGCACAACTACAGAATAAACACTAAAACCACAACAGTCTGTTTCGCCTTGAGGCTCATCAAGTGGTACGTCTGCAAAATGCATATAAATTGGTATAAAAACGGCATAAAATTTATTTAGGCAATAATCAGTGCAGTACACTTGAAAATCTAGCAACTAATGCTACTTGTCTCAGAAACAAGGGATGATACCAATTAAGCCGCCGGTCATGTTAGGTGATGAAGCGCCTGATCAAGGTTGATTACTAAGCCAGAGGCAAGGGCTTGCATGCTGTGTCTCACAGAGAAGTACGCAATTCTCTAGGCATGCCCTACTACATCGTTGAACAGGAGGACCGAGCTGATGGGGAAATGCCGCCATTTTAATAAATTCAAATGAAAAAATTTTTCGTAACACCAGTGCCCACTGTTTTCGATCCCGCTTTTCTCTGGAGTTCTGAGTTTAGTAATCAACCATGATCAGGCGCTTCATCACCTAACATGACCGGCGGCTTAATTGGTATTATCCCTTGTTTCTGAGACAAGTAGCATTAGTTACTAGATTTTCAAGTGTACTGCACTGATTATTGCTTAAACAAATTTTATAACGTTTTTGTACCGTTTTCATTCCAATTTGTATGCATTTTGCAGACGTGCCACTAGATAAGCCTCAAGGCGAAACAGACTGTTGTGATTTTAGTGTTTATTCTGTAGTTGTGCAAATAAAAAAATATTTACGTAAATATAACCTACTATATATATGTCACTTTATAGTTATTGGATGCTAATTTTTAGTAGAAAGGTCGAATGCATGTATCATGTTCTGTTTTTAAAGATTTACTTTTATTTTTCTCCCAGCAACAAAAAATCTATAAAAAGTAAAATCCTGCTTTCAACCATTTACAATCATATGTGAGACAAGAAAACTAAGAGCATAAAAAAACAATTTTTTTTTGCCCCAAAGGCTATTGAAAATGTGGCGCAAAAAAATCAACATCAGTATTCAAAATTTATTTCACACAATGAGCTATTCTTCACTGGACAGTCATTGGTGGCCAAGAATCACCTTGTCTAAGAGAAAAGAGAAGAAAAATATTCAGCAGTAACTGTGACATGTAAAAGTTTAGAAAGTTGGAAAAAACTTTTTGGGGATATTTTGGTTCAATATGTAAAATTAACTCGTCAGAAAAATAAATGCAGCGAACAAAAAATTTCGGTCAGCAGAAAAACTCTAGATACATACCTTTAGCAAAACAAAAACATTTTTCATGTAGTGTAACAAGTTAAGGGTTTAGGAAGTTGTTTTCTTTTGCCCAAACTACCATTTTGATTTTTTGCCTCAACTTAATATATATTTTTTAACCAAAATGGTACCAAAAGTATATATTCGTCTGTGTTGAGATTAGTCTACGATAAAAACACGTTGTCTATCCGTTTTTTTTACAAGAAACATGCTTTCAGTTCCTTATAGGCCTATGCAGTGTACTACTCGAAGAGTTAATACTAAGCGAGATCTATTTAAAGCACTTACCTGCATGAGCATAGTACGTGATCCCCATAACCGTATTATGCATCGATTTATTTAGTTATAAAGATAATCTACGCGCTTTATATGCATGTTCACACGAATAACGTAGTTATTTCACAAAGTAATAGTATTGCAAATAATAAAAGCCCCCTTCCATAATTTGACGAGACCATCACCTACGACGTTGATGGAGATAAGAGCTTTAAATAGATCTTGATTACTATTAACTTTTCGAGTAGTATACTGCATGTTCAACACGGATGGGATCCCCGTACCAAAGCGATAGCATGCGTCGCGCACGTGATGTGTGCGAAGGAATTTGTAATAAAAAGGCACTACATTTTTCATATTATCGCAAATATGGGGTTTTGGTTTTTGGTGATGATGGGACAGGCCCTGCTGATGAGTCCAAAAGGACGAAACGCGTTTGGGAATGATCTCGTCAAATTATGGGAGGAGGCTTTTATCATTTGCAATACTATTACTTCGTGAAATAATCACGGCATTCGTGTGAACATGCGTATAAAGCTCGTAGATTACCTTTATAACTGAATAAATCGATCTTATAGGCCTATATTGTCTAAAGACACTGTTTTCTTCGTGTCCGGAAAATTTGCCGTAAACAAGTTTGCCGTAGGAAAACTCGCCTCAGGAAATTTCGCCTAATAGGCGAAAGGCAGTGTACACCGAAGGGGCAGGCCCGGTTAGGTACTATTCTCTAAACAGTTATTTTAAAACAACATAGATTTTCAAAATTAATAATTGTTAAACAACCCTTCTCAAGGATAAGTGGTTAAAATCAAGGCATCATATCTCACCAAACAATTCAAGTATTGAGAAGTCAACGCTAATTGAACAACCAAGTGGCCACATCGAAAAGACAAAGACCAATCATTCTTCCATAAAAAAGAGGAAATACAATGAAAGTTACTTACAATACGGATTTACGTATACCTGCCTAAATAATGAGCATAGGCCAATGTGCTTGATTTGTAACGAGAGTTTGACAAATGAAAGTATGAAACTTATAAAATTAAATAGGCATCTTTCCTATGCTGAAAAGCCGTTGGTGTATTTTGAAAGGTTATTGAAATCAATGAAAAAGCAAAAGTTATCCATGGTAGCACATGTACTTACTAATTCTAAACATTTATGCGCATCTTATGAAGCCTCCTACCTAATTGCAAAGAGCAAAAAGCCATTTACAATTGGCGAAGAACTTGTTTTACCAGTAGCTGTTAGAATGACTGAAATCATCCATGGCCATAAATATGCAGATGAATTTTAAAAAATTTGTTACAGTCATGAACAAAAGTTTAAGACCACTTTGCAAAATTGACGATTTTCAACATTTAGCATGTGATTGCATCAGCCATATTTTATTGTTACATCATAAGTTTGTTTTCTTCGTTGTGTTTCATTTCGCGCCAATTCTTACTTCTGTCCACATTTCCGGGTTGATTTTTTTGCTATTTACTAATTTTTTTTGGTGCCTAAAATGGGCAAGAAAAAGTCTCTAAGCGAGGTTCAGAGGGCTCAGATAGTTGCCATACACGGCCAAAATCTATCTGAAAGGCAAATATCTGCTCAAATGGGGTGCAGCAAGACAGCAGTGCATCAAGCAATTGCGAAGTATCTACAGGATGGCTCCTATACCGATAAGAAAAGGACTGGAAGACCGCGTGTCACCACTGCACGAGAAGACAACGTGATGAGGAGGATAGTTGTGAGGTCACCCACGAGTTCAACGAAGAAAATTAGGGCCGAATTGTTGAGTAGAGGTCGTCGAATTAGTCATATGACCATTTCCAGGCGTTTATCCAAAGACTTTAATATGAAGTCATACAAACCGGACAAAAAACCAAGACTTACTGCGGCTATGAAAGCCAAGCGTCTACAGTTTGCTAATAATCATCAACATTGGATCGGCGAGCAATGGGGAAAAGTGCTTTTTTACGAAGAATCAACCTTCCAACAGTTTGTGGTTCGAAAGAGGCACGTCCGTAGACCAACTTCAAAACGTTTTGATAAGAGATACACCATACCAACAGTGAAACATCCTCCTAGTCAGATGGTTTGGGAAAGCTATGTCCAGAAGTAGTGTCACTGCTCTCAGTTTCCTGCCTCCAGGAACCACTATGAATGGGCCAAAATACGTGCAAATGCTCTCAGAGAAGCTAAAACTTCACCTGAAAGTTCACAATTGTCAAATGTTTATGCAGGATGGCGCCCCTTGCCACCGTTCCAAAGTTGCAAAAAATTTTCTGGATAACAACATCGACCTTCTCGAGTGGCCAGGAAACAGTCCGGATTTAAATCCCATCGAGAATTTGTGTACCAACATGAAAAATAAAGTGTCGGAAAAGCGATCGTTAAGTGGCGCAGAGTTGGCAAAAGCGATAAAGGAAGTCTGGGTAAAAGAAATATCCAAGGCCAAACATAGGAGGCCACACAAAATATTGAGAATTGCAACATTTTTTTGTATATGATTGTTTAGACTGTATCATACTGTCTTCCATGTGTTTATGATTGATTAGGTGCAAAATAAAACAATTTGCCAAATGTAAATAAAGTGTTATACTGCCTTGTGCTTAGAAACTCGTAATAATTTCAAGTGGTCTTAAACTTTTGTTCATGACTCTAATAACTCAACAGCAAGTAGACAAATTGAAGACATTAGCGGAGACCAATTTGAACAGCTAATTGCAAGAATAAAAGAGAATTCGAAATATGCAATCTAGATTGATGAAACTACAGATATTTCAAGTAAGGCACAGTTGTTGGAATATGTCAGATATTGCTTCAATAATAATATTTATGAAGACTTCCTCTTCTGTAGGGCATTAGAGGGAACACAACAGGTGAAGTAATTTTTCTTAAAGTTAGTGAAGTTCTCGAAGATGTTGGATTAAAGCCGGAAAACTGTGTACGGGTTTGCACTGACGGAGCAGCAGCAATGTTAGGAAAAAATGTTGGCTTTCATGCTAAGGTGAAATCACTAAATAGTGGACCTATTACTTTCACTCACTGCATAATTCATCGAGAAGCACTAGCAGCAAAGAAAATTTCTGCTGAATTATGCTTGGTATTGCGAGATGCTGTAAAAATTATTAATTACATTAAAAGCCAAGCTCTCAAATAGCCGTCTTTTTTCCAGTTCATGTAACGAAATGGATTCAGAGTTTAGCTCTCTTTTGCTCCGTGAAGAAGTGAGATGGCTGTCAAGAGGCAAAGCATTAAAAAGGCTGATTGCGTTAAAGGATGAAGTATTGCAATTTCTGTCAGAAAGTAATTCGGATTTGGTAGAATATTTTCAACATAAACACTGGCTGTGTAAGCTTTGTTATTTGTCAGATGTACATTGTATTTGAAAAACTAAATGATATGAATTTATCTTTGCAAGGAGAAAGCTCGAATGTTTTCACATTGATATTTAAAATTGAAGCACTCCTGAAAAAATAAGTGTATGGCTACAGAAGGTAGCAAATTCCTCATATGAGATGTTTACGTGTATGGAGGATTTTACCCAAGAAAATGAGGTAGGTTTGATGCAATGAAACCACTGGTTATCACTTGACAAGTCTCAAAACTCATTTTGAAAAGTATTTTATGCAGAATTGGATGCTAGCCAATTCCACTGGGTTCAAAATCCATTTGACGTTGGAATAGAAAAAGTAAGTCATCTCGCATTGAAAGCTCAAGAAGAATTTTCATAACTCTCCAGTGATTTTATTTTGAAAGTAAACTTTTCAAAAAAAACTTAAGCTCCTTTTGGGTTAGTGTGAAAACAGAATACCCGTTATTGTCAGAACTAGCCATACTTGCTCTTCTTCCTTTTGACTCCACTTATATGTGTGAAAAATCTTTTTTGACACTAACTTATGTTAAAACAAAATATCGATCAAATTTGAAAGATCTGTCAGTATTGAGTCAGTATTGTGTCAGTATTGAGACCCGCCATCACTGAAATTGAGCCAAGATTCGATTTTTGTGGAGAATATGCAAGCACATCCGTCTCATTAAAGGTATTGTCAAAATTTATTGTTTTTTGTCGAATATTTTCTGTATTATTAAATTTTACTTTATTTTAGTCCCTATGGCTCGCGAAAAAATTTGGCCGTGCAAAGTGGGTCGTGATAAAAAAAGTTTGAAGAGCACTGCAAAGCAGAAAATTTTCACTGGGGAATGTTTTAGCCAACCGTCTAGCCAAAACCATAGGAGACTAGAAACTTCAGAATCAAGATGTAACAATAATAATTTTGGGAATAGTTAAGCCATTATCCCGTTTCGACGACGTAGTTTTTTGTTTTGGTATTTATTTCCGGTATTCCCCCGTATATAAACTCTTGCTTAATTATTTTATTCTGTAAGCGACTTTTATTGGTTATATAGGTAGTTGTTTCCGGCACTCCTCCCATAAACCTACCCTTTCTTCTTCATCTTCTAAGCGATTTTGTTGGTTGTTTCTTCAGGTAATTGTTTCCGGTATTCCCCCGTCTACAAACCTTTTCTTGTTAAATTTAGTTTCTTGTAATTTGTATTGGTCAAACTCGGAAGATATTCGGGAATTATTTCTCTATTACGTAACGCATGGAAAGTATATATAATAGTGGGTTATTTACAAAAACGAGAAGAGAAGAGTGAAGAGTTAGAAAGCAAGGGCCAAGGCACTATAAGGGATAGGGACTATCCGCTGCTATAAAAGTAGTAGCGGTGATTATTTGTGTGTAACAGCTTATGTATCAAGAGTTAGTGTTGAAAGAGTGGGCTGGTACTCAAGCTTCTCAAGCCTAAGTGCTTAGTCCGAAGGATAGGACATAGAAGGTGGCCGTTGAACTCCACCGAGCGAATTTTCCAGTCTCGGAATAATCATCTATCTGCCATTAAGTTACCGGGCGGGTGATTCACCGTATTTGGCTAGGCAAGGCAGTTAGTTGATCTCTACAGAATATATAAACGGTCTCCATCCTGGTGTAGTCGGTGATTCTCAAAATAAGTTGTCTTTCCTTACCTTTGAATGTGGCAGCACTGCCGTTGGATAGAAGAGCTTTGAAGCTTTGTGCCCGAATCTATCTGTTTTGAGAGAATTCCTATGACTATTACTGTGTCTGCAAATAAAACCATACATGTAAAAATGAGCTTTCTTAAATTCTTTAAAATTTAATTCAACCGCTAGTTTGAACATCTCGTCATGTGATGTTACAACTAACACAAGGCATGCAGGATTAGTAGCCTACAATAAGAAAAAATAAAGCAAAAAAGATCTGTTGCAGTTTGACCTATGGAAACAGGTATCTATTCTACAGAAAACAAGAAATGTTTTGGTTGCAATCGTTGTGACAGTCAATTTCTTCGATCTTGAGACGTAGCTGAATGGTGTTTTTTAATCCATTGTGCAAGTATTTATCAAACTCAACCCGCAAAAGCGGGGGACCATTTACATTAATGAACCATACTGCATTGCACGTGATTATGCAGATGCGATTACACTCTCGAGTACAAATATCATTCAATGCACTGAATCCACGTTTACACTCCGCTGTCGATACCGAAAAAGTGCTGATGATTTTCAGAAACTCATCATATTCAAGCACATTCGTACAAGACTTCGCATTTCGAAAGGCCAGTACTGTTGACATAGAATTGAGATCAAAAAAATTGGCAACGTCCCTTACTTCCTTGTCCCCGTAGATAACCTTTTTGTCTTTGGAAACGGGTCAAAATTTTGCGTCAAGAAATTTGCAATTTAGTAACAACGTTGTATCGAATCTTGCTCTGAGTTTCTCGATAACGGCTGCAATAAAGCGCTTATGGATTGGCACGTCAAACCACTTTTTAGTTTTACGTCTTTAAATGTCCCGTCGCGGTCATATTGTTCACGGAATTCAATTTCAGAAGGTCCACCATCACTTTTATATTTTTTCAGAACGACTATTAAGTTTATTATGTCTCCGGATACGTTTATGAGATTGGCTAACACTTTTTGCATCTAAAACATCAAAGAGCTTTTTTACATAACAATAATAATCGAACGCATTGTAAGTTTTGAAACATTAGAAGTAAATATCCCAAATCAAAGAAAGTGCAAATGTAAGTCACTCGACCACTTACCGAAGAGTCCATATGTGACTACGGAACAATGGAAGCAAGAAAGCGATCAAATTGATACAATTAACATGATTACTATTCACTAAGGATCGAAATTGATAGCCATATAGGTCTGTTTGTGAAAGCAATATTACTTCAAACTAGATATGTATTGCAAACAAGAGTTTTTTATTGCCTTCAAAGGAAGCGCTTACAATTCGAGAAGACAATCACGAATGACATACAGCTGCACCTTAAATTGAGCGGGAGCGATTCTATTTGCCGTTTTTGGCAGTTTCGACAGAGGGGAAGAAAACGAGTAAAGTGATGCATAATTATTCCACAAACTACTGACAGCACGGTATGACGAAGATCACCATCTCACATCGAACATCTTTCTCACCTTGCAAAGATTACAACTTACTTTTGAGGTAAGAGTTCTAGAGCACGTTGGGTTTTTGATGAGCACGAAAATGCAACATATAGCTTGTCCGAAATAGTACAAAAAAGATTCATCTCTGTAATCCTTTTCAGGGCATCATGAATCAAGGCATCTTGTGACCACTAGGCTGTGACAACACTATTGTTCTAGCAGTTGCTAGACTTAGTGCACCTGCGACAACCGCCACTCATTCACGAGTGATACGGCTTCGCAGAGTACTGACAGACCTTACACCAAGTGGATCTAGTATAGATCCCGCAAGTGTGGCGGTCTAAGCTAAGCTTTATTAAAAGCCTCTAGCTTCTTGTCGGTCACCAACTGCACTGAAGAGACCTGATAAGTCGAAACAGTGTCACTGTCTGCGGTTTTGCTAAGTGCATCGCTAGCCTTTTGCATTACTATACATTAATTTCCGTTTTCACTAAATGAGCATATATTGTTAACCAATGAGTCACAACAATAGCCTTTAATTTCGGCGCTTGCTTCACCACTGTGTTCAGTGCATTGTAGTTTTAAAACAACTTATCTCGGAAGAAAGCGCGTTAGAGGTGATCAGCTGAATGAAACATCAGTCAATTAGAACCTTTTATACCTGAGTCCACCTGACGAGTTCTAATAGGAACGAAACCGGTCGTGGAAGTGGTATTTTATTCAACTGATTGCAGTTAGCCTATATGCCTTAATATCCATTAATTAAAAGTAATATCTGTAAATTAGTTACCAGGAGCTGAAAAAAAGTAGTATACGAGCAAATTTAAACAGCAGTGGCTGAAAAATTACCCATTTATTTCTAGAGGTCGTGAAAGTAACGAGTTTAATAAAGCTGTCCCTGTAGGATAGATAATAGCCTAATGTAGCTCGAGGCCGAAAGAATGATCTAACGAAACATGTTACACATTATACAGCTGAGAATCACGATTATACAGCTGCTGGCTTTTTTGGCACAAGTAGTTGAGATAGATATCGTTATTTGTGCGGAAACTAAGTTTGTAATGTTCGTGGCGAGAAACAACGAGCCATTTAGTATATGCGATGGATTTTCAAGTGGTCAGCGACATGTCTCTGGACAGTGAACTAATCAAGAAGTATGAAGCAAAAGAGATCAAAGCAACTCAAATCACAAAAGGTAAGGAAATCGGTTTTCGGTTCTAAATACACCAAATGTGCACAGTGTGTGTTCGAGGAGATAATTTTAGGATGATTATTCAAAATTTTATTTTTGATTCTTTGTTTTATCCTCCTGTCACGAAAAACTGACCAAGTCGCTACGCATATAACGAATCCGTAAGACCATACTCGCTCAGAAGTTACCATTTTTCCGTTTGATTTTTCTGCCTTCTTGCTCTATTTGCTGTCTAAAATTCATCCTACAAATACAATAATCGTGAAACATCTTATCCAGAGGGAAAGATTTACTTTTTTTAAATCTGTTAACGCAGGTGGCCGGATTCACCTCATGCTTTTTGATAGTTCGTACACTCCATCACGACACTTCGCTCTGTCAATGGCATCCTTTTTCAGTCTAATCTGATCGGTATGCTCTTCCACGTCATGTTCAGTCGCCCACGCCCTCTTCCACCACTTCAAAATCCAACGCTTTTCTCAAAACATCACCATTATCCCTTCTCAAAACATGCCCATATCATCGATGGTACTCCACTCGCTCTGGCTAATCCATCCAAATCAAAGGATAGCAAAACGCAGCTTAGGTGCATAGGTGGGAGTTGAACCAAGGTTGCGTGTTCGGGGCCGTTGCATTGCTTGAGCGATACTCTAAACTATGAAGAGCACCGATCACGCGTAACAGCATCAACTCCGGTGAAGGCAAAAGGCGCTATACATAAACGGAAGTCTTGCTAGTGCAAAATATTTCCTGATCGGACAGTTTTGAATGTTGACAGGTATGGTAGGTCTATAAATTTTGCATTAACATTGGAAGTGCAAGATGCTGCATCCATTTGAGTAAAAATTCACTGTTATGCGAGATACAGTTTTGTGGTAAACCCACTACCCTAGTCCCTTTACCATCGTAAATTTAAGGGTATGAAATAAGCAAGTTTATTCATGATATTAATGTATGCTTATGTCCGGTTACAGCGACAGCAGGATAAAAATATAATACGACAAAAAACTTTGCAATAGGCAAACGACAATACAAAAGTGGGCTGTTTGGAGTTATGCTTTGTGATTTTAAAATATGGGTTAACGAAGACTTGTGTCGATCATAAGCTGAAGGTCGTTTTGTTTCTTTTTTGTTTTTATTTCATAAAAAGCTGAAGCCTGCTATTTTCTGCGTTTTTTCATGAAAGAAGTATTGAATAAACATTGAAATTTGCTTTTTCCTGCATTCTTTTAGTAATTATTAATAAAAAGCTAAAATTCACCGTTTCTGCTCTTTTTTGAAAATTGTTGCCCACAGCAAAAGCTGAAACTCGCTTCATTTCGCTCTTTTGCCCAAACGTCACTCACATGCAGAGCATCAACATTACCAACATCTTATTTCTCTGTTGTTATGTTCAAGATCAAATAAACGTAGGCTGCAAAACCCAGAATTTTTAGATGCATATTTTACTAAAGGTATCTAAAAACAGATATTTATATGGTTTTCGGGAAAAGTTGTTTGGTTGTGACAAAATGGCTAAAGCGGGGGGTTTTGCCCCTCCTGGTTGCGCCTTAGATGGTACGCAGTGACAAAAAAGATTTTCTGTCTTTAGCGAGCAGAAAAAGATTGAGAACCACTGGTTTAAGACTCCAATGAAATCAATATTTTCCTTTAACAATTTCAATAAGTTTTAAAGCGTTCAGAATCAGTTTATATTTAACATGCGGGTTACGATTTTAGTCAATTGATTTGTGATTGTTTCTTAGTTCTTTCTCGATTTTGAACAATTTTTGGCATCTTGTATATCTTCCCTGTTATTCTTTGAATCGCCCATTATGGAACCAACGCCCATGTATTTAAATTTATTGCATAAGCCTAAACTTATAGCCAAAGCGGTTTAAGACGTTCCGGTTTTGACTAAACGTTCTTCTCTGTCAAATCCAATAATTCGCCATATTGTTTGCTACCATTTGAAATATTTATTTCATTAGAGACAAACAAAAACTGCTAAGACAGATAAAAAAAAAAGCAGGAAAAAAGTGCTTGTCTATTATGATTGCACAGTAACAAAAGTTAGGTGTCATTCTATAACACTGAGCAAGACAAGGTGCTAGCCTTGGATAATGCAACTATTCAAATTTTCATGTCCACCAGGCGAATTCCTTAAAACTTTCACGTATCCGATTTTCCGTAAGTACCATCTGGTGCACGATAAAGCTTCGGGAATGTCATCAATTGTACTGCAGTAAAAGCGTATTTTCGATATCCAATGTTTTTCATTGTGTTTTCACGGCGAGTTCCTTCGCTAAAAACACAGTAAAAAAATTAAAAAGAAACCCAAAATTCTTTTTAAAATTGTTGACATTATAATACTGTTTGATATATTTTTTTTCACGCCTATTAGTTTAAACGCTCATTTTTACCTCCCTTTTTCTGCGGTTTCACTGCCTTAGGCGTGCGGATTCAGCGTATGTCAACCGTTACGCATTAGCTTTGAAACCTGAGTTTCGCACCAGAGAAGCTTGATGGTGTAGCGGTTAACACATTCGACTCGCAAGCGGAAGAGCCAATCCTAGCTGCGTAAAAGTTTTGAAAAACAGTTTGCTGCTCGTAGTTAGGGCCTATTAACGCGGGTGGATATTCATGTCGAAGGAAAGACGACCCTGAAAAAGGAATTGCCTCCCCCTCGATCTTGTCGGTGCTGTAGGGCGAGGAATATGGTATACTTAATCCTCCCTTCCCTGAAGCATTAGTTTTAGTAATCACGAAAGATGCAAGTTTATTGAGTAAGCGTCACGTGAGTCCCACAAATGTCAACGCAAATTTTGGTCAACCGCCAAACAAACACGGCCTTTTTTGCAGACGTATCTATTGCAGTGTCTCCTTTAATGCCTCAGATCTGACTCTCCTCCCAAAAACATCAATCAGGTTGATGCTGTGGTGTTGAGGTGAGCGTTACAAATTGCATAACTTAATGGAATCTACATTTGCTTTCTTCGGTGTTGCCGAAATTCCGACAGTAAGTTGCCGAAGAGACAACTTTTTAAATCACAAACATAAGTCAGATTTTTAGTGAAACAATGTCTGAAATCAAGAGTTATGCCTTCAGTGCAAGCGGTTTTAAAAAATAAAAAGTAAAAGCGTCTTTAACTGTGTGACATCAATTTTAGCGTAAAACCAATGGTTGTAATTTGGTTCTCCAACAAAGTACATCTACAGTCCTTCTGACAATGGCTACGCCGATCAATCTGCGGCAAATTTCGTACAAAGGCAACTTAGAAATGCCCATTTTCTAATCTAAAATCGACCTACTTGGGCAGTTCCAAGGCACCCATCAAGCAATCAAAAGTAGCTCATAAAATCGCAGAATAAAAAGATGATGCAACCGACATCTAAATTACCACTAACTGATAGCACCGGCTCAACCCAAGATTTAAACTAGCTGCTACAAGTCGTTGACAAATGATTGCTGACCATGATTACTTTACTCAACCTATTTACGGAATCACGGTCGGTCGAGGATTATCCTGAAGACCAGAGCAACTGTACAGTAAACGTATTGATTTTCATAGCGGCTACAACTTGATGATCAACCAGATAATGCAAAAACGCTGATCGTGTTACTGAATGAAACGGCTACCAGATTCACACCACAATCCTAACCAAGATCAGTCTAGGGCAAAGCTGTGATGTATTTGAAACTAATAATGAATGCAAATCGCACTCAGGTAGTTCTACCTATTATATAGCGGATTGCGTGGTGAATATTTGGAAGTCGACTCTCACGACATGCTGGGTGCTGTGCAACGTCACTAATCTAACCCAGTTGAGCACTGGTCGGCTACTAGATTATGTTTGAAGTAGTGCTGGGTTCAAGTAAGTAAGTACTTAAGTACTTAAGTAAAATTTTTGCTTATTACTTACTTAAGTAATATATCCCTTACTTAAGTAATGATTGTGACGACGAGAATTTTAAGTAACTTTGTAATTGTAAAAAAATAAAACCTATTGTGTTAAAATGTATTGTGACAACACAGTTTCAATGTGGGAGTAATTATTTACGCCCAGAACTTTCATTCGTAATCGTATTTCAGTCACAGGAATAGCTCAAGACTAGCTTGTTTTGTTGTAATTGTAATTTTTAAGTCTAATTTTCAGCATTATTAAAAATTAAACCCAACTATGTCGAACTCAAGTGATTGGAAAGAACCTACTGGCAAAAAGTCGGAAGTTTGGAAACATGATCTTGTTAAGTCAGGCGATGATTCAGTTGTGAAATGCAAATACTGCTCAGCTAGGTTCAATCCAAAGCAAGCTACTACGTCTTTAATCTATCATTTACAGAACAAAGAAGGTATCAATTTGAAAAAAAGTTCTGAACCTAAGGAAGTCAATGCTAAATTAAAACAAAAACAGCTGACAATCCTTTCATGCATGCAAAAAAAAAGATTCAGCAGAGGTTGTTCTTGCAAGACTGTTGGCTGTAGATTTATTGCCAATGTACAAGCTTGAGAAAAGCAAGGACATTCAAAATGGTTGGGCTGCTCAAGGACTCAACATTTCAACGACAAGAAAAGCGATGAAAAAGATGTTTCTTTCATTCACAGACAAAGTCAAGACAAACTTTAAACAAGAATTGGCTGCAAAAATTAGAAACAGAAACAGATTTTCCATTTCCTTAGATGAGTGGACGTCAATCAAAAACCGAAGGTATGTGGGCCTAAATTTGCATCTGGATGATGTCACATTAGAGTCACTTGGAATGGTGAGAATCAAGGGACCAATGACAGCAGAATGTTGTCTTGATCTTATAAAGAAGCGATTGGAAGATTTTGGGTTGAGCCTACAGGAACACATTGTTGGCATGGTAACAGACGGTGCTTCAGTAATGATCAAAACAGGGAGACTTTCTGGTATCATCCACCAAGTATGCCATTCTCATGGACTGCATCTCGCAGTATGCGATGTTTTATACAAGAAATGTCGCAATATAGAGAACGCTAATGAAGCAAACGTTCATAGTATGACTATGATATTTTCGAGAGCTCTGATGACGATCCTTGGCAAGTTACCTTGCCAGATGATTACAATGCACATTTTGTTGATACAGTGAGTGATTTTATTTCAAAAGTCAGAGCAAATGTCAAGATGTTCCGGAAGAGCCCACTGAAAAATGACTGCTTGCAAAGATACTGTGAAAAAGAATTAGGAAAAAGACTCTCTCTGGTTTTGGATACCAAAACTAGATGGAACTCGCTGCTTAAGATGCTCAACACGATTCTTGGAAATCAGGTCACCTATTGATAACACATTGAAAGAGCTCGATCTGGGATCAAAATGTTTGACAGAAGATGAGGTTGCAGTTGTGAAAGATTTATCAGAAAGTCTTGAAATAATTGAGGTTGGTGGAACTGCTCTTTGTCGACGTGATATTACAATTTCAAAAAGTGAAAAGATTTTTGAATATGTTCTCAAGAAGCTGGCTGAAGAAACAGGAACTATTTCGAAAAAATTATTGGCAACTGTCACAGATAGAATTGAATCAAGGAGAAACAAAGGAATTTGTGGCCTTGTGAGGTATCTAGAAAATCCAGACAGTTATGATCTGGTGGTCGAATCTTCGCTTTTGAGTTATCCAAAGAAACGGGAGCTTGCGAAAGTGGCAAAAGATGTTTTTTCACGACTTTTCCCCTGTGAACTCATTGACAACAATAGTACTGAGAATCTTGAAAATGACATTGCTAAAGAGCCCTCTACAAAAAAGTCTAAAACAGAGGAACTTAATGACATTTTGTACCAAACAGAAGATCAACATTTGGATCGTTTTCAAGAAAACATATTGAACCACATCAAGAAAGAAATGACGTTTTACGAAGCAACAAGGGAATGCCCCAAAATCTTGAAGATCGTAAAGTCTTGTCTAAACTCACTTCCACCCTCTTCTGTCGAAGCTGAAAGGTGTTTCAGTGCTGCTGGACTGTTCATTTCAAAATTAAGATCATCTTTGAGTGATGAAATATTTGATTGCTTGATCTTTGCGCGTAGCTACTTTTCGCGCAAATAAATAAATCTTCTTTGTGAATGAGAATGTGAAAATTATAAATAAAGTGATTTAAATATAGTACATTGCCTTTATTTAACTTATTTTTAAAATTACTTAAAAATTACCTAAATTACTTAAGTTATTTAAGTAATATTTCGAAAACTACTTGTTACTTAAGTAATTTTTTAAAGCTTACTTGAACCCAGCACTAGTTTGAAGAAAAAACATTTTACCTTCTCATGCAAGTCAGGATATCGTAGAAATGATTTAACGGCACGTTGTGGTAGTTGACAAGCAATCTGGTTTGTTCAAGCGTAACGCCCATTGCTGTTCTGTCCTTTGCACTTTTACAACTAGTAATGCGTAGTCCATTCAAACGATGACAAATCTAAGATCAAAAAATATCCTCGCAAATGCTGACAGGATCGTTTCGTACCACGAACCTACTTCTTCTATCACGGGTAATCACAACAGTCGCGCAGGAACAGACTTGCTTCAGAGTAGCCAATATCGCTGGCAAATGCAAAGCAGCTCTATTGAGATAAGAAATTACCCCAAAGCGTATTTTCATGAAGACACTCACTCACACATCGAACACACAACCTCACGGTTACATATAATTGCTTTATAATGCAGAACTGCACCAATTGACCGAGTATTTTGTAACTAGCGTTCAGCAAATTTCTGCTGAAAAAATTTTGTGCAAACGCAAAAAAGAGCGCACAATAACAATGGCATTGACAAAATTGGAGAAGTAATTCCCCTATAAAACTTTTTTACACTTTGACAGGAGCTTGAAGCCCTCGTTCTTTGCTCATATTTGCCGTGGCAAAACCTCACGGCAACGCGGCGTATGGAGTGAGCACTGAACTTGTACTCTAAAGCCTGCGAGTTCACTGCCCACAGCAGCTTTAGTCATAGCCGAACAGAATATTTGTTTGTAGGAAATTTTTTGCACCAAGTTAAAACCATTGCTTGCGCAACCGCAACAACACACATGGGCGACTGCTGACTCGAAGACTGTAAAGTAACTTTGCAGTATCCCCGAACTATCCGGTAGTCGTTTGTGCAATGAGATAGATGAATTCTCATTACGTGCTTTGTGACTTCGATTGTAACTCATGGGCTTCAAAATAACATTGGCCGCGTTGATCGAGACAAGATTGCCTGCTCTAGTATTAGCCCACTGTCAAGGCTTTCTCTAAATACCGGTACTATTAATGGCAAGACGCAAGTCCCCGGGGCGACTCAACTGGCGTTACTGCAAAGTTTTGAAAAAAAAAGCTTTCATCTACGACTGGTTAGAGTAATTTACAAACAGAAGGAAAACTTGCTAAAATATTACCCGCGGAGGAGGCTGTAACCCCTTGAGGTGGTCACCCTTGAGTGACGTCACTACCAGCTGGATACAAGCAGATCTACATCAATACTTACATCAGCAGCTAGTTCAAGAACGTCAATATTTTTAGGTTTCTTCGCTTTTATACAAGTGTCTAAATCTTTCAACAAAGCAACGATTGGTTTTGGTTTACCGGAAACGGATTCACTACTAGCTGCTTGCGTCGGATCATCATTCAAAAAAGAACTGGCGTTTCTCAGGGACTCACCGATCGAATTGGGACAGCGATCGCGAACCTGAGCAAAAACAAAGTGAAACGCGGTACTTATTTTTGCTTCACTGAGCAAGAATGGCGCTTCTCTGGGCAGTTTAGTGTACGTCCTATATTACGTAAGAATGGTCGTTGCTCAAAAGTGTAAAAACGTAGGAAGATTAAAAACATCAGGGGGAAAATACCAAGATGTCTAAGTTTGGCAGAAAACTATTTTCAATTTTTACTTGCACCCCAAAAATGACTTTCAGCCAATGAAGAAATTTTTTTAATTAGCCCAATTGTCTGAAGTGAATTAGAGTAGCATTGCTTCAGTTCTATTTGGTTGTGGAAATCTATATCAATAACTTCAGTTCAAGGGTAAACTTTTGCGATAATACATAACAGAACTTGTGTTGAGAGTTTCCTCAGAGTTATTAATGCTCTTGGCACAGTAGCGTTATCACAAACACGGGAATTGGTCGCAAGTCTTTTCATGAGCACAACAATGCAATAACATGCTATTGCGAGTAGAAGATTTATTGTGCCAAGCAAGTCACCAACAAGTTACGCTAAGGATGCACTGTCATACATGCAAGTACACTGAAACTTCGTTACAGCACGATCGTCGGGACGCATATAAACGTCATCGCACACAAACGGATCGCGCGATATCAGAGTATATATAATCAATTTTGCAAAATTTTAGTTTTGCATCACTTAAAAACCACCGTGAAAAACAAAAAAATTCACGCAAGCATGCTTTACAAAAATACCGTATTCAGTGATTGTCAACCATTGTGCCGCGGCACTTTTGTGTGCCGCCAAATTTTAGATATATAATTTAAAATTATTATCATAAACTATTTTACGCACTGTGTTATAGGTATGTAAATAATTTTCAAACTTATCTTTTTCTATGTGTGCCGCCAAATTTTGAAATCGTTAAGTGTGCCGCAACAAAAAAAAGATTGAGAATCACTGCCGTGTGTTGTCATTCATTGCTATTCAAAAAAACCTTTCGTTTCTTTCCTGATTTTTCCTTTTTGAAGTTTTATAGCGGAGCAATAAAATCGTAAATACAGTAACTTGCTACTGTATTGACTTTCCTGCATGCTATGCATTGACTTACCTGTTATGCACAATCTCGTATGATTGAAAAACTAAATGAGAACACTGAAATTTTGAGATTTGCCTACTTTTGCATTCCTTTTTTGGATGCATCGGCTGATCGCCTTATATCCAAATTCGCATTTATTTAAAGCGCGTTATAACAGAGTTCCACAGTAATATAAGCCTAATCAAATAAAACAACATGTCTAAAAACGTACCATGTCATAATATTGCAATAATCTTTTCACTGATTTACTGTTGAGATAATCTTGCAAATGCGGGTTTCCAAATCGCTCCGAAAAAGTCTGTTCTTCGTTGATGCCGATGTTAAATAAGACAGGAGTGACCTAAGAACAGTTAAAGAGATCGACAACATAATTATACAAGCGTTTCGTAGGGTTGGAAAAAGAAACTGCTCAACCATCCTAGGTGGTATGAAACGAATTTTGGGTACCCACCAATGGCAGTCCGCCTTATTGGTGGTGAGGCTACAAGTCGGGAAGTGGTGTTCATGACTGGTTCGAACGGAATGCCGCTTTTTCCCTTGCCGTGACCGCAATTGGGTATGCGGCGAAAACCGGAAAATCTGTTTCATACTCTATCCCAACCTCCTCCAGAAGCAGAGATGAAAACGACAACCGACTCAGGCTGCTTGAAACAAACGCGTATGTGTCACTACAATGAAAAATATGTGTATGATAAACACTAACTCAAAATTACCTTTATCGGCTTTCCATTTTGTAATTCTGTAGGCAGTAAATTAAAAGAATCCTCGTCAAAAGGAAGACTAAACGATATGTTAAATTAAGTTTTAAACTTGCAGATCTTTTATAAAAACATGTACATTTAGATTCGAACTAATAGCCCTCTGATTGCCGGTCAGTTGCTCAAATGCTGTGAGTGATGGTCAATAAACTGTAACTTTGATTGCCAGTGAAATTGGTTTTAACTTATCGCCCTTCTCCACGTTGAGCGTGAGTGATTCAAATTACAAAGTGTGCTTGAAGCAAAATAGAAGGTAACCTTTGGTGGTAACTATCAGAAACATAAAATATTTGATTGCCATTTTCCGTAACAATATTTACATGGGCTTATACCGTTTTTTGAATAAAAGTAAAATGATTAAATTGAAACATTAGAGCCAAAAGTTTTGCCGTGACAAAAGAAGAAATTTTAAAACGTATCATTTTAGCAATGCTGTTTCACGACACTTTTCAGAATTGCATAAGGTTATATAGTGAAACTTCGTTGTAAAGCGATCGTCGGGGTGCACAAAACGACACTGCAAACAAAGCGAAGTCGCGTGATATCCGCGATAAAAACAGCACCACTTATATTAAACATCACCGGAAAACTACAGCAAAAATCAAAAAAAATTCATACATTCACGGTTTGCACGATGCCGTACATTATCATTCCTTACTATAGCACAGTAATGAAAACAAAAATAGTTTAATTTCCTGCTGCATTGACCCGCTTGCCTGCTATGCACTCTTTCACGTGATTTCAAAACCAAACGAGACTAGTCAAATTTTTTGCCAATTTTCGCATTTCTTTTCGGGATGCATCTGTGATATATCCGAATTCTCATTAAATCGAGGCGCCTTGCAACAAAGTTTCACTGTATATCGCAGCGGGCTCATCGATAGATTAGCTTACTGCTGTGCTCGCAGCGATGACAGGTTTATCGAACTATGGAATATAAGGTTACGTCGTGCACCTCGAACATCCTTCTCATGTTGAGTTAACATTTGAGCGTATATAACTTTTGGTTACGATACAACATGCTATCTTTAACCCCCGATCACAAAAAAGCAGGGCTATTTTCAAGGTTATTTTTATGACAAGGAGCTGCGGTACGCACAACAAAAAGATATTTTCCTCCACCCAACTAGCGCTTTAAGAAAAACAAATTTACCAAATCAGTCATATTTTTTACAAACCACCTAGCAGCACCAGGATATGATGGTAACATGACCTTGGGTTTCTCAAGATATCAGGGGCGTTTGAACTTGATTTGTTATTTTGTTCGCAAAGCCGCAAACTGGATCGAAAAAAATAGTTTGTTGAAATCTCTCGCGAATACTTTTGCGGTTGAACTCTTGTATAAGTTTAAATTTATATACAGCGGCTACAGCGGACAGGGCATCGTGGTGCAGAGGCTTAAACGTTCGCTACGCGGTCAGAGGACCGGAGTTCTATTATCTGGCTGAGTCATGCCGAAAAGTTTCAAAATGGTGGTCACACACCTTTTGCTTGGCGATCAACAATAGGAATAATGTGGAGGTTGGAATATGAAACTGAGCATACTCAGGTATGATGAAAAAGGATGCAATAGCATGATCAAAAAGTGTGCAATGGGCCTCGCTAATGGCGCAACCACGTAGCCACTGATGGCGCCCAGCACCAAAGAAAAAACTGCCGTGCCTTCTCGAAGGGCACGAACACTTTGAATTCGTGTTGTAGTAATGATCAAATCCCATTTACCTCACTGTTATAAAGCCAGTTTCCCCTCTGATGAGAGGCAAATACTTTTCACAATCTTCTCTTCTTAACCCACTTAAACTATCACTGAACTGCACTGTTGATAAGCGGGTGCATTTAAAAGTCACCTTCTCCAAGTCCAACATCCCGACTGCGTAATCCTAAACATTAGTACGATATAATAAAACAAAAAGCTTGCTAGTTGGATTGTTTGGGTCTTCTAGTTAATTATTTATAGGACTTTGGCTGAGGGGGGGGGCGTGAAATTACATGGACAAAAAGAATCTAATTGAATCGAAATGAAATAGTGTGAAACATAAAAATGCTTCCTCGAGGTATTCTTAAACGTTACTTGATCAGTCAGTCCGGTACCCGCGCAATAGTATAGCGCTTAGATCGTTCACTTCACAGTCGGCAGACTAGGGTTCAATTCTTCTGTTGAGTCGTACAAACACTTTAAACATGGCATTTTTAGCTTTCCTGCTTGGCGCTTAGCTCAAAAGAAATAGTATGGAGAAAAAGCGAATAAGCTCGCCTATCGTGTCCTTGGATATGGCACTTAACGGGACACACCACCCAAATTTATGTAACAGACAGATGGGGAGGCCGAACAGTCTATCCGTCGTAGAGGCTCAGTCTGACTAACAAACAGAATATGAGCTCATGGGCATGAATAAATGAAGTCAGTTGCCTAAATATTTCTTGTCTCTGGAATAGGAAAATCGGTACGCCATCCATAAAACAACTTATTCCTATGCTCAAAACAGCATTGGAATAACCAACATTGCTACCATGGCGCATTTCTATCACGAGCACTACAACTGAGCATGGAAAAAACTTTTCAGTGAGGCACAGTAAAGTAAAAACCATGCGAACTAACTTTTAGGCAACTGGTAACAAGTGATGCGGTTTTCCTACAATTAAAGAGCAATGTATGCAGAAACATTTAACAATGCAATGTTTTCGGTTTAAACCACAGTTCACCGACCTGTAGCATGGCAAGTTCGTTACTGTATGTACTGATTAGCGATTCTACTTGCAGTAGTACTCCAACTTCAGTAAACTGCTGAAGCTTTGCGGAATTGTGTAACGACGAAACTAAGGCAGTAGCAACAGCACACACGCACGTAGATAACTGAAAAATCATACAGGAAAATTTAAATCGCGAAACTGACTTTGCATTTGATTCATCGGATTGAACTTTCGAAAAGCTAAAAAGTTATGCAGCAAATAGTCAAATACTTAGCCCAAAAAGGTAAAAGCAGAAGTCCGCTTTTTCAGTTTGTTTACTTTTTCAACTTTCAAAGACGTCAAAAATAGCAACACCAAATTTTTTAGGAAAATTGCAAAGATTGTCTGGTAGGCAAAAGACTGAAAACAACCAAAAACACAAGCATTTGCCCACGTACGTTAACACGCAATCAAGAAATTATTGCATATTTACGTTCAGTCAACAAGTCAATACCGTTTGACTGAAGACAGAATTCCTTCTGAAAATTAAGTTATGACTGATTGTAGGTCCTGGCTTTTCAAGTCCAGCAAATGTAAGAGAGGACATGGCGTCAGCAGAAAGCTTGTCAACCAAGTCATACAAAATGTTCAAGGAGTGTCCAGCTTGTAAAGCGATGGCATTCGGAAGTTCTAAAAATAAGCAATTGCAAAACATTTGTTCAAATTAATACGCATTGTTGTGATGGAGACTTGCTCACGCGATTGAGACACACAGCAATTTTTTGATTATGACAGAATACACACAGTTTCGCAAAATTCCGTTGCTGAGAGCCAAAAAACAATCGGTAATACCAACATAAAAGCCTTCGGTAATAATTCAACAGGGGAATTGAATCCATGTCTACTAACCATGAAGCTTAAGTCCCAACCACAACACCAGTCAATATGAAACACTCAAAAGGTATAAGCTTACGTTACAGGAAACGTCATTGCGAAATCGAGAACGCTTTGAAATGGTTGTTAGGACAATTAAAATTGCATTCAATTTTCCGCTCCTTATCCGGTTAATGTGAGAGTAATGAAATCACTCTCCCAGCATGCCGCAAGTGGCGACTAATTGGTATACGATAATATCAGTTCGCCTTACTGGTGCAGAGCAGTAATCCCCATTTATGAGTGGTTCAAAAATTACTACCGGTTTCGCCCAATCCAATCAGCATATTGTTCCTACTTGCTTAATTAAGTTTGTAATACAAGGTCTGGATGTTCGCTATTATATCGTGCATCCGTCCAAAAGGAAAAGGAGAAGGTAATCACCATTATTGTCACAGTGCGAGACCAAGATTGTTTTCAAATCTTTATCAACAAAACTAGTTGCTTACATAATCTATTAGGTTTTTACAAAAAGCGCTATCAACGACTATCCTAATCATTGGGAATGACGGCGCCGTTTGCAATGTATTGAGTTATGCACCAAATAGATTTAAAAAAGGAAACTTAAAAAACTAATTGTAAACTTGACAAAACTAATTGAAATTGTATTGTTGTGGAAGATACCTGCAATTAAAATCCCAATGAAACAATTTTGAAAATTTACCTATCAATTTTTGCGAGTAGTCCGATTCGAATCGTTTCAAAACTTAAACGATTAATCGTAGATGCACAGTAAGACTTTATTTCAGTATAATTATAGTTTGTGTTCCAATAACAATCGCTTTCAATCGCCGTTAGTTTTTTCTACAAAGACATGGAAATGAAGAGTGTAAGAAAAGAATCGAAAAATTGAAGACGTCTTATACAAGTTGGTATTGCTTGTGGCTGCGTGGTCAGGTTACACATGTTCGTTGCACCCGTTTTTAAACATGAGTGAGTAAACTCCGTTACATATTTCCCCCTCCATGTTAATGCTATTGCTGAGTGCCAAGCAAAATATTTTTGAATACTATTTTTAAAGTCTTTGTGGTATGACCCAACCAGGGAATTGAACTAAAGTCCACCGACTGCAACGCGGACGCTCTAACCACTACACAAGTGGTTCCCAACCGGGGTATCACGGCACTCGGGGGAAGCCATTTGCAATGCTCAGGGGTGCCAGGAGATGTGGTGTAAATACTGCCGCTAGTTCTACTGCTTCATTGGCTCCACGGAGTGCGACTAGAAATGACAAGTTGAAATAAAAGTTAATATGATGTTGGAATTCATTCGGTCTTTTAGTTGTCACCAATACAATTTCAGATGCAGACTTAAGCCCATTTTTAAGTTGACACTTAGCAGGTTTTGGCAGCATAGTATGTGTTAAAAAATCTTAGCAATGAGTTAAAGATTCAGTGCGCCCGACTTTAAATGTAGCTGATTTGTCAAAAAAAGCCAGCATGGCTGTTTCAGTCCAAATTACGTAGTTTAACAGAACAACAGAGTGCAACACATGTTGTTGTTTTGATAACACGTGCTTTGGCAACTTGTATAGTTGGCATATGCCTGAATAAATCACCAAAACAGTCGGCCAAATGAGAACTAAAATCGGCTTTTGAAGCAATTGTCATTTGTCATAAGTATACTCACACTAGAAAACTTTGTGTATGAATGTTAAAGCTCTAAGCTTAAGTTTTTGAGCTGAGTTAGTCAAGTATGAGCGTAACTTGGTGGGCAACATAAAATTGCTTCAACTATAATTTGATTTGACAAAATGACTCAGAATGTATTTTTGAAACTGTCCAAGTTATTTAGGAAAGAAATCAAATACATATGTCGAACTGACATCTGAATAAATCGTGCTATGCATACGTCTTTTGTAATTCATTTCAGTGTGGCATAAAAGCTCTATGCAAAAATGCTGCAAGCTTACTACAGGGTGTAGCAAACTATTTATCTCTTAAATAGGTTGCCGTAAGCAAAAAATTAAGAACCACTGCCCTGCACCACCGCACCAGTCCCTATTCAAGTGATCTTCACTACATTTTTCGAAGTCGAAATAATGCTCAAAAAAAAAGATTGCGATTTGAACAAACATCTTTCAATAAACCACTGACTGCACAAGTTCTTACGTTTCGTTTTATCCACCTCGGGTTCGGGGTCGTCGGCCATGGCCGCCACACTGAGATGTACGCATCTCACGACTTCCGACAGAGCTGTTTTGACGCGGTGCGCTTTTTCTTCCTAAAAAACCAAGCATTATTATTGAGCAATGAATTCTAGCACACTCTCATTTTTGATTGAAACGCGCTATTTCAGCTCGTGCTTTTATGCAGAGCACAAAAGCGTCAATACTTTAGTGTACGTTAAGGCGCATAAACAGCTACCAGCCATAAGACCCATTGCCAAGATGTGCGCCCGCAATTAAAACTCACCCAAGTGACTGATGGTTCCGCTATTTGAGAGTTGGCGGAAACGCGTCCTGAGGATTCGGCAGTCGGGCTTGCCCTAGTGGACAAAGCAGGAGAGGGAGATCGACGCCAAGGTCTGGGGGAGCTGGGAACGGGAGTGCGAGCAGCAATGAGGTTGACTGATGCATTTACAACGGTTTGGCCTTCACAGCAAGTTGAAAGTTCGCACACCTACAAACCGAAAATGCTCAAATAAATGTAATTCTATTGTAACCTGTGAGATAGATGCACGTACTAAAGTAAGCTACAGTATGCGACCATTTGCTCAAGCAAGCCAATTTTGCTTCTCTGGATTTGACCGTCGATCGGAAGATACGGTCCGTAGCCGTTTTACGATAAGCATCTTTTCTTGAAGATTATCTTCTAACGGGTAGAGTTGTTACGCTTAAATCCATTACTTTTTGGGATCAACCTGTTTTGGATTTTGGCGGGGGCCACACAATTTCAGTGCGCGAGCCGCAGGGCGCCAACTTTTTTACTAAAGCAGACATCATGATACAGCACACATGCTTAATGGATCGGTGGGAAACGGCAGTTCATTTCAATAACTCGTAAATGCATATCGAGAAGTACTAAGCACGGTATGGTCTTAGAAGTGATTTTGCGTATTGCCTATTCATTCTTCATATTATGTTATACCGGGGCGATGGTGTAGTGGCTAGAGCGTCCGCTTCGCAGTTGGTAGACCTGGGATTCATTTCCCTTGTCGAGTCATACCAAAAGACTTTAAAAAATGGTATTCACAGCTTCCCTGCTTGGCGCTCAGCACAAAAAGGATAGTGTGGAGAACAAGCCGGCAAGCTTGCTTGTTATGTCCTTGAACAAGGCACTTAACGGGATGCCTCCGTTTTTATGTAGCAGACAGATGGTGGGGCCAAGCAGTCTACCCGTCGTGGTGGCCCAGTCTGACGAAAGACATGCAAACCGAGCATGAGCTCATACGCATGAATGAATGAATTCTTCATATTCGCAAGACAACGACAGGGGCGATAAGCACAAGAGAGGGTGGTCGAAATTTCCCTTCTCTGTTTTCAGTTTATCGTTCTCCGCTTGAATAAGCACGATAATGCCTCGCATAAATCTGCAACTTGATAGCAGTCGCCAAGCAGAGTTATACACGATAAAGTGCCTTTTACAAGGGCCAACAAAGTATACCTTGTGGCTAAGTGACGTCAGCGTTTCTGTAGAGGCATGGAGCTTATCGGGGTACGCATTGTTAACAGATGAGGAGGAGGAGCGATGAAGGAGCACACGGAGCTTTTCAACTTGGTATTTTATCTGTTCCTTCAACTTTTGAATCTTTAAAATCAGTTCCTCTTCTTCGGTCGACAAACGACCATAATTGAGGTATATATCAATCGCATTGGTGGGAACAATGTTTTTACTGCAAAAGCAATTTAACAGTTATTATCTTACTTAATAACTAAGTAGCTTTAATTGCATGTTTAATCTCGAACATAATTCAACCAATAATTTGTTGGTGCTGCAGAGCTTTACTTTTAAAAAAAGCAGATTTTCCAAAAGATTTCCGGTACCCTCTTATCAGAGATAGCATCGCATCCTACGGAAAGAGCTTTAATAAACAGGTTCTCATATCTCGAGGATACAAACAACAAGATAATCATGAGTGAGGCAATAGCAGCACTTGCATAATCATACGGGCCAAAAAAAAGGTATGACGCTTATGAGTCGAAGACTTAGCACTATTTTTAAGAAGTGAAAGCAATATCAGGTTTAAGATAAATAACCTTACAATGCTGTTTGGAAAACGCTTTGCAATTACTTCGTCTAGGTAGCCAGGTGGCTGCTTAACCTAAACATTTACATGACGGTAATTCACAGACAAAAACTGGAAAAAGACCGTTTGTCGGTCCATGAATTCGATGGATGAGTCACACACAGATTAGGCTGCGTTCCCGCGTAACAGTTTTCGCAGCAGATGTAAAACTTGATATTTAAAGCAGGTTTGCGATAAGGTTTTGCTGCTTGATACTGAGTACGAAGAGAGCGTCACTCTGCACTCAATATCAAGCTGCGAAACCTCGCCTCAAAACCTGCTCTAAGTATCGTTAGGAAGTTTTATGCCTGGCTGCGAAAACCGCTATGTGCGAATGCAGTCTAGGTCAGAGATTGGAATTGAACCACCTGAGTTGGAAAAAGTAACCGCAAGTCTTGGGATTCACAGGAAACTTAGAATCACTGGTTCCACGATCTACTTAAGGGAAAAGCGGGTTTAGAAGTTGTGGATAGAAGTAGAGTACTAAGTAGTGTGCATTTACGCATGAGGTTAATATAAAGTAACAGAACAATAATTTACACCATATAAACAAACTGAACGATTAAAACATTGTGCTTAGACTCGCCTCTTTCCTTTGTCGTTTGCATTTGTGAGTTGAGTGAGTAAACCTCCTTGCTTGAATCCCATTGCATGATTTGTGGCCGCTCCAACCGTTATGAAGTTATAATCAGTGTAAGGTTGCGAAAACTCAGTTCCACTAAATGTATTTTTGTTACTTAACGGCGAATCAATAAGCCTTTTTCTCTTATTCTCCATAAAAGCAACATACACAATTCTCAAGCAATTAGTATTTGTTGTTGAAGACATTTTGCAATTATTTGGCCTCTTTCCTTTAGATTGACCATCGGTATAAGCATCCTTTTTCTTCGTCGTTTGAACTATCGCGCTGAGCGTTATGCAGGGAAGATGTACACACACTACATATGAGCCAGGGCCGTAACTACCGCCGGTGCAATGCACCGGGGCCCCAGCACAAGGAGGCCCCGCATTGCTACATTTTATTGTAAAATATTTTTGTTAAAAGCTCAAGAAAACTTATTATTGCTAAATCTCACACTTCATCAATAATTTCAATTTATATTTAGCCATCTAATTTATTAAAAGAATTTGTTAATATATTTAAAGTTTTAATTGTGACGTATTTATTTTAATTGTGACGTATTCATGACGTAATCGATACGCTACCCCCACTCAAGTCTGTTTAGTAAAATAAGTTTAAGCTATAATGATTATATAGCATCATATTTGTCTGCTTTATTTTACCTTGAAATTGTTGATAAGTTTTGTTTTATGACTAGTCATACGTAATGCACGTCATGGTTTTGAGATAATTCTACAATTTTCCACCATAGTTTAGTAACTTAACAGTATCACATGTTACATAACTTATTTACCAGCCTTTTAACTTGGTGCTTTGTGACGTAACAGCAACTGTCTGGCTGGCTTATATTGTCATAAAATAATTAAGAAAATATAGTATCATCTCGAAGTCGCTAATTTTTTCTGGTAAATTCTGCCCGCGTCATATAAATAGGTAAATTTGTAATTTGTGCTGTGAAAGTTAGCGTTTTGTTGTGCTACTGTTTTGCCTGTGTGGCAGGAGTTAGAGCTTTAGGAGTTAGTGAGATCTAACGCCTTAGTTTGTGAGAATAGTGATTATTCTATTTGAATAAGCTACATAGATTTAGTTTGACCATCTGGGTGCTAGATGTCATTCTATAAGTAAGTGATCAGATTTGTGATTTCTGTTAATAAACTTCTTTCGTTTAAATAAGTTTGTGATTTAAGTGATTGAAAAGTCAAGTTTGAGCTATTTGAATCCTTTTTGCTAGACATACCGTAGTCCTTACGCTCGCACCAGTACTATTTCGTGAGCTGGAAAAACTTTAACAAAGGGAGTTTGTTACATTAAACTTTACTAACCGTTGTCTAAATTTTATTAAACTTTTTAGGTTTGGAGTAACAACATTGTAAAACTCTAGTTGACTGCAATTTAATTTGAAAAGAAATTATCAAAGTGGAGCACAAAAGAGACAAGCTAAGAGGAGAAAAATGGCTGAGGCAGCCAGAAACTCTCAGCGACTGAGTTCGTGGTTAACTCGACCAGAAACATCCAAAGCGGATGAGCAAGACGTCAACATTCGTGAGACAGGATCTACTCCCCAACTTGTTGACGTCAGTATTCGTAAGACAGAAAATTCCGATACTACTAAAGATAGATCAGATGCAAGCAAAAATGACAATTTTCCCACCATTATTGTAAAATAAGAAATCAAGAAAGCAATTATTGCAGCAGGTCCCAAACAACCTGAAGGAACTTTCCCTAAGATCCGCTGCAAAGCGGTCGTTCAATTTCAACAAATTATTACTATTTTGTAGCACAATCAGGTTTAAAACTACCAAGATATTGATTATGTTATTCATCAAGCAAGGACCGTGTTTACTGTCATCCCTGCTGGTTATTTTCTCATGAAAATGTCTCTCCAGAGACTTCTTACGCACTTCAAAACCCTTGGGGTACAACAAGTTTAAACGACTCGAGGCATTTATCACAGCGAATTTAAAGCCATGAAAGCTCCACACATCATGCGGAGGCGTGTGTCATACATGAGCAATAGAGAAACAGGTTACAATAGAAGAAGCTTTGCACGAGTCTCTGCTGGAAAAAACAAACTTTTGGCAAAATGTTTTGGAAAAACTAGTGAATATTACGTTGATGTCAGCAAAATGCAACTTACCTTTTCGCGAATCCAGTGAAGAACTTTCGAAGGATAACAAGTGCAATTTTCTCTTTATCATACCGGTTCTTGCCAAATGCGACGCTGTTTTAGACAAGCTTTTACAACTACCTAAAGGTTCTCCAAAATATTTAAGTCCTTTGATACAAAATGAACTGATATCAGCACTAGCTGAAAAAGTTCTCCGTAATATAAAAAGCGAACTACAAAGCGCTCCTTTTTTGCCATTATTCTTGATACCAATCAAGATGTCAGCAAAAAAGACCAGTTAAGTGAAGAGTTTCGTTACGTCAAAATCAATTGCCGCGATGAAGGAACGCCATCAGACCTGAAAGTTGTTGAAGTGTTTACCTCATTTATCGAAGTTGAGGATTCATCTGCTATTGGATCGCACAAACTGATTACGAATTCCATTCAGCAGAAGGAGCTTGACATAAAAAACTGCCGTCGACAAAGATATGATGGCGCTGCAACGATGAGCGCGAAGTACTGCGGCTTGCATAAGAAGATCCAAGATGCGGCTCCACATGCTTACTACATGCATCGTGCTTTGCACAATTTAAATTAGGTGTTAAAAGATGCCATGAAAGCCGTGACTGAGACCCGTCAATTTTACGACACCGTTGAGTCGGTATATAATTTTTTCAGACATAACATTGTGCGGTGGTAAAAGCTTCAAAATGTCCATAATCGTTCTTGCTCAAATCCTACATTAAAAGCGTTAAATCCAACTCGGTGGTCTAGTCGATATGATGCTTTGAAGGAAAAATTCTGTGACGTTACGAAATGCTTGACTCACATTATACTTACCAGCACGAAGCCAAACGAAAGAGATGAAACTATGGCAATAAAGAAACAGACAGAAAACTTTGACTTTGTATGCATGATGGTTGTACAATGCAAGATTTTGCAGATCGTCAACATTCCTCCGAAAGCTATGCAGTGTAAAACAATTGACTTAATCTCTGCCCATAAACTTCTGCAAACTGCTGCTGAAGACATTGTTCAACTCAGAAAAAGTTTTGACGCAGTACTAAACGAAGCTTCCACTATTGCCTCTACATGGGGTTTGCCAAGACAGTTTTTAAACAAAAGAGCAAAGAAAACAAGTCTACTTTGATAAAATACCCGAAGGAATAACGTTTAGCCTCCATCCCTCGAAGGGGTCGGGTAATCAACAACAAGGAATAACGTTTAGCGATCCTAAGAAGCGATTTTGCGTAACTGTGTTTCTTCCGATGATGGACATACTTTCTTGCCAACTAATTAATCGCTTTGCAGGAATGAAGTCAGTGGTGACGTCATATCAAGTTTTGGAACCAAGTTTTCTATCAAATGCTTCCCATCTGGATCTTGAGGTTGAAGCAAGGAAATTTTCTAACAAATTTTCTGATAACGTCTCTCCGTTGTTTCCAAGTCAAATGCACTCCATCAAAACTTCGTTTAGAAAAAAGATTGCCCATTTAAAATCTGCAGAAGAAATGGCTTCTTTTTTAATTGTTGAAAATGCATCACTTGCCACAACTTATCCTGACGTTTGTACGGCATACATGATGTACATAACAGTACCTGTAACAGTTGCTACGGCAGAGAGATCTTTTTCTAAACTCAAACTGATCAAATACTTTCTTCGAAGCTTCATGTCTCAAGAAAGTATTAGCGGTTTGGCTCTGCTACTGATAGAAAATGAACGAGCTAAAAATTTAGATTTTAGAAAAGTTATCCAGCAATTCGGTAGCGCAAAAGTAAGAGGGAAAAATTTCAAGTTTCCAAACCCTCGCAAGTAAATTACGACAGCCTGCTTAATTGGCTTCAATGTATTTTGTGGTGATGTCAGTGTACAGTACCTTAATTCTTTTTGGGTTAAACAATTTATCCGCATTGCGTTGCAAATCTCCATTTTGCTGAAATATTGTTAATAGTGCTCACAAAGCACCTTGCTTCAAAAAGTTGCACATAATTTTTTTTGTCATTATAAGACGATTTTGGTTTGCGACGTTTATTTGATTAAACTTTTATTGAACAATCAAAAAATTGTTGTTGCATCCTGCCCCTCACGAAATCCTTGCTATGCCATTATTTTGATTTGAATACACTGCAATCACAGAAATTATGTTGAACCGTGCAACCTTGGTGAAAATTTATTCCAATAAAAGTCTTTCATTTGCAGGCACAATAAACTTAGCTTTAGCTCCTTTTACCTGTTCAGCTCAATGCTGTTTTGTCTCATTATTTTAATTGAAAAATCTTTCTATTACGCGGAGTCGTCAATGATTCCTGTATTGAGAAAAGTAGCTCAATTGAATATTAAGTTACAGAAAAAAATGGGGGCTCCATAATAGATGTTTGCACCGGAACCCCACCTGACATAGTTACGGCCCTGATATGAGCTCATGCCATTTGCTGGTCTTCACCTAAACTGGATCTCTACGACGGGTAGACTGCTTGCACCATTAGCATCCTCGGAACGAATGTTAGCTCGAGCTAGGATCAATCGAAAAAAGTTGTAGCCCACTAAACATGCTTCCTTCTCCGAGCAGCAATAGCGGCCAGCAGGAAGAACGGGGCGTTACGCGCCGGTTTTTCCGAAACAGAATGGCAGGACAATCCCGAAGGCTAAACAGCATTTTCAGCAGTCACCAAAATAGCGACAACTTGCCACGAGGCCGGCCACACGTACTTAACGCCTCATTTTCTGTCTCTTTCTTGACCGTTCTAATGATATAAGTAAGGCAACACCAAACACTGCTTTAATTGTATCATTGGATATTTTCTCCCAAAAATTACGGCTTAGTTTTCATTTTGTAAACGAATACTTTGTGTCAAATCGCTTCAACCGAAGCTTTTCTTCCTCATATTTTTCAAGGAAATTTATCTTCAAGACACGGGAAAACGTTTTGCTGATGATGCCAGAACATCTTTGCGCTTGGATTCGTTTGGGAGGTATCTGCTGCAACAGCGCATTTCTACCAGAAGCAAGATAAATTGCCGCGAAGTACCCTTTTCCAAGTTTCAAAAATCATAACAATCTTGAATTTTGAACAACCTTGCTGTCGCAAACAGCGGTCTAACCAACAAAGCTTACAAAACAACCGAAATAAAGGCCGTTTACCTTAGATATGAGTGTAATCACGTTAACTCACTGTACAAACTTACTTGCTAACTTGACAAGACTTTTTTCTCACTCTCATTTTCTGCAGATGCATGTTAATGGGAACGAAATCCATGTTTTCAAACGACTTGTCAACGCTCCGCTTAAAAAACGGCGCTGAAAATGCAATACAGTTGATAGAAATCAAATGTAGCATTTGATTTCGGTTAGCGATAAAGTCGCATGACCCCTCGCAAGAAATAAATGCCGAGAGAGTAATATAGCCAGGCTAAGTTCACGTTCACTTTGAACGTAGGCTGCAGGTCAGCATCTTGCGAATTTGTAAGGTCAGTAAAATGTGAAGGTAGTTTCAAGTTACGAGTAAATCTAGAGCACGACAAAATTATAATGCTATATTCCTTGCTTGTAGCTCACCTTTAAAATCGACAGGCGGTTAGGATTTTTCTTCTTTGCACGAATTAGTTTATTTTTGTCAAGTTTCAAAACCAGGAATCTATCTTCTTACCACCCCAAAACTATTGGGACTCTAAGTTATACGTCGGGACACCTGATTGGCTCAGATCGGGGTTCCCAACGTAGGACGTACGCTCCACAGGGGGCAATTTAATTTGTACGGGGGGAATAAGGCCGATTGACAAGGTCAGGTTCAAAATTTTCAAATTTAACTGTTTTGGATATTTTGCAGGTCGGTAAACAAATGTTGTTTAATGTATGTTTTAAGCTTTTAATCTGAAACGGAATGCACTTTTTAATCAAAAGATTTATGTATTACCAGATGTGAGGCAATTAGGATTTCAGAGGTGATTACGTGGGGCATGGGCAAAAGAGATTGGAAACCTACGGCTTAGACAACGGTCTGCAGAGCATTATAAATATTTTCGCTAACAGAGCAGGCGTAGGGAGGTTCAACACACCAGTAAAGGCAAAACAGGACGCCTTCGCGCTTATTTTTCCTCGCTTTGCAAGCTTTGTCGAGCTGGTTTACTGCGTATCTGCCACTATCCACTCCCTTTCAAACCAGCCTGTTTTGAAACAGCACAGCCCTTAAAACTCGCGATGTCACTCTTAAGGATGTTTCAAGTAAGACCTTTTGTTTAAGTCAGCAAAACTGGCACAACACCAAGGCAGATGCACCTTAGTAACTGTCAAAAGAAGCTCAATTTATCAGGTAAAGCATAATAGAGTCAAAACTCTCGATTAGCAATCAAAACCCGAAGCAGTACAGCATGTGGATTGGTGCTATCAATACAAGCCATATACAGCAGCAGCAACCTTTAACTCAACATAGCACAAATTCATAAGGCATATGCTCACGTCCATATCTTTGAACCAAGCACTCCAAACGTGAATGGTATTTGGATAGATTTGCATTGAACTCTGCTATTTTCTGCTTTCTTAAAGGCTCCCATCGCGAATTGAGAGTACCTAATGCCTCAAGAGCAGACACCTTTTTGTCTTCCTGATTAGCACAAATTTTCCTAAAAACATGACGCTATCATTCGAAAAACGATGATCAACAGCTTCAAATATAAAGCTACATTATATTTAATAATAAGACAGAACAAGGCAACCATTAATCCAGTCACCACCGCTTTAACAGGCGGGCCGGTAGCTATTTCAGGTGACTCGCTGCAATGATAAAATCTTTTAAAAACGAAAGTATGGAGCAGTCTCAGGGCCTACCTTCTCTATGTTACAGCATATAAGCTTGAATTGTATTCAAATAATGCTTAAAAAAACAAGCTCAAATTTTTCAACAACGTTCAACTGACATTGCGGTTTATTTATTAATAGTTTATGCCTTTCACATAGACAAATGCCAAGTCAATTTGTTATATAAATGCACAAAGTAAAATTTAATCATCCAAATGGGCCGAAAAAACTGCCAGTAAAAATGGCCTCCGACTTGTAAAACGTTAATGGTCGTTGTGTTAATTTGACAACTGTCGTCTAGTTTAACAACTGCGTGCTGAAAGCTCATTCCTATTACGCCAAGTAAAACAGAAAACCTAGAAATAATTTTTTTTTGTTTTCTGATGATCAAGCGGGGAATCGAACTCAACCTGAACAATTTATCTATCTACTTACAAATACAGAATCGGAATAAGAAAAGACAGACGACTTTCAATCAAAATCTCTTCCACCTCCAAACTGCCACTATCCCGTTGAGGAAACCGATATGTCCTTGATATGACACTCTCGTATTTGAAAACTAAAGAACCAATAAAATTTATTAATATATCTAACATGACTCGCACTATTAGCATTGTGCAAGAATACACAGCAGGCCAACTTAAATACGTCTAAATAGCATCTGTACCAACATTGTACACTTTACAATGCTAGTATCCCTGAACCTCTAACGTGATGCGACATGTCGGGTTGGAGCAAGTGAACAAACGGCACAGCACACACTTCACCTCCGTCGTTTCTTGAACACGGAAAAGCTGGCGTACTGATGGACCAAAATGACATAGGGACAAAGTCACTTCTCGAAACGCGTCAGATTTATGTCTGGTTTTCTGACAGAAACGCCAAAAACGCCTGAAGTGTGTGAAAGCTGGCAAAAAAGTCGCAAACGGGGGAATCGTTCATCTTTTTGAAAATTGTCTTCTATTGCAAGGATATCAATTGATTTTAGGAAGAATCAACATATACGAGTATAAAGTAGGGTTGCCATACGTCAGAATTCAGGTAGTCTGTCCAGAATTTGTTCAAATGTCCGAAATTTTTGTAATTAAGCAACAGAAAAAGCAATAAACAAACAATTGCAATATTTGAATGCAATAGTGACCATAAGTGGCCCGTCTTTTATTGGCGCGATTGGCACAAATGTCAGCGAGACAGGTGATGACTTTTTTTTTGAAAAATACCTTTACTTGGGGCAACACAACACGAGCTCCAACATCTACGACCGTTGGCGTCGTAACAAAAGTAACATATTGCAAACTTGCCAGGAGAGGGTAACAGCTCTTTACCAAAAGTTACAACTCTGCCAACCCTGCTGCCGATACTTAAAAGAATGAACGGTTGTGTCCGGAATTTTGCCTCATCAGATATGGTAACCCTAGTATAAAGCGAACTGTGGAGATGCTCGCTGTAAAAATCTTAACTGATGACCTATTTTAGATGGTATTAAAAAATTACGTCCAAAACAAAGCTTGATAGTTTTTTTTGAGTGAAATTGTTATCTCTGACAACATTTTTCACACAAAGAAAGGTCATTTACACGCATTACAATGGGGAGTAATCCCTCCCAGAGTCCCCTGAATATATTGCTGCTCATTTTCATAGCACCCGATAAACGTTTATGCCAGTGGTTCTCAAACTGTGCGTCGCGACGCCCCGGTGCGTCGTTTCAATTTTCCAAAGGCGTCGCGGAATATTTTGGTTTTGTGCCAATAAGTCTAGGTTTGATTACGTCAAAAGAACTCTGATCGTAGATTCCTTTCTACTTTCTTCTGACATTTTCACAATAGTGTTTTTAATAGACTGTTGTAACGGTTGACTTGTTATTCAAGAATCAAATTGCAGAAGTTTAACTTAATTGGCGAAAAATATATAACGAATAAAGCACTCAGTTGTATGTTGGACAAAAACAGGAAAGATGAGTTACAAACTTAGAACAGCGTAATTTTACGATTCAAGATGACAGACCAATATAAAATCTCTGGAGCATAGGGGCAGTTATTTATGTAAATTATGGGTCACATTTATCTCGCAGTACGGCAAACTAAACTGTAGGATGCTGTCTGGTGCGTCGCAAAGTCTCGCAAGCTTTTTTAAATGCGTCGCATCGCAAAAAGTTTGAGAACCACTGGTTTATGCAATAAAAAGAATTCCTTAAAATAGCTTTAATAACAGCGTTAGGTGAAGCTAGAAAGATGACTAAGACACCAGAATACGCAATGACACACACAGGAAAAGCACTTACTAGCTTTTAGCAAGGGGTTGGTATACAAATCGCTGAGGAGTTCTTCGCGATTTGCAGCAGGTCGCCTGTCCTCAGTTAAATTTTCGTCTACTTGTAGCAGCGTCTGGAACAGAAACATTTTTGCTTGTGCACAGCACACAGCCAAAATAAGCCAGCTCAGACAAAATTTTGCTAGCTACACTACACTTGACTCGATCAACGATTCAACGTCAGACATTGAATCAGCTGACCATCAGTAAAACTCTAGACTTTGTCAATTCACATCGCGCAAACGAAAAAGATAAGCATGTATCAAAAGGCAGACGATGGAAGGCCAAAAAAAAAACCCATCAAACAGCCCGTTGAAAAGACTCCAGTTCAATGAAAAGATTAAGGTAAGTATGCTGCTCGGAGGGGTTGAATTGTATCGCATTTCCTTTCTCGAAACACGACCATCAAATGATCTATTTTGTCATGAGTCCATAAGTTTTCACGCAGTAGTTTCAACATCATCATATTTACTTAGACAACAGCTTTCTGCAGCAATTTCATCCGATGACTTGCAACAACCTTGGCACGCGACAACCGAAAAGCGATTTCACGTTAGAGAAAACAGGGCTGATTAACTGCGCAAAGGACAGCTGTGTTTTAAAGCAAACGCAAAATGTAGAGATACTGTATTTCTAAGCGAACTTGAAGATAAGATCGAAAATTCTGACAAAATGCCATTAAAGGATTAGTTTCTGAGCTAACAGTCCTGAATTTGTAAGTGAAATTTGCTAGGAAACAAGCCAGGAAACATATAGGCATACTACATAAACTTGTTGCCCTATCCCTATCAATGAAAGGATGTAGCGAGTGCTTTATTGAAATTACGTAGCATATAAATAATTCAATTAAAGTGATGGAGTGTGAATGCAAAATGCAATCTAGCTCTGTAACTCATTTCAGACTTGAATAAATTTTCCAACTGCCAACTTTAAAATCACAAAGTTTTCCGAATGCAAAGCTTTAGACTTTTCGCAGAAAAAAACTCAACATACATGCTTTGTGTTACAACGCACTAAATCAATTGGCATTTGTGCAAAAATGCTGCAACAAAGTACATTTGTAACATTTTTTTCCACAAGGCTGTAGATGCCAGTGCTTCTTAAGGCCTTTAAGCATCATGTTTCCAGTCCAAATACACCTAACAAAGGGTTCCGCAAATACTTTTCGGCCCGACCCAAAAGAAATAGTCTTAAAAGTCTTGCGACCTAAACATTAATGAGCATAGTTTTACGAAAAATATTTTTAATTCAATAGCAAGTTTAACGCTAGTAGTGAGTATAGCAAATTTTCTTGGCACGAAAGTTAATGAAACTTGGAGCATAAGCAGTAAATCAATGTGTCTCAAATTTATTCATCTAATGAGCATTATGGGCCTTTATTTAGAGCACAGCAAACCAAGTCAAGTTTTAACTCTGGAGACGTTTTGATTTTAAAGAAAAACTTCACTTTTATTGAAAATAAGCTAGTCTAACTGTGATGTAAGAAACGAACATTACGGAAAACATTGGCTGACTGCAAAACAACATTATGCTTGTAAAAGCGATGCTAAAATATGTAAAAAAAGCTTAAATGTGAAGTACGGTACTTGCACTCACCAGCAAATATGACAGAAATGCGTCATAGAATGATTGCGGTACGCTTAAATTTTTTTGCAACCCATTGTGCAAGGTCTCGTGAACCAACTTTGGGTCGCGACCCGCTATTTGCGGACCCCTACCTTAAAACACTTTCCACTCTTGTAAACGTGATCTGCAGCAGTAGTCGTTGATAGGAAAAGTGCATTGCGCCAATACTATTACTCAATATTTTTCCAATCTAGTTTCATTTCCACTCAGGATATTGAGGCAAACTTTAAAAGCTATCGACACTAAAATGGCTTTGGACGGAAATGGCGATGCCCCGGGGTGCAATAAAGAGTTCTATTCTCCACGACAAATACATTTACTTGCTTTTGGAAAGTTCAGCTTTCGAAAACCAAGTAATTTCAAGGGGACTGACACCTTTTCCATCCACGACCTTGTACCTTTCTATCTCTTTCTGCATGCTCAGGTAAACTATGCTAATCACAAACCTCTGGATCTCCATTTACGTAGAGCATGGCGTCCGGTCCGTGTGATTTTCCAACCAGAAACGAAGGTACTGATCGATTTCGCCATTTTAATCTTCTTTCTGGTGTTTTTAACATTTTTTCACATCAACAACTGCATTTACTAATTTAAAGTAAACTAAAGATCTCAAAAGGCAAATAAAACTCTTCAGAAGTTTTAAGTATAAATACTGTATCCACAACATCAACAACGTGTAATGTCGACTGGGTGTAAAGACAAGTCGGCACGCACGTTAGGTGTACTAACCAAAGAAAAAAGCCCCGTCATAAGTCAACATACGTTACAACTTTCATTTAATAGTCATAAACCTGAAACCGACTTACAAAACGCAACACTAGAATATACTCAAAGCATAAAATCTTCTAAAAGTTCCTTTACTGCATTGAATGCAGCTTGCTTGCCTTGGTAAGCAGTACGTTTCAACTGCGAGGCAACACAGCAACTGCTTACAGTTTAAAAGTGAAAACTGCAGAATTTCTCGTTAACAATTTTTACAGTAAAATCATGGTTTCACTGGGCAGACGTATAAAAAAGTTGCAATGAATCATTACACGTCATGTCAACGTTAGAAGATGAGCAATTTCGCGCACACAATAACTTGAAGATGCAGCTATTACGCTATGATTAATCTTGAACCAATTAGTTTTAGTCTTATGCTGTCACTGAAACACCTCTTGGCCTAGCAGCTAATGTAAACTCATAGTAGCTTGAAACAAGCCTATGTATACAGCTAATAGATCACGTGGGAGGAAATTGAATGGAACACGACTTTTCTCAAAATAGCTGTCTTTAAAATGCCATTATAAATGCTTGCCTCAGTTAAAATACAGTCGCATTAACACATATATTTCAGGGGTGGGCAAATTGCGGCTCTTTGGGCTCTAGTCTGTGAATGTTTGACTCATGTTGCTTTCATTGACGGTGATGTAGCCCAGTGGTGTGCAATCTGCGGCCAGCGACGTCATATTTTGTATCTCGAGATTGATGTCATTTTACACGTTGAAAATATGAAATATTGATCAAAAAAAGGTATTTATCGTCCATTCAAGCTTCGTCTCAAAAAATGTCAGTTTTTTGAGGGTGAATTTCATTGTGGCTCTTTTAAATTTGGTCTTTATCGTTTATCGCTCTAAAGTGAAGCAAATTTAGCCACCCCTTGGCCCTGACATATATCTACGGTACGAAGGTAACATAAAAGTGATGCGCTGAGATTGTAAAACAAGAAAACAACATTGAATCTCTCATTAAAGTCGGTTTACACCAAGACGCTATTCAACTTTAACTCTTTCGCTCCCGCGATCATCGATTGATGATCGCGTGTTTTCAGTGTTTCCCTCAAATTTTTTTAAATTGAGTTACAAAATTAGTTTACTAAAAAATCGATTTGTGACTTTATTTTTCATCCGATTTTCATAAAATTTTCAAAAGATCACGCTTGTTTCCTCACGCATCGGAAGATGTATAATTTGTGCCCTAATTCTTGGATTTTTATACCCAAAAAGGCAGTCCCGTAGCACTCCAACTTCGGGCCCCCCCCAAAGTAAGCGCAAGAGCCCCTGCGCACAGGTCATATCACTTTAGAGGTGTAAAATTGAAAAGCTGCATTAAGAAAATACACCACAATTTGTACATAAGTAAACAGGCTAATGTCAGAATAAAGCATGCCGATACCGAAGGTGCAAGTCATAAAAAATTCGGCACCGATGCCAGAGTTCAGTAGGACATTTATGCAGACACTGCGAAACGAAAGCAATGACACTGAAAAACATGAAAAAGTTATAAAAACACAGTATCATTTAAATAGTCTGGAGCGAACCTTTTTGTTCGCAAATGCTGTTATGACATTGTCATAATCAAGAGATCGGGCGCAGTCATTTTCGATTGACAACATGGCTAATGAAGATAGTCTACTGTCTGTCATAGACGTTCTATTAAAAGTTTTGATCAGTTTCAATTTGCTGAAGCTTCTTTCAGCGCTGGCAACAGTCACGGGGCAAGTTAGTAAGATTCGAAGTGCGATGTACACATTCGGATACAATTCAAATAAATGAGTCTTTAGAAGATAGTTCAGAAAGTCTTGAGCCGTATTGAGATTGCGTTTTTTTGTAAAATTAAAACAAACCGCTGTAGCTCAGCGCTCATTTCATCAGAATCAATGTCACCGAACTTTTTTTGGAACTCTTTACAGCAAGTAAGAAGAGCATTTTCTTGTTGCACAAGCAAAAGTTTGTCTCGTGTGTACAAAAACGAAAAGGCGGAAGAAACCTCACGTAACAAATTAAAGCGCTCCTTTATTGACATAATAGCCTGGTCTACTAATGGATAGAAAAAGTTGCTTTTAAATTTCAGTTCAGGAGTAGCTCGTTGTTCCTCTTCACCTTGGTAATCAAACAATCTTCTTTCCACTTCTTGACGGAGGAAAAGAAGGATCAATATCCAATTCCTGTGCTATTTCAACAGCAGATGTTGCGGCACTGTCATAACCCGTTGTGCGATAGTTTTGCAAAAACTTTTCAGTTGCCTGGATTTCCATTGTATTAAGGGAGACTCCATACGATTGAAGAATCTTACTTGCTTTATTGACTTGGAATAGGATATCATAGCAAATAAACACCGACCGACAAAAGAAAACTCCATTTTGATAAATGAGCTATCAACGATTTTGTTTCTGAGGCAGCTCTTTCATCTTTTCTTTCTATGGAAATGGCTTCCAAGTCTTTCAGTGCCAGCAACACCTCTTTTAAATTGTATCGAAGAGGTTTGATGCATTTAATTCTGCTTTCCCAACGAGTATCAGATTGTGACTTTATGGACAGCTCCACATGTTTCTTCAAAATTTCCCAACGCTGAGCAGAGGAAGAAAACAGCACATACAACCTTGTAAGTGCTCCAAAAATGTCAATGCTTCCGTCGATCAATTAGCACTGTCAACAACAACTAAGTTAAGGGTATGGTTTGCACAGGGCACGTAAACAGCTTTGGGATTGATGTCTAGCATTCTTGCTTGGACCCCAGAATGTTTTCCTTTCATGTTAGCACCATTATCATATGACTGACCTCGACAATCAGACAATTCGAGTTGCAGTTCGGTCGCTTTTTCTAAGAAAGCGTCCAACAAGCCTTTCCCAGTACTGTCACTTATTCTCAAGTAGCCAAAAAATGTTTCTTTAACAACAGCAGCTTCTTCATTACATAGTACATAACGGAGAATGACAGACATTTGTTCATGATGGGACATATCTGGAGTGCAGTCCAAAATTATAGAAAAATATTTTGCCAATTTCAATTGCTGTAAATTTTCTTTTTCAACTTCTGTCGCTAGCAATTCAATTAGTTCATTTTGTATGGTAGGACTCAAATAGTGATCTTTAGTGTTTTTATTCTTGATTCTGTCTTGAAGCTCTTTTAGGATCGGATCTCTTCTTGCCAAAAGCTCAAATATACCCAGAAAATTTCCATTGTGAGGAGATCCTAAGACTTCTTCATCAGATCCTCTAAAAGCAAGATTCCTTTCCGATAGAAACAAGGCAATGTCAATAAGTCTCTCTAAAACATTTCCCCAAAAACGTCTTTCATTGAAAAAAATATTCATCTCGCGTTTGTCGATAGTGGATGAATTTCTTATCCCTTCAGCTAGCAACATCCATTGACTGCAGCATTCTTGGTGGGAAATGCCGTTTTCATGGTCTTTCAGTTTTTTCGAAAAACCCTCCCATGTATTTATACCACTACAAAAGGGGCTTAGTGTTTTTCCAAATAGCTTACAACAAAAGCAAAAAACTTGATCTGATTCCCCAGAATAAACTAGCCACGACCGTGAAACACTTCCACCATTAGGTAACACACGTTTATAATGGTTGGAGGAAAAACGTCGCCTTGGAGTTGTGTTATTATATGGAAATTCATTATTAGTTGATGTGGTCCACGCTTTACTATATCACATCGTTGAGCATCAGAAATACTTTCAGGCCATTTACATGGGCCATCAGGGATAGGGGTAAATTGAGATTGAGTTATTTTTGATATTGAAGGTTGCGTATTGGCAGGTAAATCACAACTTACATTTTCTGGAAATTCACAATCACTTTGATGCTGATCGTCATAGTCTTCTTTTTCTTGTACACTATAGTTTTCTTCATCCCTCTCGGTACTAGTGCCAGGTCTACTCTGCTCAGTAATCTTGAAAAAATCTGTCATCTTGGGCAATTTCGCTACAGCATCTCGAGCAGTGGCTGCTTCTTTTCTCTTTTGAGCACCACTTTTTGAACGTTTCATTCTATACAATGTCAATAAAATACTTTATCTGCACTCTGCAGTGTATATATATTGTCCCGGTATTTATAGCCAAACAGAATTCCAGACCATTCTATGATTGTTGCGTAACAACGGCATTGTTACGTCAATCGAATATTCAAGATTCTACCAGAAAATCAATCGAAATATTCTAGATTCTGCGAGATAAAATGACGTTGCATTCACTTATGATGTCACAAGCCAATTTCATCCTACAGTTTAAATCGGTTGTAAACAAGTCTGTTGAACTAAAAATAGTCACGTAGCCAAAAAGCAATTTCAGACTAACTTGGGCCCCCAAAGTTGGCCTGGGCCTCCCCCCCAATTGGGGGGTTTGGGGGGCGGCTGCTACGTCTCTGCAAAAAGGGTTAAAAACACCAAGAACCCATTTGCAGACGACAAAATCGGCCAAATTCTCAGCACGTGCCAACTACACTAAAATCAAATTGAGATTACATCTTTACCACATAACCAAACCCTTCATCATTAACACAGTCCGAAAACTACTCTTTTGGGGCATCATTTGACAAAATTTCAAGCGATAATGATAAATTTTACTTTTTTAAATTTCCAAATTTTTTAGGGGTCTCAAAACCCCCCCAAACAAATTTGAGTGATAAGTAAATAAAAGTAAATTTAGTGCGTAAAAAATATCATATGTTGCTAAATATCGGTCTCATTTGAAAGCTTAGGAAATTTGCTTTCCAGCAATATCTAACTTTAAATGGTTTAGACTAAGTGGTATATGATATTTACTGATCAAAAATGAGTACTGTACATCATGTCAGTTCAAAACCCCCAAAAATTTTTGACTTGCTTTCACTAATTTATAATTTTTACAAAAACTACACCCTATAAAAAGATAAAATAAATTGCAAATGTTTCGCTACTAAAGTTGTCATTTTGTATCAAATTTCCAAGGAAGGAGACAAAGACTGAAATACAAGTTTAAAAGCTAACAGAAGTTTGGCTTCTCTAAATCAAAGTTTGCTGTATCCCCCTTGTTTCTCAAGAAATGGGAAGGGTGTAAACAAGCGGCTGTTTCATTGTCAGTGACAGCATATTCTATGTAAACTTGATATTTTCTGAATCTTGAAGAAATTCCCGGTACTTGTGGGTTATCTGTCACCACTTTTTTTTACCAGGTTAGGGTTAGGGTTAGGGTTAGGGTTAGGGTTAGAGTTAGGGTTAGGGTTAGGGTTAGTCACCTCATTTTAGGCTTAAACATTATATATACAGTTAAATAATAGTAATTTAATACCTGGTGAAAAAAAGTGGTGACAGATAACCCACAAGTACCAAATTCCCTGTTCAAAAATACATAATGTTACATGGTTTAGGCTAACCTCTAGCAGATAATGACTGATCCTATTTTAGGTACTGAATTTAAGTACCAAAATTTGGTACCGGTCAAAAAAAAGGTCATGTGCCTCAGAAAATTGCAAATTGTAGAAAACCTAGGCTTTTAGGTAAGTTTTGATTGATGTACCTTGAAAGCGTATTTCCTTAGCATCCTTTTGCGACTATTTCTAAAAAAATTGGTTGAAAATTAAATCTGTAGTGATCTTTGAGGTGAGGGTACCTCTTTAATTTTGAAGACAATACCCCCCAGTTGGGGGGGGTTCATTTGCATAAAATTTGCATATTCAAAAAAAATGTTTTTTTTTCTATTTGAAATCCTCAAGAAATGTAAATTTCAACGATATATCACACTTAATGTAGAAGTAGACAGCTGAGTAATGATTTACAAACAAACTTGAGGTACATAATTATGATTAATTATGATTGATTATGACAGTTTTTCGCGCTGCCACCTTACGGACATTTTTTTTTCACGCGGGAGCAAAAGAGTTAAGTAGGCAAGGCAACTACAAGTCTTCATAAGGTTGTCGAAACTTGTTGCGACAAATTACTTTTCACACGAGTATAGCCTCCATCCTACATGCAGAGATTTCCGACGCTTTTGATGTGCTGAACCCTTTTAAATAACTGGCTAAATCTGTGAACCATCCAGCTTAACTGCCGACCATCAGGTTCGAAAAAGGAACCATACGAAGATTAAGCAAGTGTTTGCCTCCACTTTGGCTGCGTTCGCACACAGCGGTTTTCGCAGATACTGAGTGTCGCTCTCTTCGCACTCAGTATCAAGCAGCGAAACCTCTTCACAAAACCTGCTGTATCGTTAAGAAGTTTTATACCTGGTTGCGAAACTGCTGTGTGCGAACGCAGCCTTAAAGATTTCGACATACGAAAACCCGATGAGCAGTGTATCTTTGCAGAAACTCTTTGTTAACCCCAAAAATCAGTGGGCTTATAAGCTCTTAGACTCCCAATTGGGAACCAGCTCTAACAGATTTACAACCGTAACAGCTATCATAAAAAAACCTTTGCTCACGGGAAGCTCCTGACAAGTTTAATCGTGTTTTTTGGCTATAAAATGCTGCTTTCAGCTGTTTTGCATTACTTTGCATTTAGACAATAACCTAATTAGGCCTAATTGAAAACGCTCGTCCTTCCTCGCATTATAAATGTGAAACTTTTGCACGCACCTGATAAACTTTATTGGAAACTTTGCGTTATCAGATTACACCTACGTACACCCTTGTGCAAATTAATCTGAACACTCCTCAAATCAATTAAAAAATTCAGCATTTCTTTGAACAAAGCATTTTGTTTAGTCACAATGCATATTTTTCGCCACAAATCAGTTGTAATTGAGGTGATACTATTCCTTAAAGGTGACAAATGCATTCGGAAAGGTAAACCGTAAAATTATAAAAAGTTTAGATGATTTTTCAATGCACAAAAAGTGTAGAATTTTCTTTAATTTCACATAAACATTGACCTTTTTTACAGATTGTATATACTATTCTTTATCAGAAATAAAATATCTTGCTGAAACTGTTGCTTAGAGTGGGTGTATCATGGATATTACTCCAAGAAAACGAGCTAAGACCGTTACACTTCGTGAGCACACCACAATCTGTCAAAGAAAAATTGCTGAAACTGTGGGGGTCAGTTTAGGGTCCGTCAGCAGCATCCTTAAACGAAAAAGAGAAACTGGAAATGTTGAGGTTCAACGAAAAGGAAGGTGTGGAAGAAAAAGAAAAACTACCAAACGCTATGATTTGACTCTTTTACGCAAAAGCAAATTGAATCCACGGAAAACCAGTGAAGAATTGAAGAGGGGTATGTATGACAGTGGTGTGCATGTGTCTTCATCTACCGTTCGACGACGATTGCTGGAGAAAGGAAGGAAAGCGAGAAGACCAAAAAAAGAAGCAACTGTTAATCGCCGCGATTAAACCGGCGCGATGGTGCAGTGGTTAGAGCGTCCACATTGTAGTCGATAGACCTGGGGTTCATTCCCTAAGTCGAGTCGTACCAAAAGACTTTAAAAAATGGTATTCACAGCTTCCCTGCTTGGCGCTCAGCATAAAAAAGGGATAGTGTGGAGAACAAGCCGGCAAGCTTGCTTGTTAAGTCCTTGGGCAAGGCACTTAACGGGATGCCTCCACCTTCATGTGGCAGACAGGTGGCCCCACTCGTACTTCACCGGATTATAATTGTGAAGTTGCTAACCCAGCATGTCAGACGACTCTTGGGTACCCACCAGTGGCAGTCCGCCTTGTTGGTAGTGGGGCTACCAGTCACTCAAGACTGGTGCGAAATGGGCTGCCATCTTCCCTTAGCCTAATATCAATTAGGTTGACGGCATGAGCCTGAATTGCCGTTCATGCCGTACCTCCATCCCAAGGAAGAGGAGGGGTAAACACACACACACACACACACACACACACACACACACACACACACACACACACACACACACACACACACACACACACACACACATGAAACAGAAACGATTCAATTGGGCAAAAAAACACAAAGACTGGTCTGAAGATGATTGGAGCCGTGTCCTCTTTTCAGATGAAAGTCATTTTTTTGTTCAGGGATTCAATCCTAAATTCATTCGCTGTTCTCCCAACGAGAAGCTGCGTGAAGAACATTTTGTGCAAACAGTAAAGCACCCAGACAAAAAGATGTTCTGGGGTTGCTTTTCTATTAATGAACCTGGATCGCTTGTGCCGGTCGAGGGTATGATGAACAGCAAAGCTTATTTGCCAATCATCGAAAGAAAAGTTTCCACAGAATTGTCTAAACTCCATCCACAGGCCATTTTTCAGCAAGACTCTGCACCCTGCGACAAGGCTAAAACCATAACAAATTGCTTAAAAAAAATGAAAATAGCAGTACTGGATTGGCCAGGGAACTCGCCAGACTTAAATCCCATAGAAAACTTGTGGTCGATTGTTAAAAATCGCCTGAGAGAGATGGATTGCACCACTAAAATCAAGCTAATTGAGGCTGTAATTCATGTTTGGTTCCATGATGAAGAAATCAAAAAAATTTGCAAAACCTTGGTTTTATCTATGAAAAAACGAGTGAAATCAGTGCTAGAGAATAAAGGTGGACATATTAACTATTGATTATTTCAGAAACAGCTTGTACTTTCGTTATTTTTGAAATAAAACGAAAACTTTCAAAAATTGACTCTTTTTTGCAAGTGTTCAGATTAATTTGCACAAGGGTGTAGGTGTAGCCAAAGGGAGTGAAAGCACTCCAAATTTCTAAACCGTTTGCAAAATCAAGATTAGACATATACCTTTTTTACCAATAATTTGTAAACAAAGCAAGCTTTTGAGCGTAACTGCATACAATCCAAATTATTTCAACCTAGCAGGTCTCATCAGTTCCGTTCACAACCAAAAATTGACGAGAGGTTTAGAACTAAAGCCTATCCGTATGCTAAGCTTTATCTTAAAGCCCCTGGTCAAATTTTCAGTCACTGCTATTGTTACAGCAGTTGGACGTAGTACCCCAGCAATAATTCCCACCCTTTTATGAGCGATTAGGCCAGGTAGGGTGATGACAGAACTTCAACTATCAAAGACCAGGTTTCGATCCCACAAGTGTGTAGCTCTAGTGACTAGTCTATGGTTTCTTTAAAACTGCTGTTCAATAAACTGCATTGATGAGACTTGATAGGTCAAAACAGTATGCACTGTCTGCAATTACGCTCTAAAACGCATCGCCGGCCTCTTGCCTAAGAAATCTATTATCTAAGCAGTCTTGGTTTTGGTCAAAGATTCATTTATATAACTGACCAAAATAGCTCACTGTGCGGTCGATTTTTTCCGGCTACGCCACAGTCAAGTTGATTGTTATCAGAAACGAAACCGGTTTATAAATATAACATCGCCTTTGGAGCTATACCTAAAACCGTTTGGCTAATTGCAATCACTATTTTAAAAGGGGCTACTTTTTTCCTTATTCTACTACCACAATAAGCTATATATTACTAGATCTTCCTCGTCTTGGCTTGCCAGGACCAACATGACGTCGTACACATGCCGTTGTATTACCACCAGTCTGTCCATTACCCATTGATCAAGTTGTACAAAGCAAACACAGAAATTGTTTTCATTTTCATCCACAATGATCTATTATCCACAACGCACAGCTATCTTGTGATAATGCGAAGTCCGGCTTGCACGAATTACCGCTTTTTCATAACAACACTGCTGTACTATTCGACGCAATCGTTTTAAAACACAAATACACACCTACTATGTGAATGAAAAAGCAACTGACTTATTCATCGATCCATGTACTTTATGATGACGCACACGTAACAATGAAACAAATAAGCTAACATACCAATCAAGAGCAGGCGGCCTTGAAAGTCAAACTGTATTCTTTGATAAATTTGAATTAGGTGTCAAGCACAAAGCGCTAGGAAAAAATTTAGCCTTGGTTTTTGAATGCTTTTCCAGGAAATAGGACAATACATAAATTTTAGAAATAGATTTTGTAACTTACTATTTCTTTTTGTGTAGGGTGACCAAACGTCCTCTTTTTGGAGAAGAAAAGCAATTGTTCCTCCGAGGATCTTTAAACATACCTTTTTTGTCCTCCTTTTCAATAAAAACTAATTTGGTCATCCAAAGTCGTTTAAAAATTCCCTTTTTACGTTTACCCTGTGATTAAAAAGTTATGTCACTGCATATTAGTTCAAGTGGAAATAAGTTTAGTTGGGAAGGAATCATAAAAGGGAGTTTCCTAACGGTTTACCTCAGACTGACTGTTGCTTTAGGTTTGAAAGAGTAAGGTCACATGGAAAACGGTACAAGTACTGGTGAGTTTCCAAACTGCATTTCTTGTATTTTACACAGCGGAAATACGGAGATAAATTTTGCTTTATTGTTCTGATCGATTGACCTAATTTCAAAGAAACCATTTCGGTACTGGTACAAATTTATTTTAGTTAAAAAAATCAAACAATATTTCAGTTCAACTGTTTATAATTATCATTGCTGAGATTCTTGAAAAACAAAGCAAAAACCTAAAAAATAAATGCGGTATGCCAACAAAAAAATCAAAGTTTACTGATGAACTTCAACAGAAGTATCCATTTTTTAGAAATGGACGAGAGGAGTTCGAAGCAGAATGCATTACTTGTGGCTACGGAACTTTTGTTTCTGTAGCAAATAAAGGCAAACTTAGCCTAGACATGCATGTAGACAGTTCAAAGCATAAAAAAGCTTTCCGACTAACATTTTTTTGTTCATTGGCATAATAAATTTAAAAAATAAACTGCTGTATTTGTACTAATTATCAAAATATAATTATCAAAAGCGGTCAGTGTCCAACAAATGTCCAGAAAAATTTTCCCAGCCTTGCAGAACAACTTGTAGGGCTGACAATAATTGTTATCAAAAAATGTCCTCCTTTTTGGTAATGAAAATATGGTCACCATATTTTTGTGAGGATCGCAGGGGGAGGCTGTGAACATCACGGCCTCCAGTTCTATCAACAATGTTGTTCGGTTCAATTCCAATCCTTGACCGCTATGTGGCTTACATAACGAGCCGGTTTCTTCTTCCATGCTTTATCACAAGTCGGCGAACTAACAGCCTCTTTTGATTCTTTATTTTGATAAAAAGCGCATTTTCAACATTATTTAACACACAAAATGCTCCAGTGAACACATGCCAAGTGTAACCTAAACGTACATCGATTAAGCAAAACTGAACGGTATGTTGTGTGTTAGGCCTGATTAAAACAACAAAAAACTTGAAGGGGCGCGTGTGTACCTATGAATACATGGTCGTTTGTAAAACCTCAATGCTCCTAAAACAAATCACAGCACTCACTTCCATCCATTAAAAATCTAGAAGAATGGGCATAGCAGCTCAAAACACTTTTGGACCCACCAAAGTTTTGCCTGAAGAATAATCGCTGTAGCTGAATTTTGCCCGAAAAATTTTAAGACATTATTTGCGGTAATGTGATAAAAAATACCCACTTTGGACCTCAGATGCTAACAGCAAGATAGTCATGTCTTTGAAAAATATAATGGTACCTTTGGCAAAAATGGTCAATAAACATGATAGCTTTTAGGGTGGCACTTTTTAAAACCTATTTTTACCTTTCAAGCATACTTGGGTGTATGGATTAGCTGAATTTCTAATGTAAAAATCCAACCGAAACTCACCCATCTGAATCCAAAATATGGAAGATATTTCACTGACAAGTCTGCTGACTCATTTAATTATAGCAATCGTTGCATAAAGAGTTGTCTATAACTGTACCAACAAGGCTTTTGTAACAAGGGTTGATATTGTTTTTAGTAATAATTGAAAGTACAAGAACTTAACCAAACTGCCCGAAAATTTAAAAATGCCCGAAATTTTGTCACGAAACCAATGAATTTTGGCAAGCGGGGGAGGGGGGCCAGTGCCCTACGGGACCTCACTTCCTACGCCTATGTCTAGACGTATCTACGAAAGTCTCGCTACGGAAGCAAATCGATTCCGATAACAACCGCTTTTCTTTTACTCATTGACGCCACCTTACTGTGAGATAATAGCAAGTTGTCTAAAAACAATCAAACCATGCCAAGAAAGCATGTCTACCCTGATTGGTATTTAAACTGCGCCTAGTCTATGGTTTCTTATTTAAGTGGTCAAACAGCCGTCACGTTGTTTAGTTGTGATTACAAGCAAAGCAGTAGCGCCACTGGACTTCGTGACATTCGGCGCGGGATTAAAAAGGGTCACTCCAAAATCAAAGTGTTACCCAGGGCTGTCTTCAAAAAAGGTTATTTGCAAAAGATTTTTCCAATTCAAGAACGCTTTCTAATGTAAAAAAAAAAGATCTTACAACTTGAATTTTATCCTTCAATTCGCCGAAAGCGTTTCTTCAAAAATGAAAAAAGTTCTTAGAAAGCGTTGCTTTCTATTATAGTTTCATTGCAAGTAGCTCTCCCCGCAGCCCTAACGACGTCATTGAGGCAAAGTAACTGCCTTTGTTGTTGATGTGTCTTTGGTTATGATCAGGAAAATCGTTCTACTATCGACGTTGTTACAGTGACCGTCAGCATATTCAAGAGGCGTGTGATGTACTTAGAGAATCCAAATTGAAAGTTATAAAACTTTGCTGTTTCGATGATTGGCACATCTTTGAGTGCCTAATCGCTCCCTTTTCTTGGAAAATTAAAACGCTGACAACCTATTGTTGGCACCTGGAGCAACGTATTAAGTCCTCAAAGACTAGCAGGTGGCATGGCTCGGGTTTCAACCCAAATGTGCAACCAGCAAGGTGAAAGTTTTCAATCTATGGAAGAAGTAGCAGGGGACCATAGATTGAATTTGGGAAGCCGGCAAAAAAGGTTACACACCGCTGCATTAAGCTATTAATGGGTCATCTTCAACACGTACGAGTCACTAATATAGACTCGAAAACCGTTATGTAAATGCGCAGTCATCTGAACTTTCCTTTTCGCTCGTTTTTAACATTATTTACTCAACAAACACGAAATAAACGAAAATTGAGGAGTGAAGTGGCCTTACGTTGCTCTAGTCAGCAGTCACCTATACATGTCGTTGCAGCAGCACACTGTGGCTTGACTCAACTCGAAGCGTGAGCTGTGATGTCGTTGCCGGTTGCACTCGGTCATGCTGCCGCATGCAAAGTAACGTGTAAGTGTTCAACTCGTAGACAAGACTAACGCACACCACAGTTCATCCAAATTCGCCTCGCAGCCTACTGATTTAGCGTTTTGAGAACGTAGATTTGTAGACGATTCCATTTCATCAAATCCCATTCCCTTAAGCAAAAACACCATCCACTACTTACTTTTCCTGTTTTGGTTTCGAATTGTTTTAGCTTGAGGTTATGGCGCAAATCGTTGAGATGCAAAACTCCAGTAAAATTTCCTTGATTCTTGCCAAGAAAACGTAGTTTCATAGTATTTTTATCTTCCGCACTGGTAATACAGTCGCAGTAATAGCGTTCGCTCAAGTTGCTCAGACGTAGGCGAAGCCAGGATGGAAAACGAAATGCGGTTCATAAATTTTTAAAAAAGCACATCTACATTTTTTCAGAGAACCTTCTTGAAAATGGATGAGAATCTTTTTTATATTCTCATCAAAAATACTTGATGACCTTTGATTTCCAAGGTTATTTCTGAGCCGATTTGCCAAGAAACACAAGAGAAAGTTGCCCCACAAATTTTGTTCCTGACTACGCTCCTATGGTATATGAAGATGTGCTCCACTGTTTCTATGCTTCATCATTGGGCTTGGATTTCTCGGTAACACTGTCAACCCTTTTAATGCCTCGTTAGAATTCGCTAAGCTGAAGAAATCATTGCAATGCGCCTTTTCCACGGCTGTAACAATGCAGGGATACTGAGGTTTGAATAAATGACCCCTAAACTCAGTAATTTAATTTAGGCCAAAGCCTAACTACTTTAAACTCAGTAACCGCTGCTTTAAAACAAAGCGCTGATCCACTCTATCTCGTATTCGACAACAGTGGATGTTAACGTGATTTATGAGCCCTGTCATTGGTTTAGTTGTTTCTGTGCCTTTAGTAAAGTGACTGTTAATGTTCTTGATGTCATAGTTGTTCGGAAGCTTTCGCCTTCTAAGCTGTTGTGTTTGCCGCCTCATTTAATAGATTGACATTTGTAATAAGTGAGGAATAGGGATGTTTTGTAGTATGTGATGACTAATGAATTGTTTTTTATATTTCCCAAATTGTTTTCTATTACGTTCGACCCTTAATGGAAAACCGTAAGTTTGGCACAGTGAATCATTTATAAATTAATACCGCAAGTTGTTTTCTCTTTACTTAACGCCTGTTATTCTCGTTTCTTGTTAATGGTTATGTGACAATTTCGTTGATTGATCTCATATTTATTTGTGGATATAAATAGGCCTATTGACTGTTTATGAGCTCACTCTACTTTGGCAGTGTTTAGTATGGGGTGGTAGCGAATAGAAACCTAATATTTCATCACCAACTAATGCTAGTGGCAAGTTGTCTATGTATTTTGAAAGCGCTTGTCTGTGTCTTAAATCAATTGGGAAACAATAAACTGCTTGTATTGTCAGCTAATGCTAGCCTTAATTGATAATATACCCTTATTTCGCATTCGCTTGTATCTCTATTTGCATGAATTGTATTTAGGAGATCTCTCAGTAGTCTTTAATATCTTGTAACAACTAGAGCCAGATACGTCTAGCGTGTCGCAATTGATGCGTGTGGTGCAGCTAATTTGTGAGCAAAATTTTCTGTTCTCCTTTAATACAGTCTTCATGTTCTGCAAGTTGGTGTGTGCTCGTGCGTCGAGGATCTCTGGTGAGCAAGACAATTAGAGACAGGATCTCCCAAATAGAAGCAGCAGTGAAACGGCCAGTATAGCGGTTCCTCACTGCAACAGTGGAAGTTAGTCGGATAAGTGAAAACTGAGCCGTGGCACAGGATGCTTTTATCTATAAAGTGAAATCACCAGTAATTGAGCGTTACCGCTTTTACACATTGTCAGAGTCAGAAATATTGAAGATGGCAGATGCAACTTTTGGCAATCTACATGTAAATCGTTGACCGAATCCATGCACCGTGTTTGAGTTAAAAACTTTGATAAAAGTTACCTTCGAATTTGAAGTTTTTTGTAGTACTCTTGATTTCACATTTTCAGGAAATTGGGAGAGGCAGAGATTCTTTAAGCCTTCCTGGTGGCCATAGACTTTTAAAATCTCTCCAAAACAATTGTCGTCCAGTTATAACTTTTAGAAAATAGCGACCCACTGTTTTATCTCTATAATGAAAAAACGCTGATCCATTAGCAGTGATGTTGCCAATGCCATTCATGAATTTTGCAATTCCAGTTTTAAGAATGATAACGTTACCGTGACCTCCTGAAAGCCGCGTCTCGTCTCACTTCTCCAATTTTTTTTATAACACAATTGTGGTTCAGTTAAAAATATTGTTTGGTGCTACTATAGCGTGAGGTCTACCGCCATATGTTGCCTACCGAGGAGTAAGGTGAGGTTAGGGTAAGGGTTAGATTTAACCGTAACCCTAGACCTCACATTATAGTGTGGACCGGAGGTAGACCTCACATTGCAGTGTGGTAGACCTCACGCTATAGTAGCACCTATTGTTTTTTGCAGATTTGCCAGTGGTAAGGTCGTTGGAAACTAATTAATAATAGGACAGTTGCTGACTGCCTTTTTCGACCTATCACGTTTCATTTCAGCATCCACCCAAGAATACCGCTACAACTTACCGTCTACTACACATGAGTGAAAACCAGAATTATCAGGAAAAAATAAGACTTTACTGAACAATGTAAGATTATTATTAGTGTAATGTCTAACAGAAAGACATGACTCGCAGCAAGAAAAAAAAGATGTTGTGTGTGTGTGAAACATGTAGACTTATAGTCTTAAAACAGCTTCTATTTCTATGTGCTGGGACAAGTCATATTTGATTAATTAAAGAGCATCTTTCCTTAGCATCTCAAAACGGTTAAGTAGTTGTTACGAAGTCGCATTCAACTACCGCCCAGACAAAGCGCTCTCGACGTTGATGGTGTCCGAATGATACATTTTAGCGATATTTTGCCCGTCTACGCGAAAGCAATTTACTGCATTTCGTAAAATTCTTTGCTGTAGAGCAGGGGTGGACGAACCAAACCAACACCCGCCAACACTTGTAAATACGTCCATACACTCGACCCTCGTTTTTCCGGACTAGATGGTTAGGAGACCTATTCAAAAGCAAGATAGATCTATGTGGAGTTTGTGGGAGGAGAGTCATGGCCAATGCACTGTTGTGCACAAAATGTGGAAACTGGGTTCGTGGCAAATGTGCAAAAGTAAATAGATCTACCGCTACGTTGGCAATGCATTTTGTTTGCTTGAAATGTAAAGGAATAATGGAAGGGACGATGGATTCGATCGAAAAGTTGTGCGATGAAGTGGAGACAGTGAATGGATTTTGTTATTTGGGAGACAGACTAAATGCTAGTGGTAGTTGTGGAGCGGCAGTAACAGCAAGAGTAAGAATCGGTTGGGTAAGATTCAGGGAATGTGGAGAATTGTTGCTTGGAAATAGGTTTCTTCTGAAGATGAAAGGTAAAGTTTATTATTGTTGCGTAAGATCAGCAATACTGTTTGGAAGTGAGACAAGGTGTCTGAAAGAAAATGAAAAGCAATTTTAAGAACGGAGAGAGCCATGTGCGGACAGAAAGTTGTTGACAGAAAGATGACTGAAGAGCAGATGGACATGGGTTGAAGGAAACTATAGAGCGGTTAACAACGGCGAATGGAGTTAGATGGTATGGACATGTTCAGAGGAGGGATGACGAGTGTTTTGAGGGTTGCTCTGGATCTTGAAGTGAGTGGCAAGAGAAAGCGAGAACGACCGAAAAAGACCTGGAAGAAGCAAATGGAAGAGGAGATAGAAGATTGGTTTAAAAAAGGAGGACGCCCTGAGAGAAGTGAAGAGACGGAGTGCGAGCAATTGCAGAAGGAATGGGGTAAATCCGGCCATCTCTGCTGAGGGGAAAACACCGGAAAAAAACTGAATAACTACTACTACTACATGGTGCAGCAGCCTGTCCGATAATGAAAAAGTCTGGAAAACACAAATGTATATACTGTACTATAACTGCAAACCAAATAGAATAACTGTCCTTACACACTTGATCTTCGTTTATCCGGGCTAAATTGTGCAGGAGCGGGTCCGGATAAATAAAAAAAATCCGTATAACACAAATGCTTCCAGTTAATGCTAATAAAATAAAATAAACGTCCTGAAAAAGATAAAAGACATCAGCACTATGATTTTGCTTACCTTAAATATTTACAATGCTAGTTCTAAATATTTACAATGCTAGCAATATAAATATATTGCTAGTTCTAAGTGGCTACGATCGAGAGAGCGTCTTATAAGCGAGAAACAAAACAACAAAGCGAGTGCTGCAGGCGCGAGGCTTCCGAAGAAAGCAATGCTATTGAGAGATATTTTCAAATTTACCAAATGCATTTACATGGTTGCGCCTTGGGATGTAGAACAGCGATGTGGAGAGAAATTGGTGACTTTTGTTTCACGGCCACTGTCCGGATAAACTGAATTCCGGATTAACGAGGTCCGAATAAACGAGGTTAGAGTGTATATCTGATTTAATATGACATTGCAAGAAGCTATGGCGAGATTTTAAGTTATTGCAAGATTTTAAGCACTGGCCCTCGTTGAATGGTCAATGCGACCCTCGGGCTAAAAAGTTTGCCCACCCCTGCTGCAGACGATAGCCTACATAATCTTTCGAAAAAGTAATAACAGTCATAAGGAATTCAACAGAATGCACATATATTGAAAAATAAATCTTCAAAGCCACAACAGAACGCTTTTGCTAAAACAGACAAAACGCATAAGACAGCATTATACATTACATGAATTGTAGGCTTTTGGTGCATCCATACATCATTTCTTACATTGTTAGTGCTAAACTGCTTAGCGGCACACTCAAGAGTTACGTTTTGAAATCGCTAGTTAAGCTACATGCCAAAAAACAAAGATGTTTCCGCTGCTCTGTAAGTGTTTACTTTCTTTCATATAAGCCAATTTAACTCAATAGTGAAAGTGCTATCTACTTTACATTTGTTTTAAAATCCCTTTGTCAATAAAGTTGAAGCGCAAGACAGCGTTGAACACGTAGAAGGCTCACACGTTAACTAATATAACATGTTTAATATTAGAGTCACTGTAACATTAACAAGAAAAATAAAGAATACGTAGCTGTAATAGCATGAGCTTGGCAGCAAGAACGAGGTGCTGAAGTTCCACCAGAAGCGTTAATGGCCTTTTGCAAAGGTCAACAAGTCATGCGGTACATTGTAGCCAACAGTCAATCAACAATACGCAGCAGAAATTGTACAAAGCGAAAATGTCTACAGCTAAATTTGTTGCAGCTAAGGACATAATTTAAGATGTTTTGTATACTGTGGAATATTTTTATAAAAACATGTTGCTCAATTTACAACGTATCGGCAACGCAGCACATGGCTATTGACATCGAGGCTCTCAGTTAAACATTGTGATGGTAATGGGATTTTTTTGTTTGGTAATTGTAATGCGATTTACATTGGCAAAGTCACTAAACAGTATTTCTTTTTTGCTACTGTAGTAACTCCAAGAGGGTCTACACCAGGGGCTGAAGCTACTCATTGCACTGGCCACGATGTACAACTTATTGCTGTGACGTTGAGGGCCATGCAATCAAATGACACATACGCCCTTCGTCGAAATCATTGTTTTCGCTCTTTATCAACTTTTCAAGTCAATATCATATCGAATTGTGTGCCCTATAATTTCCGAGCGGTGCACATCACCGAATTCCCAAGCCTCTTTATCAACGCTGCTGGTGACAGAATACAAAGTGAAAAATGTCGATAATGACATTCCAAATCAGTGGAAACTTTAAAAAATTAATTACCTAGATAAAGTTTGTGCCCAATGAGGAGCACATAGATGGATGCCCTGGGCTAAATGTTACGCACCTTTGGTCCAAACATTTTGCTCGGGATAAAACTGTACAGGTTTCAGAACATTCGAAACTGAAGAAAAAATTAACTCCAATAAAGTGCATATTTAACATACAAGCAACTATAAAAACTGGATAGGTAGGCAAAAAGGTAAAAAAGAAGATATGAAATATTGTGTTATTTGTTAACACATAATTTACTTCGCAGAAGCTCACATACAAACTTACTGAAGAGGAAAAGTAAACTGGCGCCGAGTTTTAATAAATTTCCCACAAAACTTTAGAAGCATCCGATTTTTCTGCGACCTGTAATAGAGAAGGTTTTACACCAGGTTTCGCATCAACTATTCCCGCGTGGTTCACCTTGCCGGCAAGGTGCACCACGCGGGAATAGTTGACAAACAGCGTTCCAGAACTTTGTTCTGGAATGCCGGCAAGGTGTACCACGCGGAAATAGCTGATAAACTGCTTTCCAGAACAAAGATAACGTGAAGGTAGTCCCGTATGTAATTGCAGCTTTGGAGTAGCGAAGGCAAAGCCTCCCATTTTCTAAAGTCCACAGCATCAATGAGAATAAGGGGGAGAGAGTAGCTTCTTTTTCCTTTGATAAAAAAATCAACCCGATGAGTACACTCGTGTAACTACGTAGTGGATATAACAGGCGAACAGGTTTTCAAATTCCGACAGGGTTGGAAACAACGTTACCTCTAATTTTTGATAATGCTGCGCGGAAAAAGTAACGAGTGCGCTCCAACAGAATTTTGCAAGGCAGAATTTATACTAGGTCCACTACCCAGTATTACCGCTCGCGGACATGGTGCTCTCCAAAAAAAAAAAAAAGGTCATTGACTTTGCCATGTCGCTCTCCTCTCCAAATTTTTGTTACGCTACCTAATTGTCCAAGCTTCCAGACGTACGTAATCCGAGATTTCACTGGAACCGAATACCTCGCGAAACCCTTTGACTTCCTGTGGCCTACTTTATTCACTTGTGTTCAGAATTTCACGTCTTTCTTTATGTTGGAGACTGCGCAAAGGAGTCTAAACAACTGCGCGGCCGCGCACGCGCGCAGCTTAGAGGGAACATTGGTTGAAAATCGAACTTTGGTCTTACGCTTGCGACGCGAGTGTCTTAACCACTACACCATCGAGAACCAGAACAAAAGTGTAACATTTCCAACCACGAGACTTAAGCCTAATGCAGCTTGTGATTAAGCCAAAATATACCAAGCTGAGAGTTAAACCGCACCTGCTCTCATGAGTAAATCAAGCTTTACCAAAGAGAAATGCGGTGGAGATGGCGCCGCAAAATACAGCGCTTAAATAAATCGCCTAAGTCAGAGAGTACCTTGACTTGAAAAACCCGGCGATTTTCGATCATCTCTGGTTTTTGCACATTTTCTGCTTCTGCTTTGACGAGCGGTTTCTTTTTATATCAGTATTCATAAGAAAGCAAATAATCTTTTTCTCTAAATTCACTGCCTAACAGTTTTAGCCTCGGATTAATTTGAGCCAGACGAAGTATGCAGCCTAAAATGTCGCTGTCAAGACAATACTCTACACAGTTTCGGGCTTTTAAAACTACCAGTATTATAGAATGAATACATTTTTTATTATTTCATTTGCCGACGAAATTCGGCTAACGAAAAAATATAAAAAACAAAGCGAATTTCGCTGAGAGAAATTAGCATGGCCGGTAGAGCTGCTTAAGACGAAGTACAAACATAACTCACTCTAGTTGACTGTTGGTTTTGAACACTGTAAAGAATGAAACGCAGCTTAGTAGATTGGTCGGTTTTAACCTCATCGGTCCTAAAAAAACCGCAATGGTCTGCCAGTGAATAGGCTTTACATTCCAGGACACAGTGTCGGTCTGCGATTGCTGCATCCAAAATCGACCTTTAGGCTGCATGGAATGAACTGAAACAGGAAACTGTTGTTTTAAAGTTATTTCTTTAGTTAAGTGGAACGGCCAGGAAGTTGTAACGTAAAACGAGAATGTATTAGCTGAGTAAGACAAACAGTACAACCACAAAACAAATGACAAAAATATATAAAAATACAGACCAAGATTACTCTGTAAAACAGACTAAACGCAACTACCTCTATCAAGATCACGTTTTTCAATGCGTTGCCTCTATATTTAACTTGCCTTGAACATAGTTAATTGATACCAATAAAGTACAGGTTACTGAGCAACAACCTATTACTTACTAGCAACCATGGTGCAAGAGCCAAAAAATTTATCATAATAGTTGAGGTCTGAGCATCTGACTGAAAATTCCAAAAGGAGATTAGTTTCCATCTGCAAAAGAAAAATAAAACAACTAAGAAACACTGGCAATAAATGTTAACTTCAAATGACCGAGTTCGCCTCTTCTTTTCCCTGGGATGAAAGCACGTAGCATCCAGTTTCAAATCACACTCCAATCAAGAAAGAACATGCACGATAAATTAGGCTAGTGGAAGTGGCTACCATTTCAAACCAAACATAAAACTTGTAGCCTCGCCACCAGCAAGACGAACTGCAATTGGTGGGTGCCTGTAAGTTGCCTTTTACAACATGCTGGGTGAGCAGCTTCACTATTATAACCACTGAAAATGGAATGCCTCGTGGTACCTGAATTGTTGGCAGCTTGGGCTCGAAGACTATCAGCTTCTTCTTTTAGTTCGCAAAATCGCTTTTTAAGATAAGTATAACTAGCACAACGCAGCAACTTAATCCACTCAGCCGCTTCCGTTGGGTTGCTCGCGAGAAAGTAAGTGCTTCGATCGTCTCCTTCGAATTCTGCCGAAATCAATGCAATATTAAACGCATGAAAGTTCTAGATGAAAGTTCTAGATGTACAATACCAAAGCGTTTAAAGTGATATAGGATCTAGCCAAATACTTTGAAAAACCAAAAACCGAGAAATTATAGCTGAAAATCAACGATGGCCGTACCTACATCCCTTAGTTAATTGAATACAGGCAATTATTCAGCTGCTGAATGATGGTCAGTATTCAATTAACTAACGAAAAGTTTTAAATGCTCTCGAACAGAGATCACGTAATGTTCAATGACGTCATATCACTGCAGCCTACACTCGTAGCAAAACATATTGGGCGTGAGCACTAACTAAGCGATTAGCAGAAAGCAATGACAGTTTAAACCAGGGATGTCCAACTTGCGGCCCACTCAATGTCTGAATAAGGCCCACTATCGACTCATTAAAAAAATTTTTTTTAGCAAATTCATTAAGTAGTGAGCACAAGAGTCTTCATGTAATTTAATCAAAATACTTTATATTTAATAAATAAAATAATTAACATAAACAATTTAAAAAACAATATAATTAAGATGAAATTTACGACTGAGCATGCATACTAAGTTTATAATATTGTCAATTTCTTAGTTCTGTGATTACGGTCCCCAAAATATAATACACACTATGGATAAATATTACTCTGAAGGCTATTTTGATAAAACTAAAGTAACATTATTGGATTAATTATTAGATTAATTAATTATATTAATGGATTTTTAAATTATTTTTTTGTTGAAATAAATGCACTTTCAGTAAACTACGGCTCAGTATACCTATTAATGGTTAATTTCTTTTTCAGAGAACTATAATCTTAAATATTGAAAATTTTATATTCATATGCCGATGGAATCTATTACTAAAAAAGGAAGATCGCAGAAGAGGAAATTTAATATCTAATGGACGGAAAAATATTTTGTGTCCGAGTTATTTGGCAATATAATATGTCTTATATATAATGATAAGATTAGCGTATGCAAGGAATACAATATCAAACGTCATCATGCTTCGAAACAGGAGTCAGATTATCAGACGTTTAATGAAGAAGAAAAACAAAAATTGAGGAATTGACAAAGGCAATTAGGTCACAACAAGCTAGTCTTCAAAAACATGTTAAAACTGGAACATGTACAAAAGTTAGTTACCTTATAGCTGAGAAATTAGCTAAAAAGAAAAACCACTTGTTGATGGAAAATTAATAAAAGAATGCATTGTTATTGCTTTTAATGAGTACTGTCCAGACAAGGTGAATTTAGTAAAGGAAACATGTCTATCACATCAGACAATTGGTAGAAGAATTGATGACTTGGGTGATAATATTGAAGGCACACTGAAGGACAAATCATCTGCATGCGTTCTTTACAGTTTAGCGTTGGATGAAAGTACTGATCAAAGTGATACTCACAATTAGTCATTTTCATTGCAGGAATTGATGAAAATTTCAATATTATTGAAGAAATGTTGGACTTGTGTCAAATAAAGGGCACAACAACAGGCAACGACATATATGAGTTTGTTAATTTGTCATCAGATAAATTCAATATTGATAGGAAAAACATTTATTCAATTGCAACTGATGGTGCTCCTGCCCTGACTGGTAAACACAATGGTTTTATTACTTTATTCAAAGAATCTGTTGATCATGAGATTCTCAGATACCATTGCTCGATACATCAACAGCAATTATGTGCTCAAAAGCTAAATATGAAACATTTGATGACTGATCTTGTCAAGGCTGTTAATTTCATCAGATCATGGGGTTTAAATCATCGCGAATTTAAAGCATTCTTGGACGAAGTTAGCAGTGGATATAAAGACGTAAAATATTTCTCAAAAGTTAGATGGCTCAGTAAAGCAGCAACCTTAAAAAGATTTCAGTTATTGTTGCCTGAAATAAGTGTTCTTGAAAGAAAAGAAGCAAAATGTGGATTTTTTAGAAAATGAAGAATAGTTAAATGATTTGTCTTTCTTTGTAGACATCACCGAAGTATTAGCTGAACTTAATTTGCATTTACAAGGAAAGGACCAGTTATGTTCCTCAATGTTTGAGCGGATAACTAGTTTCACAAAGAAATTGGAACTTTTTATAGCACAGCTAAAAGCTGGTAAAATTGTACACTTTCGTAGCCTATCTAAAAGAGAGAAAAACTTTTCTATAAACTATGAAAAATACACTAAATTATGAGAAGATTTGCTTGGAGAGTTTACAATTAGATTTTCTGACTTTAGAAAGATTGAAATTGCGTTAAAATTGTTTAATGATCCATTTTCATTTGAATATGATAAGTAAGAGTACCAACTTGAACTGATTGAGCTGCAAAGTCGGGAAGGTTTAAAAACTTTCCATAGGGAGAACACACTTCCTTTATTTTATAACAAATTGCATTCTCTCAAAAATGAATTCAATCAAATTCTAAATTTATCCAGAAAATGACTATGCATGTGGGGAAGTACATACTCTTGCGAGCAGTTTTTTTCAAGCATGAAAAACATTAAAACTGCAAAAAGAGATAAGTTGACTGACATTTAGCAAACATTCTTAGAATTAAGAATGCATCCTTTGATGCAAATATTGAAAACATTATGGCTGGAAGACAAAGTCAAAAGTCTCATTGAATTAATATTGGTTAATTAAATTTAATGTTTTTTTTATGTATAGCTACATACAAACATTACAATATTTACAATGTTGTAATAATGTAAATAAACTGTATTCACATGGTTTTGTTTATATTGTAATTTTTTTATTAAATTGTATTAAGATATTCTGGTGGTTTTGCGGCCCAGTTAAATATTTAAGTCTGCAATGTGGCCCATAAAAGCAAAAGGTTGGACATCCCTGGTTTAAACCAACAAGGTGCCGATTTCCACTCAGCAACAACGACACATATTAAAAACTACTTAAGTTTTTATTTGCCTTATTAGAATATGCAACAAATGAAAAACAGAAACAGAAAAAGTTTATTCTGTGCGACAAAAAAAAGTGTACCCTAAGCGTTAGTTACTGCAATTCTTTAAACTACACCAATTTTGATATTATCTACCCTAGAGATAATTGTTTACCATGGCTTCACACGAAGATAAAACAGGAACTATTTGCTGCTCGAGTAAAAGACAGCTCACATCGGAGTATCGCACGTGGATTCAAAAAATAGTTAAAAAAAAATTAAATTTGGATCGTTCTGCATTGTATTCATGTGTACTGGGTGAAATGACAGGAATGTCTAATCTTGCTCAAAGCAAACGCTATGAAACTATATGATAGTATTTCTTACAAACGAAAAGTGGTAATAGCACTGCAAGTTATAAAAACAAGCGTGAATTGAACACATCATCTTTTATTATTTATTATTGTTAGCTGTATTTTCAGTAACACTTACCTATTTGAATTCAAAATAAAAAATTAACATTTCAGACATTTCCATAATCATAAAATTAATCCTTGGTACCAGTATTTGTAGCTGGCCAAAAGCAATGTATTACAAAGTTACTAAAATGAAATCCATAATCATAACCAACTAACATGAGTTACTAAATCGAGATTACTTTGTAGTTCATATTAAAATAAATGCTCTATGGTCATCCGACTCATTTAAATAAACTTGTAAGCATAGACTGGCATTCTATTTTAGCTGCACACCGTACCTATAATAAAACTATCTTGTTCTTCTGATTTGACAGTTATTTGTTCCAAGACTAGCACACCACTTGGTTCGGAAGACTGTTAAAAATGCACATGAGTAAATACAAGCGCCTACACGACCACAGGCTCCCTGCACCAATCAACAACCGCCTCAACGTGGTGGTGCAGTCCCCGACCCCGTTTGAGTTGGGTTGAAATGGCTGTTGGCCTTCCCGAGAGCCCCAGTTACCCCGGGCACTCCCCACTCATTTTTTTGCTGTGCTGTCCTTTGAACGACTGCACTAGGGCAGCACATAGCTTCTTCAAAATTGGTCGCCTGTTTTCTCTCTTCTCCTGCCTTTCTCTTTTCTGTCCTCGTCTCCTCATTCTTCTCCTTTTCTTGATGAGCAGTAACATTAATCCCAACCCTGGCCCCATCTTTCCTTGCTCAGTGTGCTCTGGAAATGTGACCTGGTGGGGCAAGTCAGTGCAATGCTGTACCTGCTCCAAATGGGTCCATCTAAGATGCTCACAACTTTCCCTCTCCAAATTCAGAGCTCTTGGCAGCTCTCACTCTTGGAGCTGGCCCCTGCTTTGTCCCTACTTGTAACACCGTGACTTCCTCCTTCAACTCTTCCGACCTGTATACCTCCACTGTACAATCTAACCCCCCTGCTAATGCTGCACTCCTGCCCCACCCTCGCCTTCAAACCTCTTATTCCCCTTCTGCCCATTTTGTATCTTCTCCCTCTGCCTTCTCTCCTCTTCCCCTCGCTTCTGGCTGTCCTTCTATGCCTCCTGCTTCCTCTCCCCCTGACTCCCACAGATTTCTTCAATGGAATGCTGGAGGTCTTTGAGCCAGGAGTACTGAACTGCTACACTTTCTTTCATCCCACCCCCTTGACCCTATCTGTATCCAGGAATCCAATCTTATCTTATCTTCTTCTTTCTGGATTCCTGGATCTCTGCTCTGTGATCTGATCGCACCCCCTCTCAGTTTGGCATTCTTTCTCAAGATGCCATGCACGCTAGCGACAACGTCAACATTTTTGTCAGGCAGGGCTTATCCTTGCCTGAACTTTCTACCTCCTCTCTCTCTTCACCTTATCCATACTCTGATTATGTAGGGGTCAACATCTGTCTAAACAACTTTTCCTCGCTCTCACTCCTTAATGTGTACACTCCCCCTATTCACTCTTCTCCATCAAATGGCAGAATCGACTCCTTTTCTCTCTCCATTCTATCCTCCTCCAAAAATCTCTTTATTTTGGGGGACTTCAATTGTTATCATTGTTCCCTTTAAACGCGAAAAAAGTGCCAATTTGCAAAATTATGTCCGGCGGATTCACAGTTAAAATTCAACAGTACGCAAAAAAGTACGGCGGTTTTTAGTCGTTTTTTCCGTTTGGTAAAATTTTTGCAATTTTCAACCAACTGTTTAATGCGTGGGAGACAGTGAATGGGAAAGAAAGGTTGGACAGCCGCTCTTTGGGGGCAATCCAGCGTCTCGCGTGAACATCGCCCGGCTATGACGCAACAACGAGTGACGGGGACTTAAAATATCGCGCATGCCGTTACCAAACTTCTTTTGTGTCACAAATCAACCCCAAAGCAAGAAACATAAAGTAACCCGGCCAATTTGTATCGTAGCGAAAGAGCGGTAATAGCAAGTAGCTCTCAAACCTCACTTGAATTCAAGACATTAGTTTTCGAGAGAAGTTTGAAACTGGAATTACTTAACTGACGTTTTCTTTACGTTATAACGCTAATTTCAATCATGCTTGTTAAGGTAAATAAGCGCATAGCTCTCGGTTTCACTTTAGCTTACAAAACGCCATTTTGTAAATCAGAAATAAATAACCTCTCACTTGTTAATTATAAAAACTAAACGTAAAAAATGAGTACGACTTCTAACCAATTTTAGTTTTAAATCCCCTCCAAAAATTTTTTTTTAATAAAATGCAGCTGACAGCCATGTGCTGTGATAGCTTACCAGCCATGATTGAAATAAGCCTTGAAAGGAAAAGAAAAAATATAAAGTGCAATTTCAATTTCTTTAAACACGCTTTTTGGTGAAGTCTGGCCTTTTTTTAATTGCTGGAAAGAAAAACTTTTTCTTGACTTGTATTTTTATTTTAGTCGGACAGCACTTTTGAAATTTACTTTTGATAACTTTTTTGAGGTTGCACTTGAAAACGAGAAAAAATACGACCGGACCACATGCCTCTGTGCATTTCGAAAATGGGGCAAAATGCCAAAAACTCATGAAAACGAGAAAAATATATAACCGGATCGCATGCCTCCGTGCATTTCGAAAATGGGCAAATTGCCAACAAATGCAAAAAAACGCTCATGAAAACGAGAAAAATATAACCGGCCCACATGCCTCTGTGTATTTCCAAAATGAGCCAAATGCCAAAAACGCTCGTGAAAACGAGAAAATCTATAACCGGGTCACATGCCTCTGGGCACTTCGAAAATGGGCCAAATGCCAAAAACGGTTGAAAAGCACTGAACTAAATAAAAAGTTTCATAATCGAAGTACGTCTGAGGGGAAAATGAAGGATGTTGTTGCACGCCAACCAACATTATGGGCAAACTGTAAGCTATGCAAAGTTAGCTTAGCGCACACACTGACTAAATAGCAGTAGGCTACTGCAAGGATCTTTTTTTACTCCTTCAAAATATGTTACTAAGGCTGGTGTAACCGTTTGTTCGACAATGTCCGCCAAAACTTGTCCGGCGGTTTTGTACATTTGCTAGCGATTTCGCATTCGCGCCGGCGGTTACGCACTTGATAAAATCTTAAAGGGAACAGCGATTGCCATCATCCCCTCCTTCTGGGTCTCAAAAGGCACTTCCGATCAGTGTTCCCTCTAAGATTTTGGTAGGTGCGTAACCGCCGGCGCAAGTGCGAAATTGCTAGCAAATGTACGAAAACCGCCGGACAAGTTTTGGCGGACATTGCTGAACAAACGGTTACACCAGCCTTAGTAGCATATTTTGAAGGAGTAAAAAAAGATACTTGCAGTAGCCAACTGCTATTTAGTAAGTGTATATGCCAAGCTAACTTTGCACAGCTTACAGTTTGCCCATAACGTTGGTTGACGTATGTATAACGGCATCCTTTATTTTCCCTCAGACGTACTTCAATTATGACACTTTCTATTTAGTTTAGTGCTTTTCAACCGTTTTTGGCATTTGGCCCATTTTCGAAAGGCACGGAGGCATGTAGCCCGGTTGTATCTTTCTCTCGTTTTCGTAAGCTTTTTTTGCATTTGTTGGTTTCATAACCGTTTTTGGCATTTGGCCCATTTTCGAAGTGCACTGAGTCATGTGGCCCGGTTATATTTTTCTCGTTTTCATGAGCGACCTCAAAAAAGTTATCAAAGTAAATTTCAGAAGTGTTGTCTAACTAAAAGAAAAAAATAACAACTGAAGAAAAAGTTTTGTAATTTTATTCGATGTGGAGGTAAAATAAAGTACTGGCCCAATGAAGACCATGGTCCACCGATTAAAAATCACTGACGTAGGCCATCATCTCTTGTCACGAATGATTTTTTATTCTATTCTGATCAAGACGCCAGCCTGTGAGTTGTATCTTGTTTGCTATTCTACATCTTCCGCAGCGGGAAGTCGAGTTAACAGTGCATCAAAGACTTTGGAAGTTGACCTAAAAATAAGTTCGAACAACAATTGTATGGGCGTAAGCGCCAGGTTTTCAAATTTGTCAGGGGGACAAGCAAAGCCTTGATGATGCGCTTCCGTGACGTAATAATTAGGTGATTATGTCAGCCCTAAAAAGTTCAAAAATGTCTGCGGCGGCGGCGAAACACCTTGCTATTTTTGTTTAAGAAGTTAATTTAAGTTAAATTTGGCCACTCAAACTCTGTGACCCTTGTGAAAGTAATTTGCAAGCATTTCAGAATGTCTGGTAAACAGTGCATCTAAATAAAATTTATCCTTTTCCGAAGCCTGACATGTGTATGAGAAATATCGCTTTTATGAAATAATGGAATGTTTGGCAGGTTACCACGACTATGACACAAGAACAAAAATTAGTGGCGAACTTCAATTGTTGCTTGATTATGGTAAATAATCTAACGAGTTACATTTTTCAATCGTAATCAATTAAACAGCAGGGTTTTGCAGTTGCTAGTAAACTTTTGATCTAAAATTGGAAAGTATTTGATGGCCAAAGCAACGCAACTTGAAAGAAGAAATCTAAGATTTTTGAGTATGATGCAGTAGTCATTCTATGTGCGTGTTGCTTCATAAAACATATCTCAAAATGCAATGTTAATGATAAAAACGATAAAAACTTTTACCTAAGTCTAGTCAACTAATTTCACTAACTACGCAGGAAAACAAATAGCTCAACGTGCAAGGCAAGGTGAATTTGATCTTATCCATGTTGCTGGTGGTATGGGCTGGAACATCGTGCCTTGCACTTGCACGTTGAGCTCTTTCCACGATTTGCCAGCCCATACCACCAGCAACATGGATAAGATCAAATTCAACTATTCCCTCAAAAATATCCCCATCCCTCCAGAGCTCCTTGCCAGGAAAACAAATAGGTTAATTTTTATGAAGTTTTGTCCCAGATGCCAAAAAAAAAGCGCAACACTATTGTCTGACCAGGTAATGTGACGAAAGTAATGGTAGGTTTGAGACACTTCTGAAACCTGTTTACAGAAACTTCCATGATAGCTGCAATAACATAGCTAGCTATTTTTTTGCTCTTATTAAATGGTAAACGGTCGTCAACCGTTTACCGAATTCATTAAAAGAGGTCGCAAATATTTTTTACGTGAAATTTTATTTTTGCAAAAAGCATTTGAAACCCGACCGAAGCAAAAAAGCAAAGAAATTTATGGACGCGAATATATGCGAGTTTGGTAAACGCAGCTTTTAAGTCTGGCAGAAAAATTGAAATGCCAATATTTGTAACCACACATGAAACTACATGGTTTCACTGAGAGGCACTAACTGCAAAAAATATTAAGGTATATTATTCATATATGACCTCATAGTTTTACTGTGTTTTCGAGGGGGCTGCCCTCCCTGGAAAAAATTTTGGTGACCCTGCCTACTTTACCCAGCGCCACTGTGTACAAGTAAAAGACTGCAATAGCCGCTCGCGCACAATTATTCTTCACAAAAACTTTTTTTACGCATCACACAACTTTTTGTTTCTGCTATTTAATAATTTTTCTTTACACTGGTAAACCACATTAAATACACCTTAATGTTGGATCAAAAGGCAATTTTGAAATGGTACATAGTGAACAGCAATTTTTTTAAATGCCATAAAGTCATAAGCAAATTTTACTACATTACAAATTATCTTTCCAGCAATTAGAAAAAAAGGCTAGAAATTGAAATTGCACTTTTACATTTTTTTCTTCTCCTTTCAAGGCTTTTTTCAATCATGACTGGTAAGCTATCACAGCACATAGCTGTCAGCTACATTTTATTTAAAAAAATTTTGGAGGGGATTTAAAACTAAAATTGGTTAGAAGTCATACTCCTTTTTACTTTCAGTTTTTAAAAATAGCTAGTGAGAGAAGTTTATTTATTTATAGTTTACAAAATGGCATTTTTTGTGCTAAAGTGAAACTGAGAGCTATGCGCTTTTTTATCTTAAGAAGTACGATTGAAATTAGGGTTGAAGCGTAAAGAAAACATAAAGAAGTTAAGCAATTCCAGTTTTAAACTTCCTTCGAAAACTAATGTCTTATGCTAAAGTGAAGTTTGAGAGCTACTTGCTATTACTGCTCTTCAGCTATGTAAGAAATTGGCCGGTTACTTCATGTTACTTCCTTTGGGGTTGATTTGCAATACAAAAGAGGTGTGGTAACGGCGTGCGTGATATTTTAAGTTGCCGTCACTCGCTGTTGCATCACACCAGGGCGATGTTTACGCAAGACGCTGAACTCCCCTAAAAAAGCGGCGGTCCAACCTTTGATTCCAAATTATTGTATACCACGCATTAAACAGATGGTTGAAAATTGCAAAAGTTTTAACAAACGGAAAAAGTTACCAAAAACTGCCGGACTTTTTACGCACTGTTGAATTTTAACTGCGAATTCGCCAGACATAATTTCACAAATTGGCACTTTTTTCACATTTAAAGGGAACACTGCTTCCGACCCTTGCGGGGAGGAAGTATTCGACTGGGTCAAGACCTCCTCCCTCTAAATGATCCTGACATACCTACTCTTCTCCATCGCTCCTCTCATGATCGCTCTTCTCATGACATCTCCTTTGCTCCCTCCTCTCTCACCCTTTCTTGCTCCTGGGAAATGCTTCAAGACCTGGGTTCTGATCACTTACCAATTCTTCTAACTGTCTCTCTCTCTCTGATTTTTCGCCCCAACAAGCACCCCCTTTCCTTCAACTTTCAGAAAGCTCACTGGGATGACTTTGCCTTCTACTTTGATTCTCACTGTCCCTCCACAGAGGAATACTCGTCTGTTTCCCTTTCCTCTGCTGCTGCTCTCTTTACCTCTCTGGCACTGAATGCGGCCAAATCTTCCATTCCTTTTGGCTGCATCAAACACCATCCTAAAGCCTGGTGGTCTGCTGAGATGGAAGGATCGATTAGTGAAAAACGCAAGGATTTTGCTGCCGATTACAGAAGTGATGAAGATTGCCAGGCTTACATCTCCACGTCTCGATGCACCTCGTCAGTCATCGCCAAGGCCAAGGCTGAGGCATGGTCTTTCATCTGGAAGACATCTTCTATTATTCCCATCCACAAGATACGAAAACCTCTTGACTCTCCTGCTTCCTTCCAGCCAATCTCTCTCACCCCCTGCGTATCAAAGCTTTTTGAACGCATCATTCTATCGCATCCACTCTTCTTTCTGAAATCTAATTCCATTCTCTCTCCCCACCAGGCCAGTTTCTGCCATGGACGGTCCACTCTAGATCAAATTTTGTACCTTTCTCAGTCCATTTTGAACAGGTTCAACAAACCCAGGCCGGGTTCTTGGGCGATCCTCTCTACTATTGATTTCTTTTAAAGCTTTCGACTCTGCCTAGCATCCCGTCCTTTTTCTATAAACTCATTTCAGCTGGCCTCACTCCTTGCTTTGCTCATTGGACTCAAATCTTTCCTTTCTGAGAGGTGCACTTGTGTGGTTTTTCAAAATCACAAAAGTCGTTCTTTTTGAGTCAGTTGAGGTGTTTCGCAAGGATCCGTTCTTGGCCATGTACCTTTCTCTTTCTTCATCAATGATCTTCCAGCTTCTCTGCCTTCTTCTGTCAGCTGCTCTCTCTATGCTGACGATCTGGCTATTTGGTCCTCCTCCCCCTCAGTCCTCACTGTGGGAAGCCACACAAGGAGTTCTGATGCGACTGGAGTGGTGTCTTCCTCTCAATGCAAGCAAATGTGAGGCCTCCTTCTTCTCAGTGGATCCCCACCAAGCTAATCTCCAGCCCAACCTCCTCTTACTCAACTCCCACTTCCGTTTCAATCCCACTCCTACCTTTCTTGAGGTCACCTTTGACCGCACACTTTCCTTTTCAAAGCATGTATCTTTGCTAAAGGCCAAGTTTTTCCCATGTCTCAAGGCCTTACGCTGTATCTCTGCTTCCTCACGGGGCCCCTCTAAGGAGTCCCTCTCTCTTCTGTATAAATCTTTTCTCTGGCCTCTTCTCACTTATGCCTCACCCACATGGTTTCCTTCCTTAAGCGCTACCAATATCACCAAATTAGAATGCCTCCACTTAGCGGCTAGTCATGCCATCTCCACCTGCCTCTTGTCCTCCCCTATCCCTCTTCTTCTCTTCGAGGCTTCTTTACCTCCCCTATGAGTCACCCTGACTTATTTTACTCTCTCATCATATGAGCAGGCTCTTCGTCTCCCAACCTCCTTTCCCATTTCAGGTTTGGCCAGACTTGGAGTGAAACCAAGATTCTGCAGATCGTCCTGAAGAGCTTTTGCGTCCACTCAACCACTCATGCTTCCTTTCACTTTTTCTAGAGAGGCTCTTCTTGCTTGCACTCCCTTTCCTCCTTGAAATCTGCCTTCCTTCACTGTGGAGTCCACTCTTTCCTTGTCATGCTCTCACTCTGATCTCCCTCTTTCTTGTCAACATGCACCTCTCGCTCACCTTGACTCTCTCCACCCTCACGATCTGGTACTCTGGACTGACGGCTCTGCTCCTTTTCCTTTTGGCAAAGGCGGCTTTGGCATACTTGCCAACTGCTCTCTCTGTGGCACTGAGGCTAGCCTTTCCTTTTCAGCAGGCCCAGTATGTTCAAGTTTCTCTGCTGAAGCTTACGCAATTCTGCACACTCTTTGCTGGTCTCAGCAGCACCAACAAGTCTGCCACTTCTCTTCTCCTCCTATCTTACTCTTGCTCTGTAATGGCCATACTGTCCTCTGTTTCATCTTTCCTTTTACCTCAATTTCTATGGCAGATCTGGCAGGAACTGTCTTTTTCCTCCTCCTGTCCTATCAGGCTGCAATGGGTCCCTGGACACTCATTTCTCCCAGGGAACAACCTGGCTGATGAGTTGGCCAGACGGGGAACGCTACTTGTACCCTCTGCAATCCCCTGTAGTCTCTCTCCAATCCACTCTAGTCTTTTCTCGGACTGGAAGCATACTGTCTCATCAAAATTCTTTGACACACAGGTTCCCTTGATTTCCACCAAGGAACTTGTGCTCCCTCTTCATATTTGCTGTGTTCTCTCTCGTCCATACAGCCTTCTGTTAAGTTCTTACCTTTCTTGGATTGGCAGAATCGAGAATCCTTCCTGCAGTGTCTGTGGACATTCGTCCCAGGACACCTCTCATCTCATTCTGCACTATCCAGCTACAGACTCTTTGCGTCGCTTGCTCTTTGGTGACTCTTTGTCTCTCTACAACCTATGGTCCAGGCCCTGGGGAGTTGCCCGGATTTTGGGGCTCCATGGTCCTCTTCAATGCCCCCATCCTTTGGAAGGGGTAGGGTAACAACAACAACAACCAAAGGCTCCAAGCTCTAAAATTAAATTCAAAGTTTGCATGTAAAGGATTACAATACTGATTTGCAATTAATTATTCATATGCGCTTATGCTCTCCTTGCACTAAGTCACAAACACAAGTAGAATGTTTAGCTTGGCTCTTACACTGAGCTGCAGTGTAAAGAAGGAGCAATCAGGATAAAAGCCCTTCCCAAGAATACAAATGATTACTTCGGCTTTTTCACCATGCTATCCCTTTAGTGCAGAGTGATAAGCGATATAGCTGCCAACAGTATTTTTAAACAATGCAGAAACTAGTAGAAGACATGCAATGTTGTTCTAACTACTTTGCCATTGAAGCAGTTTACAAACTTTACCGAATAACAAGAGATGGAGATTTTAAATTTAAGGTAGTAAATTCAATAAACAATGACTTGATTACATTAGCAAGCAATAGCAAACAATCACAACTACAAAAATTTTATCTCACAACCTTACTTTTGATTTTCCTTTCATATAAAACAACAAATTTCCGATAAGACGACACCAACGTTCAGTTAACACTGCAAAATAACTTAATGCTAGAACTATGATATTGAAAACACAAGTCTATAGCTGGCTAGGTATACTGAACTAAATGAATACAAAATAAACAGCATTTGGGTGGATCACAAACAGGTTTCAGTAAGCTTTTGACAACTTGGTATGAACTATTGCAAAACCCAGCCTCTAAAGTCGTTCAAATCAGAGCAGCCTTGGTGCCGGTCCCAAGCCTGGATTAATGGGGAGGGTTGTGACAGGAAGGGCATCTGGTGTAAAACCTAGCAAATGTTTTCAATGCGCACCGTATCTGACTTTATACCAGATTGGTCAAGGCCCAGAATAACAACGACTGTTACCAGTGACTGGGCACCAAGGGCCACTGGTGGACATGCTACTTGGATGCAAAGAAGAGGGTTAAAGCAATGGAGAAGGAGAGAAATGAAGGAAGAAAAATAGGAAGATCAAGCTGAGAGTTGCAACATTAAACATTGGAAACATGACCGGCAAAGGAAGAGAAGTGGCAAACCTTATGGAGCAAAGAGGGGTGGACATACTGTGAGTGTAGGAAACTCACTGGAAGGGAGAGAAAGCAAGATGTATAGGTGGATGATATAAAATGTGGTACTGTGGAAGCGGAAACAAAAAGAATGGTGTGGGAATCATATTGAAAAAGGAGCATGTGGACAGGGTAGTGGAATTGTGGAGAGTAACAGACAGGATAATATGCTTGCAGATGGAACTTGATGGTGTTATGTTAAATGTTATCAGTGCATATGTGCTGCAGGTTGGGTGCATATGTAAAAAAAGGAAGCATTTTGGCTGGACCTAGATAAGACAGTGAAAAAGATACCAAAGAATGAAAGAATTGTGGTGGAAGCAGACCTGAATGGGTACGTAGGAGAAGGGAATATTGGTAATGAAGAATGCATGAGCAGACATGAATTGGGGATGAGAAATAACGAAGGACAAGCAGTGGTGGATTTTGCTAAGAGAATGGAACTAGCGATCACTAACACCTACTTTGTAAAGAAACCAGCACACAGTCACCTACGACAGTGGCTGATACAGTTTGCAGGTGGATTATGTTATGGTGAGAAGACGATGGATCAGGGAGGTGGTGGATACAAAGTTTATTGTCAGTGAAAGTGTAGCAAAACAGCACAGAATAGTAGTCAGTGCGATAATCATCTGGACGAAGTGGAGGAAAACACTAAAACCAGTGAAGAGAATAAAATGGTGGAAGCTGAATGACTTGAAGCCAAAAACAAATTTAGAATGGAAGTGATCAAAAGCAGAATATTTCCTGGAAAGAAAGACTGGCAAAGAGTAGCTGAGATGATACGCAGCATAGCCAGAATGGAATTGGGTAAAACATTGGGAAAAATTAGCATGGCAGGTAGACAGGAGACGTGGTGGTGGAACCAGGAACTCCAGGAGAAAGTGAAGGATAAGAGAAAAGCTAAAAAGGCATGGGATACCATCAGAGATGATGCAAGCAAGTTGGCCAATAAAACTGCAAGAAAACAAGCTGAGAAGTGATAAAGACAAGAAACAAGGCATACAAGGAACTGTATGAAAAATTGGAAACAAAGAAGGGACAAAATGAGTTGTTTAAAATAGCAAAGCAGAGAAACAGACAGAGCAAGAATGTACAACAAGTAAGAGTAATTAAGAGTAAAACTGGGGAGATGCTGATGGAAGAACAAGTGAAACAGAGATGGAAGGAGTATTTTGACAACTTACTCAACCAGGAAAACCCTAGAGAGAGAAAAGAAATGAGAACAGGAGAGAAAGGGATGTGGAAGATATCTCTGGAGAAGAAGTCAGGACTGGGTTGAGGAAGATGAAGAAGAAAAAGGCTCAAGGACCTGATGACATACCAGTGGAAGTACGGATCACTTTAGGGAATAAAGGTGTGAAGTTTCTAGTGAACTTCATCAAAAGACTCCTACAAGGGGAAAAGATGCCAGATGAATGGAGGAGGAGCATGCTCGTACCTTTGTACAAAGGCAAAGGAGACATCAAGGAATGTGGAAATTACCGGGGGATCAAGTTGATGAGTCACTGTATGAAACTGTGGCAGAGGGTAACAGAAGCAAGGATAAGGAAGGAGGTAACGATTGGTGAGCAGCAATTTGGGTTCATGCCAGGAAGGAGTACCACCGACATAATCTTCTGTTTGAGGATGCTGTTGGAAAAGTGGACTGAAGGGCAGAAGGCAGTGCATTGTGCCTTTATTGACTTGGAGAAGGCATATGACAGAATACCCAGAGAGGAACTGTGGGAATGCTTACGATTAGCTGTAACATCAGAGTGCTACTTAAGGATTATTTAGGACATGCATGATGGAGCGACAACAACTGTGAGAAGTGCAGCAGGGTTGACTGAGGAAGTCAAGGTAGATGTTGAACTTCACCAAGGCTCAGCTCTCAGCCCATTCCTTTAAATTGCCATCAACATGGACAAGCTGATGGAGGACATCAGGATGGACACACCATGGGAGATGCTGTTTGCACATGACATAGTGCTGTCTAAGCAAAATCATAGGAAGCTATAGGATGATCTGGAGATTTGGAGAAATGCACTGGAAAGAAGAGGCCTGAAAGTAAGCTAAAGCTAGACCGAGTATTTGAATGCTGGGGATGTGAATGATGGAGAAGAGTTGAAGCTGCAAGGAGAAAAGCTAAAGAGATCAAAAAACTTCCAATACCTGGGTTTGACTGTTAGTAGCAATGGAAGATGTGAAGAAGTGAGGAGAAGGATCCAAGCAGGCTGGATGAGTTGGAAGAAGGTGTCTGTGCGACAGAAAGTTATCAGCAAGAGTTAAGGGTAAAATGTACAAAGAGTGTTGTTAGACCAGCCATGCTTTATGGAATGGAAACAGTGGCAGTGACGGAAAGACAGGTGGGAAAAATGGAAGTTGCAGAGTTGAAAATGGTGAGAAGGGCAAGGGGAGTGACAAGAAAGAACAACATAAGAAACAAATACATTAGAGGGACTGCGAATATTGGAAAGTTAGGAAACAAACTTCGGAATGCAAGGCTATGCTGGTAAGGACACGTGAAAAGGAGAGAAGAAAGCTACATGGGAAAAAGAATGATGGAGATGGCAGTGCCAGGTAGAAGGAAAAGAGGAAGGCCAAGGAGAAGATGGATGGATTTGGCAAGAGAAGTCATGGAAAGGGTTAGAGCAAAGAAAGGAGATGAAGTCAATCAAGAGAAATGGAAAATACTTTCGTGCTGTGGCAACTCCAAATAGGGAGAAGCCAAAAGAAGAAGATATAAACTATTGCCATAGCGCAAAAAAATGTGATTATACAGTGTATGCCAAGTTCAAATATTAACGATTATACATGTCTGATACAATGAAAAACTTAAAAAACATGGTATTGAGCAAGTAAAAAATGAATTTTATACGAGTTGGGTTATGTCTTGCAAAATGATTTAGCACTGTAGCACTTTGTAATTCAACAGCCTAAATAAACTAAAACCCAATAAGCAGCAAACCTGAGGCTTATACCATTATGTAAAGAGTTTTGGGGTGAGACTAGGGCTGGTGGCAAAAGTTAGCATTAACAAAGCAAATCTACCTTTGTCTTTTGACTTTTATAATCTACTTTAAAACACTTTTAATTAATGGATATTAAGGCATATAGGCTAACTGCAATCAGTTGAATAAAATACCACTTCCACGACCGGTTTCGTTCCTATTAGAACTCGTCAGGTGGACTCAGGTATTGAATCGACGGTCACATGAATTGCTTCATGAGGTTTATGCCACTCCGCCATCAGTCCTTTCAACTGATGCTGTTAATTTTAAGCTTATATATGGTGCACGCTCACTACAATGAGCTTGATGCGATATATGCTTTTGATTCCCAGCCAAGCCAGTGCCTTTCTTACGTTATAATACAAATTGCAGGACCTGGTGTTAGCCTGTTTAAGATATTACTTTTAATTAATGGATATTAAGGCATATAGGCCAACTACAATCAGTTGAATAAAATACCACTTCCACAACCGGTTTTGTTAATCCTCAGTGTACACCCCTCTCAAGCCTGCATAGTTGGCCTCAACTGCCAAAATGCAGCAAACCCCAATTACTAAAAATATCATGTTGGTGAAAATATTGACTGTGTTGTCATCTATTATTGCGCAACAAGGAAACAAATAAATCATTTTGTTATCAGCCTTGCTTTGAAGCTAGTAACTGTACAAGCATTAACTATTATCTTTGCATTTGCTGATAAGTAGCTTCACATAAACAAAAAACAATTGAGGTTGTTTATGGCACCAGAAATGTAGTTGTTAGGTTTTGCAATATCATGGCAGCCCACCCCCCAGTGTACACTTGCTCCATGAAGAATTAAATTCTGAATCATGGCATTTCAATGCAGCAATACCAACCAATTTGCCACAGAAACACTGAGTGCAATACAGCAAATGTAAAGGTACACATTAATCAAGTACGACAAAATAGCCTGTGGGTGAATTTTGCCATCATCAGCAAAAGAGCCACTTTGTTTAATTAAAAGTGTGAAAAGAGAAACAATTTAGCAACCTATGCATGTGTTTTTTGTGCTTAACTGAAAGCGAGAACTATGTGCTTTTTTATCTTAACAAGCACGATTGAAAGTTAGGGTTAATACGTAAAGAAAACATAAAGATTTTAAGCAAGTTTAGTTTCAAACTTCCCTCGAAAAATGATGTCTTGAGTTAAAACTGAAGTTTGGGAGCTGCTTGCTATTACTGCTCTTTAGCTACGACTGAAATCGGCTGGGAAAAGTAAACAAAAAATTGATTTTACTTCAAGTTAATTGCTGGAGAGATAATTTGTTATACAAAAAAGTGAGGCAAAGACGTGCACGATATTTAAGTCGCCGTCATTAGCTGTTGCGTCACAGCCGTGCAATGTTTGGATGAGACGTTGCACTGCTCTGAAAAAGCATCTGTCCTAACTGGGATTTCTTTTCACTGTTTCCTATGCATTTAACAGTTGGTTAAGATTTTGCTAGCAAAATTGCAAAAATTTTAACAAAATGAAAAAGTTACCAAAAACCGCCGGACTTTTTTTATGCACTGTTGAATTTTAACTGCGAATCCGCCGGACATAATTTCGCAAATTCGCACTTTTTTTGCGTTTAAAGGGAACACTGGTGTACACTGGAAGGGAGTATACAGGGTGGGGGATAGAGACCTGGGGGGGGAATTTTTTTTATTGGTTTTTAAAATTGGTTTTCAAAATTGACCAACCAGAGATGAACAAAAGTCACATGTTTAGTACGTCATTAAGATTGACCAATCACAAATAACTCCATGGCAAAATAGTCTCTGAGGGTAAATTGCCGTCGACGGCAAAATAGCCACTGCCTTTTCAATATTTCTATGAATTTCCATAAAGCTGGATTTCTGAATTTTAGTGTTATTGCTTAATGGCTGTAACCATGGTAGCTGAAGTAAAACCAGCTAACCTAGTTAAGGTAAAAAGCTAGGGTTTTCATTGTTTATAGCATTATGGCCTATTGCAGGGATGGGGAACCTTCTTACTACTGTGAGCTGCATAGAATATAACAGGCAAGCCACAAAAACATTTTAAAACCCAGATTTGATAGAATTTCCGTCACAAATCAGTGGATAACTTTTTTTTGAAGATTAAGTTTAAAATGCAGATTTGATGAAATTTGATTCTAAAATGAGGTGGATGATCTTTGTTTTTGAAGACTGAAATTTTTTACTTTTGACAAAATTTTTGTGCTGGTTGCATTGAATAGTCTTGTGGGCTGCTGGTCCCCCACCCCTGGCCTATTGCATGCAAACCTATGCAACCTACTTCAGTTTTAACTCAAGACATCATTTTTCGAGGGAAGTTTGAAACTAAACTTGCTTAAAATCTTTATGTTTTCTTTACGTATTAACCCTAACTTTCAATCGTGCTTGTTAAGATAAAAAAGCACATAGTTCTCGCTTTCAGTTAAGCACAAAAAACACTATTTTTGAGGAATTGGTTCAGTTTTTGTACTTTACAAATAAATAACCTTCTTTTACTTGCCATTTATAAACACTAAAAATAAAAAAGAATACAACTTCTAACCAATTTAGTATTGAATTCCCTTCAAATACTTTCCAAACTGAGATTGAAAGTTTGCTTGCAATTGCAAAAACATGTTGTTTAATTGATTACGATAAAGAAATGTAAGTTGTCTAATTATTTACCGTAATCAAGCAACAGTTAAAGTTCGCAAGTATTTTTTGTTGTGTCATAGTTGTAATAACCTACCTAACATCACATTACTTCATAAAAGTTCTAGTTCTCATGCTCATGTCGGGCGTCGGCAAAGGATTAATTTTATTTACGCGCATTTTTCATCTGTCATTCCAAAGTGCTTATGAATCACTGTTGCAAAGGCTGTAAAGTTTGTGACCAAATTTAACCACAATTAACTTACTGAAGAAAAATAGCCGGGTATTTCGCCGCCGTCTTATAGCAACCGATAGGCTACCTGTTTGTGAACATTTTGGGGCTGACATAGTCACGCTAATTATTACGTCACCGAAGTGCATTATCACAGTTTTGCCTTTCCTTTCCCTGCAAATTTGTCCAGCGGTTTTCTTACATTTGCTAGCAATTTCGCACTTGTGCCGGCGGTTACGCACTCACTAAAATCTTAGAGGGAACACTGGTGTACACTGCCCCATACATTTACATACCGGGCCTGCCCCTTCAGTGTACACTGCCTTTCTTTTAAAGCCCTGGCCAGCTGAGATTCGAACCCGTAACCATGGTATCTCAAGACCAGCGCTCTATCCACTACACCACAGTGTCACTGGTGTAATTATAGCAGATTTAGCTATATAAACACACGTGAATGATTACGGCAAAATAGCTTCCAAGGGCAAATTGCTGTCGACGATGAAATAGCCACTGCCTATTGAAAAAGCTTGAATCAAATTACAGAAAATGCAAAAATACGGAAATTTATATTACACACAAAATTACAGAATTAAGAAAATTCTTTCTGAGAAAAGGCATTATTTCTAAAAAAGGTATTATTATTAAAAAAAAGGTATTCTGATTTGCAAAAGTACAACTAACTTAAGAGTGGAAATCACTAAAATACATAAATCAACAGAAACTAAAAGTATGACCATTAGTTGTGTAAAAGTAGGTAATTAAATTGAGCTAAAGCATTTTCCAAAATTTTTACATTTTTGTGATTTTCTGTAATTTAGTTAGTGTTTTTCCGCATTTCCCTAAATTTCTGTAATTCCATGTTTTACTGTTGCTCCATTTAGTGACCTTCAGCTGATAATGGCTCTAGTTGTTGAACATGCTGAGCTTATCTAGTCGTAACACCAAACATAATACAGATATTCCAATTAGTAGGCTACATCCATAATGTTCCACAATCTCTGCATCATGAAAGGTTAGAGTTAGGGCTAGTGTTAGGGTTAGTTGATGTTGCAAGACATTGTCATGGACATCACAAAAAAGTGCTATTTTACCACTACTTAATACTATACACTGGTAACATGTCAAAGAATACCTGCTTACATTTTAAGATGGTGAACTGTTTACTAACCATCAGTTTTGTTCCAGAGCTTTCCTTCTTTTTCTCGGAGACACAACAAACCTTCTTTTGTGCATTCAACTGAGGAATCTGTGGCAAGTTGTTTAAGCTCACACGAATTAAATCGCATCGTATTTTTATCACCAATTTAAAGTTGAAAATGTGCCATGCTAAGCTTATCCTGACTGGATAAGACAATTCCTTTACTTTAAAAATTTATAGTCTATTAAAGCTTGGAAGAAAAAAAACAGCCTGGATTAATAACAAAGTGGGGTAATGGTCAGGTCTTGTCCAAAACTTTAGCCTATACACAAATACAGACTGGTCAAAAGTGTGAATTAATTAGGCTACAGATTGAACTTTCTAGTCACAGAACAACCATTACAAAAAAAAGAGTATTAGTTGCCAGATTTATTTCAAAGCTTCCAGCAGGCTGACTGACACAGAGAATTTCTACTAAAAAACAAGTATGGAAAATTGCTAAACAAACTATTTTCCACGACCCATTGTTGAAACAAGATCTGTCATACCAATCATTGAATATTGAATTTAAGGCAGTGGCTATTTTGCCGTCGACAGCAATTTACCCTCAGAGACTATTTTGCCATGAGTTATTTGTGATTGGTCAATCTTAATGACGTACTAAACATGTGACTTTTGGTCGTTTCTGATGGGTCAATTTTGAAAACCAATTAAAAAAATTTTGCCCCCCCAGGTCTCTATCCCCCACCCTGTACACTCCCTTCCAATGTACACTGCCCCATACATTTACATACCGGGCCTGCCCCTTCAGTGTACACTGCCTTTCTTTTACTGCCCTGCCAGCTGAGATTTGAACCCGTAACCATGGTATCTCAAGACCAGCGCTCTATCCACTACACCACAGTGTCACTGGCGTAATTGTAGCAAATACAGCTATATAAACACACGTGAATGACTATGGCAAAATAGATTCCAAGGGCAAATTGCCATTGACGATGAAATAGCCACTGCCTAAATTTAACTATAGCTTCACCACTGCCTTCAGCTGTTATCAACAAATACTAGTAGCTTAAGAGTTTAAGTAGTAGTTTAAGCTATATTTTCTTGTGAACGACTGCAAAATTAGAGGGATATGCTTGTACACCAGGCATTGTACATGTTGTAGAAACTGTGAGAAATGCTGTTGTTCATTCAGTGTAAAATAATACATGGAACAAAATAGTTTTAGTTCAGCCATCATACTGACCAAACTTTTTCATATTTACCTTATATAGTGTTTTAAAATTTTGGCAATTGAGAAAAATCACAGTGTTATTTGATTGATCTTTGATTCTGGCACTTAGATTCAAAATACAGTAGAATTTGCCTAATTCGTCTTCGTTTATTTGGTCAGTTTGCTCAGTTCGTCACATTTTCGTCAGTCCCGGCAAAATTCCTATCTTTTACGTGCATTCCAGATTGTCTAATTCGTCATCGTCTAATTCGTCACTTCGCTGAATTCGTCACCTATCTAAATCCCCGAGAGACCTTTTGTTTGTCTTATTCGTCATTTGCATATTCGATCCAATTCAAAACGTCTGGCCATTCGTTTTGTTTCATTGCTCAGCAATGTCTGCATGTGTTAGCACGCATGTGTGCACGTTTAGACGTGCGTGCGAGTACATACTGTACACGTGCGAGATAGCTTTGACGCGCGAGATTGCGCAACTACAGTTTGGACCGTTAAACTATAGTTGTGCTTTCAGCATTTTATTTCAGTATTATTGTCAGAGCGAAGTTACAGAAAAGCAATGTCAGATAAATGCAACGTCTATTCAATAATAGACGTAACAAACTGCGTTAACAGCAAAACAAGCCCCTTGTATACAAGCCATTATAGAGTTTTCACCTGTTTGCATAATTGGTCAGTTTGTTTAATTCGTCACTTTTTTCTAATCCCCTTTAGGTGACGAATTAGGCAAATTCTACTGTACCACTCTGAGCACTGTTTTTCTGATTAAGAAACTGATGAACAGTTAATAAAAGAGCATTTTCATATTGCTAGTTTCATACGTCACTTTACACTGGAAGATCAACATTCCTTACAACTTTTTGGTGGCATATCTGTAACGTTCTAAGAGAACCCAAGTGGTGATTCTATTAAATAAGCGAGATGGCTTAGCCTCAATAGTAGACTGTGTTGATCTCTGGACCAATGCAGCACAGCTTCAGATGAAAAACCTAAATGAAATACTGTATCTACACTAACTTTTACTCATGACTAGCCAACACAACCAGCACAAGCTAACTCGTTGAAGGCAATGTGTACACAACCTACAACAAAATAATATCATATAATACACAAGCTGGACCAGGTAAACCAATCCAACTAGATTGGGTCTAACATGCACTATAGCATTAAGAAGGGTTAAAGCCACTAACGTTAAAACTCAATCCACCACAACAAATGGGAACTAACGAAATCGCGGACTCAAATAGTCCGCGGACTGTTTCGAGTCTGCAATTTCGTTAGTGCCCAACAAATGAGAGTAATACAAATATACAATTATAAGCTGGTGTAGCAACCTCAGCAGCTTCAACTACAAACCACAAGTAGAAAGTCGCCAACAACACCTGGCTTCACATATGGATCACCAACTACATTCAGTAGCTACCATGATAGAAGTGACTAGTCGCCACATGGAGTGCACTCGTTTTAACTTAGACCAGTGGTTCTCAAACTTTACGTTACCATTGCTCCCTTACAGCACTCTATACTCGGTAGTTATAAATACCGGTAGGCATAATACAGGCATAGTAAGCATAGTAGGCTTAGTACAGGCATAGTACTGTAGTAGGCATAGTACAGGTATAGTAGGCATAGTCCATTACCATTGCTCCCTTACAGCACTCTATACTCGGTAGTTATAAATACCGGTAGGCATAGTACAGGCATAGTACTGTAGTAGGCATAGTACAGGTATAGTAGGCATAGTAAAGGCATAGTACAGGCATAGCACATGCATAGTAGGCATAGTACTGTAGTAGGCATAGTACAGATATAGTAAGCATAGTAAAGGCATAGTACAGGCATAGCACAGGCATAGTTCAGGCATAGTACAGGCATAGTGATAATAACGTGAGCTTTTAATGTGAAATCTCATTGCACCCCCTCAATGCTTAAATCTAAACTCATAAAATTAATTTTTTTTTGAAAAGAAAGAGGTAAAGCTTCTTTATATTGGTGTGACTGGTTTTTGGACAACAACAACATTTATTTTGTTCAAATAAACGTACGAGATTTGAACAGGACAGTGAAAGATCACTAGTGATCATCTAGTCAAACTGCCCTTTCTTGCATCACAATTACTTATAGTATAACAGCAAAAGCGTAAGACACAAAGCAAAAGCATATGTACAGCTAAGCTACAGCAAAACTATGTACATCTGGCCAGAGTAAAACTAGTATCACATAAACATCAGGCCAGAACAGAAGTACCACTACTACTACTTTGTGTAGTAGCTCTATTATGTATATGATTAACGTGGTATCAGAGATTGCAATATTAGTATTGCTTTAATAATAAACTTGAGTAATATTTAGTGAAACTATGCCAAGACAGAGATTTGTTTAAAAGTGGAATTTTGTTCCAAATTTTTACTGCATGGAAATTAAAAGAAGATTGCCCATAACACGCCTCCCCTGCTATCTTTGCACCAGTACTATGTCTACTATGCTTGTACTATGCTTATTTATAACCATCCCTCTATACTTCATCATTGCCCCCCTCTCTCCAGCAATACTAAAAGACTAAAAAATGTACAAACAAATTTAGTACAAATACTTAAATTAGTAGACAAATTATAGTAAATAGTGTTTCTTCAATAAGATGGATGAGCTTGATGATCTTCAATGAGCTTTTTAATATTTGGAGACATTTTGGTCAGGTACAATCGTAAATTTTTCGATAATTCTAACTTTTCAAAAATGCACTATCGCCCCCCAATGGTATCTTTTTCGCCCCCAAGGGGTAAATATCGCCCACTTTGAGAACCACTGACTTGGACTACAGTCAGGTGCCCACTGTTGCACAACGGCAGGCATCTGTAGTCCAAGTTAAAAGGAGTCCACTCCGTGTGGCGACTAGTCACTTCTATCATGATAGCTACTGAACGTAGATGGCGATCCATATGTGAAGCCAGGTGTTGTTGGCGACTTTCTACTTGTGGTTCGTAGTCGAAGCTGCTGAGGTTGCTACACTGGCCTGCAAGACAATGTTCACATTTGAAGGAGAAAGCCCAACATCGCTATCAGGCGTCAGCACTACTGTCATTCTGGCAGAAAAAAGATCCGCTTTTACTGTCAGCCAAACTTGCGATAAAAATTTAGCGGCAGCAAGCACAAGAAAATAGTTCTCTCGTTTGCACGCATCAAATCTATTACCAAGACTTAAAAAAATGTCTAAAAAACCGCAAATTCACAATTGCTAACATAGTGCAAAGCTTCATCGTGGAACCACGATAAATCTCTCGTCAGAATAACTACAAACTCGCGTGATAATTGCCGGATGGTGGGTATGGCTCGCTAAACAAAAAAACCATGAACTAAAAACATGCAGCCAGTCAATGCTAAATTGAATATTTTTACCATTGAGAGATTTCGATATAATCTTGACACTCGACAACGATATTAATTTGCTAACATATTTCAAAACTTCATGGTGGGACCGCCATGAACCGCTCATCAGAATAACTATACGCGCAAATAACAAAATAAACTATATGCGCCCGGTGATTGTCACACGAGTTGGTAGAACTTATTCTGGTGAGTGGTTAATGTAGGGTGACCATACTTCCTCTTTTTGGAGGACATGTCCTCTTTTTGGTAAAAAGTAATTGGTCCTCCGAGGATGTTTATGCCTTTTTTGTCCTTGTCACGGATCGAACACTTCTTAAATTTTTATTTTGGCAAATGTGCTGTTTGCTCGAATTCAATGCTTGATTTTCACTCTGCTGGAGACCTTTAGTTTATGTGGTCCAAAACTGTCTGCCAGCTGTTGGATATTTGTTTTTAACTATAAAGAAAAACCGAATGTGCTAATTAACTATTTCGCCGTTTGTCTGTTCGCTTTGTTTTAGGAGTATTTATTTGCACAAAGACGAACCCCCGTAACTGCCTTCATCAAATTTGGACATACGTAACAATTGAATGCTTTGTTCTGCCACCAGACAATCTAATCGTGTCTTTACTTTTCGCTCTACGCACCACTTAATTTCGAAACTGTGATCCTACTGTTTAACTTGCGAAATGTGACAATTGGAATCTATAGAACAAGATCTGAGAAATTCCGGCTTGATTATTCTAGAAAATTTACTACACGTGGCCTGTATCGTGAATTTTGATTGGCTGTTGCTACCGTATATAAGGCCTAAGAGCGTAGTTCTTCGGTTCTGTAAAAAGTTTGAACCAGAGGAAATAACAGTGTTTTGCTGCTGACGACAATCTTGAAAATTAATAATTTGCGTGGGACCTCAAATAGTTCAGTAAGTTTGTATGTATCTTGCATGTACTTAGTAAGTTTGAATGTGAATTGTTGGCTTTGCGACGTAGTATTTGTAAATTTTCCATCACAACATATGTTACACCGTCGCAACGCCGTTTTTTGATCTTCGAATTTGCATCGAAATCCCTATTTTTAATATGTCTACATTATGAAGTTAGTTAAGTGTTTATCGTAGCTGTTTGTTTACACTTGCATTGTGTTTTAGAAAACCTGTCGCCCTATCAAATATACCATGTGGCCATTTTGGATATCGGAGCTGTAATAAAATTTCGTATCTCAACATCATCACTTTGTGGACACTTGATTTAGCGACTGAGTTTGCGGCTATTTGTCGTGAATTTCCCTATCTCAAACCATATAGCCTGAGCAGCAGCTATATGTAAGTTTTTGAACTCTTTGGAAAGCTAATCTTGAACATTGAATACTTCTTCGTGAACAAAATTGGTTGCTGTTCCCCCCCCCCCCCCAGTTCTCTTGTTCTTGAATCTGCGACGTCATATAATGGCTTCTGCAATGCAAAAGGAAGATCTTGCCCAAACTGCACTAACCCAATCAACCCCAGAGGATGAACCGAAGAAAAGTATGTCGCCTGCAGCACCAACGCCTTCAACAACCAAGGATCGAGTCGACAAAAATGACGAACGAAGTGAGCGTTCCAACAAATCAGCTTACAAGTCAAAGGCGCCCAAAAGCGAAATCCTGACTCGATCCAAATCAAAGAAGATGGCTGGCTCTTCGACATTTCCTTCGGTCGCACCATCATCCCACCACTCAAGTACCTCCTGGCGTTCAACGTCAAGCCGGAGCAATTGGTCGAGATCATCTACAAGCAGCGCAAGGGCTCGCAAGGCAGCATTGGAAGCCAGAATCAAGTCGCAGAAACACATTGACGAATTGAAGCAGCAACAAATGCAGCAGCGCCTTCGCCTGGAAGAAAAACAGCTTACCCAAAAACGCCGGGCAGAGGACCAAAGACGTCATGAAGAGGAAAGAGAGTTTCAACTGATGAAAGAAAGAAAGCATCAAGACATGATCTTCCAACAACAATTGGAACATGCTCATTTACAAGCCGAATTGGATCAGGTCGATGCGGAGCTAAGTAGTGAACTTTCTAATATTGGTTGTGCGGATAAACGTAAATGTGATACTAATGTGCTAACATTTGTTGCTAACGATAACGTCCCCCATGACCACCCCGAACAAAGTAAATCTACAGTGGTTGATATGGTCGGAAACAATGCGGACGCCGCAATAAATATACCTAGCACTGCTAATGCCTCAAATAAGGCACTCACCAATTTGCATGATAATCGTGTGAAAAGTGACGTAATTAAATCAGGCCTCACTAGGAATGCTCGTAGTGGCATGCTCACTGATATTAATAAGCCCATGGATTTGAAACCTAAATTTGAAGTGCCGCTCGTGAAAACCGTGCCTGATAACGAATCTTTAATTTTAAGACCTGTGGTTGACGTGTCGAGTTCCGTTTCCGTACCAGTGGCAGTGCCTTGTACTTCGCCTAAAGTTAATAGCGATGCTAACGTAAATTGTGCTAAAATGGTCTCAAACCTTAACCCATATAGTAAGCCGTTTGAAACTAAGACATTGTATGTCCCTAAGGCTTCTAATACTAACGTGCTTGGTTCTAATGGTACTGGGAATACTAGAGTAATGTCTCAATTTAATTGTGATGCGTCAATACACCCAGAGGTTTACGTGCCCACACAAAGCGCTATGCAGACACCTACCTTGTCCGACAATGCTAATCCTATTAATCCAGCTAATGTTTTGGCACATTCCGACGATTCCCAACATAACTCATATTTTACTAAATTACCTACCCTTAAGGTAGAACCTCCGTTTTTCAATGGTAACCCAGCTGACTATTTTAGCTTCATTAAGGCCTTCGACGTCTTGATTGATCAGCAACTGACCGACTCGAATAGAAAGCTGTTCTTTTTGTTGCACTACACTAAGGATATAGCGCACTCTCTGATTAAGGGGTGTCAACATATGCAAACAGCAGAACGAGGTTATCAGGAAGCAAGAGGGTTGTTGCAGTCGTATTTTGGTCAGAGGCATAAGGTCATTGAAGCGTGCATTAGACCTATTGTTAAAGGACCAGCGCTTAGCGAGAATGACCATAGAAGCCTGATTAAGTTTTCAGCGGATTTTACCTCTTGTCTGATAACTCTGCAAGGAATGGATTGCTTGAATCGGATGGACAACATGGATATGGTGACAAAAATTATGAATCGCCTGCCGCAACCCTGGATACCTGCCTGGAACCACGAGGTGGACCAAATATTGCACAAACAACACCGAGATATTAGTATCAATGATCTCGGTGATTTTGTGCGACAGAAGACTCGAGAGAGCACCAATCTTTCTCAAATACCCACCTCCTCCAAGTCGTACAGTAGTCAGGAAAACAGTACCAGCCGAAAAACGAAGAACTTTTCCACACAAGTAAAGAACAGCAAGGACACACACGCAGCCAAGTGTCTCATGTGTGAAAAGGAGCACTTCCTAAACCAATGCAAAAGGTTCCGAGACCTTAACTACCACGAGAGGATAGAGTTTGTCAGTCAACGCAAACTCTGCAGAGCCTGCCTAAAGGAAGGCCACTTTGCTAAGTTCTGCCGCCGCAAAAATGAGGCTTGCAAAAAGCGTGATTGTAAGCAGTTTCACACAACACTGCTGCATCCACCAGACGAAGATGAATCAAATCCTGCTAGCAAGCCCGTAAAGGATGGTGAGAACGAGAGTTCCAAGACACCTAAGCAAGTGGTTAAAAATGGACTCATCAATCTGCCGCAGATGGAACAAAGCCTGCTACCCGTAGTACCGGTGAAGATACGAAGAAAAGGGTCTGCTGAGTTAGTTATCACCAAGGCTTTGTTGGACACTGGCAGCACACACTCCTTTGTCACTGAAGATCTTAGAAAAAAGCTAAAGATAGAAGACTGTGAGGAGGTCGGAATTCGCACCATCACGCTCAATAAAGATCAAGGACATCAAAAAACAAAGATTGTGTCTAATCTGGAAGTGACTGACATGGACGAAATTTGCTGCATTCCACTGAGCTCACTTTACTCCTGCAAGAAACTGCCAGTTAACCATAAGGACATCCCAACTCAAGCTCATGCAGACCAGTACGCTGAATTTGAAGATGTCTACATCCCGGAAGTGAAATGCAAAGTTGGTCTATTAATTGGCAATAACAATCGAATGGTGATGCAACCGCAAGAGGTCATAAGAGAACCGTTTGGCAGCTATGCGATTCGTACACCTGTGGGATGGACATTGAATTGCGCAGGCGGTCGTTCGGATCACGTGACTAGCCTTTTTGTCAGGTCCTCATTCGACAGTCAGAACCACCCTATGTGCTCTCTCTGCACCGATATCATGGATTCCTTGGTAAACGGAAAGGAAGAGATGTCAGTCGATCAACAGCGATTCATGAAAGCCGTCAATGAATCTACCAAACAACTGGAGGATCACCATTACGAAATCGGACTCCCGATCAAGTATCCAAATCTCAAGCTACAAAACAACCGAGTTCAAGCACTGCAGAGAGCGAGTCATCTGAGGAAGAAATTCAGCAGGAATGATGGATTCTACAATGACTACAAAAGGTTCGTTAGCGACATGATAGACCAAGGTTACTGTGAGAGGGTTGAGAAGCCAGGGCCCGAAGGTAGAACATGGTTCTTACCGCATCACGGAGTTTACCACCCTGAAAAGCCAGGTAAGATCAGAGTGGTTTTCGACTGCTCAGCTCAGTTTAATGGGGTTAGTTTAAATGGTAACTTATTGCAGGGACCGGACCTCACAAATAGCTTACTGGGCGTTTTGATGAGATTTAGAAGGGAGCTAGTGGCAGTTCAGGCTGACATCAAGGCCATGTTCCATCAGGTAAGAATCCCGGTTGAAGATAGAGACCTGCTTCGTTTTATCTGGTGGAAAGATGGAAATATAGATGAAGAAATTGAAGAGTACAGAATGACCGTGTACCCTTTCGGAACCGTGAGTTCACCTAGCTGTGCCAATTTTGCTTTGAAGCGTGCAGCTTCCGATCACAAGCAAGAATTTGACAAGAGAACTGTGGAAACAGTGAAGCGCGACTTCTACGTTGATGACTGCTTAACTTCAGCTCCCACGGTCGAAACAGCCATTAAACTGGTACATGAGCTTCGCGATCTGTTGGATAAAGGAGGTTTTTGCTTGAACAAATGGATAAGCAGTAGTCGAGAGGTCATGGGTTCGATCCCTAAGTCAGAGTGGTCTAAGGAAGCTTTAGATTTGGATTTAGCTAGTGATGAGCTACCCACAGAAAGAGCTTTAGGCCTGCAATGGAACGTGGAAAAAGATTCATTGACATTTAAGGTTCAAAGAAGAGACAGGCCATGTACTAGAAGAGGGATTCTGTCAATGATAAACTCTGTGTTTGACCCACTGGGTTTTGGAGCAGTGGCAGTTTTACCCATAAAAGTATTGCTACAAAAACTTTGCCGTGACAAGTTGGGCTGGGATGACCCGATTCCCCCAAATGAAAAGGGGAAGTGGTTAAATTGGCTCGAGCAACTCCCTAAATTGAAGCTCTTCACATTGCCAAGATGTTTCAAGCCTCCCAAATTTGGCAATATCGTTCACGCACAACTACATCACTTCGCAGACGCATCAGAGGGAGCATATGGATCGGCCACTTACTTGAGGATGATCAACAAAAACGGTGAAATCCACTGCTCCCTCATTTTTGGAAAAGGTCGACTAGCCCCTCTGAAACCACTAACCATTCCAAGATTGGAACTATGCGCTGCAGTGGTGGCCTCCCAGAATGACTTGATGATTCGCAGAGAACTACAAATGCCAGAGTTGGAAGTCCAATCCGTTTTCTGGACAGATAGCGTGACTGTTCTATGCTATCTAAACAATGAAAGCAAGTGCTTCCACACCTTCGTGGCCAATCGAATTCAGAGAATCAAGAACGTGTGTGACCCCTCACAGTGGCATTATGTTCCCTCCAAAGATAACCCAGCCGATCTACTTACACGTGGACTGACCATCGACGAATTTTTAAAATGTAATCGGTGGAAAATTGGACCAGCTTTTTTGTGGCAGCCACCTAATTACTGGCCTACAATTCCTCAAAATCCTACCACACCAGAGTTTACAAGCGATCCGGAAGTAAGAAGAGACCAAACCCTTATTTATGCCGTAAAGGTGCAACCAGACATCAGCCTTTTGGATGGACTATGCAGGAACTACTCAAGCTGGCATAAAATAAAGCGAGTTTGCGCTCAGGTGATTCGTTGCAAAAACATTTGGCTTGGTCGATCGCATTTAAATGTGAAGGATCTTCTGAGTCTTGAAGAGATTCAGGAGGCGGAGTACCTAATTTTCCGACACTTGCAGCGGCGATACTATGGAAAAGAGATCGAGAAGTTGCAAAGAGGTGAACAAATTTCATCTTCAAGCTCATTGCGCAATTTGGATCCGTACTTGGAACATGGAATGCTAAGAGTTGGTGGGCGACTACAAAAGTCAAGTCTTCCACATGACAACAAGCATCAGATCATTCTGCCTAAGTGTTATGAGAGTGAGCTTATGATCAGAGAGCAACACGAAAGACTAGGCCACACGGGACGCCTACACGTCATTGCTAAGCTAAGGGAAAGGTTTTGGATAGTAAGTGTTAACTCTGTGGCGCGCTCTGTGCTGTCCAAGTGCGTAAAGTGTCGCAAGATTCGAGGACAGGCACTTACACAAAAAATGGCTAATTTACCCGAGGAAAGACTTATTCCTGATAAACCTCCCTTTCTCCTGTGTTGGAGTGGATTTTTTTGGAACATTTTTGGTGAGGCAGGGCCGATCTAAACTAAAGAGGTATGGAGTACTGTTTACCTGCTTCACCACCAGGGCAGTACACATCGAAGTGGCATATAGCCTGGAAACCAGCTCGTTCATTCAAAGCCTGAGACGTTTCATTGCACGCAGAGGCCAGGTCGCGGAACTTTGGTCTGACAACGGGACTAATTTCGTGGGGGCCCAACGGGAACTTACCCAAGCCATTGATGATTGGAATCAAGCCCAGATAAATGATTTCCTTTTGCAACGCAACATCAAATGGAAGTTTAATGTGCCCAGAGCATCTCACCATGGTGGTGTTTGGGAGCGACTCATTCGCTCTACTCGAAAAATTTTGACTGGCATATGCAACGAACAAATTTTAACTGACGAGAGTTTACTCACCCTCTTGTGCGAGGTCGAAGGCATAATAAACAGTCGACCTCTCACCACTTTAACGGATGACCCTCGAGACTTAAATGTATTAACAGCTAATCATTTGCTCCTCTTAAAAGAACAAGTTTCCCTACCTCCTGGTAACTTTTCAGAAAAGGACAATTTTGCTAGGAGACGTTGGAGACAAGTGCAGTATCTTGCAGATATATTTTGGAAACGTTGGACTAGAGAATATTTGCCATTGTTGCAAAAGCGCTCTAAGTGGGTCAACACTTCACGCAATGTCACAAATGGGGACATAGTTCTTATAATGGATAACTCACCTCGTAGCTCTTGGGTCATGGGCCGAGTAATCGAAACCTTTCCAGACAAACAGGGTCTGATTAGAAGCGCCAAAATACAAACCCAGTTTTCTGTGTGTGTTCGTCCAATTTCTAAGATGTGCGCATTGCTTGAATGTGATAGTGTATGATTCTTATGTAAATTAAATTGTATTTTTGGTGTACATTTTTGCGCCTTTGTGTTAAGCCTTGTGACCCCTCATCGGCTTAAGGGGGGCGGTGTGTCACGGATCGAACACTTCTTAAATTTTTATTTTGGCAAATGTGCTGTTTGCTCGAATTCAATGCTTGATTTTCACTCTGCTGGAGACCTTTAGTTTATGTGGTCCAAAACTGTCTGCCAGCTGTTGGATATTTGTTTTTAACTATAAAGAAAAACCGAATGTGCTAATTAACTATTTCGCCGTTTGTCTGTTCGCTTTGTTTTAGGAGTATTTATTTGCACAAAGACGAACCCCCGTAACTGCCTTCATCAAATTTGGACATACGTAACAATTGAATGCTTTGTTCTGCCACCAGACAATCTAATCGTGTCTTTACTTTTCGCTCTACGCACCACTTAATTTCGAAACTGTGATCCTACTGTTTAACTTGCGAAATGTGACAATTGGAATCTATAGAACAAGATCTGAGAAATTCCGGCTTGATTATTCTAGAAAATTTACTACACGTGGCCTGTATCGTGAATTTTGATTGGCTGTTGCTACCGTATATAAGGCCTAAGAGCGTAGTTCTTCGGTTCTGTAAAAAGTTTGAACCAGAGGAAATAACAGTGTTTTGCTGCTGACGACAATCTTGAAAATTAATAATTTGCGTGGGACCTCAAATAGTTCAGTAAGTTTGTATGTATCTTGCATGTACTTAGTAAGTTTGAATGTGAATTGTTGGCTTTGCGACGTAGTATTTGTAAATTTTCCATCACAACATATGTTACACCGTCGCAACGCCGTTTTTTGATCTTCGAATTTGCATCGAAATCCCTATTTTTAATATGTCTACATTATGAAGTTAGTTAAGTGTTTATCGTAGCTGTTTGTTTACACTTGCATTGTGTTTTAGAAAACCTGTCGCCCTATCAAATATACCATGTGGCCATTTTGGATATCGGAGCTGTAATAAAATTTCGTATCTCAACATCATCACTTTGTGGACACTTGATTTAGCGACTGAGTTTGCGGCTATTTGTCGTGAATTTCCCTATCTCAAACCATATAGCCTGAGCAGCAGCTATAGTCCTCCTTTTCAATAAAAACTAATTTGGTCATCCAAAGTCGTTTAAAAATTCCCTTTATACGTTTACCCTGTGATTAAAAATTATGTCACTGCATATTAGTTCAAGTGATAATAAGTTTAACTGGTAAGGGATCATAAAAGGAAGTTTCCTAATGGTCTACTTCAGGTTGACTGTTGCTTTAGGTTTGAAAGAGTAAGATTACATGGAAAACGGTACAAGTACCGGTGAGTTTCCAAACTGCATTTCTTGTATTTTACACAGCGGAAATACGGAGATAAATTTTGCTTTGTTGTTCTGATCGATTGACCTAATTTCAAAGAAACCATTTCGGTACTGGTACATATTTATTTTAGTTAAAAAAATCAAACAATATTTCAGTTCAACTGTTTACAATTATCATTGCTGTGATTCTTGAAAAACAAAACAAAAAGCTAAAAAATAAATGCGGTATGCCAACAAAAAAATCAAAGTTTACTGATGAACTTCAACAGAAGTATCCATTTTTTAGAAAAGGACGAGAGGAGTTCGAAGCAGAATGCATTACTTGTGGCTACGGAACTTTTGTTTCTGTAGCAAATAAAGGCAAACTTAGCCTAGACATGCATGTAGACAGTTCAAAGCATAAAAAAGCTTTCCGATTTACATTTTTTTGTTCATTGGCATAATAAATTTAAAAAATAAACTGCTGTATTTGTACTAATTATCAAAATATAATTATCAAAAGCGGTCAGTGTCCAACAAATGTCCAGAAAAATTTTCCCAGCTTTGCAGTGTCGGAACCACTTACTTGGATTGTTTGCTCGTTAATAATTTATCCGATGTTTTGTTTAAATTCATTCATGCGTTAATTTTGTATTTTACCTCTAAGTTGCGTTACATCACCTCACTTTAATTTACCTTTCTGATTATTTTGCCTTTTTAATCACTTCGCAGTTTTTGTGCACCGTCGGCAAATTAGTAGGTGATGTAGTTTAGTTTTGCATTTTTTTAATCAATTGGAAATTTGCGTCGTTTGAGCTTGGAAACAATTTTGGACATTCAAGTTTTTCTTAAAGTTTGTAGTTAGCAAAGAGTTTAATAAAAATTGTTTTAAAACTAATTTTGTGGTTTTTTGTCTACTCGGAGTCTTAAGATAGTAAACCGCTACAGCAGAACAACTTGTAGAGCTGATAATAATTATTATCAAAAAATGTCCTCCTTTTTGGTAATGAAAATAAGGTTACCCTAGGTTAATGGCAGTCCCACGGTGACACTTTGCAATATGTTAGAAATTGTGTATTTGCGTTTTTTTTTTGTTTTTTTGAAACAGTTTTTTGAAAGTCTTTGTACCGTAATAGATTTGATGCGTGCAAACAAGACAGCATTTTTCTTATACTTGCTGTCGCTAAATTTTTATCGCGAGTTTGCCTCAGAGTAAAAGCGGACCTTTTTTCTGCCAGAATGACAGTAGTGCGTTAGCTACGTAGTTTTGGAAATGTCAGTGAATTCCAACAGAGCGTCGTTATGACTCAACGTTACAGCGAAAGAGCTGTACAAAGAGCCAAAATCAATAGATGCCGTCTCTGAAAGAGCCTTTACACGACTTTACTTCAAACTTTCGCACTATTCCGACCGTGGTTAGGTTGCTGACCTTTTTTTCGGAAATCACTCGTCATCACGACAAAAGGGTGACCTGTTTTTTCTCGTAGATCATTTCAAAGACGATACTAACTTGTGTGGCCTTCCACCGGGCATTGAATTTAACACGATGCTCTCAGTTTACGCATCACTATGCTCAATCACCGAACACAAAACATGAGTCAAAAGAGCCGCAGTCCGCAACCTAAAGAGCCGCATGCGGAACGCGAGCCGCCGTTCCGTCACCTTGGTTATGGATGCACTGCATAAAATGAACGCAGAAACTTTGTGAAACCGTTGGTTGTTTTTTTTGAGCAAATCCAGTTGCTAAGCATGCCTATGCTTAAAACAGGGCAAGCAAGACGTAGCCAGGGACTCGAGAAACTTTGGGGAAAATATGGGGGCTATACGCAACCTGCTATGATGTTTGTTTAAATGGATATGATTTTGGAACGAAAATTGGCTACGTAAAAAAATGGTTATCGTTTTATAACTGTTTTCATTACTAGTAATTGGGTTTAGCAAGCGCAGCCGTCTGATCTCATATTCTTAGCTTTAACAGTAATGACGAAGCCATGCAATAGCAATAATTTAACTGCGAGTGCTTCACTTCTGGTTAATATTTTCTTCCCTATCTGCGTTCATGCCAAAACGAAGCAACATACGCGCAGCCAGAGGCTTTTACTCATACAGATCCGCCAACAGTTGCAAAAAAATTCTAAGTAATAGGCCTAATATTTAATAGATCATCCCTGAAAATACATATCATTCACCATAACGCCTTCTCAGAGCTCTGACATGCTTTCAAGCTCTTGTCAAATTCAACGGATAAGTTTGTTTAGTCTAAAGATGTCTACGCTGACAACAGGGCAAATAAGACGTTGCCAGGGACTCGTCAAACTCGGAGATATGTAGCGGCTATGGGCAACCCGGCATAATGTATTTTTATTTGATTCCCTTTCAAAAAACATAAGTTTTTCATTACTGCTCTCACAACTATCCATTGGGTGAAGCCGGCTTGGTCAGCTGAAGCGATATTCCCACTCTCAACATTATTGATGAGGACCCTGCCTGCGACGTGGCAAGAGCCAGCTGGTTTATTAGAAAAATTCAGTGGGTTTCCTGTGGTTAATAGAGCCAGCTTCTCTGATATTATTGCCTGTATGTCAAAAATGATTTTACTGGTAGCAATTTGAAAAGAGTTGTTTAGTGTTTTGTTACCAATTGATTTCCATATCTATCTGTTATATCTGTAACTTGTTTTGTTACAGAAAATGCACTTTCGCATACAAACAATTTTACGTTGTTGTTATTGCTACTAGCAATACACCGTTGAACGTAGCAATGAAAATATATTTAACAAGTTTAAATATTTTCGACGCTACATATCACCCTTTGTTGTTGTTGTTGTTGTTTTTACCCAACCTCTTCCGTGGGATGGGGGCATGGCGGAAGACCATGAAGCCACAGAAGCTGGGCAACTCCTCAAGGCCTGGACCAGAGGTCGTAAAGAGACGAGGAGTCGCCAAAGAGTGAGCGGCGCAAAGAGTCCGTAGCTCGACAGTGCAGAATGAGAAGATGAGAGGTGACCTGGGACGAACGTCCGCAGCCGCTGCAAGAAGGGCTCTCGATTCTGCCAATCCTGAAGAGATAAGAGCTTAACAGAAGGCTGTGTCCGTTGCAGCGTAGACGCGAGAGAACACTGCGAGATGACGAGGGGGCACAAGTTTCTCGGTGGAAATCGAGGGAACCTGTGTGTCAAAGAATTTTGATGAGACAGTACGCCTCCAGTCCGAGAAAAGACGAGAGTGGACACGAGAGATAAGAGGAGAGAGACAACAGGGGATTGCGGAGGGCGCAAGTAGCGCTCCCCGTCTGGCCAGCTCATCAGCGGCGTCGTTCCCCGGGAGAAACGAGTGTTCGGGGATCCATTGTAGCCTGATAAAAATGGAGGAGTAAGAAGACAGTTCCTGCCAGATCTGCCACAGAGTTCAAGGTAAAAGGAAAGATGGAGGAGAGAACAGGGAGGTGAGAGCAGAGCGAGAGTCAGATAGGAGGAGAAGAGAAGAGAAATGGCAGACTTGTTGGTGTTGCCGAGACCAGCAAAGAGCATACAGACAGGCGCAGGCTTCAGCGGAAAAACTTGAGCATACTGGGCCTGCTGAAAAGGAAAGAGTGGACTCAGCGCCACAGAGAGAGCAGTTGGCAAGTACGCCAAAGCCGTCTTTGCCAAAAGGACCTATCGCCCTCGTCAGGACCTACATAAAAATGTTTAGAGTGTTAGAAGTTTCGTTGAACTTCTTCTTCTGAACGTTAAACGAAAACGCAAAAACACAAATTAACTTGAAAATGTCTTTGTCCGTCAAGTCTACATCGACTTCTGGTGACTGCATGAGCTATGTTCATGAATCTTATGTTCATGAAGTGTTCTTGGCAAAATACCGCAGTGGTTTGCCATTGCCTTTTGCGGGCCATTCAAGGCATCTGGGCCACCTGTCTTCCACATAAAGGCTGGGGCGTTCCGTTAAGTGTCTTGCCCAATGACACAACAAGCGAATTTGCCGGCTTGTTCTCCACCACCGCCTCCAAATGCCGAGCGCCAGGAAGGGAAGCCGTGTATACCATTTTTTAAAGTCTTTTGGTATGACTCGACAAGGGGAACGAACCCCGGGTCTACCGACTGCGAAGCAGACGCTCTAACTACAACACCATCGAGTCGGTAACTTGAAAATGGTCATAATAAAAAACAGCAAAATTTCATTCTGCAGTCTCAGTAATTGTCTAGTTCAGTGGTTCTCAACGGGGCAATATCGCCCCCCAGTGGTCGAATGTTCAGCTGAGGGTAGCGATAAACTGCCACAAACACGGCTACTAATTTTTTAACTAAAATTAGTTGACAAATATCAATTGCGCAAAATATGTTCCGATAGTGCTGCAAGCACTAGCACCCTCAGTGGCCAAGAACTGCGTAGCCAGTGCCTGCTATGCAGTTTTTTATGGGCACGCGCATATAGTTGCGTTTGTTTGTTCTGCACCGTCGATGACAAAAGATGTTGTTGCTGTCTTGGCTTCATCTTTCACCCTACCCTCCTTTGTGATTTGTTTTTCATTCTCCTTTCTTTTATCTGCTGAACTCTTATTCCCTCTCTTCTTTGTGTTTTCGATGTTCACTGATCAAGTTATTACAAGTACATTAAGTAAGTTTTGGACATGAATAAGAAAGACATTATTTTTCTTATAAATTGGTACAGTTTTATATCGTTTTGTACACTTTGAAAAGAACACATTGAGAACTGAAACATAAAATCTAGCGCTAAGCCTGATGTAGCTGATTGGTAGTGCTTTTGCAGCTGCCTAAGTAAGGGTATTGTTAGAAACAAACAATTGCTTTTTTCATTATAAATATAGTATTTCACGCCTGCTTGCAGATTAATCCAGCATGGCAGTCACGTGATCTGACAGCCTTGTTTCATTATCTCGCGCCTGTTTGTAGAGTAATCCAGCGTGGCAATCACTTGATTGATCGCCTTGTTTTGTCTTTTCTGATGGGGAGGAAGGAGTAAAAGCTTGTTAGATAGGCTCGGTTAATTTGTATAAATAAGCTAGCTGCCTTGAGTATTAATGACTCACAGGCTGTTTGACTGATGTGTTGAGCATGCTAAGTAATTTCATTTATTTGTGCGTTTGAACCTGATAATAAAGCCATTTAGTCAAACTTTTGTAGTGATTATCTAAGGCCTTTAGTAATGATTCAAGGCCTTGTTGATTATTTAAGGCTCAGACAAAATGAAAGTGGATTGACTGCATCTTATGAGATAGCCCAAATAATAGCAAAAACTGAGAGCGCGCATACAGTTGCTGAAAATCTTATTGAGCTTTCCTTAGAAATTGTCATGAAAACTAAGTTACAGCAAGATTCAGTGCATGTTTTTAAAGCATTACCATTAAGCGATGACTCAATCCGAAGAAGAATCGACGAAATGTTATCAGATGTAGAAAGCCAACTAGTAAAAATTGAAAACCTGTAAATTCTCGATTTAACTCGACGAGTCAACGGTAAGTGATAACGGATCAAGTGCGTAAATTTCCCCATGTGGGGAAATTTATGCACTTGGGCAGTGGCTATTTTACACTCCCAGTGTACACTGCCCCGTACATTTACATACCAGGCCTGCCCCTTCAGTGTACACTGCCTTTTAATGCCCTACCAGCTGAGATTCGAACCTGCAACCATGGTATTTCTACTGTTCTATTGTTCTTAAGAATAAACTTGATAACTAACTGGGGAAAATTTTGCACTTGTTCCGTGATAACAGAGCTATTCTTATGGCGTATGTTCGTTTTATAGATGATAGTTACGAACTTTGTGAAGAGATGTTGTTTGCAAAATTATTAGAAACTTATACGATTGGATAATTCATTTTGAAGCTACAAGATCTTGGTTTGAGGAGAATGAAATATCATTTAGAAACCTGGTATCCTGCGCAACGGGTGGTGCTCCATCCATGCTTGGCAAGCAGAATGGCTTTATTGCTCATATGGAGGAATTATGTCCTTCAATCCCTGCAGTTCATTGTGTGGTAAATTGGCATCATTTTGTTGCTAAAAAAATCAGTTTTGATCTTTATAAATTAGTTAGAGTAGTTATTCAGACTGTAAATAAAATATAGTCGCACAATAAATATGATAGATTTTTTCGAAAGTTTTGCGTTGATACTAAACGAGAGCACGTAAGCATTCTCGACAGAGAAGTCCGTTGGTTTTCGAAAGGAAACTGCCTGGCAAGATTTGTGAAGTTATTTGAAACAATTTCTTAGAAAATTTAGACGAAAACAATTTCGCAAAAGAATCAAACTCTACAAGTGCGACATTTCTTCTTAGCTTAGATTTTTCTTAAGATCAATGAAGTGGTTAGAGCGTCCATGAAGTAGTTTGACCGACACAACCGCGCAGTGATTAGAGCTCCGCTTTGTAGTCGGTAGACCCGGGGTTCATTCCCCTTGTCGAGTCATACCAAACGACGTTAAAAAATGGTATCTATAGCTTCCCTGCTTGGCGCTCGGCATTTATGGGAGGTTCTGGAGAACAAGCCGGCAAGTTCGCTTGTTGTGTCGTTGGGCAAGGCACTTAACGGGACGCCTCCACCTTTATGTGGAAGACAGGTGGCTCAGACACCTCGGAAATAGCAACTCCCAAGCGAGTGCAGACATACCGTCCAAAACATAGCGATACAATTCGCTTTCTCGTGAATGGAGGATAATCGACGCGATGGCGTAGTGGTTAGAGCGTCCGCTTCGCAGTCGGTAGACCTGGGGTTCATTCCCCTTGTCGAGTCATACCAAAAGACTTTAAAAAATGGTATTCACAGCTTCCCTGCTTGGCGCTCGACATTTAGGGGAGGTTGTGGAGAACAAGCCGGCAAGTTCGCTTGTTGTGTTCTTGGGCAAGGCACTTAACGGGACGCCCCACCTTTATGTGGAAGACAGGTGACGCATAAACCTCGAAAAAGGCAACTCCCAAGCGAGTGCGGACTTACCGTCCAAAGTATAGCGATACAATTCGCTTTCTCGTGAATGGAGGATAAATATGGCAAATAAAACAAAAAAAATATGGTGAATAAAAAAAAAGTGTCACTTCAGCTTCAGGGTAAATTATGTACACCGCTGGATTGTACTGTAAACGTGATCTGAAAAATTACATTGCTTTCGAATGAATACACAAAAGAAAAATTTTAAAGACATGCCCGAGTGAACAGCTCTCAGAACCAACGTGAAGAATATCTAATGAAACAGAGAGAAAACCTTAATAGATGGTTCTCAGATTTATTTTCATTTGAAGTTCAGCCGTGGATGATGGATTTCTTTGTTTGTGACATAAAAAGTGTCGATGAAAATATGCATGAGGAACTTATTGAACTAAAATGTAATGATGAATGTAAGTACAGTAGGCGCCGCTTGTTATGACCACGGATAATATGACCAGCCGCTTATTATGACCAATTTAGTACGGTCCGGAATTTCTCCATTTAAAATTCTCCGTTTAATATGACCAAATTTCGGATAATATGACCAACATTTTCTCCATCTCTCTTATTACAATGCAGTATTTTTTCCCGCCACGCCCTTGCAACTTCGCCTTTTCAACATATTGTTACTTACTGTACTTAGTTTTACCATCACTTGTACTGTCACAGTACTGTACTTTGTTTTACTGCCAACGTCACACTGTTACTTCGGTTAAACGATGAATTTGACGGTGTTAGGACTTCTTGTGGCTTACGGCGTCGATTCAGGAGCTGTTATGGAGGCTTCGGCTTTTATGACCATTCGGATATTATGACCAAAATGGTCTGGTCCCAAGGTGGTCATATTAAGCAGCGTCTACTGTATAAACTTGAAAGAGGTGGAATAACTGAGAGCAAATTAATTCTAAACACTTCATGCATTTATTGTTTATTTACATGCTATTTCAGTACAAGTTGGTGGACACAGTGCAGTATAACAAGCTAAATTAAAAATGATTAGATCTTAAAGTATTCTATAGTTCGAAAAACAAAATAACGAGTGCAGCAGTTCGTAAAAATGTTGTACAACTCTAGTGTTTTGTGTGTTAATTAGAAATTGGAGCCGGAACTGACAATATTTGCCAATTTAGTAAAAGTGGAAAAATTAGGCAATTGCCTTTCCTTTACGGATTCCTTTCCTCACGAACACCAATGATGCTTCTATGGCGTTTGGAACTTCAGATTTTTTGTACCGAAGTCGGTAACGATTTTCACTATACCGCTGCTGTACAAAATATTTTTGACCTGGGTTCTGACCACCTACCTATTCTATCCGTCCTTCTCTCTCCGGCCTATCGCCCCAACGAGCGCCCCCTTTCCTTCAACTTTCAGAAAGCTCGCTGGGATGGCTTTGCCTCACACTTTGACTTTCACTGTCCTTCTGCAGAGGAATAATCGTCTCTTTCCCTTTCCTCTGCTGCTGCTCTCTTTACCTCTCTGGCACTGAATGCGGCCAAATCTTCCATTCCTTTCGGTCGCATCAAACGCCATCCTTAAGCCTGGTGGTCTGCTGAGGTGGAAGATGCGGTTAGTGAAAGACGCAAAGATTTTGCTCCTGCTCACAGAAGTGATGAAGATCGCCAAGCTTACATCTCCGCTTCTCGACGCGCCTCGTCAGTCATCGCCAAGGCTGAGGCATGGCAGACGACTTGCTCTTCTCTTTCACCTAAATCTAACCCTAAATCTGTACACTCTCTTCTTCGCTCTATCGCTGGCTCATCTTCCCCGTCTTCCTCCTCTCCCAACTTTCCCAACTGTTCTTCTCCCAGGGAATCGGCATCGGTTTATGCCGCTTACCTGAGATCCCACTTTTCCGTTTCTCTGCCAAAGACTCTGCGTAGCAGAGCAAGAGGCTACCTCTCTGAGCCCCGCCGAGCCACGTGCTTTGAGGAGGTCTCACTCGTCCTTTTGCTCTCCTTTCTCTCCTGCTGAATGTCTTGCGGCTGCCTCCAATCTTTCCTCCTCCACTGCCACTGGCCCAGACAAAGTTTCCTATCCTATGCTAAAGCACCTTCCTCGCTCGGGCATGGATTTTCTTTTTCACATCTTCAATCTCTCCTGGACTTCGCAATTCTTTCCTTCCATCTGAAAGACATCTTTTATTGTTCCCATCCACAAGATGCAAAAGCCTCTCGACTCTCCTGTTTCCTTCCAGCCTATCTCTCTCACCTCCTGCGTATCAAAGCTTTTTGAACCCATCATTCTATCCCGTCTACTCTTCTTTCTGGAATCTAATTCCATTCTCTCTCCCCGCCAGGCCGGCTTCCGCCCTGGACGGTCTACTCTAGATCAAATTCTTATCTTTCTCAGTCCATTTTGGGTGGGTTTAACAAACCCAAGCCTGCTCTCGAACGATCCTGTCTATTATCGATTTCTCGAAAGCTTTTGACTCTGTCTGGCATCCCGCCCTTTTTCCATAAACTCATTTTGGCTGGCCTCCCTCCTTGTTTCGCTCGTTGGACTCAATCTTTCCTTTCTGACAGGCGCGCTTGCGTGGTTTATCAAAAGTCGCTCTTTTCGAGTCTTTTCGAATCACAAAAGTCGCTCTTTTCGAGTCCGTCGAGGTGTTCCGCAAGGATCCGTTCTTGGCTATGTACTTTTCTCTCTTTTCATCAGTAAGCTTCCAGCTTCTCTATCTTCTTTCGTCAGCTGTTCTTTTTACGCTGACGATCTGGCCATTTGTTCTTCCTCCCCCTCGGCCCCCACTGCGGTGGAGGCCACACAAGGAGCTCTGATTTGATTGGAGCGCTGGTCTAAGTACTGGTGTCTTCCTCCCAACCCGAGCAAATGTGAGGCCTCCTTCTTCTCAGCAGATCCCCACGAGGCTAACCTCCAGCCCATTGTGCTCTTACTCGGCTCCCGCCTCCGTTTCAATCCCACTCCAACTTTTCTTGGGGTCACCTTCGAACGCACACTTTCCTTTTTTGAACATGAATCTTCGCTGAAGACCAAGTATTTCCCACGTCTCAAGGCCTTACGCTGTATCTCTGCTTCCTCACGGGGCCCTCTAAGGAGTCCCTCTCTGTTCTGTACAAAGCTTTTGTTTGGCCCCTTCTCATTTATGCTTCACCCGGATAGTTTCCTTTCCTAAGCGTTACCAATATCACCAAATTGAAACGTCTCGGCCAGTCGCGCCATTACCAGCTGCCTCTCGTCCTCCCCGATCCCTCTTCTTCTCTCCGAAGCTTTTTTACCTCCCATACGCCTTAGATCTCGTTTCACTCATTTATTTTATAATCGGGCTCTTCGTCTCCCAACCTCCTTTCCTATTTCAGGTTTGGCCTGACTTGGAGTGAAACCAAGACTCTGCAGATCTTCCTGGAGAGCTTTTGCGTCCACTCACCCGCTCATGCTTCCTTCTACTTCTCCTAGGGAGACTCTTCTTGCTTGCCCTTTTTTTCCTCCTTGGAATCTGCATTCCATCACCGTGGAGTCCACCCTTTCCACTTCATGCTCTCGTTCTGATCCCCCTCACACTCGCCAAGGTGCGGCTCTCGCCCATCTTGACTCTCTCCTCCCTCACGATCTGGTGCTCTGTTCCTTTTTCCTTTTGGCAAGGGCGGCTCCGGCGTACTTACCAACTGCTCTCTCTGTGGCACTGAATCCACTTTTTCCTTTTCGGCAGGCCCAGTATGTTCCAGTTTTTCCGCTGAAGCCTGCACCATACTGCATGCTCTTTGCTGGTCTCGGCAACACCAACAAGTCTGCCATTTCTCTTCTCTTCTCCTATTATGTGACTCTCGTTCTGTCCTCTCCTCCATCTTTTTTCTTATCTCAAACTCTGTGGCAGATCAGGCAGGAACTGTCTTCTTACTCCTCCTATTCTTTGAGGTTACAATGGATCCCCGGACACTCGTTTCTCCCGGGGAACTACGCCGCTGATGAGCTGGCCAGACGGGGAGCGCTATTTGCGCCCTCCGCAATTCCCCGTAGTCTCTCTTCTCTTGTATCCACTCTCGTCTTTTCTCGGACTGGAGGCGTACTGTCTCATCTAAATTCTTTGACACACAGGTTCCATCAATTTCCACCGAGAAACTTGTGCTCCCTGTGTTCTCTCGCGTCTACGCTGCAACGGACACAGCATTCTGTGAGGTTCTTATCTCTCCAGGATTCTCAGAATCAAGAATCCTTCCTGCAGCGCCTGTGGACACTCGTACCAGGACACCTCTCATCATCTCATTCTGCACTGTCGAGCTACGGACTCTTTGCGCCGTTCACTCTTTCGCGACTCCTCGTCTCTTTACGACCTCTGGTCCAGACCGTGGGGAGTTGCCCGGCTTCTGTGGCTCCACGGTCTTCCGCCATGCCCCCATCCCTCGGAAGGGGTCGGGTAACCAACAACAACAGCCACCACTGCTTGCGAGCTAGTTTTTATCGATGCGTTTCAAGATTGGTAATATTTCGATACAATATGTATTGTTGGCAGTTAACAGGCAAATTGCTTGCTTAATACCTTACCTTTCTAGCACTTTATACTCTCATATGCTAAGGGCTTTCAGAGTTGTTTCTCCTTAGCTTAAATATATTTTCTCGTAGGCTTATGGACGTAACTCGAGACCTTAACCAGGACCCAAGATTTTAAATGGGTGTGGCTAACGCATACCCCCTTTGCTAAAGTCCTAGTTGCACGCGATACGCCTTAGGTCTCACTTCAACCGATGACTGCAATCGAAGGCCTAGCTTCAAGCAAGAAATAACGCAAACAATAAATCGAACATAATCTATATTCCATTAGCATACGACACAATAACGACAGTAGAGTATGTCGCTACAAACATGATTATTAAAATTTACATGCGAGGAATGCTTCGACGCAGGGTATTTTAAAAAGCAAAGGCAGTAACATCAATGTGTATCTGAAGGAAAAAATACATCTTGAAATGGATAGATTGCAGAATAATTCCGTGGCCGAAGTCAATGGAACTTGCACAAAAATATTTTTGACAAACCATGCAATAACACGTCAAGAATGACTTTAAAAACTTAGTTTGTAAAAACACTAATAAAAATCAGTGATGCATTTTGTAATGCATAACGGTGGATAACAGAATACATAGGCTTTGCGAAAAAAAAATCCGCATATATAAGTGAAAGCAACTGCAAAACCACAAGAAGTTTTATCTCACATCAAGGCCCATTAGAAGCCTTGTGACTTAAAAAAGACATTTAACTTTTCTGTATGCTATTGCCACTTGCAAACTTGCAGTAGACACTGAAGCATTTTTATTTATTTAGCTGACAAGCACACAATACTTTTAACTAAATACACATACTACTTCGGTAAACGTATTAAAGTATGCAGTTTTTTTTCCTTTTGCAAACCATTATGATAACAATTTCATTGCTTTAAAGCATGTTCTATCCTTTTATAAAATCAGTATCTGGTAGGACAACAAGGTAATGCGATACGTGATTACACAGAAAGCACTAAACTCGAAAATCAACTCCGACGGGCTGTGCAAAACAAAATTTAAATACATTTTTAATCAGCAAATTACACAAAATAATGTTATCAACTGGTCTGCTGCATTACGTTAAACAAATAAAAATGCGTCATTAGAATAAAGCAGATAAAACATCGTTCTATTAACATATTAGGCAGCTTGCACTCGTGCGATCAGTAACAAAATGTTAGCTTAACTCGGTTGAATGGAATTAAAAAGTTGACATTAGTTGTGCTTGAACAACGAATCATTAAGTCGATAAATTTAACGTGTCCCCATGACGTCAGTCCTGAGATCACAGAGACACACTGAAATGATTTCATCACGCCAGTCCTGACGTCATCACACATTTTACCACATATCATGCAAACACATTGAAAGCGAAATGCAGGTGTAGTTATGAGTAAACTTGGGCATTTGAGACATTGACATAACGGGAACATTGACAAAACAGCGATAGACCCACATCCCACACTAATAATTACGTGATCCATTGATTACAACACGCCCTGCTGAAAAAAATAAAATACAATGCCATAAGAATTACGCGGTAGCTATGACGCTCGAGTACATTTGTTGACAACAGAATATAGAGCCAGTGAACAAAATTGCCACCTACCCTCATACAAACGCAGATAACCCAAGCAGTGCAATGGAACTTCCAAGGACTGTGTGTCGCGTTGTGTGTGCTTGGAAAAATAGCGAAAACTTGTACGTTAATGATAATAACTAAATCGTTCTAAATCACCTAGCTGATTTACAGTATTATCTTAACCGTTGACGTCCGCAAAGCGCCATGACATTGAAACGTCTGATCGGTTAGGTAGGTTTCAACGAACAAACGCTCGTCACAGGTAAACGAAAAGACACAAAACACCAAAAACCACAGATGAAGCAAAAAAACTAAATTAATGAAACAATTTGTGAAGAAACAAGGGAAATCGGCAAAAAAATGCTACAGCGCGCTTCCACGCACAGCGTAACGCTATGTTATGCTGAGAAGCCTTAAAAATTCATGATGTCATTCGGGTGTTTCTCTACATGAAGTCATGAGCAACAAAATGTCATCGGCGCATAACAATGAAGTTATATTGCACGATAATGACACCAATTTGCGCACACTAAAACGTAATCTACATTACCACAAGTGATCATAGTGTACTGAAATAAAATAGGACATGTGCTACAGGATAGAGTTGAAGATTTACTGGAAACTTAACCTTAGCGACGGATGTGGTCGTAATGAGGTTTATAAGCAACTTTGAATTGAAAATGAATGGTGTTGGTGCTATAACGCACCGACTAGAAATAATTGTTTGTGCAGCATACCATCTACATCTAAAGATGCTTTGGAGCAACATACTTTCTAGATTCTTAAGTCACTCAAGTTCTTGTATTGCTCAGAAAAGAGGATAATCTTGAGTTGGGTTGGGTTTAATTTTACGCAGATGTTCGTCGTCACGGACCAACAAGTATGTCTTCATCTGACCTTTTCCTAAAACATTGTAAACGTTACAACTGGTTATTGAGATGCATGACATCCATTAGATCAAGAACTACAATGACTTGTTTTGACGTCTTACTTGCGGTGGTGTAGAGACCAGAACATCCACCTCACCGTCAGTAGACTTCGGCTCACTTCTCTTCTCAACACAAAATAGATAATGCAGAGAAAAGGCGGGCAAGTTAGCTATTTATGTCGCTGGAATACGTACTAAACGGGATAGCTCAACATTTGTGTGGCACATAGGAGCCGGGGCCTAGCAGTGTGCCCATAGCGATGGCCAAGCCCAACTGAAGACTAGCAAGTAAACCCTGAGCTCATATGCCCAGCAGTCAAAAAAAAACAGTAACTACACGAGACCTCAGTTTTTAGGGAAAACCTGGTTTCGTTATTACGTCTGGCTTAAGCCAACTTGAGCTGATATCACCAAACAGTACCGAGTAGCAGCGTTACAAGCGAATCTATGTTGAATGCAATGGAAACTTGTTATCGGTAATCCACTTTTGCTGGTTCCACAGTCGTCAAGGTGGCCTAGTAGGTTGAAGCGGCGATTTAACGGCAACACGAGAACTGATGATAACTCTTTTGCTGTGCCCAGGGAATAGATATTTCATGGCTATTTTGGTTTTATTGTTGTTACCCGACCGCTTCTGAGGGATTGGGAGCATGGCGGAGGACCATGAAGCCCCAGAAGCCGGACAACTCCCCAGGGCCTGGACCAGAGGTCATAGAGAGACAGAGAGTCGTCAAAGAGCGAGCGCCCCAAAGAGTCCGTAGCTGGACAGTGCAAAATGAGATGAGAAGTGTCCTGGGACGGATGTCCGCAGACGCTGCAAGAAGGATTCTCGATTCTGCCAATCCTAGAGAGATAAGAGCGTAACAGAAGGCTGTGTCCGTTGCAGCGAAGACGAGAGAGGGCACAGCAAGCGTGACGAAGGAGCACAGATTTCTCAGTGAAAACAGAGGGAACCTGTGTATTAAATGATCTAGATAAGACAGTACGCCTCCAGTCCGAAAAAAGACTAGAGTGGATACGACAGATAAGAGATAAACTACAAGGGATTGCAAAGCCACAAGCAGCCCATCTGGCCAACTCATCAGCCGCGTCGTTCCCCGGGAGAAACGAGTGTCCAGAGACCCATTAAGGCCTGATAGCACATGAGGAGAGAGAAGACATTTTCTTCCAGAGCCGCCAGAGAGTAAAAGAAAAGACGGAAGAAAGGGCAGAGTGGCAAGAACAGCGCGAAAATCGAAGAGAAGAAAAATGGCATACTTGTGCTGCCGGGACCAGCGAAGAGCTAGCAGAATGGCGCAGGTTTTAGCAGAAAAACTTGAGCATACTGGGCCTGCTAAAAAGGAAAGGATGGCCTCAGTGCCACTAAGTGAGCAGTTGGCAAGTACGTCAGAGCCGCCTTTGCCAAAAGAAAAAGGAACAGAGCCATCTGTGCAGATCACCAGATCGTGAGGGGGGAGAGAGTAAAGGCGAGCGAGAGCCGCACCTTGGCGACAGTGAGAAAGAGAGGGATCGAAGCGGGAACATGGAAAGAAAAGGGTGGACTCCACAGTGAAAAAAAGGCAAGTTCTAAGGAGGTGAAGGAAGACAAGTTCTAAGGAGAGCCTCCCAAGGGGAAGCAGAAGGAAGTACGAGCGGGTGAGTGGACGTAAAAGTTCTCCAGAAAGATCTGCAGAGTCTTGGTTTCACTCCAACTCTGCCCAAACCTGAAATGGGAAAGGAGGTTGGGAGACGAAGGGCCCAGTCATAAGATGACTGAGCGAAATGAGTCAGAATGACTCGTAGGGGAGGTAAGAAGACGCCTCACAGAGGAAAAGTGGATAGGGGAGGACCAGAGGCAGCCAGAGGTGGCGCGACTAAGCGCTCAATAAAGGCGTTCCAATTCGGTTAAGTTGGCAACGCTAAGAAAAGGAAACCATCCCGGTGAAGCATAAGTGAGAAGGGGCCGAAGAAAAAAGCTTTATACAGAAGAGAGAGGACTCCTTAGAAGGGCCCCTTGAGGAAGCAAAGATACGACGCAAGGCCTTGATACTACGAATAAACTTGACCGTAGGCGAAGATACATGTTTAGAAAAGGAAAGAGTATGGTCGAAGGTGACCCCAAGAAAAGTTGGAGTAGGATTGAAGCAGAGGCGAAAGTTGAGTTAGGAAAAATGTGGCTGGAGGTTAGCTTGGTGGGGATTTAATGAAAAGAAGGAGGCCTCACATTTGCTCGGATTGAGACGAAGACACCAGCACTCCAATCAAATCAGAGCTCCTTGTGTAACCTCCACCGCAGCAGAAACCGAGGGGGAGGAGGAACAAATGGCCAGATCGTCAGCATAAAGAAAGCAGCTGACGGAAGAAGGTAGACAAGCAGGAAGATCATGGATAAAGAGAGAAAAATACAGGGCCAAGAATGGATCCTTGCGGAACATCTCAACGGACTCGAAAGGAGCGACTTTAGTGATTTTGAAAAAACACGCAAGCGCATCAATCAGAAAGGAAAGATTAAGTCTAACGAGTAAAGCAAGGAGAGTGGCCAGCTGAAATACGTTTGTGAAGAAGGGCGACATGCCAAACACAGTTTGAAACTTTGGAGAAGTCGATAGTAGCAAGAACCGTCCGAGAGCCAGGATTGGGTCTGTTAAACCCATCCGAAATGGGCTGAGAAAGATAAAAAATTTGGTTAAGTGTAGACCGTCCAAGCCGAAAACCGGTCTGGCGGGGAGCAGAAAAACGAAAGAGACCCCTTATATCACGTGGCTCGGCGGAGCTCACACAAGCAGCCTCTGGCTCTGTTATGTAGGGCCTTTGGCTGGGAAACAGAAAAGTGGGAGCTCAGGTAGTGGGCGAAGACCAAAGCCGACTCCCTGAGAGAGGAACAACTGGTGAAGTTAGGAGAGGAGGAAGAAGGGCCAGTGACAAAGCGAAGGAAAGAATACACAGATTTAGGAGAGATAAGCATGTCGCCTGCCTTGCCTCAACCTCGACTTTGGCAATGACAGAGGAGGCATGTCGGGAAGCAGAGATGTAAGCCTGTCGACCTTCATCACTGCTATGAGCGGCAGCAAAAGTCTTGCATCTTTCACTAACCGCTTTTTTCACTTCAGCAGACTACCAGGCTTAAGGTTGTCGTTTGACGCTGCCGAAAGGAATGGAAAATTTGGCCGCATTAAATGCCAGAGAAGTGAAGAGAGCAGCAGTAGAGGAAAGAGACAAGTGTTTCTCTGCAGAAGGACAGTGAGAGTCGAAGTAAAAGGCAGTCATCCCAACGAGCTCTCTGAAAATTGAAGGGGGCGTTCGTTGGGACGAAAGAGCAGAGAAAGAGGGAAAGTTGGTAGAATTGGTGGGTGATAAGAGCAAGGCCTGAAGTACCACCCAGGAGCAAAAGAGGAGGGAGCAAAGATGTCAGGAGAGGAACGACTGCCAAAGGAGCAATGGAGATGAGTTGGCGTATCAGGTTCATTGAGAAAGGAGGTCAGAAAAGATGACCCAATCGAATACTTCCTCCCCACGGGGGTTAGAAGTATCTTTTGAGTCCCAGGGAGGTTGATGGCAGTTGAAGTCTCCCAGAACAAAAAGATTTCTGGAGAAGCAAAGAATGAAGGAAGAAAAGGAGTCGATTCTGCTATTCATTGAAGAAAAGTGAATAAGGGGAGCACAAACATTATGAAAAGGGAACAAGGAGAAGTTGTTTAGTGAGATGTTGACCACTACACAAACAGAGTAAGGATCAAACGAAAAGAAAGAGAGAGAAGAGGTAGAAAGTTCAGAGAAGGATTCCTACCTGTCAAAAATGATGCGATCGCCGCTAGCGGGCGGGCCATCGGGAAAAAAATCCCAGACCGGGAGTGAGTGCGATCAGATCGCAAAGCAGAGAATCCAGGGATCCGGAAAGAGGACGATGAGTCAAGGTTGTATTCCTGGATACAGAGAAGATTCGCAGGATGAGACGAAATAAAGTGTAGTAGTTCAGTGGTTTTGGCTCAAAGACCTACGGCATTCCATTGAAGAACCCTGAGCGAGTCAGGAAAGGAAGAGGAAGCAGATGCCATAGGAAAACAGCCAAAAACATGAGGGGGTGGGGAGGGTGCAGGGGAGATACAAAGTGGGCGGAGGAGGGTAGGAGATTTAAAGATGAGGATGAGGCGGGAGCGCTGCGCTAGCAGAGGGGGAGGCAGGTTGAACAGTGAAGGTATACAAGCAGGAGGAGTTTGAAGACACAGTGTTGGTAGATGTGGAGCCTCTAAAAGAAGCAGGTACGCAGCAGGGAGGACAGCTTCAAGAGTGAGAGCTGACTAGAATTTTGAATCAAAGGAGAGAAGTGAGCACTTTAAATAGACCCATTTAAAGCAGGTGCAGCATTGCATCGACCTACGCCTCCTGGTCACATTTTCAGCACATACTGAACAGGGAAAGACGGGGTTAGGGTTAGGATGAACGTTGCCACTCATCAGGAGAAGAAAAAAACGAGCAAAAGAGAGATAAAAGAGAGAAAACAGGCGACCGATTTCAGAGAAGCTGCGTGCTGCTCTTCTGCGGTCGTTCAGAGGGCAGCACGGCAAAAAAATGGTTTGTATAAAGGAAGTGCCCGGGGCAACTGGAACTCTCGGGAAGCAGCAGCTATTTCGACCTAACCCAAACGGCGTCGGGGACCGCATCACCACGTGGAGGCAGCTGTTGATTGGTGCAGTCATTGGGTTGCCGACCAGTTATTTTGATCGGCAAAGAAATTGCAGAAGGAATGGGGTAAATCCGGCCATCTCTGCTAAAGGGAAAACACCGGATAAAAACTGAAAACTGAAACCCAGTCAAGTAAAAGCGATATTGATCGAATAATGATCGTTCAAATTTCAGGATAACTGCGACATTGTGTTTTTTGGAAAGACACCATGCGACAATTTTCTTTACCCAAGAAGCACTAAAGTTATCAAAATACAAATTTGTACGAAATCTCAAAACTCCAAAATATAACTGGACAGTAATCGAAAGCTTCGCGGCGCTATTGCTGCAATCCTGTGAGCTGGAAGATAATATGCGATGGGAAAATATCACGGGGAGGCTGACGGAATGAATGCAAAATTATCGGACCGCTTCCTAGGATCCTCCCTTACCTTTGACAAACTTTTCTCCGAGAAACTCAAATTTAAAATGCTTTTCTAGAACTCTTTTGCTTTCTTCGGACACCTGCAAGACAAGAAACTGCATCATTAAATCTTTTCCTGACCTTTATCGGGCTAGATCAGTGAAGCTGGCCACTCAGCGTGGCTAAAGACAACTGTTGGCCACCCACCAGTAACAGCGAACCTTAATGGCTGGGGAAATGCCGGTTGACAATTTGCTTTTATGACTGGTGGGAAATAATGTCGCTTTACCCCAACTTAATCGTAATCGAGTTTGTGGAATGAATTTGAATCAACGTTTCATGCGGTGGTTTCCATGCCATGGAAGAAATCGTTCTAGCCTTTCGCATTGCTTCACGGCGAGTATGAGCGGCTCCAATATTACAAACAGAGGCTACTACCTTTCGTTGAACATTTATACACCATTCTGCAATTTACATCCATCACATTTGCCCCCAACCTTATCTTAAATAGGTTTGCGGAGTAAATCAGAGTTAACGATTTATGCTGCACTTCCACGCCACGGAAAAGGAGACAAGCATGACTTCCGTGCTGTAGTGGTAATTGTTTTTACTTCGAAATAATAGGCCTAAAACTCCATTTAAACGCCTCTAGTATTCGTCAGAAAAGGCACCCAAAATTTAAAGCCCAATAAAAATCTGGTTCGAAAGCGAGCGGATAGTGGAAGAGGCATACTGGATCAGCAAAAAGTGCAAAAGCAGAAAAAGCGGACGTAAAATCTAGCAACAAATTAAGGGGTCCGGGGTAATTGTAAGGTTAACTATAAAAAGAAAGAGCTTTAAACACATGATTACAAAGAAAGCTTGATTTCGCGTTCATTTTTCTCCGCTTTGCAAGTTTGAAAAACAGGTGCTCTGCAGAGCCTTCACGACAAACACCAGCGAAGTTGTAATAAAGAACTTTAAACGGTGGCTTTTCGATCCAAAGTACCAAACAACTACGGCTACTCCATGACGGCAAAGAAGCCCTAGTTATATCAAGTAAATATAGGTGGCAAAGAACATTAAACTCGAGTTTGTCTGATATCGATAATATTCGATTGGCAATCCATGCAGGTCATTTGTTCTCTTTGCGGTGCCTCACTTCTACTGTAAAGATGATCGCTGATCCAACCATGGGAGGGTACCTGACTTTCGGGGGTCTCCGCCATACCCTCATTTTAAGCAAGCAGGCGAGTAACAAGCTTTAACATCAGCTACAACTAGTGCACTTTTAATTCAAAAATTAAAGCCTGACATTGGTGTATGCCGTAAGAATTAGCAAAGAATGAATGCAAAAACTACCTGCACTCTTCCTGGAACTCCCGTGGAATCCATTCTGCTCGCAATGTTGACTGTATCACCCCAGATATCATAAAGTTGCTTCGTAGTTCCAATCACGCCAGCAGTTACTTCACCATGATTGAAACCAATGCGGAGTACCAGCTGAAAGTTTAGCATGTCTTTGTTGAAGTTATCTACCGTGTTCTGAAAAAAGAATTTTAAATCGCAACTTTTCCATAAAAATAAAGCAAGCAATCCTATTTCTTAACCATAACCTAATGGCAATAAAGCCGTCGTAAAATGTTAAAATCAAAACGAGTGCTGAACCAGTGACCGCTTTGTCCTTAAAGAGTACTTTAGAGAAACTCTACCAATTTGTTCCTTATTGCTGTTTTTGTTCAATGGAATAAGTCAGCGGTGAGCAAAATGTGGCCCACTTTAAATGCGGGCCGCTTAATATACTGCAGTAGAACGCGCAGCACTCACAACTGTTACGTAGATCAGCTAAGGCAGTGGTTCTCAAGCTGGGGTCCGACAATCACTGGGAATTGGAGAGGATTTCTAGGGGATCCGCAACAACCTTTAGTTCTTGAGATGTACACTAACTTTCATGGTCCCACCATAAGTCAATTGTGAAAGAAAAGATTATATTAAAAAGGAGGGATAAAAGGGATCCCATAAACAATTTATCTCAAAGAAAGGAATGATGAGGATCCTCTATTATTTCCAATAAGCACGAAGAGATTACCAATTTAAAAAATTTGAAAATCACTGAGCTAGAGTATTGCGTCAAATGCAAAGTTTAATCGCGGTCTACTGCGTCAACTTTGAAGGATTAATTTTTGATGTCACAAAACATTGCTACATAACAGATGCGATTCAGTTATCCATCTTCATGGGCTTTCAATTGCGAGTAAAAATATGGTAATGGATCGTCATGACAAAAGTATGTTGACCAATGCACTAAAAATCAAAAAAATATAGGCGTTGTCTACCATGCTTGTAAACCGAAGTTCAATTCTTAGAATTAATAAAACAAACATCTTAAAAGATACACCAGTACTTCCTTTCCAGTCCGTCTCCAAAATATACAACTTTCAATACATTGCTGGAAGATTCACAGCAACTACGACCTTAATAGTGTGTCGCAGACCGTCACAAAACCCCGTTTCCAATAAAAATTGATTGCTATCAGAGGATTTATTGAAGCCGGTGAAACAATTACGAAGTAGAAAGCAGCAAGAAACAGTCGTAATTCAGTCGGATGCTTTTTGATTGCAAGCAATATGAACCACTCACTGACCACCGATCATTGTCCAGCAAAAAAATTCAATTTAACTTCATATATTGGCTCAAAAGAAAAGTTCTTGCGCAGTTACCTGCATATCAATGCAGAATTCCATCAGTTTACAGAGATGTGAGTCCTTGTCGTCTGACTCTTGGTCAACATCAGGATTCAAGCCTGAATAAAGAACAGCAGCTTGAATGAGCACAATGCACAGTATATTAGAGACACTATTAGGCGGACTCAAATCGATCACACATTTTTACGAGGATTTTAATCGACCAAAATATTTTCCTATTTTCAACGGTGATTGATTACACCAGACGAGAATTTATTGCTTTTGGCGATGTTATTTTTCTACTTAATAAGTTCTCCACCATATCAGCTGAAATTAATGATTTTAAGTTTTAAAGCTCTTCTAAGCAATTCTAACGCTTTCTCCTGATATCTCATCGACATGTCCCGTTGTCTGCCAACTGCATTAACTACTACGTTAACTAAAAGTAAATTAATTAACTAACATCTAACTGATTAAATGATTTTGGATTACTTTCTACTTCTCTTCCGTGAGATGGAGGCAGGAATATCCAGGCCTCACACCACAAACCTCATCAAGCAACCAGGAACATGTTGATGGGGTTAAGGCATTGGTTTCCAACCCTGGGAATCCGCAGAAGACTTTTTGGGGGTCCACAAGTTTCCATGAAGGTTTATACCAGACATCAGCGGGCAAAATTTAATTTCATAAATTTGATCTCTTAAACAATAGGTCTTCTACGTTGAATGAGGGAAAAAATATTCAATTTTAACTTGATTGCAGAAAATTCAGTAAGAGCAATCCAAAGCAGGTAAAAAAATCGCTTTCGAAATTGATACAAAAAAAAAACAGGTCTTTAATTCAAGAATATTGAGTTGGGGGTCCTCAGCATTAGTCAAGCCTGCAAAGAGACTATCGCATCGAAAAAGCTGAAAGCCACGGAGCTTGGGGCGGGCTGCAGCCGTTTATGTAAACTGGTAGCACCACCACCACGTCGGATTGCCTTGTGGATGCCCGACAATCACCTTTTACAAAAGGCTTTGTGACTGGCCACGCCGGTTCAAACTCGTTACAAGCTTGCGTTAATGATGCGCCAAGACTCACCTGAAGCGAGCATGAATGTAGTTCCAATTGTTTTGATCTTTTCAATGTCTTTGTATTTGTCTTTGTCTAGCAGTTCGTCCACGTCGCCTGCAAACAAGTGCGAAAGTCACAAAAAAGAGACACAGTTCGAAAACAACGGCGCCAAAAGATCGTCAGCTGCCAAATAAGCCCGCGGAAAAAGTCTTTCAAGTCCCTGACATGGTTAGTTTAATCAACAAATTCTAAACAGCAAATTTATTAATTCAATTTTAATTTTTTATTACTGTTTTTCATTTGACCTAAAAATACATTCAAACACACTATAAAATTTTTGGCCGCCCTCATTACTCGACTTTGAAAGTACTTTCTACTATATTTAATAAATTTTATGTCCCATTGTTTTCTAAAAAAAAACTTTTTTAATCATTGATTTCTTCTCCTTCTGGTACGGTACAAGGCACCACTAATCGTCTGATAAATAAAAAACAAAAACATTAAATGCCAATCACAAGAAAACTTCAATAACTCACTGATCAGTTCGCTTAGAAACCTAAGAAATTCCTTGCCACCCTGAAAGGATTCTTCATACAGTTCGTTGAAGTTTACAATGGTTCCGAATATGACGCCAACTTTTTTGTGGGTTTTAGAATAAAGCTCTTTGTTCTAAAGCAAAAGAAAAAGTGATAGTCAATTTAATGAACTATCCAGCTTGCAGTAGCTCATGCTATCAGCAGTTGTTGAACCTACCAATCAAGAGATAGCCTTATTAAATAAAAGTGACCACAATTTATCCAAATCACGTTACTGGCTAGGATCTTATCAATTTTCTTAATTTCTCAACCATTACAGTATTAGTCGCTGTGGCGTTATAGTAATTCTGACTTCGAAACATAAGGGAAATAGTTTGAAACTCCATTAGCATCGTCAATATTTGTGAGAAAAAGCACCCGGAAATCAAAGCTTTGCTCAAATAAGTCAGGTTCGAAAGCGAATGGATACTGGCAGAGACTATCTAAACGAGCAAGTCTAACCCTAAACAAGCAGAGGAATAATGAACACCTAATTTAGCTGTTTTTACTCTAATTAAACTTTTTCCACACCTCCATTGCTTTTCGCACGTGCTCTGGAATGAAATTGCGAAGAAGCTCTTCGGCCTTGATCTTTTCCCTTTTGATTTCTTCCGTTTTCCCCTTATTTTCTTTGTCAATGGAAAAGTCAAGGCGATAGCAGAGCTGCATAATCATTAACACCATGACAACCATTTCAGCACCGTTGATAATGGTATCACATATCGAATTAACCACTGCGTTTCCAAACAGATCAATTATTTATTTTGTCACAAGAAACGCATGGCAAGGTAAACCGCAGTGAATGTCGCGATTGCATCTGCTGAAGGAGAGCGGCTAGGCTTTTAGGCCGAATTTAAGCCAGGCTGCAGAGCAAGAGTGATGCTGACTTCAGAATAGCGTATACATATTTAGTTGCTAGGTAAACCCCAAGGCATCATAAGTTCGAACCGGGAGAGTGCTCATCCAGCATGTCGTGACAAGCAATTTTTGGCCACCCATTGCTGGCAGTGAACCTCCCAAAATGATAGGGCTGCCGGTCTGCTATTTCTTTCAATGGTTGGTTCGATACAGCCAGCTGCTTTTTCCTGACTAAGATCTTGGTTGCATTTGCGGCGTGAACGGGGATGTACGTTTCACGCCGTGCCTCCATCCCAAGAGGAAAGAAAACACAAACATCGAGGGCAGAGCTCGTTTCATTGGCAACGTTAGTATAGTAATGTTCGGAAACGCATTGGAAAATTCAGATTTGCTCAAAAACTTAGATTTGCGATCGTGAAATCGCGAGTGCAATCCTGTGCGATTTTTTCGTTGTTCCGTCCCGGGAACGACATTCCATGGCTGCTTTCACCTGCTTCTGATTGAAATGCACTATGCAGCAATCACCGACGACTTGGCAATAAAACTGATCAAATGCTGCTTACGTGTTACAGTAAGGATTAAAGATCTCGCTCTCTTTCTCTCTGTTCCTCTCTCTTAAACTGTTATGTGAGAGGTTTGATAAAACTTTTACCTCATAATGCCGATTCACGATAAACACAAAAATGACAAGAAGAACAAATACAATGATGTATTCAAACTTCATGATAGGAAAGTTTTCTGCAACAGAAAATGTAAGCGTAAAAATAAACTAATCAGTAGTAAGGCTGCTTCTGTTTCCAGAGCTTTACCGAAGTAGAATAGTGATGCTTTTCGCCCAGCGTGTCTCAAGAGGCGACTTTTAGACACCCACCGTCGGCAGTAGAGCGCATTGTTCATGGTAAAGTTACCAGTCCGCAATTAGTTTTCACGATTGGCTTGAAATGTGCTGTCGCTTTCCCCTAGCTGGATTGGGTTGGAAACCTGAATTACCGTTTCGTGACGTGCCTCCGTCTCATGGAAACATAAGGACAAACACAACAAGCAGCTCCAATCTTCACTAACTAGTTGCATTAAAGGCAGAGTTTTTTGACATCAAGACCAGGCAACAATAATCATCAAGTTTGCTCTTAATAACATATCCTCAGAATTTTCGTCGGGCGATTTTTAAGGAAATTGTCAGAAGAAAACAGCGCGCACATAGCAAAGAGAGCTGTGACTGGAGAAAGGGTTTTGTTGTTTGGTTTGGTTTTCCCTCCCCTTCCTTGGGGGGGGGAGGGGGTAGCATTAAACGAAACCGAAATCCACGTTCACACCGCAAACCCAATTAAGATTTGCTTAAGAGCAAACGGCAGTTCATTTCAAACCAGCTATAACACGAATTGCGGATTAGTAGTTCGATAACCAACAAGTTGAACTGTTGTTAGTGGGAGCCTATAAGTAACTTCTTACGACATGCAAAATGAAGAGTCTTACTATTCTAGCGCAAAGGATAGCCGGCTGTCATCGACCAAAAGCTGGCTAGTTATCGCTAGTTCAACCATGCCTTTCCCCCCTGCCACAGAAACGCTATTTTTTCTTGATTTCACTCGACGAACTTCAGATTAATAGCTGGGGAAATGCGCTATTAAGAGGAAACTATCATACATTGCACTACAAATCAGCTGCAAAATATCAACGCTTAATCAGTATGGTTTGAGCCAAATGGTAAGTTATCGTCCACGCATAAACTCGAAAATGTTTCCACGTATTGTTTAGCCCGTATACAGCAACAAACACGCCCGCACCAATTCAAAGTATAGACTGCCTCAGTAATTGAGTTGGCAAAACGAAATAACTTATTGTTATTAATAAGAATCCGTCTATCAAAAACTTTTCATCGTTTCGTGTGGCCTTTATTAAAATCCGTCTTCGAAGCATCCAATCTTTCTTTTCTATCGCTTAATAAGCTTATCTCACAGCGATTGCTTGTATATCAAACAGATTACAGCGCTTACAATAACAAACGCATGCATTCAAGTGTCTTCCTTACCTGGAACATCTGTGCAAGTTAAGACGGCAAAAATCACCGCTAAAACAGCAACAGTTACTCCAGCGGACACGCACGTTCTGAAAAAGTAAGACAGTTAACATTCAGTCGGTATCGTTGGTCGGTGAGAATCCCCCATGGATCCAGTTTCAGGTGCAAACTGCACGCAAAACCGAACGCTTAGAGCCAAAGTCCTCCATCTCTTAACCTGAAGACCTAAATTTTTTACATAAAACATTCAACCACGCATCAATTAATTTTGCAAAAAAGGACTAGCATGCGGTTTAAAACTATTACCACGACAGCAAAGTAAATAGTAAAAACAAGCAAAGTAGTTGACCTGAGCCACGTCGATAGCTGGTTATAGTTGAGGAAATGCGCTATGGCCACAGTGAACATAAGTATATAGGTTGTACAAGCTGTTGTATCATAGACGATGCCAACGACTGAAAATGCAATGGCCGCCGGAAAGAGCAGAAATATTGCTCCCAGCACGTGCCTGAAAATAGCAATTGAATGACATTACAGTACAATACACGAGTTAATTATTTCCTAAACTTCAAAAAAACTTGGTCTTCATAAACCTTGTATTTTTGACTTATTCACGTATTTGTGATTTAATCAGTATATCCCAAACAAAAATATTCGATTATACCCGCTTTACAGACAAACTCAGTAGTGAGACAGTGGTGAAGATTATAAGCATCTCTAATGAGCAAATCTTTACTAATAAACACCTTGGCTGACTAAACTTTCGGGTTAATCGGTGCTTCTTAGCAATTTGAACGAATACCATTTCATTTTTTTGTGTCGCACTTGTGAAGTAAATCACCCTTTCTCTTTATTACATAACATCTGTAGTAGTACTCGATTTGAAGTAAGCCTATATGTAAAAATTCATATTGGAATACAGCAACTAGGCTAAAAAGACAACTGAAAGCAACGACTTTTGTGGGTGTTTCTATCTGGGTAAGGCCAGCACAAGAGCAAATCAAACTTGTTTGAAATCGCGGTCTTGCGAATCGCCCTTAAGCGCAAAGTTACAGTTCACAGATATCACGGCTAACTCCGTTTTAAGCTTTGAGTAAAACTTGTTTCAAGTCGAAGCATTGCAAAGTGGGTTGACAGGTGAAATCGGCTATCTAATCTAGACAAAGCGCTTGCTTGCAATCATGGGCATTGCCAGTTCAATAATTTTTGTGCTGTTTTCAAGCGTTTTTCAAGACAATTTCCTTTACTTGAATGCGTTGCTACTGGTAGTAGAAATTCGCTGTGCCTGCAGTACTGACAGCTCCGAAGTCGGTCTAAACACAAGTTCCTCTGCACATAAAAGCGAAAGGACTCCACTATACAGATCTCATAAGTTTTCTTAGTGGTCACAGACATTGTAATCAGGAGTGCAAGTCAAAGATCAAATTATCGCTCGTTTTTGTACCAATAATTTTCTTTTATCAGCACAGCAAAGCAAATAATGCATTGAAGAAATCAACTAGAATAAAATGAACTCAATGCATAGCATTGAAATATAACGTTTCGCAATAATTGATGTAAAAATAAACCATATTTGAACAGCTACATACAATTATTATTTCGTGATGTTTAACTACATACAAGATCTAACTCCTAGTTTGTGAAAATTTCCTTTTAAATTAAAAATTTAAATTAGGAAAGTGCAAACGTTTTTGCTAACGAGCCGACTGCACTCTAGTGCATGATACCGCCGGGGAAAAGAGAACCTTTTCAAAGACCTTTGTTTCTTTTTGAGATCAACCGCAAAAGCAGAATGTTTTTATGCTTTAAAACCTTGGACTTCAAAATAATACTTTAAAAATGTTTCAAGCCAATGACAGGACTGTACGTCCTATAATATAAATATTCCAACCTTGCAGGCCAACTTGCGAAGAAGGTAAGGATAGAAAGTACACAGGAGTCACGAAGGTCACTCGTATGGAACACGTACAAGCCCATGCTAACCGTTGAAAATAGCTAAAGAAATTAACTCGATCAATGTCAATAATTTAAACCAGCCGCTACGGCAAAGCCTGTGGTATCGGCAGGGCTACCATCTGCCTAGACCAAAAAATAAGCACGCTGTGAAAAAACGATGTTTTTGTTGTGAGTTTAAGATCTTTATTCCAAATTTAACATAAAGACCTTTTTATAGTTTTATAGAAGTCCACATTTTGATCAATAGAAGTCTATGACAAAACCAATTTCGAAAGCAAATTAAGTACACAACTCAAAAAAAGTACGTTTCTTAGAAATAACCACATGCTTATTTTTTAAGACGGTGCTCTTAAATAGAAGCAAAAAATCTTAGAAATAAGCTGGAAACGGTAAACTGGCTATTGGTACGCATAAGTTTTGATTCTGAAAGCAATCCCTTGATTACTTCAGTTCTCGTTTAACTGAAGCAATCAATTAACTCTAGCAGTAATTTGCATTATGCAACAGACACATACAGCATAAAACAGTAAGTAGGCTGATTCAGCATAGGCTAGCCTATTATTTCAAAATGAAAGCATGATTAGTATGATGCATGAACCTACAGATAACCGTCATATAGTTACAAACACAACGTCAATATGTCAGTGCCGTGCTAAAAGTTTAGCCTTTCGATACCTCGGCAGCGTTAGGAGGAAGCAACAACGTTAAAATTACCAATTCTAAAATGCTTTGGCATTGCTCAAACGAGAACTGAATCCAGTTTTCGTGCATTCACACTTTGACGTTTCATGACGTCACTTTGAAATGGGAAAAGCGTAGGAGCGAGCACTCCAACTTTTCCATTTCACAAAAAGCTCGCGACCAAACAGCCGTTTGCAAACCTAATCTGTAGATTTGCATCAACGACTGATTGTCACGAGCATCCATGTGCAATTCTTCGCATTACAAGTCAGCAACGTGCTGAGAGATAGGATCGCCGTTTCATCACAGCTTCCAATCCTCCCAACAACAATTACATCCGGCGCGATGGTGCAGTGGTTAGAGCGTTCGCTTCGCAGTCGGTAGACCTGTGGTTCATTTCCCCAAGTCGAGTCATACCAAAAGACTTTAAAAAATGGTATTTACAGCTTCCCTGCTTGGCACTCAGCATAATAGGGGTAGTGTGGACAACAAGCCGGCAAGCTTGCTTGATGTGTCCTTGGGCAAGGCATTTAACGGGATGACTTCATCTTGATGTGGCAGACACATGGTGGGGCCAAGCAGTCTACTCCTCGTGGTGGCCCAGTCTAACTGAAGACTTGCAAACAGAGCACGAGCTTTTACGCAGTAAATGTACCGGTACATCTTCCTGCCTAATGCTTAGCACGATATCTCAAACGACGATGAACAGCAATTGCAATGCTGACAGAAAATGTATTTTACAAATATTTCCACGGAATAAAATTGGTCGAGTACTTGTGCTCGAAATACAATGAGCTGACTGAAGCCGCCGCTCCAAAGCGAGTCCGACCACATGCTGCTTTATGTGAAGACAGCAAGGCTTCTATGCCTTTCTTGGTTGCAAGATATGTCCTTACTATGAAAGGGTCTATCTTAGAAAATAATATTTTCATTACTGCTTGGAAACTTTCTCACAGTCATTATTTTCTCATCTCATATAAAATTAAATTTAAGTCTGTTCAAGTCTGGCCGCCCAAAGATTTTGGGCGAACCATTGCGAGACTTCCAAACACAGGACCTTCACCTCAATACACCTATATTGGGTAAAATTTTGAAAAACTTCGAAAGAAATAGTAAAAAATGTTGACCTAGTTGCCCACAGATCGATGGCAACCCTGTGAGTACATTAGCCGACATAAGTTGAGGGATACACATGCATAACTCGACAATACTTACTGCGATCACAAACAATACGACGAAGACAGAGATCCAGGTCACGTGTGCATCAACGGCAGTGAGGAAGAAGATAGAAGAAAGAAACAAGAGTAGAGTGAGCAGAGTCGTTACAAGTACATCCTGCAACAAGGCACTTAAATAATTTATCCTGTCAGATACCTCTTTCAAAAGCTTATCGAAGCAACGCTGCAACAGAGATCGGGCGTTTAACTGAGTTTACCAGGCGGAAAAGCGACCACTCATGATGACATTCATAAATCTTGCAATATTAGTTCACATAAAAGATTGATGTTAAAATAGCAACTTCAAAACGGCAACAAAGCCTTACGACATAGGCCATAGGGTTGGGTCACTTCCTACTTGCCCAAGACGAACGTTCTGCAAATAGGCAGCCGACGATTTCACGGCGACGGTGATCGGAAGGTTATGCGTTCAAACATCACGATTACTCCGTAACTTTGGCGAGGTCCAAAGCGATTTGCGAGGATTTTTTCTACTTAGGCAATTCCGATTCGAGGGGAATTTATGGAACATGGGAATAAAAACACGACAGGAAAATCTTCCACGGTTTACCGTAACTCTCACTATCTTGCAAGCTTGAATGAAAAAATGCGATAAACTAATAATTATTACAGCAAATATTTTACTAAAAGCGCAGGATGTCAGAAGTGTTGAAGTACAACTCACGCCTATCGGTCAGCACGGCCAAAACTGATTTGTTTGTAATCTAACTTTATCGTTGCTCAATAGTTGGAAAATATTACTCAGTTAGGAGCAACCGGTTATAATGTTGTTGATGCAATACCAATGCTGACCCCCTGTTTATGCAACAAAGTTTGATCGTGGGAAGCGAGTTTTTTAATGGATGTACTGAAAATCAGTAAAAACTCAAAAAATACAAAAGCCACTCTTAACGTTACGCCTAGTTAATATTAATAAGGTTATTTCTTTCATAAAATATTGATCTGTTGCTGTGCAATAAATTGAATGTTGACACACACAGTCCAAATGATTTTTGTAGAAAATATTGATTTAGTTTTACTACGGTGTGTAGTTGGCAAACAAACGTTGACGACATAGTAAGGTCTAATGGCGAATTTTAAACTATAATCCATGCTAAAAATATAAGATTATCTTTTTCAACATGAGTGCATAGCACTACTGATCAATGCACCGTAAAAAGAGCTTTCTTGCTTAGTAAACAACCACATTTACCCAGCCCAAATGTCAAGTAGCCACAACTATACTTGCACGATGGTGTAGTGGTTAGAGCAGGGGTGGGCAAACTGCGGCCCGCGGGCCGCATGTGGCCCTCGACGAACTTTTGTGCGACCCGAGAAAGCCTCACGTAAATAATTAAAAAAAATTAATTAATGTAGAAGAATGTGCTTGGGTACATTTTTCTCATTGATAGGCTTTGATAATTAAATGTGCTTGCATTTTCAATTGAATAAAACTACTTTGATTCATTTATCTAATAGTTGTTGGTTTTTAATGTTATATCAAATTTAAAATGCAAGCCAATTAGAATAACATACCAATGGGTTTGTAAAAAGTGCGGCCCTCAGTTAGCTTCCATGACCGCGATGCAGCCCGCAAGCCGAAACAATTGCCCACCTCTGGGTTAGAGCGTCCGCTTCGCAGTCGGTAGGCCTGGGGTTCATTTCCTAAGTCGAGTCATACCAAAAGACTTTAATAAATGATATTCACAGCTTCCCTGCTTGGCGATCAGCATAAAAAAAGAGATAGTGTGGACAACAAGCTTGCTTGTTGTGTCCTTGGGCAAGACACTTAACGGAACGCCTCCACCTTCATGTGGCAGATAGGTAGCCCACCCGTACTTCACCGGGTTACAATCGTGAAGTTGCTAACCCAGCATGTCGCAAAAGACGACTCTTGAATACCCACCAATGGCAGTCCGCCTAGTTGGTGGTGGGGCTACCAATCACTCATGACTGATTCGAAATGGGCTGCCATCTTTCCCCTAACCAAATTCAATTAGGTTGACGGCATACACCTGAATTATCGTTCGTGCCTTATCTCCATTCCGAGGAAGAGGAGGGGCAATCACCGCAACAAAAACATACTTGAACGAATTAACGTTTTCTGCCGCGATCAAATACTCTCCAGATGAAACTCAGGCCAAGTACAGCCATACTTTTTAAGAAGTTAAAAATTCCTTTTAAAAATCACAAAAATCTAGTGTCAATTTTACAGCAAATTTTTATCAATCAAAATTGCACTTCAATACTTGCGTACGAGCCATAGAGGAAAAATGTAGTTCCTAATCAATTGATGTAAAAAGCTTCGATCACGGACTAATTGACAGTTAACATCGCACCAAGCTAAGAACGCTACAAAACCTGACGCTAATTTTGTTTTTCCTAACATAGAATTACTATTTGCTTACAGGTACTTTGACAATAGATAAGTCTTCTAACGCATGCAAATAATGGTGCAAATAGCAGTATTTGCTTAACGCTTTAATTTTGGATTGCCTTGTAAATACGGTTTCAATGATTTACCATTATCAATAACGCATTGCACTGTACCGAGTTCGAAGAGGAGCAAATAGTGTTGACTAAAATAGTCGACGTGTCATTGTGAACAAACAATGAGACGGATAAGGAAGTTCAGCATGACTGCACTTCTTTCACTGTATTTACTAGCGTAACGCATAAAAAAAACCTTGAAAACAGCATTAACAAGAATTGGGACACTGGAGTTAACGAAGCGAACAACGCGATTCGGTAGAAGAACTTTTACCCTATTTTAAAACTGCCTTTACTCATGCGCACTATATGGCAATTCAAAACCAAGGCTTTACGTTCAAACGGAAAAAAATAACGTTAAAAACGTTTTCTGCCGCATATCACGACTGCGTTTACGTGGCTTTACGTAATGTGACGTCACTACTGTTAATTACGCAGCTTTTAAATAGATTCTTCAGAGCTAGTCAAACTTCTGTCAATAGCCTACGGGTGTTTTACTTTCTGCATATGAGCTAACTTAAAAGCAAAAAATCGTGGTTTTTATTCGTTAATAAAGCAGCAGAAGAATACACTCATTTAGAAAAGAATGATCTTGTATTTTGACAATACAGTATAAATCATCGGGTCATTTAGCGAGTAGCAGATATCGTTTCAAGATGACCACGTTTCTGCAGCCCACTGGAAATGTCATTGGAACATAGCCTACATTGACACACAGTTAAAAAAACCATCGATCAGGCGAACAACTGACTTACCCAAAAGAATCGGTATCGGGTTGAAATGCTGTAAGAGATAGTTGCATCGCTTTGAGTTTCTTGCTGGCATAGGCTCCGGTAATCATTTTCAGTGGAAGCTCTTTTGAAGAAGAGAGTAACTGGGTTGACCACTTCATTTTTATAAACAATTTTTATGTACCTGAAAAGTTATGAACTCTGATCACTACAGTTAGTTGATTTTCAGCGAAAAATGGTGCAAGAAATATACCCAGACCTCTTTTACGTCCACAAGTGGTGTGATTACCATGGGTAGAGTACAGGCACTGGCATTGATGTTACAAATGACAAACTAACTTAAACAGTAGGAGAAAAGATAAATGTGAGTTGGGGAGAGAGAGATCCAGTTTTGTCTGCGTTAACGTAGGTGGCCGGATTCACCTCGTGCTTCTCGACAGTTCGACAGAAGAAACTGCGAAATGGCCAGACAGTCTTCAAGTCAGCAGTCAGCAACGCACGTCGTCGCGTTGGGTGCAAGACATAGTTTCAAACCGACAAGTGAGGTATTAATTCAAATGTTTCCGTTCGATCATGTCGCGTGCCACGCAGTGCATGCAACTGACAACCATTCGATTACAAGTCGGACGCTCAGTCCACTGCGCCACGCATCCGACATTCTGATCAGATCAGAAAAAAACAAAAGAACCAAATAAAAGGCGGACTATCGCAATCAAGGTTACTACGCCAGCAGTATTTTGTCTTGCATTGAAAATCTGGAAAGTTAGCCAGAGGTTAGCTTTCCCCCTATATCTTCAATGCACAAAAAACTGTACATGTAAATTATTTAGACAATTCTTGCTTATGCTGTCCAAAACCATTCCTCCACGGGCTATGAAATATAATTCGCACTTGAACACTCAACGGCAATTACCAACTGGCAACTATTTCCAGCGCTAGTCGCCGACTCAAAGCATTAAATTTGTTTTTCCAGTTGAAAAAATAAATTCGCCAAAGCACAAAAGAAAAGCAAATGACACGGGATGACTACTAACGCAAATGACTACTAAAATACTTCAAGTACCGTCTTAAGCCGACATATTGAACTTCTTGTGACCCAATCGTTCAAAGTTCGTCATGATCTTGAACTAGCTTTTACACTGTTTCAAAACATTTAAATAGGCATGCAAATATGATGCTTACGGATCATTTTTGATAGCATCAAGGAACTTTAGATCGTCTTCTTCTTTTCTTAATTTGAGCAGGGCTCCTGTACCAAACAAAAGCGGATCGATGTGCTGCTCTAGAAACTTGCTCAGTTGGTCCTACAAAAACAAGCCAAAAGTTAGTGATTCCAAGGCAGTAGACTACAGAACATCAATGCTGCACGACAGATTTGCAGCATTTGCCATCCAGCGAAGATGCTACTATTAAGACGTGAGCGATGTAGGAGACAAATCATCAACAGCAGTCTGAACTGGAGGCGTGTTTGGCTATTTTTAACTTTGATTTGCAGGAACTGGGTTAGATAATCAAGAAATTCTGATACACTGAGCATTTCAGAAGTTGCAGACGGTTTCGTAAACAGTTTAAACGGAGAGAGAAAGAGAGAGAAAGAAAGAGAAAGAGAAGTTTTAATACAGTGGTTTTCAACCTTTTTGTTGGAGCGGAATCCCAATGAAGAATTCCAGTGGCTCGAGGAACCCCTATGCGATAACTTAATTGCTTTGTACAATTTGTGTAACTTCTGGCGGAACTCCTGGACTAAACCAGCGGAACCTTGGCTGAAAACCACTGTTCTAATATATTTGATGTGAGCGAAGGTGCATTCGCTTTACATAATTAGTTCTCCACTTGAACAATAACGAAACTACGTGCAGCGAAATAGCTGCAACTGCAAACCGCGCAGTAAGCCGAACATGTAGGCGTTATCACATTTGGCTGAAACTATAAATAACCAATTTCTACTAAAAAAACACAACGCATAACTTTTAAAGATCGGTTTCTACCACAAAGTCTTGCAAGCGAAAGTTGGGAGCACTTGTTGACAATACGCCCAGAAACGCTCAAGCTCATAAGTACTCAAGCGCACGTTTGTCAAATGAAAACTGCCTGCGGCCTTCATCATGTTCACTTTTCATATGTTTCCTCGCTTGGAGTGATAATTGCGTAATGATTCGCTTGCAAACTTTGGTTTTGAATTATTTCAGTAGGGACATAGCCATTAAGCGGGCATCCCTTGGGTACAATAACAGGATGAGACGTTTAATGCAATAATGAATTATGTTTACTGAAATACTCGAATCTATCTCTGGATTTCAAATTCCCAGTGTGAAAAGAAAGCAGTAATTAAGTTATAAAGAATAGCTTATCGCAAGCAGATACCAAAAACGTTCTACAGATCAATACAAGTTGCCAGCTACTGGCTGGTACTACACTAGCTTAATTATTTATTGTTGAAATTATTAAAAACGGTAAAAAGTAGGGAGCTTTAGTCCTTTCTAGAGATGCGAGAATTCTACCTTCTGCAGATTCATGCTTACACAGTTTTTAATTTTGAAGTGGTCGGAAGAAAGCGTGGGCGACCGAAGGTGACGCGGAGAGGACAAGTGGAAGAAAACTTAAAAAAGATTGGATTATAGAAGATGCCAACAACCGAAAGAAGAAGCGTAATGCTGTTTATGACATTGCGAGGAACAGTAGGTGGATCCAGCCAACTCCGTAAAAGACAAAACCGGATTTTAAAAACTAAAACTCTCTCTCCTTTAAGGACCTGACGTTAATATTGGTAGTGAAAACATTATTTGGATTTACATCAGTCGGATAAAGGCCAATTATCGTAAGAATAAATTTTATTGTTTCTTATTATTTGCAAAAAGAGTATCGTCACTCTTGATCAGTGAAACAGAACCTACTTTTTTCAAATCTTCAGGTACCAAATGATAGCAAAACATTGCAGAGCAAGTTTCACATCAACATGCATTTAATAAAATCAATTTAGTCTATTGCAAAATCGATTTCGTCCGTGGAAGGGAACAAAATCAAACGTGAAAGTTGTAAATCAATTTAAATAAAATGCTGCGCAAATCAAGAATGAAAAATCGGAAGAAAAACATTGACAATCCAGCCAGTGCTATATCAAGGGGGAGGGGGCAAAGAAAACAAGTGCAAAAAGGCTTGTGGTAAACAAGGGCATCGACCTGAAAACCCTTTCGTAAAAAGAACACGTTATTATTTGAGAAGTTGTTGGGCATTGCGAATGGTAGAACCTGCTCAATGCAGATGAACGAATCCAGCCATCTCTTCAACATCAATTAAAACCTGATACTACACCATGTCAAACAGGAACGAAAACTATGGAATACTGCGGTAAGCACAGTGCAGCAACGTAATAGGCTTTGGACGTGGGTTACAGCTGAATTAGTATTGGCATCAACTTTTGGTTGCCTACCGTACATACTGCTCGAACATTTGCTTTTATCCCATAATATGCCAGACAGCTCCAATTCCATACTATGGCTACTACCGGTACTTCATATTTAAGAGTTGATGTCAAGCATTTACTTGTTTGAATTTGCTAGCAGGGTCACAGTCGTCCTCATCACTAGCATTCCCCTGACCTGCTTGTCGACTTCCACAAGCAATAGATGTACGCTGAAAGGTAGAACATAAATATGAACAAAAACAAAAATAAAACAAAATACAATGAATCATTGCAATACAAGATGTACAACAGCAATGGCAAAGCCTAGCTGAAAATGACATTTAGCCCTATGCGTTTCTTGTCCAGGAAATGCGACGCAGTTCTTTCCTTTCAAGCAATGACACTTACGTCAGCTTTAACATAGTGCACAAGAGAACCAATGCGCAATACGGTACTGGATAGAAAATGTTGAAAAAAGTGGCCATAAATTGCATTTCAATGAAGGAACACCATCTATTCTTAATCAGTTCACTGCTCAATTATTTTATTATGATAAGTCATTCCTTTAATCAGATGCTTTTATGATATTAACATTTATCAGCAAGTGCTGGTTTTACACCAAATGTTCTCTGGCAAAAGCAACGTTAGGTGACCTCACAAAGTCTACTATACTGTGTAATAATAATCATTTATTCCATGATATAGGCTTAAATATAAAAAAACGTGTGCACGACATTGGGAAAAACGTGCCACGAAAATCAGAGAAAAGCGATCACAAGCAAAACCATGCAGCAAAACGCTCGTGCATAACAGACCAAAACATATTACCAAGCGTCTTTCATGCGATGTCCCATACATGCAGCTAAAACACAATCAAGAGAAAGTAATTTTTTACGCGCGGTACTAAGCGAAACTAGTTGTTTAATGTAGTGGCGTTAGACGAATTACAACTTCTGTGCACTTGCCCGTGTTTCGGCCCAATCTGAAAGTTACAACCTTTGCAAAAGCCAATTCCTTCAAAAAAAAGGATTGGAAAGTAAGGATATGTAATAAAATTCTAACTATGCAATTGAATTTTCATGCTGGCATGCATAAGGGAATACGCCTACAGGTCAGTCTGATAGCGGTTCAAATACAATAAAGCACAAACAGCTCTATCCGGTCGAGTTTTGCTCAACTGAAAAAGCTTTAAGACCACAAAGATAAATTACGCTTGGGAATGCAAAATATGAAACTATCACGCGCACTCATATAAATGGCCGCCTCATGACACTTATCAACTTAAAATGCGATACGTTTTGTAGTAATTTCATATTTTTAAAGAATGTACATGGTGCCAAAACCATTGGCGAATATTAACTTCAATCCTGATGGTGTTTGCTCGCCTAATCCAGCATACTTCTTATCAATAGTTACATGAGGATGGAACTCTGCACTGTAACAGCTACTAAACGACCCCTGTTGCAATGCCCGCTTACGACAACGGAGAGATCTGGGTAACAGCGGTAAATTTTGCCTTTATTTTTTGCCTGTTCTATACAGCTGCTGCATAGTAGGGTGCATCAGATCAAAAAGTCAAGAGACATTTCAGGCTGTTTTGATGGAATCTTAAAACAAATGAGTGGTCATCTACACATTGTCCACGTTGAAGTTAGTGCAAAACATGAGTTTGAAATATATACTGTGCGGTAAAAGTTAATCATTCTTTTCAAATTCCAATCTTGCATTTAATTAAACAGTAATGGCGTAATAGGAGAAGCTGCTAGCGAACAGCTTAGTTAAGTTGATGAGCAACTTGAAATGAAAAATGGTAGTTAGTTTAGTATTAAGTGTGTATACAATGCAATTGATTTCAGATGAATAAAATGCTGAAAACCTGAAAAATAGCTTTTTCTTTTTGCATTGTAGTTTACGCTTACTACAGCAATATTCTTTCAAGAGTAAGTCAAGTGATCTACAAAATTAAATAGACACTGGCGTAGGTCATAGCTGTTTAAACAGTAGCCAATTAATCATATAATTGAGGCCATCATCCAAAACTAGTACAGATGAGTTACAAAGACATGCAAGATTCATTCAAATTAATCAGACACCGGTGTTAATGTACAATTAGTGCAAGTCTACTAATTGCTGTATGTAATGATGCTTTGGTTGTTGCATCATTAGCAGCGTCAGATCATAACGTGTACTGAATGCAAATATGAGAAATCATATTCGCATCAAAAGCAAACCTTGCTGCAGCGTTGAAGGAAAAATCTACACTTTGCCAAACTTGATCTTTAATTTGGAAAGTTTTCTATTCAAGAAACTTTGAAACTTCAATTAACTTTTGCAGCAATGGAATAACACCCTACATTACAGCAACTATCATTAATTGAAAAGAAGCTAGCCCTTGGCCACATACCTTTGTTAAGAGTGGGTCTTTGCTCGAGTGATTCAATTCGAGGTTCTTTTAAATAAGTAAAGAGTGCTTAACATATTAAAACAGCACATGCACAAATTGATACATAGAAAACCTATTTGTATGTTAGTAATACGTGGATAAACAACATCACCTGACATACTATAGCCAACTTGAATATAAAGTCCTACCCACCTTACAGCTATAGTAATTAATTTGATCTCATAAATGACCCACAGTTTAGAAGGCTTATCATTATACTAAATTATACTTATGCATTACTGAAAATAAGTCAAGTTATTATTCAATTCAAAACATATTTTAAGGATGGATATGGACAAATTTTGAGGAGGGATAATAATGATGTGTTTGGAAGAGCGTTAGACTTCGAAGTGGTTTGAAGAAGCGTGGGCGACAAAGGAGATGTAAAAACAGATTGAACAGATTGGACTAAAAAAGGAAAACGCCATTGACAGAACGAAGTGGGGCGGTGCTGTGCATGAAAACTTTTGGGAGACATGAGATAAATCCAGATATCATCGCTCATGGAAACAAAAACCGCATTTAAAAACAATGGATCTCTTTCTCTCACAATTAAGAGGATTTGCTATTTCGGCAGTGCGTGTAATCAATTACTCATCGTGGTATTGAAACATCTTCAGGATTGGATATTAGCACATTCAACCAAAAATAACGGCTGTTAAAGAGTGATCAAGCAACACGAGAAGTGCATGTATTTTGAAATTTGGTTCTTGCAATAAAAACGTAACGGCTACTTACTACCTACCGGCAATGAAATTGCACATTGCTGTTAATAAAATAAGCTATTCAAATAAACAACCCGGTGATTTTAATGACAAAACGCTTTACGATGTGTCAAAATAACTGTACAGTCGTTTATAAAGATGAATCGAGGACCATGCTTATTTAGATTGCTGTGGTATGCACTTATCAAATGAGCTAGTAGCCAACGCATTATCAAAACTGTAATAGTAGGTTCTAAAGAAACTACGCTATGCGAAATAAAGTTTTTGTACACAGACCCCACAGCATAAAATAAAAGATTAGAAATTCATGAGTTATTTTGCAATTAAACTCCAAATTGAATGCCCTATCAAACTTATCATTATGCACCCATCCGAGGAAAGGATCGGGTAACAACAACAACTAGTCATTAGTAAATAAAGCAGCATTGCCATACTGCGACAAATTAGTTGATCAAGCGTCCAATCGGTAAGTGATATGACCACCAAGTTCAGTAACATGCGTACCGTTTGTTAGAATTCGGTAGCTTGCCAATATACCCTATTGTTAAATTATAACTCGATTTACTTGCATTGATGTGGAAGTACAAGGCAACTTAAAAAAGAAAACGGTTTCAACCAAAGAAAGCTTTATTTTTAGAAGTTTACGACCAAAACATATTGCCAACGTCTTTATTTCAGAAGTTCACCGCCAAAATATATGAACTAAACTTAACAGATGTTGTAAATTGACGAACAAAGTATCCAAAATTCAATTAAAAAGTTTAGTGAACCCATGAGCCTATAAAGTAGAAAACAGTAATCACGAATGTAATCCCTGCTTAGTCGTTATACTTGGGTTTCAATTGAGTAAAAGTAGTTGATACAATGAATGTTGTCAACTGAATACAGTTTATTAAACCTTTTCGCAAAAGTATTAAATAATGCAAGCGGGTCTATGTCGAAAGTCCTTAACATTTGTCAACCAGAATATTGCATAAGGACAATGAACCTTACTCACAAAATACGATTGCATATCAATTAGCAATTCGAAAATCTTTTGAAGGAAGAGATATTAATGTATGAAGTGCTATTAATTAACACAAACTGCATTTGAATTATTAGTATGCTGGTCTGATGAAATGTATTCACTGTTTATTCTCAAGACAGCTCATTTAGATGCCGTGACAAAAATAAATATTATAATAACAGTAAGCGTTTTTAATACTAATGGTTGTTAGACGCTAATGCAGTTGAAAACCGCACTGTAAAATGTAACCTTACAGTTTGCTGCAGCCTGCCCTGCGCTACAAACGGTTTCTAAATCCGCATGAGTAGCGATATGCCTAGTTATACTAAGGCAACCACAATATATATCAATATATATGTATCGCTCATTACTGCACCAAGAGAATTAATAATTGGGTCATCTCCCAATCCTACAACTCGAACTCAAAGGTGCAAGTAGGCTTCGAACCCGAACTCATTCCATCAACTTCAACAAAAGTTACTGGCTTACGTTGAGGAACATCTTTTAATCAAATTACGCAATCATTAATTATGTTGATGCAGTAATAATAGAAAGATATACAGACAAAAAGCCTGCAAATATGTTATAAACTATTTAAAATTAGTTCAATAGCTTTGAAAAAAATAGTGGACCACCAAGAAATTATTTGGTTACTAAAATTACGTTTTACTACTTCAAATTTATATTCGTCTACCGTAGCAATTAAAACAAAAATGTCAAAAACAACATTGACACACAATGGATATTTGTCCTGCACATGCAAAACACAATATTTTTATTCGCATTATGATCCATTTACAACGATATTTTAATCAACTAGCAAGAGAGTCCTTTTAAAGTAGCAACCGTAATCCTATTAATAAGACTTATGTGTACAGGAAAAAATGAACATACTCTATATTTAAGCGCTAAAAATAAAACCTCAAAAACATCAAAGATATCGTGGAAAGTATGACCAGTTTCTTTGGAAGAAAAAAATAGGTTATAATATACTTATCACTACAGGGTAATTTTCACTAACACCATATGCAACATCAAACCCAATCAACACCCAATTTAATGCCTATCGTATTTTCGCGACCATAAGGCGCAGTATCAAAAAACTGCTGCAAATGCATTTTTTTCTTACATAAGACGCACCGGACTACAAGGCGCAATCGCGAACAGAGCAATTTGCTCTAAAGAAACAAAGCAAGAGAAAAAGAGAAACAAAAAGTACTCTTTACCAACTTGGCGGGAATAGAAATAGAGAAAAAACACTAAGAAAACTTTCTTTACAAAGACAAGCTTGAAGAAAAAATAAATTCCTTTTTTCTAATAATTGTTTCATAGTTCATTACATAATACAAAGTTCCAATAAACTTATTGCGTACACGCCGTTCTGTTAACAAAACAATTCCTGGCATGTGAAATGCTAATGCGAAAAAATACCGCTATTTGTAACATTAAAGATGGTTCGCAGTTTTCTTATAAAGCGTAATTTTATCCACACATAAGACGCACTGGACGATAAGGCGCATGTTCAATTTCTGAGAAAATTTTTGGCTTTTAGGTGGGCCATATAGTCGCGAAAATGCGGTATTTGATTTTGTGTTTACTATATCACTACTTTAATGAACCACTGCACACAACTTAAAAACGACTACGATCGAAACAAGCTGTCATCTTGCCGGACACGGTTTATAGCAGGGTTGCTTAAAATGCTGCAGATGACGCTTTTTGCGAGTATGATTGGTAGTCTATGTTGGATGAACAATTTTTATTGCTCCTTATCGATTTTAACAAAACAATTTAAATTCGTAGGTTCACGTTCATCTTAATGCACAAGAAGAGAGGCCAACAACCTGCCGACCGATAAATGAAGTATTCGTGACCAAAAGAAATCACTGATTTAAACCAACAGCATTCACAATTACCATTTGGTTGGTATGCTACGATTTACTAAAATCTTCCTCCAATACAGAATAGATGAATAAGGCCCATGCCAAGAAAACCTTAAGCACACTTGATTTATAGGATTCAAAAACAGCATTTTAACCCCAATAGGCCTTATCTACCGTGTTGGTCAATACACATAGTTATTAGCTAATTTCAAAAACAGAAAACAGTTTGATATACTTGATATCCTACCACGCCAAAACCAGGTCACTAAAATCAGTTGAGGCATTGGTAATAAATTGAAGATCACAAACATGCAGCCTGGAAAGTTAAAAAGCTCGATACATCAATTTCAAGAAATTTGGTATATTGATCTTTTATAAAGAACAAAGCTGCTGAGAAGATTACTGCACGTTACACATAAATAGAAATATAAACTTACTCACAAGGAAGTAAAAACAAACAAACTTACATTATTAATGCTTTGCCCATTTTTGCGTACATTGTTGTGGAGTTCGATTGTTTTTTTTCGATCCACAATCAGATAAGTAGGCCCAGTTTTTCCTAATAAAAACAACGAGTCAATAGCTGATAAGCTGTTGCGTTACCCCTTCCTCTTTCTTGAGACGGAGGTACAGGATTAAAAGGCTAATTCCAGTTGATACTGCGAATTCGATCAATATCAGGTTAGGGTAAATGAACTTCAATTCAAACCAGTCATAAACACAATTAGCAGACGGTTGGCTCCACAACCAGCAAGGCAGACTGCCATTGGTGGGCGACCAACCGTTATCTCTTATAAAATACTCGTTAAGTAGCTACAATATTCTGCGCAGGTAAAGCTGGGGAATTCAATATATCGTCGACAAAATATAGGATTAGGCTTAAGGACCTATTTTCTGCAATTCAGCAATTCATTCTAACGATTTTTGATATACGCCGCTTTGAACGATCACGGATAGACAATTGTGAAATTAATCCTTGCAACAGTGAAACGATTACTTTAGAGCAGGGTTTCGAGACCTGTCCCTAGGGGGAGCGAGGATGATGAACCATTAAGGTTGATTATATAGATACGCAGCCATTATATACGTATAAATTTTACATACATTATATATATATCATATACTGCATTATATATGTGACAGACTTCAATTTTACAATATGGAAAATTAAAGAATTTTAATTTTGCATTGGAAACGCACAAAATACAACTCTAGAAGGGGGTGTGAGAATTGGCGGGTGATTTCAAAGGGGTACAACAAGGAAAAAGGTAAAGAACCACCGCTTTAAAAAAAAAAGAGAGCAGTTTCTTGAGCTTAAAACGACCAGGTGTTTGGAAAAAGTCATCACACAAACGGATTGGTAACGAACACATTGCAGAGTATTATCAGGAACTGCAAAACACTGAAGCAAACATAAAATAATCTAGGTTTCCAACCAAAGATGAGCCGATTTCAGCACGTCACAACTCCAAACCACAGTGCCAATAAGTCAGTCTTTTCCGATCTGGCAGCCATTATTTAAAAACTACTTCTGTGTAATTTGATTTTTAGCGCATTGGTTTTCACGGATTAGAGTGTTTTTGTTAATTTTTACAATTTTGATTTAATCAAGACCTCGTGAGAGGCCGAAAAGCTTAAGTTTGTTACTTTATTATTTGCTAAAACCAACTTAAATCTTTCTAAAATCGATAAAACACAATCGACTCTCACCCATGAATTCAGCATCTCTTTCTTTTAACTTGCTGTCTTCGACAATATACGAATCATCCAAGCAGTCAAGAGTTGCTTGTGAAATATGAACTCTGCCTGGGATGCCGTGCTGCTCCATTCCGTTTGCAAGCGAAACATCGTTTGACCACACATCAAACTGTTTATGAAATAAAAAACGTTAGCAACATAATAAACGAATCCAAGTACTTGCTACAAGACTAACTATAAATTACACTGCACGTGCCACGTACGGTGGCACTGCTACAACCAAATTCAACGAGACGATAAGTAACTGACTTCAGTGCAAGACCATCCAACAAAATCTAATAGGTCCTGACACGCGGATAGACAAAACATGCTACAAAATGAGTGACTACAGTTCTAATAGCTCTTGCTTTCACTGACTAAACCGCGATGCGGCAGCTTAAGCCCGTGCTTCACCGGGTTGGAATTGTGAAGCTGTTCGCCCTGCATGTCGTAAGAGGCGACCAGTGACAGTCCGACTTGTTGGTGGTGGCGCTACCACTCTGTAATTTGCATTCATGACTGGATCGAAATGGGCTGCCACTTTTCCCCTAACCTAATTCAATTAGGTTGACGGCATGAACCTGGACTGCCGTTCGCGCCGTACCTCCATTCTAAGGAAAAGAAAGGGTAAATCAACCAATCAACCAATACGACAGCTTACGATACTGGCGCGATGGTGCAGTGGTTAGAGCGTCCGCTTCGCAGTCGGTAGGCCTGGGATTCATTTCCTAAGTCGAGTCATACCAAAAGACTTTAATAAATGATATTCACAGCTTCCCTGCTTGGCGATCAGCATAAAAAAGAGATAGTGCGGACAACAAGCCGGCAAGCTTGCTTGTTGTGTCCTTGGGCAAGACACTTAACGGGACGCCTCCACCTTCATGTGGCAGACAGGTGGCCCACCCATACTTCACCAAGTTACAATCGTGAAGTTGCTAACCCAGCATGTCGCAAAAGACGACTCTTGAATACCCACCAATGGCAGTCCGCCTTGTTGGTGGTGAGGCTACCAGTCACTCATGACTGATTCGAAATGGGCTGCCATCTTTCCCCAAACCAAATTCGATTAGGTTGACGGTGTGAACCTGAATTAACGTTCGTGCTTTATCTCCATCCCGAGGAAGAGGAGGGGTAATCACAACAACAACACAGCCTACGATAGGTCACGATAGACAAAACTGCCGTTTTGCTCTGCACATTCATAGCGACGTTAGGAGTAGTGGTCTTGCTTTACCTTATAACGCCTGGTTCCAACCACACCGCAAAGCACGTATCCTGTATGAATACCAACACGCATGTTGACATTAATATTGTTTTGTCGACAGAACTCTTTTATGGCATCAACCATACCTAAAAAAAACAACAGAAGAGCAATTGCATAAATGCTAGCCAGCCGGCTATGACCACAGTACTCACCCAACCCCATTTCAACGCAGCAAATCGCATGATCCTTTCGGGGAAGAGGGCATCCGGCCACACAATAATAACAATCGCCTGGTGAAAAAATGCGCAACTTGGTAATTCACCACTGGTGCATTAACTGTGTTCAAAGGTATTGAGCTACAGTAGGAACAAAAAGCTCATGGAAACTGTTTACTCTTTCAGTCGTTTTCTATGTGGTGTACTGTGTAGTCCTTTAAAAAATGCTACATTTCTATATTATACTTAAGGCACCTCGAAGGACAGGCACAATGAAAAGCTTTTAGAGCCAAATCAAAGCAATTGTTAACAAACTTTTGGAGGCCACAAATAGTAACGTGAAAATCTGCTTGTTACAATAGAGCACTGTGAGGTCAAATTACCGCCAGGTCGCACGTCTAATGCTCTGCGTGGAATCTACATTGCAGTTCTGTACAGTAGCCCTTTGAAATCTTTTTACGCTTAAGAAAAGTTTATGTAGTTTTAATTAACGCGAAAAGGCATACCTAGCGTGCTAATTTTTTCACAACCAGTTTTATGACAGAGCGTATCAAACCGAGCAAATAAATTGTTAAGCAATATCACAAGTTCCTCTGCTGTCTTATTTGAGCTCATCTGAGTAAAACCGACAATGTCAGCATAGAGAATCGAAACGTTTTCCATTCTGAAACAAAAATATCAGAAACTTGCACTGCATACCCACATTTAAAAAGTAAGCCAATTACATAAAGGCTTTAGATAATATTGGCATAATCTACTGCAGTAACCAGGCAACTGTTCAAAACCATGCGATACGTTAAAACAAAACAAAAAAACATCCAAAAGCAGCATCCACAGCTTAAAAAATTGCATTGCTGTTTTCGCTAACTCACAATGCTTGTGCAACCACTTTTTCAAATAAATGTACGAAATAGTGTATGCGGTGCCATGCCTTTAATATAAAAGATAAATTGAACGATCAAAGTAATGCATCAGTATTGATCTGAAGAAGTCGACAGCTTTTGTTTTCGTTCGATATAAAATATTTATAATACTGTGTTAGTTACAAAAACTAGTGCTTTCTCTGAAACCAAAAGGAACCAAAAAAGAGAAGTCTGGAACTTTACGAAAGCTTCGATTTAATATGGAAACGACGTACTCTAATTCGATTTTAACCACAACCATTACATTCGTTTTTTTCTTTGTAGAATAACTGGTATAGCAGCTCTAGAAATTCTCCATATATTCACATCACACAACATTACTCAGATATAAATTTAACATGAGAGTCCTACAGCATACAGCCTACCTATTCATAGTGAAAGGTCTAAATAACCTTCCTTCTTTGCTATCTCGAAGCATTAGCTCTTGTGCGACACTTAAAGGCATCACAGACTCTATCATCAACCTTTTGAACTTTTCCTCCGATCTTTTGGCTTGCTCTGCTTTTACAAGATGACAAACCTGCCAAGAAAAAAACAAAACAAACTAAAAAAGATGGTAAATAAAACAGGCATTGCTTCAAATATGGTTCACCATAATTCGCTGGCAATTATATCAGTGTTTTTACTATCACCTGAATCAGTGGTTTTTCTTTTTCGAACCAATTTTTCTCGCAATGCACTTCTTATAACAAAATCAAACATTAAAACCATTGATTAGGCGAATGTCAACACAGTATACTAAAATAGCAACATATTAGCTGAATAGCATATTGACTTAGGTGCAGTTATGAACGACAATGTCCCAAAAGTTTACTTCAAGGATTACAATACCATTTTACAATAAATTTAAAATAACAATCTCAAATGAATAAAACAAATACAACAACACAGCAGCTCATTCAACCAAAACGTTTGCGTGTCAAACACATCAAAGCTGAACCACAAATCTCGTTTATAAAATCTAGAGAGTTAAAAGGTAAAAGTCAACTTGACGTAAGTGTGAATGAAGCCTGGACTCAGGCTGATCTAAGCGATCCTTGACCAAAAACTAATAGCAGTTACCAGTATTATGACTAATTTACACAAATTAATTAAGCTTGCTCCCATCAAGTTTGATTTATAGCTCTTAAAACAAAATTATTACAGAGGAATTCGTGCAGGCCATTTTTTAAGACCTGACCGTGCACCTTTGCGAACGTACACACGTACATAAAACTTGACTTTTAAATAATTGCATCAACACACGCAAAAAGTAAATCCGCACCTACCTTCAAAAAGGTACTTCGGCGTAATATCTGAAGGTTTATTATCATCTGGCAACCGATTATATTACAGCACAAGATTAAAAATATCTGTGGAGGGACCGTTTCACTGAGTGGTTGTTGCGAAATGGTACTTCTCTGATGGCCGATTTGAAGAAGGATCTATACAAAACAATTTGGTAGCCAACAAGTGTAAGCCCTCATCAATTTATACTGTACTAAATTGATGTGACCGCCACAAAAAAAGCGAATATTGAGCTTGCACCTTCCAAGACTGTGAATTGTTATATTACAAGTAAACACCAGGAGTACACGTATACGCTGGTTTTTAGGTCGAATTTAGAATACGTTCTTGTCTTTCAGGCTAACACGTATCTTCAGTATATCTCTACCACTAAACACCCGCTTGCGAACAAAACTTTTTGCTGGAGCAATGCAGCATTTTAAATCCTAGATGCAAACTCTGCCAAATAAAATAGCACATTTAACGTGATAAGCCTATCACAAATTTCACAAGCACTGTGTTTTCTAAAAATGAGACAACATTTCAAAGTACAATTGCCCAAGATTTATTGTTCTACGCGCTAACCACACTAAACTTCTTACCACCATTGTGATGGAAAAGACCACAGAAATAGCTAACACGATTGGAATTGGTACGGGTAAAAGCAGGTAAATCAACAGTATAACAACCATCGCCAAAAAGAATGATCCCACAACAGTAACAGGAGTATATACATAGCAAGCAGATACCACAGCAGTAACAGCCAATAATAATAAAAAGGCTGCAGACATGTACAAGTAATAACGTTGATAAAATTCTTCTCTGCAAAAACAATAGTGTTTAAGCAACAAATAATATTGAAGTGCAAAAATGCTTGAAGTCGACTACATTCAGCAGGAGATGGAAATTACATTTAGGTTTGTAGCTGTACCTACCTGTAGCTAAAATTTTCAATATTAGAGTCAATTTTAGCAATAAAAGAAGCTTAACGATATCATCTACACCAGTGTTTCCCAACCTGTGATCCATGGACCACCTGGTGGTCGAAGCAGGTTCTCAAGTGGTCCACGAGAGGTCTTTCGATAAAAACAATATATTCGCCATTAACAGTTTCGCATTTTTGTTAATTCTCAATAATTGATGATGTGATAATGAGCATTGTTGTGTTTCGTTTTATAGGCATGCTGGTACAGTCAAGGTTAGTTGCCAGATAGGCTCAGAGCTTGTGAATTAGGAAAGATTGTTAACGATCGATTAAATTAAAATTCTAGTAGTATTTTATATACCTTGTAAATAATTTGTTTCGGATTTTATTTAGAACAAAACTAAGCTAAATCAGTGATTTTCGTACAACCCTGATATGTCGAAACGAAAGTGGAGTGAAAATTACGTTGCATTTGGCTTCACCAAAAACATTGGAAAAGATGGGACAGAGAAGGCACAATGCATCCTTTGCGATCAGGTTCTTACAAACTCGAGTTTAAAGCCTTCCAAACTAAAAATACATTTTGCAACACATGGTGGATCAGCAGCTTATGGTATTGAAGCCCTGAAAACAAAGCGAACCCGCTACGATCAAAAAAGTGCTCTCCCTCAATTGCACAAAACAACAACAACCATGCAAAAGCCGATCTTGATGGCGTCGTATAGAGCTGCTTACTTGATTGCAAAGAGCAAAAAAGCACACGACATTAGAGAGAACCTTATCAAATTTTGCCTCGTGGAGATGGCAGATATTCTGTTGGGAAACGAAGCAGCGAGGAAACTAAGTAAGATCTCCACGTCAGATAATACTGTAAAAAGGCGTATCGAGGACACGAATAACGACATTTTGTCTCAAATTGTACATGGTATAAAGAAGAGTGATTTCCCAATAGCCTTGCAGTTGGACGTGTCTACTGACGTTGCATGTGTGAGTCAACTGTTGGTATTTGTACGCTACGTGCAAAAAGCAGGAACAAAACTTGAGCTGAAGGAAGAATTTCTGTTTTGTGAGAGTCTCCAAACTACAGCCACCGCGTCAGACGTCATGAATTTAATAAAAGCCTTTTTTGAAAAACATGATATTCCTCTTGAGAAAATCGGGTTTGCGTGCACTGACGGGGCACCGGCTATGCTTGGCTGTAAATCGGGGTTTGTGACACTGTTGAAAGAGATGAATCCGAACTTAGTCATAATCCACTGCATGTTGCACCGATATGCATTGATGAGCAAAACATTGCCCGACAACTTGAAAGAAGTGATGGACTCTGCAGTTCATATCGTATATTTTATCCGAGGGAGAGCGACAAATCACAGACTATTCAAGCGCTTGTGCAAAGAGATGGGAACTGAGCATACAGTTTTACTTTTTCATACTAATGTACGATGGCTGAGTCGGAGGAAAGTGTTCAACTGATTATTTGAACTACGATATGAAGTGCTCACGTTTCTGAAAAATTGCAAAAAGAAACCAGTTTATGCCACCAATTTGGAATCTTCTCGATTTTTGCTTCGCTTGGCATATCTTGCAGATATTTTCTCAGCGCTGAATGACTTGTGCATCTCACTTCAAAGACAGGGAACGGACGTCATTTCATCAATGGAAAAAATTACAGCGTTCAAGTGGAAGCTTACCTTGTGGTTGAAGCGAGTTCCAAAGGGTAGTTTTGATCACTTTCCTAAATTCAATGAGCTCAGAGAAAGCATGGAAGTGGATAAAAATGTGCTGAGTGACATTAAAAATCAAAATTTGATTCTATTTTTCCAGCTGAAAAAGTTGCCCCGTCATCGGCTCAAAATCCATTCCTGGTCAATGTTAATGAGGCGGAGGAGAAACTCCAAGAAGAAATTCTCGATCTGAAGGCATCTGGAGCTGCGGAGATGATGTTCACCACAAGCAATCTGACTGAATTTTGGCTGTCACAGACTGAAGCTTTTAAAAATCTCAGCAGGATTGCTTTGAACCTTCTTCTGCCTTTTTCCACTACATACTTATGCGAACAAGGATTCTCCACGTTGATGCACATGAAAACCAAGGAGCGCAACCGCTTGAAATCAGTCGATAATTAAATGAGAGTGCGTCTCTCAGGCATCGTTCCTCGCTTTGGATTGTTAGTTGAAAACCATCAGATGCAGGAGAGTCATTAAACATTGTTTGGTAGTGGTGATTTGTGATGTTTAGAATACATCGTGTTGCATATATAATAAAGTCCAATGTTAATAACTCTTTTTAATATTACAATTTATGTGGGAAGATCGGAGATAGTGGTCCAAGGTGATGTAGATTATTTTTGAGTGGTCCACGGGCTCAAAAAGGTTGGGAATCACTGATCTACACTATAAAGTGGTATTCTGTGTGTGTGTGTCCTCATTTCTCCAAAACTACTGAACGCACGAACATCAAACTTGGCACGATCCATCACTACTCCAGGGCGAGTGTCATAAGGGGGATGGTGACGTCACGGGTGACGTCAGAACCAAAGATAATTTTTTTTTAAATCACGTTTGTTGACGGAGGAATGGAGCTTCAGCTTAAACAAAACCAGTACTCGACTTTCTAATTTTAACAAATTTCACTTCTTTAGCATTTCACATGACGTGATAATTAACGATTAATTGCAAAATTTGGTTTTTGGTTTTCTCAAAAAATGCTGATCGTAGAAACGCGATTAAAAGCTTTATTGGGAGATATCAACAAAGTGCTTTCGATACAAGAAACTCCACAACAATAAAAACACAACTGGCAATGCAATAACAAATTCTTTATTTAAGTGTTTTGAGCCTTCTAAGCATGTTTCTTTCTTTTTTTCTGCACGTTTCAACTCGTTCTGGATGTCATATATGCCAGAACCAAGCAACATGTGCGCAGTCAGAGGCTTTAGATCATACAAGTAGGCCTACAATTATGAGAAAGTCATAAGTAGAGGTCCTAATATTTAATAGGTTTTTACAAAAATACATATCAATCACTTTGCCACTCCCCCACCCCCCCACGTTACAGCCTTGAAATTATGCTTTCATGCACTTAATAAAATGAACAAATAAAACCGTTTTGAAATCGTTGGCTGTTTCAATTGTGAGCAAGTCCACTTTCTAAGTACCAAACAAGGCAAACAAGACGTAGCCACGAACTCCACAAACTTGGGGAGAAATATGGTAGCTATGCACAACCCCCTATAGCAGCATTTCCCAAACTATGGGTCGCGGCCCAATGGTGGGTCATGGACGCAATTTCAATGGGTTGCAAAAGTCATTCAGAATTTAGATAAATGCTTGCTTTGTTTCAAATAATTCAAATGAAAATTAGCACCTTAATTATATGTTTTGTTTTCACTGCACTTTTTTCCAAGTACTTCGAAGTGCATGTAGAATTATGTGGGACTCAAAAATTTATAATTTAAAAAGTGGGTCCTGACTTGAAAAAGTTTGGGAATCACTGACTTATAGTTTTTTCAGGCTTAATCGATTTGCTTTAAAAAAACACGATCCTGCTAATTTTGGAAAGACAATTGGCAATGACAATAGCACATTATCTTTTCATTAAGCCAGCTGTTCGAACAAATATCAATGGGGTAAAATTGGGAAGCCGGCTGAGGTGATACTCAACATTACTGGTGGGGGCCCTGATACGGCAACTACCTAATTGTGAGTGCTTCACTTCAGGTTAGTCTGCTCTTTGCCTGGCTGGGTATATGCCAGGACCAAGCAACATGCACCTAACCAGAGGCGTTAGATCATACAAATACGCTTACAGTTGTGAACAAGTCGTAAGTAGTAGTACTAATATTTGATAGCTAAATCCTGAACATACACTTCAATCACCTTGGCGTTTTCCACAACTTTGATATGCTTTGAAGCAATTGCTGAATTTAACGGATAAACACTTGTTAAGTTTAAGGACACCTATTGTGAAAACAGGGCAAAAAGACATTGCCAAGGATTCGATAAACTTGGGAGACATGTAATGGTTATCTGCAACCCTTCATAATGTCTTTTCTAATCGATTGCTTATAAAACAGCGATGGTATTGTTTTGGAACGAGATTTGGCTATGTGAAAAAGCATTACTTTTTATTATTGTTTTCAAAACTATCCGTTGGGTGAAGCAGGTGCTGTCGCCTGAAACAACATTGTTTACCTTGACATTTCTCATGGGCCCTACAAACAATGCCAGCTAGTAATGAATATTGCAAAAAATTTAACAGGCTTAACTGTCACACAACTTCAGCTTACCGATTTGAGAGAATTAAAAAAGCTAAACAACAACAGGCGAGGATCAACGACCAAGCCAAACCGGCAATCCATGCTGAGGAGTTAAGACGCGTTGCAGCAAAAAATATTGCCCATGCAACACTTGATAATGATGTATATACAACAAGATGACGAAATAAAGTCCTGAAAGAATAATGACCCACAAGTAACTTTTACAGTATAGTCAACATAAAGTAGAAACTAATCTAATTAACTCAACAAATTTGAAAGCAAAAATCGTCCAAGTAGATATAACTCACTTAAACTGAGGCAAAGAAGAAACCTTAAATTGATCTTCTAAAACTTTAGAATCCATTCGAAAATCCCACCATCGTTGTGAGGCCCTTTCAAAAGAAATCGGCAACTTTCCTAAATTGCAAATGAAATTTGTGTTAAACGATATATATGTGTGTGATATGAAATTGGTAGGGCTACAATGCAATGTATATCATAATAATGAATATAAATAATACAATGGCATAAACATCCAGCTTCAATAAACGTTATTAACGAAAACACAAGGCTCACTGAAGCAATGCATATCAAGTCCAGTATTGCCTATAGTAAAAATCATAACGGACCAAAAATAAAAAGATTTTTGGTACACACAACACAACGCACCTTTTGCAAAATCAGACTTTTGGTAACCTTGAGTGCCATTTCGTTGAGATCCTCTTTTGTTGTACACAATGTTAACTTGGGAATTTCTTGAATTGGTATATTCAACTCTAGTATTACTGCTTGGCATTATGTTGCTTGAAGAAAATTACATCTTAAATTACCATTTACAAAGTTATTCAATATTATAAAAATTTCATATTTGTCATGAGAAAACTTTGTTGACCTGAAAAATGGAGAAATTGGCATCTTGATTTAATTTTATAAAATAGGTAGGGCATCTTCAACTTTCAATACGTGGTTGACAAAATTAGGAAAAACACTTGAAGAGCCAGTGCAATGCTAAATTTATATTTCAAAAATAAAGAGAGGGAGTTAAAACTAAAAAAACATTAACTTTTGTAATGTGATAAAATCATGATGCACCAGATCAGCTGTGCTACTTTATTTTAAGAAATAAAAAGGTTAAGAAACACTGCTTTAAACAAAGATTAAAATTGAAATGTGGTCTCTATGCCACATCTTTATTTTCTTTGGCAAAGTGATCAAACAACATTTGGGCTAAAAAGCATTATTATCTGAAATGATTTACAGCGGATTGGAGGAAATAACTTTCAAAATTTGGTCACATTAATACTGCACACAGTACTAGATTAAGACTTTCATTTTTTTCCAGTACAAATATCAAATTCCAATGCAAGTATACGTAAAAAATATATTCAACTCGTTGAACAGAAGAACGAAGAATTTGGGAGATTGCCATTTGCACTCATAAACACAAGAACAGTCTTCAAGTTAGCAGTCACTCATAAATGTTGTTGCAACTGGTGCGAGCTATTGTTCGAATGCAAAACCTAAGCTATAATGCGAATGCCAGTTCTGCTCAGCCATGCTGCACGCAGTATATTACTTAGAGCACTAAACATGCTATCTTTGGATAACTGGTCTGACGCTCAGTCAATCACGTCATGCTGTTCGTGGCAGTCTGACAAGGCAGGCGAGGCTTTGTGCAAAATTTTATACTTTTATTGTTTATCATATTTCCATGTAATTCGACCGATATTTCAAAACCTATGCAAACATGGCAATCAAATTTTTATTTAAAAATATAAAAAACTCCAGTTATGATATGCTCATCTTCATCCTCATTTTCTCAGAATACAAGCTTATGCAGAGTGTGAAATCGCAACCACACCACATGTAAAAATACATCCAAATACGCATCCTCGATACATGATATAGGTCAAGGTCGTGATTCTAAATGTAAACAGTGTCAAATGTACTAGGAATGGAAATATTATACAATTATATTTTAATAAATGTATGTATTTGTAACAGCATGAGATCAGTATAAAGCTGTAATCCTGTAGGATTGTTTCATACATGATTTGTGCAGAGGACAGCTTTCCAATGTCTAACATATGCCTTCTGGTACTTGGATCTAAGTCTACACGTTATTGCAATGACAGTTACTGAAAAGTTAATGCCAATGTCAAGAAGATAGGTTGCACCCCTATTTTTTGGAAGAAAATTTTGGTAAAAAAGGTGCAACCAATCTACATGTATGTACGGCATGCACTTATAGTTAGCTTAAATAGTCTACAAGCACTAATTATGGACACCATAAAATATTGGTTTGGTTACATTTAGACACACCCTTAATACAGGGTGTCTCAAAAAAATGTATACACATTACATTCACTTGTTACAAGAATTTGTTTTATTGTTCCGGCAAGAACAATTTTGAGATGTCGAGTTTAACTTGTAGAAAGATAGTGTACTTCCTCCTTTCATCGTGATGTGAAAACTTATCTGGATAGAAATAGGCAAAACAGGTGGTTTAAAAGAAGTACAGTTGAATATCCACCTAGTTCACCAGATTTGACATCTGTAAATTTCTATGCATGAGGGTTTGCAAAAGACAAAGTTTATAGCAAGAAACCTGAAACAGTTGTTAAAATGAAAGTAGGAATTGAAAAAGAATGTGCTCAAATACTGGCGGAAATGTTGCTGGACATTCTAGATCCATTTCTTCAAGATATAAAAAGCGTATTGATCAAAACGGTAACCAGTTTGAGCACTTATGTGAACTCGTCCACATGTGAACATTCTGAAATTGCCCCAAATGCCTTCTATCTTATTAAGAGTTAATTTGATGCATTTTTGTACATTTTACTCTCAAATTCTTTAAATGTGTATTCTTTCTCTTGCATCAATTCTATTCATAAGTCAAAATCAATAACTTGATTACATTATAGCGATTCAAAGAGTGTATATATTTTTTGGAACACCCAGTAGATTATACCAGTAATTATAGTTTCCTTTCTATCAGTTTTTGCGTATTGTTGACACACATTTTAATTCTATGTCAAGATGTACCTTTCAAAAGAACAATAGGTACATTTTGATGCACATGTTACCAAAGGTGCTGCATTTTTTTTTCTTAATATGAATTATTTCAAATGTGGAATTCCACAGACTAGCCCTAACCCAAACTGTTATTCTAACTCTAACCCCAACCCCAGATGGTAATTGCTCTGGGAATTTCCCTGTATCAGTACTAACTCATTCTAAGGAACACTTTTCCCAAATTTTCAGATTATAGTTACTTTTGAAATTACTAAATTATGAAAATTCATACTAAAACACAGAATTAGTAGATTACAGAAATATGAAAATCCATATCAATCATGAAATTATTGAATTAAGGAATAACAGAAAAACTAATAAGTATGGAAGTAGAAAGTCAAAGAAATACAAAAATTCATGGCAGTTGGTAAAAACAAAGATAACTACCCAATTAGAAAGAATTTGATATTTGAAAAGAGGAAAACTATGCATTTCTATATTCAATATTTAAGTGGACTAGAGAATGAGATTTAATCTCTACAAATTTCTGTTGTTCTGCAATGAGCAAAATTCATTTAAAAACTTTTTTGTATTTCCATAAATTTGCACTTGCATATTTTTGTGTTGCCCAACCAACTGCACATTTTAAAGTGTGCTGGCCTACTTTACATTACAGAGATAAACAAAAATCCTTCTACTTCACAACATAACTTTGCAGGTTTGAATCTCTCCTAAGGTCAGTTTTTATTGAAGTCGTTTTATAGTGGTTACATATTGACTCACTTTCAATGAGGTCAACAACCTAATCTGGGGTTAGACCTTGCTTCTTAATCCATCACTCATCCATTACCCTTCATTACCATATTTTTCAGACCACAAGGGGCACTGAACTATAAGATGCAGTATCAATAAACATCTTCTAATACGTTTATTTTCATACATAAGATGCTTCAGATTATAAGGCGCATTTAATGAAACCAAAACTCAATGCATTTTATTGGTCCTGTACTTGTATTTTATGATCAAACAATCAATTATTATGTTTGCATTGTGTGAGAAGTGTATGGGTAGTTGCTAGGTACCATACATGTTGCAATACATACATGACACTGGTGTGTGTTTACACACATAAAGTGAAGAGAATGAGAGCAGGTGAAGAGAAAAAACACACTCGTAAGGGAAATGAGAGTAGGTAATTTGATTGCAAGAAAGAAACAAGAAGTTTGCTCTCAAAAAAGAATGAGTTGAGGTAGTATAATTGCATTGGTAGCGCTTATTGCAACATAAAATTTGTTCAGAGCTTGATGACAAAGTGCAACCTGATAAACACATTATAGAGCACCAGACTGTAAGGCACACATTCCATTTATGAGAAAATTTATGATAAGTGTGCATTATGGTCCAAAAAATATGGCAATATGATCTCTATAACAGTTTACTAAGATCCCTCACAATAGCCTGATGGTCTGCTCAGGTGAATTTTTACTAAATTCTTGCACATAAAAAACACAAAACCTACAACTACAACTAATTTGTTGTAACTAATGCTACTGCAAAGATGTGAAGGTACAGTGGAACTCCAATAAGTGGACCTCCAACAAGACCTCAGTCAAAGTGATCCCACTAGCAGCACAGTAGCATTATCAAATGTTGGATGAGTGCAACAGTATTTAAATAGATTTGAGGTCTATGTATGCTTTTAGCAATGCATGGCAATTTATTAACAAATTTTGCTCATTACTGGTACTCATTTCACACTATAAGACAACCAAGTGTGCAGTAGTCATTTAATAGTTGAATCACTAAACTGCTTTAAAAAATGTCTTATACCAACCATGCTCTAGCAAGATGTAATAAAAGTGAAAAGCACTTTGTTAAGTTTCTTCATCTCAAGCAATCACACACTGGCAAGGTGTGATAAAAGCAAAAAACAAGTTTTATAAAAATTGATTTTTGCCGCAAGAGCTAAGTTATGTTGCAAAATCTAGTGTTGGCAAGAGGCTGTTAGCTTTTTTAACCTGTCTGCATGTGGTCACAGTTTGGCAGCAGGGGGTTGCATTATTGAAATTATAACTTTACAATAGAATGGTATTTGAGATCTTAATAAAGTGGTTGTAACAAAAGAGTAGTCTCATTATTGAGGTGGTCATTAACTGGCACTCTACTGTAATAAACATATGTTTAATCCTAGCAAATGGCAACAGTTTCTGTTTTGCTGAAGTGATCACTTGAAAAATAAAATACAATTCTATTATTGACTTTTGTGTCAATACAAAAGTGATTTTTTTCTTAACACTAACAAGCACAATCTTATTCTTAAAAGAGAAAATAAGCTGTTGAGCCAGACTAAAAATTGTTTTTCTTTACAAAAGTTTTTCATGTGATAACTTTTTGCTTTTTAAATTGAAGTCAAGAAAATAAAATGAGTAAATGAGTGAAGTATGCCACTGAATGATCACAAATATGTTAAATGATTCAAGCACCAGTAAACATTAGGAATTGTAACTTAAAAATAAATATTCTGCTCAAGAAAACTATTTTTGGTTTTTCAAGGGCTCCTTTAAAGCAACAATTCAGCACAGCACGACTGTCAATACTTCGCATTTGACTAGTTGGTTAGACTGGTACTTTAATATCTTAGCCTATGGACGAAAGTGGAAGCCACTATTTATTGTATTTTTATTAATAAGCAGTGCCTATTTTGTCGTCAGCAGCATTTTGCCCTAGGAAGCTAATTTGGCACTGAATGTTTGTCATTGGTCAGTTTTGATGACATATCAGTAAAACACATGACTCTTCGTTATTTGTGATTCGTAAATTTTTATGATGTACCAATACTGAACACATGAGTTAACAAGTTTTGTTCCTAGTGCACACTTCCTCTTACACGCATAATAGCACACTCCTCCCAATGTACACAGCCAACATAGACTTTAACTAATATTTATTGCATTTGAAGGCAGCACTGCATCACTACATGCATTATAGCAAATGATCTTTTTTTAAAGACACATTAATTGTGACAGAAAACAAAATCCAAGGCTAAAATGTCATTGACAGCAAAATAGCCACTTCCTTATTACTATCTCACAATAACGGGAAAGCCTTCAGAAAAATAAAGATGTAGTGACACTGTGACAGAGACACAGCATGCTGCACTGAGAGCTTACTGACCTACAAGTGTAACAATTAGAACATCTTGCATTCAGACCACTTCCAAACTACCTGTAGTGCTGCCAGAGTGCATTTTCACCACAAGCCCATAACCAACCAAGGGAAAATGCCATGAAGTGTTTTTCTTAGGCAGTGGCTATTTTGCCATCAACGGCAATTTACCCTCAGAGACTATTTTGCCATGAGTTATTTGTAATTGGTCAATCTTAATGACGTACTAAACATGTGACTTGATCGTTTCTAATTGGTCAATTTTGAAAACCAATAAAAAAAATTGTGCACCCCCAGGTCTCTATCCCCCACCCTGTACACTCCCTTCCAGTGTACACTGTCCCATACATTTACATACCAGGCCTGCTTCTTCGGTGTACACTGCCTTTTTTTAATGCCCTGCTAGCTTAGATTTGAACCCACAACCTTGGTATCTCAAGACCAGCGCACTATCCACTACACCACAGTGTCATTGGTGTAGTTGTAGCAAATATGGCTATATAAACACACGTGAATGATTACGGCAAAATAGATTCCAAGGGCAAATTGCCGTCAATGGTGAAATAGCCACTGCCTTTTTCTTAACTGCAAACCAATGTCGCCATTTCAAGGTTTAAAGTCACAATCGCTGCCACCTAAAACAATGCTCAAACTCACTTGACCATGTCGCCAACTTATCATAAAAGTTTTAAAATTCTGACTGTTTGAATCTTAAGAAACTACTTTGCTACTTCATGTTTTTATATTATACCAAAACAGACCAAAAACAGAAACTAGACGCTTTATTTGGACAAACTTTTGCTTTTGCCAACGAATAGAGCAAACAACTTTTATTTATATCCAATACAATTAATTTCTGTTTAAGATTACAATCATGGGATAACTAGTAGCTCGGGTAATTATTACTCTTTCCAAGGCAATTATTCAGAACAGTTACTTGACAGTAACAATTTCGCACATCTCAACTTTCTCGTTCCACTGTCACACTGCCAGAAAAAAAGATCCGCTTTTACTCTCAGGCAAACTCGCGATAAAAATTTAGCGACAGCAAGCAGAAAAAAATGCTCTCTCGCTTGCACACATCAAATCTATCACTGAGACTTTGCAAAAATTGTTTTTAAAAAAACCGCAAGTACACAATTGCTAACATATTGAAAGTTTCATCGTGGGATCGCTATATATCGCTCATCAAAATAACTACATGCGGTGATGAAAATCAGAGTGTGAGAATCTTTCTCGAGTGTTCCTGAGAACAGACCGAAACAACGCTAGCAGAGCTGCCACAGCCCTGCTCACTAAGCTCGACAGGAAACGGAGCCACCGATGGTCTGAAGCAGTTCAGAGTATCGATTTTTCCCACTCTAGTCGAAAAGCATGGAATATCTTGAACAACCTTGCTGGCTGGTTACGACACTCCTCTCGTCACTGCTTGGGCTCAGCTGACGCCATTGCATCTCAGCTGGTTACAAACGGGAGATATGAGAATGTTAATCGCGCATCATCTCGACTCGTATCTCAAGAGATATCTGACCTCTGGAGGGTCGCAACATCAAGTCCACTGAGTATCTCTGGAAATTTTACATCAAGAAAATTTACTGCCGCCCTTTAACACCTAAAGCCAGGTAGAGCTTTTGGCACTGACTCTATTGGCCCGGAGCTTATATTCCATGCTGAAGCTGCTCTAAAGTCCTGGTTATGTGACTTCCATTTTTTCAGTTTGCGTCGACTCATAACTTAATTCCCAAAATCTGGAGAAGAGCGCTTGTAGTCGCGATTCCAAAGCCTAAGAAGCCTGGGGAGGACCCTAAAAGCTGTTTGTTTGTGGTTACCCCTCCTCTTCCTCGGAATGGAGATCAGGCATGAACGTCAATTCGGGTTCATGCCGTCAACCTAATCGAATTTGGTTAGGGGAAAGATGGCAGCCCATTTCGAATCAGTCATGAGTGACTGGTAGCCCCACCACCAACAAGGCGGACGCCATTGGTGGGTACCCAAGTATCGTCTTTTTACGACAAGCTGGGTTAGCAACTTCACAATTGTAACCCGGTGAAGTATGGGCGGGCCACCTATCTGCAACATGAAGGTGGAGGCGTCCCGTTAAGTGTCTTGCCCAAGGACACAACAACCAAGCTTGCCGGCTTGTTGTCCGCACTATCGCTTTTTTATGCTGATCGCCAAGCAGGGAAGCTGTGAATATCATTTATTAAAGTCTTTTGGTATGACTCGACTTAGAAAATGAACCCCAGGCCTACCGACTGCGAAGCAGACGCTCTAACCACTATACCATTGTGTCGGTTCCTAAAAGCTGTTGCCCAATATCTTTGCCTTGTGTCCCCTACAAGATCCTCGAGAGGCTTGTCCAGAACATCTTGGGCTTGCCCAGAACATCTTGGGTTAAGCTCAATCGCCTGCGAACTGGCGTTGGGCGCTTCTGCACGTCCATGTACAAATGGGGTCTCTCTCCCTTGCCGAATTGCGAGTGTGGCGCCACCGATCAAACCGCAGACCACGCTATCTCAACGTGCCCCATACATCGGGCACCTCGAGGGGTGGCTGGTCTGACGGTTTTGGATGACGATACTCGATGCTGGCTTGATACCACCACAGTCAGCATCTGATCCCATCGGTTTTTTTTTTGGATGCCCCTCCATACGAAGAAAAATCACTACAAACTCAGGTGATAATTGGGGAGCGTTTATTGCCGCCAAACAGCATGGCGACAAGCTTAAGACAAAGATGTGGTCAGTCTAAGCCAAATTAAAACATCCTTCCGATTAAGGGATTTCGATATAATTTTAACACTCGACGATGATATGAATTTGCTAACATATTGCAAAGTTTCATGGTGGGACCGCCATGAACCGCTCATCAGGATAAATACAAACTGGCGTGATAAACGCCGGGTTGTTCATCTCTGACAGCGATCTTCTTAGGTCTACCACTTCTTTTTAAAGACACTGTAACTCCTTTTCAGTTTCCAATGAACTATTGTTGTGTAAACTGCTGTTTTGCTGACATTACATTTTGAATTAATTTTGCGTTCTGAAAAGTCTTCTCTGAATAATGTTAAAACTTCAACAGGTTGAACTTGACTGAAAGACGTTTTTTTACCCGTTTTTACAGCTAAAACTTATCACAAAAATAACTCAAGCCTGTCTTTCTAAGCAACAAAAAGCAAATAAAATTGCATTTACTGATCTTACAGAGCACCAAGGTTCTACAATCACTCAAGAGAATACCAGAATAGGTACCGTGATGTAAAAAATGGATTAATATGATGCAATGATAAAAAAACTTATTTTTTCAAAAGTGGTCTTAAACTTTTGTTAGGCACTTCGTAACTCAGACAAAAGCAAGACTCCTTATAAATTTTGTCATCTTTCAAAAACCAAAGGAAACTTGTGTACTACGTTTGCTAATGGTGAAAATACTAACAATAAAATTCTTACCTACCCCAGACGTTAACCATTTTTTCAATCTCATCAGTGTGCTTGGTAAATCCCATCTGTACGCTAGGTAAATTTTGCAGATTAGCGAGTGAGGTCAGCGCAAAAACAACTATTTTGGAAGGTTGTCAACAATTTCAACAGCCAAACTCCCAGTCGACTGATTGGAAATTAGAAATCCTTAATCCCTGCAAATGCATATCTGCGCAAAGTAATTTTAACAAACCATTCAATTAAGATATGCTAGATGAAAAATGTTTCAATAAAAATAATTAGAATATAGAAAATGTGAAAAAATATAAACCATCTCGAATACCAGCCTTAGCTAAAATTTAACCAACAAATATCTTGCACATGAAAACCCGAACCAAAACCATGTCAAATCTGTTTGTTTTATTTTCATTTTAGCGGGCAATAATTAAACTCCCGGCGTTTATCACGCCAGTTTGTATTTATTCTGATGAGCAGTTTATGACGTCGTACCATGAAACTTTGCAATATGTTAGCAAATTCATATTCTTGACGAGTGTTAAAATTATATCAAAATCCCTTAATGGTAAGGATGTTTTGATTTGGCTTAGACTGACCACATCTTTGTCTTAAGCTTGTCGCCATGCTGTTTAGCGGCAATAAATGCCCAGCGATTATCAACCGAGTTTGTAGCTATTCTGGTGAGCGATATATAGCGGTCCCACGATGAAACTTTCAATATGTTAGCAATTGTGTACTTGCGGTTTTTTTAAAACAATTTTTGCAAAGTCTCAGTGATAGATTTGATGTGTGCAAGCGAGAGAGCATTTTTTTCTGCTTGCTGTCGCTAAATTTTTATCGCGAGTTTGCCTGAGAGTAAAAGCGGATCTTTTTTTCTGGCAGCGTGACAGTGGTTTCTCTCGTACTGTGAAGTATCCTAAACCTACAATGTTTTATGATTTGACAAAACACGGATTTCACATTCGCATCAAGGCAAGGTACCGCAGCAATAGGGGCTCCAAGATTTGAATAACGGAATGCTTTGTATAACAGCGGAAAAACCAAGTGTTATTCTGGACGCTAGTCGCCCAGTCCGTTTGCCAGCTGATCCTTCATGTTCCAATGTGGGTAAAGTCAAAATTTTTGTCACCATTTTTGGTAAAAGCTCAATTGCATAGGTTCAGCTTTATAAATCAATTACACTATTGATTTTTTTATAGCTTTTTTAGTTCCACCCCAAATGATATTTTCGGCAGTCTTTTTACACCATTGTTTTTTGGTTGCAAAAATTTAATATGTGATGTCGTGAGGACAAAATCATAACTTTCATTATTATTCAGAGAATTTACAACTTGTATCATTAACAGAAACAAATGGAATTATAGACAAACGACTAAATTGAAGTTTTGACAAAGTGGCCAATTGCTCTCTAAATTAATTGCAAACAAATGTCCATCAGCCAGCTTAAAATCGATATTCAATTGCTATATAGTATTAAAATTTTATTACTTCAGAGTGAATCCAAAAATTATCTTGTAAACTTTTTATCAATATATTCCAATTCATCAAAACTTCTTACATTTTAAACATTTTCAATCTTCATAAAGCCCTTTTCAAGGATTAAGATCTGTAAATGTGACGAAATGAATAAAACCAATCAACGATAATTGCAAATATTACGCAACGTAGGCTAATACGTCAAAATGACTAATATGACTTTTGATTTATTAAAGTTGCTTGCTATGACCACGGTATGGATTTTAAGATGCTTTATCTCTTTGCCAAAGTTATAAATATCAATTTTGTAAGCTCATTTGTGGTGGTGTATAATCTCTTTTGACCCCTGACTACGCCTATGCAGGGAGCCGAACTCATAAAGCGTAGTGAAGAACTCAACAAAGTTTGGCGGGAAATCAAAAGAAAACATAAACCCAGTGATATTTTATCTCAGTCAGAGAAATAAACTTGCTATTTTAATGGGGTGACCATATGTCCCGTTTTGGCCGGGGCATTCCCGTTTTTAGGTCTTGGTCCCGGTGTCCCGCCCAGTTTACCACTTTGTCCCGGAATTTTCGATTCAAAATTTGCTTTTGCTAATATGTCGACTGCACAAACGAGCCATTTGTTATATTAACTTGCAAGGCACAAATTGATAGCTTTGTAACGTCACAGATTAAGTCTCTGCAGGAGGTTAAAATTTTTTCACCGTAATTGCACGATGGTTGGAATCAGTGGCGTACGCAGAAAATTTCCGAAGGAGGGGGGCAAATTTTCGTCACAATCATGTGACGTCACAAATCAACTCTATGGGGAGTGCCGAAGGCACGGAAAATTGAAATTCAGGGTCAACCCCAAATACTCACAAAAAACCAGCATTGCTTTTGCTAAAACTGCTTGATTTTGCTTTACAATTTTTCATTTTTAGGGTCTGAGGGGGGCATGGCACAGTGGCTTCCCCCTCGGTACGCTAGTGGTTGGAATGTAAGGTCAGGCAGGAACTGAGAAAGGCAGCGTAGGCTTTACGAAAAGGCACCGCCTCGCAATCACTTTAGCCGAACCTGCTTCCGATAAATAGTTTAGTTGTTGTCATGGCGTTCTTGTACAATGGCCAGATCGTCACCGTAAAGAGAACAGCTGACGAAAGAAGGCAGAGAGACCGGAAGATTGCTGATGAAAAGAGAGAAAAGTACATGGCCAAGAACGGATCCTTGCGGAACACCTCGACGGACTCGAAAGGAACGACTTTTGTGATTTTGATAAACCACCAAGCGCGCCTATCAGAAAGGAAAGATTGGGTCCAACGAGCAAAGCAAGGAGGGAGGCCAGCCAAAATGAGTTTATGGAAAAAGGGCGGTTTAAGGGTTGGTTAAATCCATTCGAAATGGACTGAGAAAGATAAGGAATTTGATTTAGTGTAGACCGTCCAGGGCGGAAGCCGGCCTGGCGGGGAGAGAGAATGGGATTAGATTCCAGAAAGAAAAGTAGACCGGATAGAATGATGCGTTCAAACAACTTTGAGACGCCCGAGGTGAGAGAGATAGGCTGGAAGGAAACAGGAGAGTCGAGAGGCTTTCTCATCTTGTGGATGAGAATAATAGAAGATGTCTTTCAGATGGAAGGAAAGAACTGCAAAGTCCAGGAGAGATTGAAGATGTGAAGAAGAAAATCCATGCCAGAGCGAGGAAGATGCTTTAGCATAGGACAGGCGACTTTGTCTGGGCCAGTGGCAGTGGAGGAGGAAAGATTGGAGGCAGCCGCAAGAAATTCAGGAGGAGAGAAAGGAGAGCAGAAGAACGAGTGAGACTCCTCGGGGCACGTGGCTCGGCTGCACCAGTCAACAGCTGCCTCAACATGGTGGTGCGATCCCCGACCCCGTTTGGGTTGAGTCGAAATGGCTGTTGGCCTTCCAGAGGGTCCCAGTTACCTCGGGCACTCCCCTTCATCTTCATCTCGAGTGATCGCTTTTTTAAAAATATCGGCTTCGATTCTGCTCCAGCTTTAGCTGCAAAAGAAGCAACTTTTGCTTATCACACTGCTACTCACGGGCAAATTTCAGAAGTTCTGATTGTACTTCCAAGTCGGTCTCAAAACTGTCCGAGCCTAAATTCTCGTTAAGGAAAACAGTGTGAAGCTATAGTTGTTAACGTTACTGCACCGATGGTGTACTGATGAACTTTACCAAGAGTTAAATCGAACTAACTTTGTCACTGTAACAATTGATGCTTCGAACTTGAAAGAAGTGAAACTTGTGCCGATTGTGGTTCGCTACTTTTTACCGGAAAATGGCGTCAAGGTAAAGCTTTTGGTATTTAAATCGGTTCCCGGAGAAACAACTGAAAGGTTAAGGAAATACTTGCTTTCAATTCTAGACCAAACAAAATTTAAGGATAAATTGATTGGATTTTGTGCGGACAATTGCAACACTAAATTTGGCGGTATTAAAAGAAGAGGGCAAAACAATGTATTTTATGAAGTTAAGGTTAACGTTAAACGAGACCTCGTTGGCCTCGAATGTACAATTCATATCGTACACAACTGTCTTCAGCATGCAATGGATACTTTGTCAGCATGCAAGTGGCAAAATACACCGATATCTTATGAGCAAAAGTGGACCCCATTGTTTCAGGCTTTCAAGGATAAAGATAATCCCATTCCAAAATTTAAGAAACTGGTTAGTTTGTATTTTGTTTATCTGAAACATCAGCACCTGTCGAAAGAATTTTTTAATTATGAAAAATATGTGGTCTGATGACAGAAGCAATATGCACAAACAAATTGTCAAAGCTCTCCTCATGTGCAAAAGTAATATTGATTTGACATGTACTGAAGTTTATGAGAACATAAAATCAAACGTTGCGCTATTGAAAAAGGTGCTAGGCACAGATAAATATTACTGATTTGTTGATAACGCAATTCGGTTCTTTTTTTTGTATGTAGTACCATTAGGCTACTGTAACTGGTGATTTGCCAAAAACATCAATTTCATTGCATCTAAAATATACTTACATAATGTGATTTAGTTATACTGAATAAATAATGTGGAACGTTAGTAGCGTCATGTTGGCAGTCTGCAATATGCGTCCCGGTTTAGCATTTCGAAAAAACGGCTAGCCTATATATACTTGTATATATGAGCAGATGCACCGGTCATATACTGTATACGAGTCAAACATGTGGCCTTATTTTACGACATGGCGAACAACAAAGGAAAGGCTTTAAAAGTAGTCGGCAGGAAGCCTGGTTGTAACCATCTACTACTTCTCAGTAGGTGCTAACTGTTCGGTTCGCTGTAAGGATCTAACTTGAATCTATGTTTACTCAAACTTCTCACAAAACAACACGAGATCGCTCAATTTCTTTATCACAATATCAACGAATTTTGTAGGAAATTGCTTATGAAGTCTTTGCGTCACATTCTCCAGCCACAACGCTTTATAAAGTCAAATTGATGAGAAAAACTACATGGAAATTGGCGGAACAAGCTTTTGTAAAGTAAGACTTCTGCTGGCAATGATGCACTGTTCCATCATCTGGTAGCAACCTAATGGTTACTTTATACAGGCTTTAGAATAAACTTAGTTCATTTATAAAAAGTCGACAATCCACCACAAGATAAAACCAAATCAAATTAATTTTGTGAGGCTGCTTATAGCACTGACAAATATAAAATCGCATATACTAAAATGAACAAAATGGCTTTGCTCTACAAAGCTGAAGCAGTCTTTCGGAAACAATCAACATTGTTTAAAATAAGCTTTATTCAAAAAACATTAACTCGGCAACATTTCATCGCAATAAACAATACTGACTGCATAAAAATATCATTTAAAAGTTAACGAGTTGGCAATAAATAAAATGCAGAAAAAAGGATCGCAACCATAACTCTTCGGTTTTCGCAGCAAAGCAAAACAACCCACAGCATGAAGAAAACAAACAAAAAAAACAGTGTAAAGAGATAGCATTACTTCTGCAACAAAATCCGAATATCTTAATCAAAGAAGACTGGTACTGGAAGCCTGCCTGTTCTTGATTGGTCGCTGGGATTTCAATAAACTAAAAATACAAAAGCATTCAGTTTCTGTAAGGTCACAAGTAGAGGGAGGTAAGGGTAATAGGCAGAAGCTTTTTTCAGCGATATTCACTTGTCTGTGGCAGCAAACATATTTCGAAAAATATTTGCTCTCATCAGGCCGAACCACGTCTCCACAGATTATCACTTCCAAAATTTTGGGCAACTGCCAATGTCAACTAGAAAGCACCTCTGAAACACTAACTGAAAACAGAAGGGCACTTTAAAATATTTGAAGAAATGATGTCGTTGACACTCTCTTCTTCAAGAAATAACCTATAAGCATTTTATTTCAAACATTTTTTTGAAGTAATTTTAAAGAAAAAAAGCCTCTCCTCCAAAAAAACTTTAAACAAACGCACATTTCTTACCTATAGTATATTCCTTCTTTGTCCACAAGCTGATTATGGGTCCCAGATTCAACAATTCTTCCTCTATCAATCACAGCAATACAATCGGCTTGTTTGATTGTTGAAAGACGATGTGCAATTACAATTGTTGTCGGCCTGCATCTGTTGTGCACCTTCTCTAATGCCCCTTGTACGAGCTGAAAAAATGCAATTGCTATACACTCAAACATAGAAGCTCCAAAATATTTGACACAAATAATGATGGAAGGTTTAGGTATTTAGCACGGATACGACATAGCTAGTTTGCTTTCCTAATCGTACTTTGGTCCTACCACTAAAAGCATCATAGGGCAAACCTACACACTGCAATACCAACCTTTTCGGTTTCTGAATCCAGAGCTGATGTTGCTTCGTCTAGAATCAAGATTTTTGGGCTCCTAATAAGCGCTCTAGCAATCGCGATTCTTTGCTTTTCGCCTCCTGACAATTTTCCACCTTTTTCTCCGACAGGCGTGTCATAATTCTACAATTTTGTAAAGAAAATGATCAACAGCAGCAGGCTATTATACTGATCGAAATAATCAAATAAGGAGAACTTATTCAAATCAGCTATACCAAAGATTTTGGAAGACTGCACTGTGTGTTTGAACAGTCATTAGGTCAGTGTCCACCAACACGTGCTGTTGCGGTTGCGCAAACCATACTTTTGAACCAGTCGTGTCGTTGATATGGCGCCAAAAGTGTCCAGGTACTCATTGCACTGCTTTTGATCACGACTGAGTAAATTCAGTTTCACATCACGCTCTCCTTTACTTCCATTACTCGGCGCCAAGCAGGAGATCAGTAAATACCAACTGCAAAGTATTTGATACGACTCTGCAAGGCAATTGAACCCAAATGTGCTGACTGCGAAGCGGACTCTCAAATCGCAACACCCACCGTGCCGATAGAACAAGACACGGCTAAAGTTAGTGACCGCCTCTTGGCTGGAATGAAGTGGCATTACTCAAATTATCCGTGGCAACTTGAGAAAAAAGCTTATACGTAACAACACACATCAAAAATTCACATCGGGTCTACAGTTAAAAAATCAAATCATTCGCTAGTGCTGGCAATTGGCTGCCTTCATCTATCACTCAATCGGAGTGGTGAAAAAGGAAAAATCAGCCTAAGCAAACCTGTTCCACCATCACCGATATTGGAAACTACCTGGTCGAAATTAGAAATAAACTGGTGAGCGTTCGCCTGCTTTGCGATCTCTTTTATTTCATCATCAGAGATGTTCCGGGTTCGATCCCCGTACCTGTTCAACAACAATTCAACATAGTAAGCTGCTATTTGTTGAATAGAGACAAAACACAAACAGCACTTTACGTCAAGGCCATGCAACCTGCGGCCAGCTGAGTATTTGCGTCTTGGTTCGCGGCCCAGTTGGATCTCTGAAAACATTCTCTACAAAACGTCTGCCCATTTGTGGCTGATCACAAAAGAAAACTGCACGCCCCCGCTCTAGATAGCTATATCGAAATGTTAAACCCTAATGGACACTTGCTGATCACTGTGACCAGAGTATCAGAGGCACTAACGAAGGATTCTTCACTCAGTACCAGCAAAAGTGGGATTTTAGTCGCTCCCTGCTCAGGGCAGCTACTGTCATCAACCACTACTCCAAAGGCCCATCAAATGCACCAATCAACAGCCGCTTCAACGTGGTGGTGCAGTCCCCGACCCCGTTTGAGTTGGGTCGAAATGGCTGTTGGACTTCCCGAGGGTCCCAGTTACCCCGTGCACTTTCCTTCATTTTTTCGCTATGCTGCCCCCTGAATAACCGCAAAACGGCAGCACACAGCTTCTTCAAAATCGGTCGTCTGTTTTCTCTTTTTCTTTTCTTCTGCCCTTCTCTTTCCCGGCTTGGTCTCCTCATTCTTCTCCTTCCCTTGATGAGCGGTAACGTTCATCCAAAATCTGGCACCATCTTTCTTTGCTCAGTATGTGCTGTAAATGTGACCTGGCGAGGCAAGTCATTGCAATGCTGCACCTGCTCAAAATGGGTCTATCGAAGGTGCTCACAACTTTTCCTCTCCAAATTCAGAACTCTTGGCAGCTCTCACTCTTGGAGCTTTCCCCACTGGTAACATTGTGACTTCTCTTCGGACTCTTCTGACATGTATACCTCCACTGTACAATCTGGCCCCCCTCTGCTAATGCTGCACTCCCGCCCCACCCTCGCCTTCAAACTTCTTATCCTCCAGCTGCCCATTTTATATCTTCTCCCTCTGTCCTCGCCACCATTCCTTGCTCCTGGCTGTCCTTCTTCGCCTCCTTTCTCCCACCTGACTCTCTCAGGGTTCTTCAACGGAATGCTGGAGGTCTTCGAGCCAGGAGCACTGAACTACTTTACTTCACTTTCTTTCGTCCCATCCTGTCAACCTTATCTGTATCCAGGAATCCAATTTTAACTCATCTTCCTCTTTCCGGATTCCTGGATTCTCTGCTCTGCGTTCTGATCGCACCCACTCCCAGTCTGGCATTCTTTCTCGTGATGCCACACACGCTAGCGGTGGTGTCATTATTTTCGTTAGGCAAGGCTTATCTTTCTCTGAATTTTCTACATCCTCTCTTTCTTCGCTTGATCCCTACTCTGATTATGTAGAGATCAACATCTGTCTTAACAACTCCTCCTTGCTCTCTTTTCTTAATGTGTACGCCCCCCTATTCGGTCTTCCCCAACTGATGGCAGAGCCGACTCCTTTTCTCCCTCCATTTTTTCCTCCCCCAGAAATCACTTCATTCTGGGGGACTTCAATTGCCATCACCCCATTTGGGACTCAAAAGATACTTCCGATCACCGCGGGGAGGAAGTATTCGATCGGGTCATCTCTTCTGACCTCCTCCCCCTCAACGACTCTGACACACCCACCCTTCTACATCGCTGCTGTGGCAGTCGCTCCTCTCCTGACATCTTCTTTGCTCCCTCCTCTCTTGCCCATTTTTGCTCATGGGAGGTGCTTCAGGACCTGGGTTCTGACCACCTACCAGTTTTTCTAACTGTCCCTCTCTCTCCCGTCTTTCGCCTCAACAAGCGTCCCTTTTCCTTCAACTTTCAGAAAGCTCGTTGGGATGATTTTGCCTTCTACTTTGACTCTCACTGTTCTTCTGCAGAGGAATACTCGTCTCTTTCTCTTTCCTCTGCTGCTGCTCTCTTTACCTCTCTGGCACTGAATGCGGCCAAATCTTCCATTCCTTTCGGCCGCATCAAACGCCATCCTTAAGCCTGGTGGTCTGCTGAGGTCGAAAGTGCGGTTAGTGAAAGACGCAAGGATTTCGCTGCCGCTCACAGAAGTGATGAAGATCGCCAGGCTTACATCTCCGCTTCTCGACGCGCCTCGTCAGTCATCGCCAAGGCCAAGGCTGAGGCATGGCAGACGACTTGCTCTTCTCTTTCACCCAAAAAAACCCTACATCTGTACACTCTCTTCTTCGCTCTATCGCTGGCTCATCTTCCTCGTCTTCCTCCTCTCCTAATTTCCCCAACTGTTCTTCTCCCAGGGACTCGACTTCGGTCTATGCCGCTTACCTGAGATCCCACTTTTCCGTTTCTCAGCCAAAGGCCCAGCATAGCAAAGCCAGAGGCTACCTCTCTGAGCTCCGCCGAGCCACGTGTCCTGAGGAGTCTCACTCGTCCTTCTGCTCTCCCTTCTCTCCTGCTGAATTTCTTGCGGCTGCCTCCAATCTTTCCTCCTCCACTGCCACTGGCCCAGACAAAGTCGCCTGTCCTATGCTAAATCATCTTCCTCGCTCTGGCATGGATTTTCTTCTTCACATCTTCAATCTCTCCTGGACTTTGCAGTTCTTTCCTTCCATCTGAAAGACATCTTCTATTATTCTCATCCACAAGATGCGAAAGCCTCTCGACTCTCCTGTTTCCTTCCAGCCTATCTCTCTCACCTCCTGCGTCTCAAAGCTTTTTGAACGCATCATTCTATCCCGTCTACTCTTCTTTCTGAAATCTAATCCCATTCTCTCTCCCCGCCAGGCCGGCTTCCGCCCTGGACGGTCTACACTAAATCAAATTTCTTATCTGTCTCAGTCCATTTCGGATGGATTTAACAAACCCAGGCCAGGCTCTGGGATGATTCTCTGTACTATCGATTTCTCAAAAGCTTTTGACTCTGTCTGGCATCCCGTCCTTTTTCTATAGACTCATTTTGGCTGGTCTCCCTCCTTGCTTTGCTCGTTGGACCCAATCTTTCCTTTCTGATAGGCGCGCTTGCGTGGTTTATCAAAATCACAAAAGTCGTTCCTTTCGAGTCCGTCGAGGTGTTCCGCAAGGATCCGTTCTTGGCCATGTACTTTTCTCTCTTTTCATCAGCAATCTTCCGGTCTCTCTGCCTTCTTTCGTCAGCTGTTCTCTTTACGCTGCCGATCTGGCCATTTGTTCCTTCTTCCCCTCGGTCCCCACTGCGATGGAGACCACACAACGACCTCTGACTCGATTGGAGCGCTGGTCGGAGTACTGGTATATTTGTCTCAATGCAAGCAAATGTGAGGTCTCCTTCTTCTCAGTGGATCCCCACCAAGCTAACCTCCAGCCCAACCTCCTCTTACTTAACTCCCGTCTCCGTTTCAATCCCACTCCAACTTTTCTTGGGGTCACCTTCGACCGCACTGTTTCCTTTTCTCGAGGAAACTTGCGCCCTCCGCAATCCCTTGCAGTCTCTCTCGTCCTTTCTGTTCTATTCACTTTAGTCTTTTCTCGGACTGGAGGCGTACTGTCTCATCTAAATTCTTTGGCACACAGGTTTCCTCAATTTCCACCAAGGAACTTGTGGTCCCTCATCATGCTTGCTGTGTTCTCTCTCGTCTACGCTGCAACTGATACAGCCTTCTGTTAAGTTCTTACCTCTCTAGGATTGGCAGAATTGAAAATCCTTACTGCAGCGCACGCGCACACTTGCCCCAGGTCACCTCTCATCTTATTCTGCACTGTCCAGCTACGGACTCTTTGCGCCGCTCACTCTTTGGCGACTCTCTGTCTCTCTAAGACCTCTGGTCCATGCCCTGGGGAGTTGTACAGCTTCTGGGGCTCCATGGTCCTCCGCCATATCCCCATCCCTCGGAAGGGGTCGGGTAATCAACAACAACAAGGCCCATCAAAATGCGTTTCAGCATTAGAGATCTTATATAGCCCACTAGCAGGGGATCACGGTCAGGCTACGTTACACGTTGTGAGGAAATGACTTTCAATCACTCATAAACGCTTGTTTGCAGATATATACTTACAGAATATTGTATTTAATAGATTCGTTGAACAATATCGGTTCCTGTGACACTATGCCGATTTGATGACGTAACCAAGACACGTTAAGGTTCCGAATGTCTTGCCCATCCAATAACTAAAGTTATAAAACTTGACATTTTATTCACACGTTTTTGTTTGGCTTTAAAGTTTTTCAACCACATACGGAAATCGGAGATCCGAGGACAAAGTTAAGTATGAAAATAGATCAAGGTGGGGAGCCTCCCAAAGCCCTTGGTGAGATTGGCAATCTGAAATAGATGTTTCAAATTGTATAAGCCCAAACTAAAGGCCTGGTACAAAACATAATTTTTCGCCAATTAATGCCAAGTAACAAGAACGGAATTGAGTCGTGGACTACTTTTTCTAGTAAGTTCTCGTTTTACTTTGATCTTTTTTAATCTTTACCAACTCTTGCCCAATTGAAAGTTACAGAAAATCAGATTTTTAGACAAAACGACCAAGCAAGTTGCTCTTGTTCGGTTTCAAAGTGAAAGGAACCCTTACAAAATTGTAACGACTTTTAGGTGACAGAAAAAGACAAAATTTTTTTGAAAAAATTTAAGGCATGTACGTCATACACACAGGGGTCACCAACCGCATGCCCGCAGGACGATACAATGCCCGCGAGAACAATATGAGGCGCTCGCGAAGACGATATGAGTTACCCGACAGCCTCTTTCAAAGATATCTTAAAGTATTTTAGTCGATGAACAAATCGAGTGACACAATCGCGACAGCAATATAGGTGTTGACCTTTTTTTTTGGAGAACACCTCCGTATATGTGAGACATGAAGACAAAGTATAGGTCCAGGCTGAATGTCGACGCTGACGTACGAGTTTGTTTGTCACAAATAGCCCCAAGAGTTGATGAAGTGTGTCCTCGCCGTGATCAGTAATCAGAAAGTAGCCCTTGGACCAAAAAAGGTTGGTGACCCCTGTATACAGTTGTAAGAGCGCACTGTAATTCCCCTCAGAAAACGTGATCTTTGCCGGTCATATTCCTTACCACTTGTCCCTTGTCAGGGTCATAGAACCTTTCCAGCAATTGCACGATGGTTGATTTTCCGCATCCCGACTGGCCGATGAGTGCAAGAGTTTTTCCCGCTTCGACACTGACGTCACATTTTTTCAATACGCTCACATCCGGTCTGGAAGGATAATTGAATGACACGGAACGAAGTGTTACAGAACCCTTGCAACTTGCCTGAATTAAAGGCGAAAATGTAAAAGTTCGCTTTTATCTTCAGGTAACGATCAACTCACGGAAAACGTTATCACATTATGTAGACTTAAAACTTAGTACTTAAGTTCAGACCCACTTTGGAGCCGCCAGCCCTGCTGGCACGGTAGTCCAGGCCCTTGGTGCCACCAAACAAGTACAAACAGGACAATTTTTGTAAAGATTATAACTCAATACGAGAAACCTGCGTGGTGGTTTATGCGACCGCTTCACGGTCGACAGGCTTGCAGTTCAACTCCAAGTTGAGCCAAACAAATAACTTCACGATTCAACATTCACAATTTTGAACACTTTGTCTGGCGACTACCGTTAAGATGGAAAGGGTCAAAAGTTTATGACATGTTATTTTCAGTTCGTTTCAACTTTTACAGACTGTTGCAATAAGCCTAAAACTTCTTAAGCAATATTTCATGACTTCACGACTTCTTTAACCTACGTGCACAACAAAGCTGAACACTTGAAAGTAAAATGAAGTTATCTTACTCAACCTATTTACCGGAGAGTGACCTTCGTCGGAACTGGAGTCGATTGTTGGTTGGGCGGCGAACAAGCTGAACAATCTACAAGCAGAACCCTTAGCTTCTGCGTAATCAGGCGCAAAAGAACTGTTTTGACTGACCGCCATTGCTCCAAAGAAAACAGCAGTGAGAACCCTAAAACGGAAGTTGTAAGTTATAGCCTCTATGCAATCCAATCACAAGACACGTTTTGTTGATCCCTTATAGAACATCTTCGTGCTCGGACCTGTTTTGGAGTTGCCAGTAGTTGACACAGTGCATTTTTACCGCAAGAAGTGCAATCGATCAGAGAAAATTGCTGTAAACTGCCTTTCCCACAGACACAACAACGTAGTCATCACGAGGTTTGAACACACGATTATTGTCACCATTAACTTTTAGTTGTTGAACCCCGACCTCTACCTTGCACTTTTCTTCAACTACTTTCCGCGTCACAGCTCTTGCCTTAGATTTAGAACGCGATATTTTCAAAATGATTTCGCTTTTCCAAACTTAGTCCTCGAGACCGCCTTGAAAGCAATAGCTTAAACAAAGGGAGGAGTTGGAGTCAAACCCCCATATAAATCGATGGTACATAATTTTTTTACTAATAAATACAATCACAAATAAGAAATCCATGCAAGCATTAGCGTAAAACTTGTTCTAGAAACTGCTTACGTCACTGCTTGAAAGTACTTATTTTCCTGATTAAAAATCTTTGATTTACAAAGATTACAAAGCAGTTTGCTCGCACTTTTGTTTGTTGGAATACGATTACTAGTACTCGCAAAGCATTAGCATGAACTGATTCACGATCGAACGTCAGAAACCTACACGAAACGCTAAACTTGGAAGTTTTTAACCAAGTGTATGTTGTTGTTGTGTTTACCCTCTCTTGTTCCACTGAATGAGGACATGGAATAAAACTTAAGATTTATACAGCAAATCTAATCAAGATCAGACCAAAAAAAAGCGACAGTCCACTTCCAACCAATCGTGAATACAAATTGACAGAATGATAGCCTCACGACCATGGTTGCCATTGGTGGCTATTTGAAACTCGCCTTTACGACTATCTGGGCCAGCATTGCTCGCCAGACGTCGGAACAAATTTGATGAAGCATACAAGCTTTGCAATCAACGGTGTGGAATCTATTACGCACATCAACAAACCAACTCACTTGAAGACATTTTCGAAGCTAATTTCATTTGCAATCAACAAATCGATTCCCAATCTGAATGTAGCAGCAGCAACAAAGAATATGACACACTGCGAGTATCCATAACCAACTCCAATTAGCAATGCCTTCTTTCTTGCTTTCCTTTAGAAGCAGTTTTTGTGTGACGATGCTCTACCAAACAGCATTGGCCCCAACCCGGTAGATCGCTGGCTCATGATCATGAAAATGCCAGTTCGATGCCAGCTACTGTCTTGAGTGTCCGTTGTAAATGCACTTTACGGCTATTCGTTGTATGGTTGTAGTGCTTGTGTTATAAAAAAGCAGTGAGGGCAATTCTAGCACTCCAAAGCGAATTTATACGTAAATTAATCTTGTTTCTCACAGAGGAATAAAAATAATTAACCCATGGCTCATCTGAAATGTACTCAAAGGAGATATCTCAGAGGCTCGATGAATCTCCTTACAATTTACAGTTTTGAGAAAAAAGTTCTAAAAACAACGAGTTTGATCTCGTTAACAGACGGCTTTACTTTTCAAACTAATGTTCGATGATAAAAATTTACTCAATTTATTAAATACAAGTCAAAGAGTTTGAGAAACAGCGAAGTGACTTAACGATTTTCAAGTCAGCAGTTTCTCATGCATGCCATTGCGATCGGCGAAAACGACAGCTTGAATTCGAGGCCAGAGCTTGAAAGCAAACGACTTCAATGTCCGGCTAAGCCGCATGCAACGTAACGCCTCAGCGCTGCCTTTTAGACCTTCCGATGCGTTACACTATTGCTAAGAAGAACAATAATTCTCCGCAAGTCTTGAGCACATTTCAAGCCCTCATATCTACTAAACTATGAATGGTAGTAGGATGAAACTGGTATCATTTTAAAGTTAAATTCATTAATTTTTTTCTCCTGCTAATGATTTTTTCATGTCTTTTAATGTAGCTTAAATTACTAAGATCAACTAATGGCGTTTACTCAACCAGAAGAAGCGTTTTGCTCTCTTGAATTTGCAAAAACTAAATCATGGACACTGTTCAACGTGCATCTCGCACAAAATTCCGAAAAGAGCCACCAGAAAGGCAGTCCATTTTGAGATGGTATAATAAATTCATAATGAATGAGTGTTTGTGCCCAGCTAAGAAAACGGGGCGTCCCTCAACTTTGCGTGATACGGTTGAGCAAGACACAATGCTGGAACGCGTTTGACAAAAACTGGACTATCGGCTTAATGTGCGCCGTGTGACCAACGGTGCACAACTTGAATATCTTTGAACATTCCATAAAAAACTTGACACTGCAAGCTTTCAGAATATATCAGTTGCGTTGTTATAGTCTTAATAGTTTTTGAGATATTCAATGTCAAAATGTGCCCAAGACTTTCGGAACATCCTGTGTAGCCTATCTAGATACGTTACTGGGTAGCGGACGCAGTCTGTAATTTCAAGACAGTGATCTTGAAATCCGTCACGGACATATTTTACTCGCTTACCACTTTGATGACAATTCGCTCACGCAAAAAAGCTTGTCACGATCATCTTACCTTGCTGGCCCTTCAAGTTTTGAGGCGTACAGCTGGTGGACGTGGTCTTCACTCGACAGAGACGCCACGGTTCGGATATTTTTAATCGCTTCTCCAGCAATTTGACCTTTATAAACAAAATGTTAACTTCTACAAATGAAAGGTTTGCTCAGTTTTAGATAAAAAAAATTCTGGCATTAATGGCATAGTAGCTGATCTTGTAATTAAAAGATAATGATGTTTAGCCTTCCTTCTCTTTGACACGGAAGCAAAATGTGTAACGGAGCATGTGGACCATCATCAAGCGTTGGATTACGTTGGAGACATAATGCGTACGTGCATCATTTCGCGTCATAAAAAGAAGTTTTGAAATTGAAATAAAGACTATTTTCATTCATTTATATCTTTTGCAAAAAACACCTCATAACTTGGAAACATGCCGAATACAATCACGATATGAGATTGCTACAGCCGCCACTGGTTTTGATCCGGCAACAATGCAAACTCGATCAAGCTATCACATGATAGTCGGCTTAAGGCACCGGTCTGGAAATTGCTACCAAGTCACGAATGGTCATTGCAAGTGACCATTCGTGACTTGTTATGATCATTGGTGAGTGACCAAAAGTCGTTTCTTGCAACACGATGAGTGAGAAGCTTTACTATTTCAACTTTATTTTGGACTCCATATTAAGAAAAGGAATTGTTTTTTCATGCAGAGGATGTGAGGAAAAAACGATTGAAAATTTCTCTAAAAAAACAGAGTTTTGGGTGCTTGTAACCCCCTGTGACCCCTACTTAGGTTCATTATGCTCAAATAGATAATTAATCAACGTACCGAGTTCACTCAAACAAGCATAGCAGTAACTGACCTGCTTCTTCAAAAGCAACATACTCGTCGTTTTCCTCTCCCACAATCAAACGTAATTCGATCAACCCACCGACTATGATAAACGGAATAAAGCCCAAAGTTACCAAAGTCAGCTTCCAGCTATAAGCAAAACCAATACCCAGTGCCACGCCTGCAAGACAAAAAGATGTTCAAACTAAGTGCTACATAGTTTAGTCTGCCACTTTTAGTACCTGCGACCTAGTTTACCTTAAGACAGAAAGAACAAAGAACCTAAAAGCGGTGGTGCCGAAATAGGGAAGAATTAGCATATTTGGGACAAGAATTAAAGCGGAGATTTGAAAATTTTCTGCTACAAAGACCGCAAAAAAAGGAGGGTGAGAACTTTTCAACTCAACAAATTTGAGATGAGGGCGGTAGAGAGTGGAAGACTGTGAAATTAACTTACATTCAAAAGACAGTTTGCAGTCACCCGTACAAGTCATTGCGTCTGGCGCGAGCGTAATCAAAACCCAAGATATAAAACTAAACAGCAAAATAGCTGAGAAATAAACTATGTAGTTAATTAAACTAAAACCAAGTTTTTTAGGCAAGTAATAACGTGCTAATGTAAATCTATTGCTTTCCTTCAATTGATTAAAAAGTGGTAATTTTAAACATGATAAAAGAAACAACATGTTGTTGTTGTTGTTGTTGTCGTTTCTCGGCTCTTTCTCCGACATGGGGACGAACCGTTAAATCCAGGGCCAGTTCAACTATTCTTCACCTGAATTATTCTAGAGAAGTGGCAAAAAAAGTAAGAGGAAGAAAGTGAGAAGGAGGAGAGGTGAGATTGCAGATGTTTATGCAAGTGCAATACTGTTCATCAAGCCATGGTCGCTTTGAATGATCTTACCAAGTGAGCTAAAGTTCTTAATCAGGAGTCCCAGTCTTGCTCCCGTGCATCCTTGCACTTTGGCCGCGTCCAATCCAAGTCTGCTGCACAAAGCTCCAGTGCTGTTGCATGAATCATCAAAGAAGCTCATGTCCTGTCGCAAGATGGCGCGAAACGCTTTCCTTCTCAAGCGCATCGTCAATTCGATGCCTGATTTAGCAAAAAGAGTCGCCTGTAAAACAAAAACTTTTCACGTGAAGCAAAAGGTTACGGGATCAAAACTGATTTATTTCTTCATTCATTGTGTTTTTATCCTCCAGACTTGCAGAAAAACGACAGTGGTGCTGACATAGGACGAGTTGTCCAGACTTGCTGCAGAGTTCCCAAACTTAAAAATTCGCTTAAATTCCTTGATACTGCTGTACATGCAATGAATTTACTGCTTGTTGGAGCCTACCAAGCGGATGAAATCATCGTAAAATGTCGTTCACAAACACACAACAACGCAATCATCGTAAGGTCTCAATGTGTGACCACTTGATCACTTTTTTCAGTAAATCGGCGCAGCAACTCGCTTGACCACCTTTGGTTGTCCGTAGCGTGATTGAATGCAATCAAACGTTGACTTTTATCCAATCTCGTCAAAGTGCGTTTCTGTGACGAAAAGTCCTTGGAAAAGCATTTCGCAGGAATTTTTTCTGCCAAGTTGCACTTAGTCAGCAGAACGAGCAACTACGAAATGAATTTGAACAGGAGTTATTTTATGTGTAACAGCACAAAATAAACCATGGTCGGATGACAAAAATGCTTATTCTTTTTCCGCATTTTCTATTTTCTGCCTTGAGAGAAGCAAGGCTTGCCGCTTTTAGACAGCAACATCTGAAGGAATAGTTGGTAGCCAACTGTCCTCTAATCTAATGTAAAAGTAAATCCATTGGAACACAAGTACAAAGTCCACATCAGCCACACGGACAACTTTTAGAAACGCAGCAAACATCTTGCACATTTTTCACAAACCCGCATTCACACTTCTCAACGTCTTTTCGCTTCAAGTATGACAATCTGTTTCGACCAATAAGGACTCATCTTAGCATCTACGTCCGAAAACCCATTACATTAATAAGGTGCTTCGTCGGGAAAACATTATCAATTCCAGACCATACTAGTCTCAATAGTATTTTCTATTTGCGAAAAAACGCCCTCAAATTATGCATCGATTCTTGGTTGCGTGTACAAAGAAAATAAAAAATTGCTTCACATGTGCAGCTAGGATATTATAAAAAGCAAAATTTGTTTGAAACTTATGGCTTTGTTAAGTCTCACTTAAGACAGATGGGGTTTGTCCTACCTCTGTAGTAAAAGCGATCAACGAAATTGCTCCAAGACCAAGAAATATGACTCCATACAGAACAGCAAGTTCCTGCTGGCGAGCTGGATCGTTTAACTTAAATATAGCGAGCACTTCAGCAAATATTATAGCATTTACAGGATCAGTTGCTCCGGCAATAGCAGCAAATAAACATCCACCTAACCACACAAGATTGGTTAGCTTTAGGTATACATTTATAGGCGGCAACGAAAAGAAGATCACCCACATAAAGTACCTTGAAGTGTATCGTTTTTGCAAGTTATGCCCCAGACAAAATTTGTGAACACGCTAATTGCTCGTACCTACCAGTTAGCAGGAATTGTAATGAATACGCATATCAAACCTTTTCAAAAAATATTCCAAACTTATTCTGAGCTTTTAAGGCTCGTTGTCTTGTCAGACACAAGCTAGGGTAGACCTGTTAACAGCCATTTCCGGGCAATCTATTAGCACTAGCATACGAACTGTCCCTTCCACTAGTCAGCTGGAAAGGACAGGTCATGTTTGCAGCATAATTTATATGTAGATTGGCCTTTCTTGAGAAAAAGCAAGGTTGGAAAATGTAATTCACTATAACAGCGAAAGCCTAACCCAATATGTACCTGCTGTTCTAAATGTATAATCACTTTTTAAGAATACAGGCAATGTCATTATTTAAACATTATTTCTTCAAAACTACCGGTGCATCATAGGTTGTGCTTTTGTTGTAACTAGAATGGTAATTATTACTAGCATACCTGCTATATAAGGCCATTCTTTCAAGTTTAACTTCATGATTCTTCGAAAAGAGGTTTTACTGGCGGTAGAGACGTTTTTTGATGCTTCTAATTCTGGTGGAACATTGTTGTTGTCAGCATTCAAGCTTTTTATTGATAGCTGTGAGGTAAATTCAGGAGTCGGAGGTTCCAAAGCAAAATTTCTGGGGATCAGAGACAAAGAAGTCTGCTTGCGGAGCAGCCGGGAAGACCACGTGCGGTACCATCTTCTTGAGCTTGCGCTGGAGCTGTTCCCTCGTGAAAACGAGGGTTTGGAATCTGGAAATTAGTAGAACTGATTAGATAAACATGTTTAATTAATAGTAGCCAATGGTGAATGCCTACCACTAACAACCTGCTTCAGCAGCAGTCTGCAACTAGAGACGACAAACGATTACAGGTATTTCTTTTTAGGCTGCCGCTTGATCAAGACGCAAAGAACCTTAAAAGGGCTACTCACAGCTTCAAGTAATTTGCAAACGGATGGAGTTTGAACAGTTTAGTTTGCTTAATTTTTGCGCCATATTAGTCGCGCTTTGTACAACTGGGAAAAAAGTGCAAACCCGTCTAAATGGCAATTGCTTCCATCAAAATTGACGATGCACGTCACTTTTCTGAAAAAAATTTCCGTGTTTTCCTTGGTTTAAACAGTGAAGCTGATCACTTAGTAAATCGTAAAATGCGGTTTTCGGCTATCTAGTCCGCCTTGTACGTGATTGAGCTACCAACAGGCATTTTGCAATCACGACTGGTTCAAAGTGCGGTCGTTTTCTTCGATCCCCGTTTTGATTAGATTTGAAACAAAACCTATCGAGCCAGGACGAGGATACCATAATCGCTCCGTGAAGTGTCTTACTTCAAAAAATAGGGGGAATAAATACAACAACACGGAGGGCAGCGTCATAACGTGCTGGCTAGAAGGGAGAAGATCGCGAGTTCAATTCTCGTGCGGATTTTGCGCTGTGGTGCTTCTCAAAAAACACATTTGACGTCAATTCACTATGTTTGTTGCAGGCTCGATAATAAAAATGTCCAATGTCAGGAGTTCTTATGGCTCCGAAGTGAGCCTAAACACAAGTTGTTCTGTTGCATTACGGCAAAAATTTCCTGGAAACAAGAATGAAAACAAGCAACTCGAAAAACTTACCCGTAGTTTTTAGCAAAAGGCATCACAAAATGACAACTTTTCCAAATTTAGCTTTCAATAACTTCAAACCACAACACTAAACTTCGCTCCAATCACTAACCTTCGACATCCTCGTCATCATAGCTGAAACAGAGGTTGTTTTCTTGCTTTGCAGCACCCTGTTGGATTCGTATCAGGTTTGAATAGAATCCATTTTTCATCACAAGCTCATTATGTGTTCCTTCCTCCACTACTGTGCCATTGTGAAGAACAGCTATCTTTTTGGCACAGCGTATTGTGGATAAACGATGGGCGATAATGATTGTTGTCCGATCTGAAGTTGGCAAAAAATGAAAAAAGGCAGCAGGGTGAACATATTTTTGAGTCGAATTACAGGAGGTGGTGTTAGCCTATTTGGATATTATATTAATTAATTAATATTAAGGCATCTTATAGGCTAACTACAATCAGCGGATAAGAAAATCACTTCCACAACCGGTTTCGTTCCGATTAGAACTCTTCAAGTGGACTCTCGTTGGTTCAATACCTGAGTCCACCTGAAGAGTTCTAATAGGAACAAAACCGTTAGTGGAAGTGCGGTATTTTAATCAACTGATTGCAGTTAGCCTGTAAGATGCCTTAATATCAATTAATTAGTTTTTAAGCGTTTGCACTAAGATAACATTTAGAAAAGGATCGCTGTTTCTAAAAACGTATCCCCAATTTCCCCTCCCCCACCAAACATAATTTTTCTTAGCATAACCTTTGCCAAAAGATCCGGTTCACTGTTGGATGCACTATACTTGATTCTTAAAGGAATCTCATCACAATAATAATTTGTAACTGTAAGGCCTTTCTGAATCAAATCGAACAACGTCATATAACAAAATAGAACAAACTAGTCTCTACTTTCAACTGTCGCAGTGTCAATGCTGTTTATATAAGAAGACAAAACATATTTTTCTCGCTCACTTTTTGCAGCTTCCCGCAAAGCTTTCTGCACCGCTCGTTCATTGGCGGAATCCAACGCTGACGTAGCTTCGTCAAGCAAGAGTATCTTAGGGTTGCATACGATCGCCCTGGCGATGGATATCCTCTGTTTTTGCCCGCCGCTCAATTGTCCCCCTCCCTCACCAACAACAGTGTCAAACTTCTGAAAACACAAAAAGAAATTGAGGTGAAATTACATGCGCCTAACATCACGAAAAACGACCAGTTACGACTGCAATTTATATTTTGTCTTTCCAGAAAAGTGCATTGTAGTGAATTAATATATTTTATATGTTTTCGACTCGATCTCCTCCTTGCATGCAAAGTACTTCCCACACAAGAGTTGAAACTACCACAGCCTCTGCACAGCGATTCTTACATCGGGAAGTTTTGATATAAACCCGTACGCATTTGCCACTCTTGCCGCAGTTTTGATATCGTAGTCAGTGACTCCTTTCCGCCCCCAGCGGATGTTTTCAGCAATAGTGGTGGCGAACAATACCGGTTCCTGTGACACAACTCCAATCGAACTTCGAAGTTTGCTCACATTAGCGGTTTGAATATTGCGACCTCCGATTGTCACTTTTCCACTCTGAAACAATAATTTGACGTTGAGCATGGTCAACCACGAACAAACCGGCCCGATGGTGTAGTGGTTAGAGCGTTCGCTTCGCAGTCGGTAGACCTGGGGTTCATTTCCCTTGTCGAGTCATACCAAAAGACTTTAAAAAATGGTATTCACAGCTTCCCTGCTTGGCGCTCAGCACATAAGGGATAGTGTGGAGAACAAGCCGGCAAGCATGCTTGTTGTGTCCTTGGGCAAGGCACTTAACGGGATGCCTCCGTCTTTATGTGGCAGACAGATGGTGGGGTCAAGCAGTCTACCAGTCGTGGTGGCCCAGTCTGACGAAAGACATGCAAACCGAGCATGAGCTCATACGCTTGAATGAATGAACCACGAACAAACGATGGACAACTACTGTTTTTGATTCAACCCATATAAAGTACGGTCAGTTGATCATTCATGACAAGCAAGACCCCTCTGTATTGTGATCATTACACAAAAAGCATGCTGATGTGAATAAGATAACCTCATGCAAAGTATGGTCACCCCACCCCCTCCTCATGTAAAACATGGCTACTTGCCAAGCCACGTATAAAGTAAGATCATCTCCATATCAAGTATGGTTACCTCGTTTGCGCTCATATAAAGTGTGGTTAACGAGTGGTGGAGCACAATGTTGTTATCTCAACCAGCAAGGCACTCGTTTCACAATCGAGTGGTGACAATTTCAATCCTCGTATGGTTTCAGCGCAGTGATGTCCTCGGTTGAACTGCTTGTGTTTAAATGCACAGTTTTGTTAACTCCGAAGCGGATTTAAATAGAAGTTGGTTGATGTATAGCCGTGGTGATATAGACTTTCCGTAACAGTAAAGTAAAGAAAGGCCACCAATTAAACAAGCAGCACTTACGGTGGGATCGTAAAATCTCTGAATCATTTGCGCAACTGTGCTTTTGCCGCTACCGCTCTGACCCACTAGCGCCACTGTCTGGCCGTGGTCAACTCGAAAAGAGAAGTTGTTCAGAACCTGAAACGAAATACTGTGCTTTCAAAAACAGTTTCGATTACGGCTGAGGAATTTTACTCAGTAAGAAAGTAAGGAATATTGTGGTAACCATCTACCAAAGCTGAATCAAAGGGCTGGACTGGTTTTTCGTCCTACAAACTCCCAAGCTCGATTGGGTCGGAGCGCCAACTTACGATGACAATGATCGCACGGTGTGAGGGGAGTGCACGGGGTAACTGGGACCCTCGGGAAGGCCAACAGCCATTTCGACCCAGCCCAAACGCGATCGGCAACGGCAGGACCACGTTGAAACGGGTGTTGTAGGTTCAGCCTGACGATGGCTACGGTGTTGTACCTTAGAAATGACACTTTACGGGAACTTTTCCTGCTTGGCTGCTCTACTTGTGAGAAATTATGCGGAGTGTGTACTTCTGAAAGAAATATATGGCGGCGTGCAAGCAGTGTTGCTATACATGAAGGGAATTGTTCTATGCAGAGCATCCAATGGGTTTCTCCGTATCTGAGGGACAAAAATACACAGCCAAACCGGATTCAGCCTATTAGCATTACGCAGCAAACCTGAACATTTTTTCGTCCAGGGTAAGAAAAGTTGACCTCCTTGAAAACGATATCACCAGCTCCAAAATCAGGTGAATCTCCTTCTTTCGAGAACACATCAATATCTGGTATTCGGTCTATCACGCCAAAGATGTTGGAAATTGCAGCTTTGGCTTCAGCAAACGTTCCCAAATAACTGCCAGCCTGTTTTTACATTATGGTCGTTACCAAAACGATAAACAAACGTCATCGTTACTTACCCAATGTCCTATAATAACCCATTATCTTGGTAATCCTATTCTTTATTATCTCTGTTGCGATAAAGTCAGGCACGAAAAAGCAAAATATCTTTTCTAGCTGCTATCACACAAACTTTTATGTAGAGACCAATTCAGCCTTTAAAATGCGAGCTCTTTCACAGATTCCTAGAGCTATTCCTAAACTAAAAGACGTAGTTTTCTAAATCAGCATGACAAGAACGACAACATACCGTTCCAAGGGCGAAGGATGCAATCAAAATTCCAAAGAACGACGTAGTAAGGTCACCCAGTTCAATTTGCCCAGATAGCACCAAGGTACTACCGTACCAGAAGGACAAACCGTACATAGCAAACATAGAAACGTAGAGTAAACCGATTCCCAAACCGGACATAAAACCGCGCAAAATTGCAGCTTTTCGAACACCTGACATGTTCTTGAAATACCTAAAATATTTCGAGATGAATAAGAAAGGAAATTCAGTAGCTCCAACTCTGCCTGGCCATGCAATACTTGTGCAACAGCTTAGTCTAAAGTACCGGTAATAAAAATTGGAGACCACTATATGCAGCCTACCGGCACGATTAATTTTGTTTTGGCTTAGTGTAATTCCAAAACTACAGCTAAATTGTGTAGAAAATGATGGAAAACATTGCTCTTAGGTTTGATGGAATGCAAATATAACCCACCTTAAAGCATTGTTGTTCGAAATTTAAATTGCGAAAAATTTGTATTTTCTTTGCACCATTAAACGTTATCCCATTAACCTTACTGATAAAAATAATTCGCAAAGTACAAATATAATTATTGCTGGTAATTAATTACCGTTACGTAAATTGCAAAGTAAATTGCAAATAAAATAGATTTCAAGACAATGTCTTCAATTCTGATGCTTAGAAGCTAAAAGAAATGTGTTTTAATGCCTCTAGGATTCGTGTTTTAAGTTAAGGCTAGGCAACAAAATGGGTACTTACGTATTAACGGGAGGACCTTTAAAAACACGACTCAAAAATTGAAGTAAATTATTTATTGAAACGGTTAAAACAATAAAATACACCCTTCCAGTGTACACTGCCCCGTACATTTACATACCGGGCCTGCCCCTTCAGTGTACACTGCCTTTCTTTTAAATAAAATAACATTAAAAATCAAAGGTCCTCCCGATAATACGTAAGGACCCAAAATGCAGCCCGAGATAAAGTTCGAAAGTCCTTACATACAAACAGGTTTACAGCATATTAGAAGTACATGTAATGGGCAACACTTTATTGAACATAGGAAAATTACCAAAACATAAAAAAAAACAAGAAAAGCACTACTAGGCTTTACGTTCCCTCGCGGGGACTTCGTCAGCGCAAATACTAAAGCACAAATTTGAAAATTCTGAAAATAGTTTTATTTTAAAAAATTGTTCAGCGGCAACGATAGTTAGTGTCGTTTTGACACTGCACCTAAGCGCATCTCTCAATCAAACACGCGCAAAAGCAACTTCGCCAAACTCGGTTGTTCGCGTGGAGCGAAGTTGAATAAAGCTCTCATTTAACTTCCCTGCCTTTTTCACACTGAAAATAGATTGTAGCCCAGGGTTGGCCAAACTTTTTAGCCGGAGGACGGCATTGACCATTCAAAACTTGGCCGAGGGCCAATGCTTAAAATCTTGCAATAGCTGCATACAATGCAATAACATGCAACAGCTAAAAATCTTGCGATAGCTTCTTGGAAAGTCATATTGCATGGGTAGTGTAGTGTAGAAGTGTGCAACCTGCTGTGCGACACGTTTATTTTTGTGGCCGGTGGAAAGATGCAAATGCTAAATTTCTGAAAATGAAAATTTCCAAAAAAGAAAATCATCACTCCCTATTTGGACTGAAAATGCGTCAATTCAAACTAAGAATTGCGTAGCGGCTCTTTTAATGATGGCTTCTATATCGTTTTTGACTCTTTAGTACGGCAAGTGTGCCACTCCTGTCATATTATAATGGATATATAAAAGTTTCTACAAGTGTTTTGCCGGGCCGCACAAAATGCTCTGGCGGGCCGTAGTTTGCCCATCTCTGATATAACCTTTGTTTAGCAATGTCTGGCTTACAGCAAACGGCTATAGCATGAGCAATTTGCGAAGTCCTTTTACCAGTTTCTTAATCCAGAAAATGTCCTCTAAGCATAGTTTTATTTACAAGAACTAGAACTAGCTGAAACGGTAAGCCAACAAACACTTTCAAACAATTTACGGATCATTTCAAATGAAAGACTTAAACAAATACTTGAGATCAACTCCGAAGGCTTTCGTCAAGGCTCAAGTTCTTTATAAAAGTGCAAAGATCACCTTGTTGACCAACTAAAAGCGCTTTAGATGTTTTCTTAACAAAAACGAGTTTGAACAGCCATTCGCTAAGCTAACATTCAAAAAAAATTACCTATAAGCAGATATAGTGATGACCAATAAAGTGCTTTCAAAACGGCATATAAACATAAGTGCAAAGTGAATATTTTTAATGCCTTAGATTGTTATGCTTTCATCTTCATAATAATGCTCACTGGTCGTTCGAGTGCTGTTCTCCTCTATAGTTGGCATAACAACTACAAATTTGCCCGGGTGTTGTACTATGTTTATCGGTTAAAGCCACTTTCAACGTATTGTATTTCAAGTGTCAAAATCAAATTTATCGTTGCGGTTAGGGTTTGCGAACCGGGTCCCGGTTTCGGGAATTCCCGGGATTTAGCAACTTTTTAGCTTTCCCGTTTCCCGTTTTTTTTGACGAAAAATTTCTGGTTTTGTGAGCTAGTAACCTCACGACACTTGTTTTTAAATCAAATTGATCGTGCCTGTTCCGAGTGTGACGACACAATACTTGATGCCTCGATTGTTGAATTGTTTGCTGTTGACTAAAGGATAACAGGTTTGAGCCAGTTTATTACAGTCATTGCACAAGAGCAAGTAGCTGAAATTCGGTTGCGGTGCCATTCGGTTTTGAAACGCATAATCAGTCTAAAGTAAAAACTGCTTCCACTTTATTTTGCCGTCAATTTTGGAAAAATGGCAGTAATGAAGGAAAAGGTCAGAATGCGAACGAAGATATAAAGTTGGCTTACAATACTAATAAAAACCAGGAGCATGAAAGTCTTTTCCAAAGACTTCAGAAACACATTGAACATTCCACGAGCTACACTCCCATCCAGTTGGAGACATTTGTTGATGATAGAAGTCAAATCAGCCAGCTTCAAACCGTAATCAAGCAGAAAAGGAAACTACTAGAAGCTACCGAAAAAAAACAAGCAAATTGAAGCAGTTTTTCAAAGCCTTATTGACCATCCCACCAACGTCATTTGAAGCAAAACGAACATTTTCTGCTGCAGAATTGTTTGCCACAAAACTACGGTCACGACTAAGTGACAAATCTGTTAGTGTACCGAGTTTTTTACGTAGTCATTAAATGAAAAATAATTAAAGCAAACTTGATGCATTTACGTTTTGTTGTTTGCATTTTATGCAATTCCGGTTTTTTCCCGGGATTAGGTCAGACATTAACCGAATTCCCTGATTTTTTTCAGAACTGGGAAATTGGAAACCCTAGTTGCGGTTATCAGCTGTAGTTGCCGTTACCGAACACTAAACGAGAAAAGCGAGTGCGACAGTTCTGAGTGAATGGACGCAGAGAAGCAACTAGTCTCCACGTTGGAGTAAAAATGAAAATACCGGTACGAAAATCAAATTGAAGTCATCATAGCTGTAAGTCGCACACCTTTCAACTTCCATGTCTTGACAACCAAAAGCAGCGACGGTTTTAATCGAAGAAATGACCTCCTCAGCTACGGAGCCAGCTTTTGAATACACAGACAGCTCTTTTTTGGCGTAACGACCGGAAAACTGCATAAATAAAACCTTACCTTCAGAAAATAAAGCAATTTGAAAAACCAAACCTTTTTGGTCTTTGACATATTTAGCAAAAAAACCGCTCTCACCAAATTACACAAACCTAAATTAGGTCCAAAGCGTAAATCTAGCAAGCCTTTGCCCCTAAATCAGCATGTTGTGGCAGCTTGCTGAGTCCTTCGAATGAACACATGGACAGAGAACATGAATTAATCCTTTTAGGCTTCTAGAAGTCTTCCTGATCTTTTTATGTGTTTGGGTAAATTCCTGAATGCTATCAGAATATTCAGCAAACAAGATTCTGTTGCGTTTTCCTTCTCAAGTTTTAGGCTCAATTGTAACAGTTTCAGCTTAAATCAAAATCAATTTAAATCTACTTACTATAAACAGAAGAGCACCAGATATGATAAGCAGGGGGGCAACTGAGAGGGTCACCAACCCCACCTTCCAAGTATATACAAGCCCCAAAGTTACTCCGGTCAAAGTCATGCTCACATATTGGATGACAAAGGAAACTTTTTCTCCTATACCGTCCTTTGCTTTTTTAATGTCGCTGTAAAATGACAAATTATTGTAAACATATTTAAGCTGGAAGGTACAATGGATAAACAATGACCATGTAGTGACTTGTACATCTCCTACCAATCCCTACCCCAGTTTATCGTTTAATTTTACAAGATTGCCAAAGAATAAATTGACGATGGAATTCTACACCAAAGATTTTGAGTTCTACGGAAGCACAAAGATCTTGTTGTTGGTCACAAGACAGCAGTGGCGTCGCTAGAACCCCTCACCCCTAGGGCAGACCCAAACGGAACAATTTAAACCAAGAAAAACGATAGCTTTTGTGAACCACTAATTAAGCATAGCCTTGTTAACAGATGTGGCTTGAAGTGTGTTACCTACAAAAAAGGTCACGCGGGATCGATCAATCTACCGTACTGACGTCACTGAGTAATAAAAGCAAAATTTAAGTGTTTGTCAAGGCTGTATGAGAATTTTTTGGGGGGGAGGAGGGGATTTGACACGACAAAAATTCCCTTTAGAACTGTCCCCTCTTTCCTTTCAAATATAATCATGACTTTCACCTAGGGATGGGCAATTCAGAATACCGAATCCGAAGGATTCGAATCCCAAACTAACCGAATCCAAAATGCTAATTCAAATCAAATGATAGGATTTGGTTTATATTCTGCTTACAAGCTTTATCACGTTGCTTGGTCACAGATTTTCTTTTTGTGAAAGTATCAATTGCAGGCAATGATTCAAAAACTAACTCGCACACACAGGCAAACATGTAGAAAGCTTAAATGTTTTGCACTGCAATAAACTCGTTCTCCGATTGTGCTTTTGTTGTTGTAGACTAGTAATAAATGCTTTCATGTTGATTGTGCTAATTGCAAAAAAAAGGATTCGGATTCTGGATTCGGTTTAATTATTCTAGAATAGTATATTATTCTGAATTGCCCATCCCTACTTTCACCATATCAGATCGAAGATCAAATCCGCATCAAATTATTTGTCCAATATATGTGAAAATTTAAATCGCTGCGCTTCTAAAGCAATTTAAATTGCAGGGATATTTAAAATGTGAACTATTCAGATTGCTATCGATGTTAAATCCTATAATAACACTGAACATTGATATTCTATGTCAATTTAATGCGAATACATTGGCACGATCTAAAAATATCACCAACTATAAAGTGCTTATAAACTTTGCTAGAATTATTGCTGCGTAAAAGCCATCTTCAAAGTCATTCAATAAAGTTTTAACAGATGCATCCGAAAAACACAAACATCGATTGCAATCAAAAACCTCAAGGAACAATTTGACTCTTTGTAACTGCGCATGGTTTTGTTTTGGAATTTCGTAACTTTTACTTGTTCTCTGCTTAGCTGTGATGTCTGAGGCTTGGAAATTTCGATTTAGATTGACCCAAATGATTCAAATTTAGATATGAAACGCTATTATATTTTATAGCCTATTTAGCTGCCAAACTAATTCTATTGGCCCTAGCAATTCTGTTGTCACGTGCAATTGTTTAATGCAAACAAAATCAAAGAAGTATTGGATGAAATAAAAAGAGCCGAAAAAGTTTAGTGTATCAAAGATTACCCCGTTACACAGATTAGCTGTTTAGCCCAAAACATTTAAGCGTGCTGTTTTTTCATTTCTTTTTTAGGTAAAATTCGGGAAAGCAATCATGCTGATCGATGTCATATCATCGCCACAAAGCTATTCACGCTTAAAGGTGAGCTCCGTAAACAGAAAAACAAATTCATAAACGGAAAAAACATTCCATTCCATTTCGCAACAATGGAAAATTTAAATAACTTTCGGAATTGCGGCAAATTGTCAATATGTATTTTTTGATGATGAAGTTAACATATTTCCAATAATTTTACAGTTTTTGCTTAGTTTTGATTGTAGTGTCTTTCATACGATAAAGCATTTAGTAAGAGAAAAAAGTAACGACCGCTTTCAGAAACTTCGAACTGAGTATTCTTGAAAAAACACGATTAGCACTTTTACCTGTTTTGACCGATGGGAAAGGCGCCCTCCAGGAACATTTTCCCCGTACGAAACGTATTTCAAAATACCTTACAGGTTTTACATTAAAATATACTCCATTGCGCTAACCGTGCAGCAAATGACTAACTTAACAATTATTTGCACCATCACATTCGGTCACGTTCAGTGAATATACTATGACAAAACTAAGAACAACATATCATCATGCTGAGGCTAACCGTAACAGGAGCAATTAAGGGGTCCTTAGAGGCCGTGATACCTCCATATTTCATATTTCTTCGGCTTTATCTCCATGTGAAATTATTTTTGAATAATAACTGTAAAGGCGCATTTTCAACTTTAACTACTATTTTTTACGATGTTCTTGAAACTTTAAGTTCATTGACTTCATCTCAATTGACCTTATCTTGAATTAATTTTGCACAATCAATTACCAGTTGCAGTCAATGCATTTCTTGCAACGCAAGATGCAGGAATTAGCTGAAAACAAAAAGTTAACGAAACATCTCATGTATAATGTAAAAGAACTTCTAGAAAAATTGTTCTTACCATACTTTTTTCTGTCAATCAACGAGATTGCCTCACCTGGAAAGTCGAGCGTTTAATTCTCCTGACGTCGTCATGTCATGGTAACTTATATCTTGACGCAAAATGGCGCGAAAATAAGCAATTCGAAGACGTTTGCTTTGCCTAAAAAATAAATTTAGTTGGAGCGTATTCACTTAGTTTAACCTCAACCTTTGATTCAACGTTGTATTCGTATGTTTGTGCTTCGAACTATGATCCAGTAACAAACCATCGCACAGGTTTTGTGCCTTGAAACGTGTGCTAAAAACTGTTCTTACGACTACTACATTGGGTTAGATTTTCTCCTACAACGGTAATCGTCTTGCACAAGTACGTTGCTGTAACTTAGCATTATATGTTTAACGTATGACTCATGCTGAACTTTTGTCTCGTTTTCTCGGCTCCTGCGTTGACATGCCTACTGGCATTGGATAGTGAAACAAAAATTTACCGCTCGAAGTACTTCATATGTGAAAATGCGAAGAAGAATCGCAAACGAACGAAGAAGCTTAATATCATAAAAATAAAAATATTCAGTTTCTCATGATATTTTCATCTTCTTTTTCTACGCTTTTACCAAAGCCATACGCCTAAGTTTGCAGCAAAGGTGCTACCACCAGCAGAAGTAATGAGGATTAGGATTTCAGGAGTCGGATCCGGCAAAGCTTCAGAAAAAATTTGAATTTAGGATTGGATCAAAGGTGCAATTTTTCAAGATTGTCAAGATCAGGAGTGGAAAATACTACCACTGTCAATTTCGTTGCAACTGTATATGAATGTAAAACATACAATACAAAAATTTCGAAGTTATATATTCGGATTCGGACCAGAATTAGGATTCAGTTTTTTGTGCATAGCAAGAGCTGGATCAAAATTCAGGAGCTGTGTGTTTGGATCAGGATTTGGTTAGGTCTCTAAAGTCGATGACTTCAACACCACTGCCTAGCAGCGAATCTCATGACACATGTCAAGCATTTATTTGCTTCAGCCAATTACTTAAATGGTTAAATATTTTTTTTTCATATTACCTAACAGATTGTAGTGAAAACGTGAAGACTTGAATAGAACCGAGCGTGAATACAATGCATGCGACGTATAAAAAGTAGAAAACTCGATCAATACTGGCTTGCTTGAAGGAAAATAGAATTGGATCAACAGAACTTTGCCATTCACTAAAAACAAAAATCATAAGATCAATAAGAAATGTTAAGGCGGTGAAACGTTAAGGCCATGTTTAGACAATGCTCTCTCGGGGAAAGGTAGACCCGATGAAAGAGGAATTTTTCTTAACAAAGCCGCCAGCGGCTAGAAGAAACGAACTAAACTTCGAAAAAAATATGCTCTTATGCACTTTTGAAAGAATACCATTTCTCTTTACAAGTCAATAAGTCTTGATCAGGTCGTATTAGGGAATCCATGTCATGGTAGTAAACAGGCTGGCAAATATCTTTTTTTATGCTAAAAAATTATCACCACAATGATATACTGATAGAACAAATTAACATTAAAAAGTTATTTGAATATAAAAGCAACGCTTGTGCTATTTTAGATTATAATCCACTATTTTGTACAGAAGTTTCACAAATTCTGACAAAAACAAAAGTAAGTGTGCCCAAATTTTCTGGGTCAGGGAGCTGATACTTTGAATTAGGCATACGATTTTCTGTACCTTAGAAGCAGGATTGGTGGATTAAAGCTGCATGATTGTATTAAACAAACAACTTTTTAGTTACCTTAAACATGTATCAGTAAAGACTTTTGTTTCGCCAAAATAGTTTTAGGTCGATGAAATTAAGCACACTTTCTTGGGAACATTTAAGAACAATTGGGAGAGCGGCACCATTGTTGAACTTATAAATTGTAAAATAATAGGCTCAAAACAAAACAAAAATACTCAACAAACAGTTGGTTTGTTTATCAATGACTTTCCTGTAATTGTGTTGCGCTTTACAAGCTTTTCAAACAGAGGTATTGTGTCATTCATCACTAAATTATTTCAAGCTAAAATTAACAACTTTAAACCAGTTGCTTGACAAAAACATTGAAATTAAAAATATTTATAAAGAATGAGTTGTTTTTGAGCTAAGCCAGAGTTAGCTGGCGAAATATTTTTATCTAACAAAATATTTTTATCTTCAAACGCGCAAAAACAAAGGTTTTTGTGAGAGAGGGGGCGCCCTAACAAAAAATACCCAGCGGCAGTGGACTTTGAATGCATAAGCAGTGCCATAAATCGCTGTCCAGCTTACTCGACAATGGGCCCGTAACAGACCAATTGACATCAATACTATCTCAAAATATTGATTAGAACACCCGCGGACAATAATCATATTGCAAGCATTTAAGTTCAATGGAAACTGTTATTAACATAAATTTTTCTACTTTGACAGGCAATTGAACGGCGAGCTAATTCAAAGAAACCAGATGCAATACTTTGGGTTTGTGATCTTTTAAAATTTTGCTGTATTTAACAATATCTCTTATTGATTTGCACTCAAAATGGAGTCACTTGCAAGTTTCTGGGGGCGCCTGCGATTTTGAAAACTTGATTTAAAAAAAAGGTCTTTACTTTTGATTTTAGCTGTAATCGCAAAAAAAGCTACTCTGAAAAACTTGATCTCCAAAAATCGTACAAAGCACAGTGTTACGCCTACAGTGAGGAACGCTAATGCTTACAGACTTGGAGTTTTGAGTTGACTGAATCGCTTATAATAAAGTTTGTGAACCACCGCGTTACACTAGAACATCATTGTATTCAGACGTCCTTTGGGGTTTCCAGTAGTACTGGCACAGTGCACCACGAGCGCTATGACCGAGCAGGAAAAATAGCCGTAAAATAGGTTTTATCAAACGCACTCAAGAAATCGAGGCAAATTGCTCGGCTACGTTCTAGTCGAGGACTTCTGCGGTCGGGAAAATTTTGTTTTTGCAACCTCAAGGGCGACCACCTGTTTTTTTAGATTAAATCCGCTAGGTTCTCGCTCAAAAGCTTTCTTTCCTAAAACGAGGTGGCAAAGTAAAAAAGTTTGAGAAGGCCTACTTTTACAGGTGCTTAACCTGTCTCGCTGATAATATTGAAAATGGTACGCGAGCAATTAACTTTATAGGTAAAAAGTAATTTTTCAAAGTAAAAGGCATGTAGACTATGTTACGTAAACCTAATTAGAAAGTTCTTTTTATAATACCAGCAATTCATTATTCGATCAGTCACCATTTACTATCTTTTTTTCTATTTCAACGCCCCAGTAACCGCATCTGCAGTGGTTCAATTGTTGTTAGTAGTCATTTTGCAGGATCCGTAGGTGGCCACAACTAAATGCCCGTTCAGCTCTTTTTGTTGCCTCCTTACAAATTGACCCCCAATTGTCTTTTTGTTTTATTTTTATTGGTATTACCTGGGTGTTTTGTTTAGCGTATATGGTTTACCTTTGTTTGCTAAAATGGTTTTGATTCATCTTGTATTTGAATATGGTAGCCCACGGTACTAAATTATATAAAATATTGTGACATGTTTCCACGCCTGATTAAGCGTCCCTGGACTTGAAGCATCTTACAATTGGTCCAGCTGCAACTAACAGAAAAAACAAGAAGAACATTAAGCCAGAGATCCCTTACCTTTGTGCGCTACCGACAGGTTTGATACAAACATTATTATCTCGGACCGGCTACGAAAGTATGGCAAACAAACACAACAGAGATAAATAAACAAATGCCTGGTGCATGCAAAGTGATTACAACTCATCAAAATGCAAAGTCAGTGGGAGCGCTGGAGTTGTTTTTGGCGATGAAATTTTCCCACTAAGGGATGATGGTAGTCAATGTTACCAACAGTGTTTTTGGTTTGCCCAGCCTATGCCGCGAATAAGTGTTGATCCCTTTCGCCCCAAAAAAGGCGGCTGACAAAGACAGGAAGTTGAAAACGGTAGCAGTAATACTATTGTTCGTGTGCTGCCCCGCAAAAAAATGTCTTCCGAACTGCCTGGGTCCACGATCCGGTAATTGCCGACCACTGGATTAAGCTGAAATAAGATTCAGAGCACAAGTAAAACTCAATTTTAATAACTACTCCAAAGCAGTAGTCTATAAAATAAACAAATCATGATCTACCACTCTATTTATTGCAATGCCTTTATCCTAGCAGATTAGACAAGCAAAGATGAAGAACTTACGTCGCGTTTAATGGCGTGACGTTCCTGGCCGAGCATAGAGTGAAATTAAATAAACATTGTTGATACTGGCTGTACCGTGCAAAACTGGTTGTTAGATCACCAAAAAATATAAACATAATAGGTAGGCAGGCTCCATGAAGAAAGGCAGCAAGTGTTCCAACGATGATGCACGTCCAATCCCACGCATCCGCGTATCTAAACTGCAAAAGACAAAGAAACTATTTATTTTCAACGTCAGTACTAAGTTAAACATTATAGACAAAATAATTTGTGTTCAGATTTGTTTCGTAGCACCATTGTAACAAAAAGATATGGAATTTTACGAGGATATAACATCCCAAAAAAGAAATTTCACCAACCCAAGTCCTGTAATAAAGATCTTTAAGCAAAATAAAAAAAAGTCTATCGCTGCACGCAGAGTATTGTTGTCTTTTGATTTCGTCAAACCTTGAATGTCATATACTCTCCCTTAATTAGTTATCATCGAAAAATGGAAAAAATTTATTTGTATGACATTAATTATAAGTTTCAAACAAAACATTTCAAATAACTACGGCTGAGAAATCTACCGGAAAAATTAAGGAAACGTTGATAAAAATTTTGCTCATAATCTCTGATTTAGGATATTATTTTTTGTGTTTACTTCTTTGCTTGATAGTTACCAGTGTTACTGGCACCTATTTATTTATTGATATAAATTGCTGATCTATTTTTTTTGGGGGGGGGGGGGTTGTAAGGAAAAGAAGTAAACTACAAAACGAAAGAACGAAAGAGTTGACAGAAAATATGATTAGCAGATACTATGATAGCGTAATTTTCTAAACAATTTACAAAATTACACAATTAGAAAAATCTCCTTTTCAGGTGTCCGAAAAATGTCTTATTTAAAAAGAGTTTTATTTATTATAGTTCTTTTTTAGTATGACTTTGATGTATGCTTGCTAGATAACCTGTGTTCCGAACGCACATTGGAGATATTAGCTGCATTATAGATACCCTAGATTAGGGGTGCACAATCTGCGGCCGTACAGTCGCATGCAGGCTTGGATGATCGGTTGAGCGTGCACATATAATTAGCGTTGATCCCTCTCCAGAAAAGAGTTTTACTGGTGTATGAAGAGAAAAAAAATTCAATTCGAACAAAAACTTTAATTCAGATCAAAAATTTTACATTCAAAATTTTGATTTACAAGAGAACATAGTTGCCACTTTAGTTATTATGTAACTACATCTAGACAGTTTTTGTACAAGGTAGATAGCAAATTTGATATTCTAGATAATGGCTATAAAGCTGGATAGTTTTTAAATATTTTAGATAGCTCCTAGCTAATATCGTCATTGCTGAGTTGAAAGGTAAAAACTCTAAATTTGGTATCACTGCATACCGTTATGTTTAAAACGTGTAAAGCCCTGTATGTGTTTAAGCGAGGTCTAGTAACCACTAGTATCCAATCAAATTGAACGCGAGTAGCATAATTGGTGACAGTAGAACAGGTGATGCTTGATACCTTTTACCTTTTTTTGGAAATCACCTCCTATTCGGGCTACACAGCAAGAGCTCCGACGGTCAGTAAAGTTCTTTATAGCAACAAGCTTCAACTGACCGTTACTTCATAGCTACATTTCCTTACTTTTGGCGCACGGGGCTTTAAAATGTCAGCAGTGTGGCTCTCCGTGGAAAAAGTTTGGAGACCCCTGTCCTAGACCATTTTTTTGATAAATTTAGCTATTTCTAGCCATATTTTAAAGTGAATCTGAATACTTTAGCTCTGACAAAAGTGGGCAACCTTGGAAGAGGAAAAGTATTCACTTTCACATGAACTGAAGAATTCTTAATTTGATTTATTGGCGGCCGTAAATTGAAATAAATTGGTAATGCGGCCTCCAATAGTGAAAAGATTGTGTACCCCTGCCCTCGATGATGAATTTACGTTTGAATACAAACAAAAAAATGTATGGGTTACTTTTCAAGTTGGTCCCAGAAACATAGGAGAAAAAAAGAGAAGGAAAATAGGACGGAAAAGAAAAACAAAAGGGGAAAGAAAAAGCCCAAACGTAAACAAGCTAGAAGTAAGTTGTTAAAAAAAAGAGCGCAAAAATTAGATCGCGTTTTTTTACATACAATACATACTTTTCCCACTTTTTTTTAACAGATTCACAAGGGCAGCAGCCAAGGAGTTCCTTAACCACTTTACAATCCCCTGCTAAATCCGCTAACGCTTTTTCCTTCTTGAAAGACATAAATGTGATTTGTATAACGTCGAAGGACTTATTTAAAAATAGCTTTTAGAAGCACGTTAAACGAGTTTAAATGAAGCAATGGCAATTCAAGGCGCAAAAGACGTCACATCATTAAATGATCAGGCGAAACAAGGGATGCACGTGATATACTGTAGGCATTAAGAAACGTGTAAATTTTATTTTTCTTGATCAAGGTACATCAACCTTTCAAATGCTGCATATAAAAAATAGCTCCACCGCTGAGAGTAGAATTGCACTTGTAAATTCCACTGTGAGAATCCGTAAGAAAGGCAAAAAAAAATTTGGTAATTAAAGGCAGGGCTGCCACTGGTAGAAATGTTTGGTCAGCAATAGGGAGTAGGGGATCCCTGCGGGATTTTTGATTGTGCGCAGGGAATTTTTTGCAATGTTACAATGAAACCGAGGGATTTTCCAGTTCTGCCAACTTACACCTCGAACCACGCAATTTTTGGTTAGCTGAACATGCAGTAGTTGCCAATCTTGGGAATATTTCCACGAATTTGGAATTTTTTTGGTCGAGAAGCTCGTTGAAAACACTTGGCAGTGGCGTAGCAACCGGAGAATTCAGCAAATTTGAGGAAGTTCGGACAGTTGTGAAAAGCAAAGACCTTTTTTTAGAGATCGACGCTGAAGTGACGGGAGTTTTGGAAATTTGGTATAAATCAGATCACAGTAAAATGTTGAGACAACACTGTTCAGAGCCTCGGGATTTCCAATAAAAAAGTGCAGCGGTACCCGCGCGGCACGGTTTACCATCGCTATGTAAATGAAATAGTACAGGAACATGTAGGAATTTCTGATGACTAATTGCAGAGAGTTTTGGAAATTTTTAGTGGCAGCACTGATTAAAGGGAAAATTGGAAAGATCACACGCATGCCAAGACCCGTAAACTTTTTCCAAGATTTTATGTGGATGAGTTTATCTTTTGTTTTGTCAGACTGAGCTAGCACGACGAAAAACACGGCTCATTATGCAAGCGAATAGCTTTTTTCGATACTTCGAAAACCAGTGTCATTAAAAAGCTGATCCTACTATCACACAAATTCTGCAACAATCTTTCCGAGTTCAAACTACTGCTTGCACCAACCGCGCCAATAGCTACGGGTGACTGCAGAACTCAGACTGCAAGGTCTGTTCGCCGTCTCCCGATTCTCGGTTCCCCCTGTGTTCGATAAGCTAAATAAGTTTTCGTCATTTCTGTCTTTGCTTTAAATAACTGGAAAAGAGACTTAATCGCTTCTTCAAAAGCACTGATGTCATTCAGGTTCTAAGCTAGAGCGACTGTGTGACCAGCTATACATGCAAAAACTCATTCGCACACTATTTCACGTACCAGTTTCCAGTATGATACTGGAGCCTTGTCGTCAATTTGCTTTTCTTTTTCGGAAGCTGTACTTTCGATGGAGTCTAACTCATCGAACATATCGTTGTCATCACTTTCAAGAGCCAGATTAAAAACTCCATTTCCATTGCTACAAAATTATTCAGGCATTAGCAATAAGCGTATTGCAATCGTAATGATAGTCAAGCATCTAGTCTAGAGTTTCTAGTCACGAAAAAGTTGCCATCGTCAAAATGCTGTCGCATATGAGACAGTCCAGGTGGCTTTCAGTGAAATAAATACCACAGAAACTTAAAAAAAGTATCATCACCGTCAAAAAATTTCAGCCCATTGTATGGGAAGATTGATTGTAAAGTTAGGTCGGCATTAGAAAACGCGCAAATATTTGCTGCGCAGCTGCACTTTTCAAAAAACGCAATTTACGTTGGTCTGAACTCGTTTCCATTAAATAAGCAATCATTCTTCTTAAGAAATTAATTACAAAACAACTTTAACAAGCAGTTTAGGTTCATGCAGACCAAGAAAAGGTAAGTTTGTGACTGCTTTTAAATTAATCAATCTTTTTGACTAAAATACTGTAAAGGCCACTCATTCGATCCGGTTCTCACAAAGCAAATAGCTTAATTGAAACTCAGCACCGGTTGTTTGGTTTTACAAGATGCTTTTAAACAAAAAAAGGTGCTAATTTTGAGTTGAAGGTAGTAAAAGAGGAGAACTTGATTCTAAATAAAATTAGTTGGTTTAAATTGAAAGTTAAAAACTGAAACCATAGAAATGTGGGATTTTATATGATATTAAGACAAAGATAAATGAGACTGTATCTTCATTTGGATGTGAGTAGTAAAATAGATTTCACTTTAGCTCGCCTTAAACAAAAACACCTTTGAAAAGACATCACCGTATATTTGGACAAAAAAACGCGTCAATTCAAACTAAGAATTGCCTAGCGGCTCTTTCAATGATGGCTTCTATCGCTTTTGGCTCTTTAGTATCGCAAGTGCGGCCACCCTTGCTATATGTAGTTGAGGGACAAATGTTTTAAAAATAGCTTAGATGGAGGCGGAACGCCTAAAGGTGGATTGATGCTTTCAACTAAACATTTTTTGCACAAATGCTAACTATAAAGTGGTTGGAAAGAATCATCAGTTTATTTCTTTTAGAAAATTTAAAATAACCAGCTGTGAGGTCTATTTGAGGGATCCGGAAAACACTTTCTCCTTGAAATTTTGTTTTTCCAATACCTAATGTCGATTTGCTTCCATCGGGTCTCTTCCATGAAAAAAAAACAACATTAAACTCTAAATGCGGTCCTTGCACTGCTGCATTTAGTTCTCTTGTTGAACACCTGACACTCAAGTGAGAAAAACCGACATACTTTCACGATCAAGCTCAAAACATTTGTGCCTCATACGATTTAAAGCCGTCGGATTGAAAAGAGATTTAAAAAACAAGTCATCATGCACAGGTGGTCGCGAGAGATTTCATCGCAAAATCTTGTCTTTGCTACAAGGAGACTTAGCAATCCTCAACGCAACAAGCAGATAAGACCAACCTTACTGACTGTAAAACTTTCTGATAGACAGTGTGCTCGATTCGACCCCAGCATCGCGCACACCATGTACTCCAGAGCTCCAATTTAAAACCCAAAATGTGATTAGTTTTTATTTGTTGTTACTGTTTTTTTGTCCTTTTTTAGAACTTCGAAATTAAAACCCACATGGTGTCAAAAAATTGCAAATATTTTTCGGAAAAGTGTGTTCCAGAGCACTCTAATTTTAGAATTTTAACAACCCAACAAAATAATGTGAAATGTTGAAGAAGTTTTTGTAAAAAGCGCCACAGAGAAAAAATTAGGCTACGTCAAAGAACGTTCCAGAAAAAAGAGTTTAGATCAAAATTGCGTTCATCCAAAAATTTGCTACTGGAGTGTTTTGGAAAACTTTTGTCATTTACAGAAAACTTGATATCCTCAACTGAAGTACCTCTTACAATACTGCAGTGATGGGATATTCACTCTTGGTATTTTTATAATGCTACAACGGTGAGTTAGTACGTGACTTGCGTTACAAACAAGACCAAAAGCGATAATTAGGGCTATTATCGTATGCTAGATACCAGGTAGAAGCAAGCGGTTTCTAGAAAAATTGCTACCGATGCGTTTTTTTGCGCTTAATTTGCAAAGTAGTAGCAACAGTTCCAACCACCACCTTTGAGGTTAAGTCAGTTGCTGCTGGCTTGGTCATCGCACAAACGAGCGTTAGTTATAGTCTAAAGCACTTAGCTATGCTCTCAGATAGTTTGGCATAAATCTGATCGCGTTGTTTTTTAGTCTATTACGTAATTTAATCAATTTTTCATTAAGTGACGTCATATATACATAAAGCGATGTATTTTCCGCTATCGTCATTATTACGTCATGCCGCTTTTGGCGCTCTTTAACGGCAATGTGCTTTGGCGCTAGAGCATTCTCAATCACGACTAAATAAACTCGATTTTATATTTCACCTTTTACCTTACAACCATCGCTCAGCGTCAAGCAACAGATCTGTAATTAACGTTATTTAGTCCTTAGTATCAGGATGACCAGGGAATGGAACTCCGGTCTACCGAATGTGAAGCGACGATCAAACTACAACACCATCTCGCCGGCGCAATCCGAAATACGGCTGGAAGCAGTACGTCACAAAATTTGAAAAAAACTTGTGAGGCGATGAAAAACTGAATGTGCTGGCAAGAAGTGAAGTCATGATTTAGTTAGCTGATTATTTCTGCCTGCGGAAGTATTGTCAAAAATGCTTATTTTTAGTTATTAATAACTCAAACACGAAAGTAATCTTTAGTTCAGCATTTAGGATTTTGCTTGCAAAAAGCTCACGTGTCGTCATTTTGATGACTGTAAGAGTACTTTTACTATATTTAGCACTGAAGAAAAGTGCTGATTGAATTACGTAACAAGTAGCTAGAAACTACATAATTTTAAGGAAAGGGATCGCAGTTAGGGTAAGGAAGAAGCACTGCAATCATGAAATTTATGTAATACATTAAATAACCTTTTGGTATAAAGCATATGTCCATTGCGACTCCACGAAACATCACTGTAAAACTTGAGAACAGGCACACACGACAAAAAATCTTCACATTTTAAATGTTAAGCACCAAACAAGAACGCTGTGAAAGTCAAATTATTAAATTTTTGGTCTTGCTTAAGCGAGTGCTTTATCCACTACGCCAGCAAACCGGTTATTTCTCTTGTAAATATTTTTGTTACTCCATGCAACTCTCAGTCAAACAGTGCGCTGAAATTTCTCGAATTTTCGGTAGGCTACTCCGTCCTTAATTGTAGTAGCTCAAAGCCCCGTTTACACAACCGGTTTTAGTCAGTTGAATGAATTTGGAATTAAGGTTTGTGATTGTTGTCACAAATGCTTTTGCTTACTCGTTTCAATTGTGTTGCCTAATTGTATGTCGAATGCTGCTGACGAAGCAGAGCAAAAATAAGCAGCTATTTGGCGTTAAGTCGTTTACAAATGGGTAATACTACACCACCAACGACGAACAAGGCAATCTTCTGTAGCTAAACGTGATGAGAACAACAGTAAACAGAGCAAAAGCTTTTTGTGTGGGGGCTAGTCAATTAAAAAACTTTGAAGTAGCAAAGTCTGTAGGTCAAGTACGTCCAAACTCTTTTAAAGTTTACCATTTACAGTTACTCTACTTGGCATTCGTTTCGAGTAATGTTTATGACAAATCTTCTCCTTTGGTCACTGGGAAACCTTTGCGGTCACACATGGAACAGGAGCATTGTCTGATGCAAAGTTTGTTGATGCACATGAGATCATTTTTGGTGATTACTTTTTTAAATGCCCCAAAGGGTTTTGCTAAGAATCAGAAATATAACGCGAATAATTTTTGAACTGAGATGAAGTATAAGTGTTGACCGCCTATTATTTAGACGGCTCTTAGAACAAAATATTAGGCTTTGATCAATTTCCGATAGTTCCCAAGCTCTGATTACGTCTTTGCAAAGAACAACTTAAAGATAGTTTGCTTCAAACTGATCGTTCCGCTTACCGACGCTTCTCTAGAGCGAATCTAACTACAAGCTGCAGAATTTGTCGGTCACCAACTGCACTGAAGAGACCGGATAGGTCGAAACAGTGTCACAGTCGGCAGTTTGCTAAGTGCATCGCTAGCCTCTTGCGTTACGATAACCACAAGCTGTTCCACTGCGTAGCCGCAAAAAGTCTCAGTGCTGCGGACAAATGTTGCGTTGAAAGTATTGACCTCCAAAAAAAGGTCTTCGCCACCATATTTGCAACTCTTTTCACGGGCCGCAGGTCGCACACCCTAGTCTAGGCCATACCTAATTTTAGTGAGCAGTGATTACCAATTTTTTTAGTGATAGATAACAAAATGTGCGTTTCAAGAGACTGAGTACGGGTTCAACAAAAAAGTCATCAGACTTACTTTCTCAACAATTTTGTTTACGGTAAAAATCGGGATATTGTTTATTTTTTGATGGCTCAATGTCATTTTACTTATAATTGCAGTGTTTTTAAATTACGTCGCCCTAAGTTAGCTAGTTACAGTTCAGGAATTTTTGCTGAAATTTAACATTGCGCTATTAGGTGTTTCACAATTATAAATTACTTGGCTTGCTTGTAGCAAATGTGCAATGATAAAAATTCCGTAAAATTAGATGTGGTCTAGGCTTGCTTTGTGTATTCAAAGTCTCAACATTTCGTTTGTGGATTTGCATTACTTTTGGTAAGGTTACTGCTTGTTAGAAGGTAAGATAAACAAGATTAAATTGAAAGCTAGAATTGTAGGCAACTCAAGCGTTGATTAAGTAAAAAAATTTTGATACGATTAGGTCACTGACATGGTGACCGATAAAAAAATTGCGCATTACGTGCAATTAGCCTTAGATCTAAAATTATCATTTTCAGCTTTCTATTTTGTTTTGCCTGTGAATCTTTTTTACGTCAAGTATTCCGTTTAGAATTATTGTCAAAAATGGCGTCTGGTCGACAAGCAAGTGCGTAAGAGTCACGTGATTAAAGAAAACAAGGACAATGGACACTTCATAACAAGCAATGAATCACTGAAATCTGAATACAATAGAGGCATGCAAACATGCCCGAAGTGGAGCAATGACCAAAAGCCAAATGATATTTTTTGCGACAAAGTCGATAGAAGTTCTCAAAAAAGCTTCCTTTTGTTTCGAGACAAGTGCCAGACCTAAGGAAGAGGGCTTCACCTTTGGTGCTCCCTGATTGCAGCCTTGCAATATTTAGGTTCACGCTTTCTGCTGGCACAGACTCAAAGCGTACTCCAATTATATTTTGTTTGTTTTATTATTTAAAAATACGCTCCCTACAGTTGGCGATTTTTGAAGCATAAACAGGAAAACTCCATCACGCCCAACGAAGAGTGCGCCAGTGGAAATCGGCTTTTATGTCAACGGCCCGTCAACAATGCAATTATAGTTAAATCCCCTGCTTTGCTGTCGATAAATCTAGGTTCAATTCTTTTGTCGAGTGACACCATAAATTTCAAAAATGGCAATCATAGCAAAAGGGTCACGTAATCAAAGTACGCCCACGGAATGTTAAAATGAAAAAAAACCGCCCAAGGCTAAAAAGATATTTAGAAATTCCTGTGCCCGAATGGACAACACTTGTTCCACATCGCACTTGTTCCACGAAAACTGCCAAGATCAATCCCAGAACCGGTTTACGCACAACTCTACTAATTCTCACGTGTTCTGGTTTAAGCTGGATCTACACTGAGGCGAAGCGCAGGTGAACTTTTTGTTTGTTTTCTTTTGGCTCAGTCGCAAGCCGCCCACGCTTTAGTGTAGACTAGGCCAAGGCTTTTTTATGGCATTTTAGGGACCCGATTCGAAAAATGAAAATCGGGTCCTTAGAATCAGAGAAAATTATGTTTATGCAATAGAGTGCAAAACACATCTAATCATTTTATTTTAGTCAAATATTTTTCGGGTCCCGCAGGTCCATATCGGGCACCTAACATTTTCCTTAAAAAAACCCTGGACTAGGCCTTACTAAACTTAGGCTTTAGGAACACCATCAAACCGTGCAAAACTTGCTCAGGCCTAAATTTCCAAAACTATTGAAATCTGACCTGACGGTAAAAACAGTTACAGTCAAAAAGCATTTAAAACTAGAAAAAATAATAGGGTTTTAATCCATGCTATTTGAAAAAATAATTTCACTGGAGACCTATCCCACCTTGTAGTAAAGATAGTAGGCTATTGGTTGTATAAATGAACTATCATGTAGTTCCTTTGAGTCCATTTAGCTGCAGCAATTTCTAGCGTCGGGACATATTTTTGATCACGACTAAGTAAACTTGGTTTCGCATTTCATTCTCCATATTAATCCTACTGTTGAAACTAAGATAACAATCTTTCTCAAATATAGTGATGGCGCAGAGCTTGGGCAATAAGAGGCACTAAGGTGGCAAATCAAAATGACAACGTATTTCAAAAGGCTGTGCGGCAATTGTGACAGTTTTAAATTGTAAAAAGCAGGTTGTAATGCGCAAAGTAAGAGAATTATTGCTTGTAAAATCCAGGAAACCGGTTAAACTGCAAAATGCATCAACAAAATAATGGCTGGCCAAGTTCCAAAAACGCATTGGTAATTTCCAGTCATGACGGGTAATCAGTAAAAGTTTTTGCCTATTTATACACTAGTGAGCCAAACAAAACGTTTCGTCTTACCACGTCGCAGCAATTGCTGAGACACTCAGTTTCAACGAACAAAATCATGCATTTTTAATGATTTCAGAAAAGACATGACATAAACAAATTAGCCTGACCTACTGCAATATCTAAGTTGCACAACTTCAATAAAAGGCAATTTTAACAAACGCTATGACAACAAATACCAAATTTTTTTGAATAGAAGCCGCGGTTACTACTTTTTATTCTTAACCATTTTCTGCTGCTTTTAAACCAGGACACCTTCTATTCAAGAGCGGCTTCTAATTTTTGATCAAACCAACAGATGATCAGACTCTTTACTGCGGTGCTAATTTTGTCAATCAGCGGATGCTCCCTGTAAGTGACAGATCACGTTTCGAGTCTCTATTTTTTGAAAGAACGCTTTTACCCGTACGATTCGGTGTGTTACCTGCGTTCAACTTTGTCTAATTGAAAACAGAAGCAACAGAAGTACTAATCACCTACGCATTAATCATCTCTACTGCTAACTAGACAAAGTTTCGCAAGGTATGACAAAGGGAGCACTGCCGAAAGTTATAAACGAGAGTGACCTTTGACACTGCAATTTTTAAACCTCGCTTTGTGCGGCTTCTAAACAAGGACACGCTCAATTCAAAGGCGATTTTTGATCAAGAAAATCCGGTATGATATTTACTTCGCACATTTTTTGTCAATATATCGGTTGATTGACTCATTGATGGTCGCAGTATTGCTTTGTATAGTAAACAATTATCTAAAACTGGCATAACGAACTCTCTAGACATCACAAGCAAGCCAACGGGCTAACTTTTACACTAGACCAATTTTCTCGTAAAAACAATAGAATCGGATCAAATAAAGCTTTAAATGTTATCAAAGCTTAATCTCAATCAGGGGCGGCTCGTGCATGTACTGTGGAACTGCAGCACCCCCAGTTCCCACTCCATCTTATCGATGACATTCGACATAAATAAATAATCTTTTTTTTTCTTTATTTTTTTTATACTTGTAGTTACATTATATAACACATAAGGTTAATCTCAACAACCATCTTAAGTTTATGAAAAAAATATAAAAATCTTCTTGCTTCAAAGCTCTTGTGATATGGTGTTTGAAATTAGCAGTAGATTGTGTGGCTGCCAAGACCTATGCATTTTCTGATTATTCGTCCTACAAAACACTCCTTAGAGTGATCACTTTTCCCCCCATTTGAAAGAAGTCCAAGATTTATTTGAAGTACAATTTTTGGAATGTCAAGATATTCCAATTGCTTTCTCAGCATCTTTAAAGTATTAAGGGGAGAGCAAAACTTTTCCCAGGAGGTTGATACCTTTATTACCTCCTTTCTATGTGGTCCTGATTTGTATTGACCATAAGATAAACCAGTGGTTTTCAACCTTTTTGCTGGAGCGGAACCCCAAGGAAATTCCACTGGCTTGAGGAGCCCCTGGGCAATAATTCAATTGTCCTATGCAAAAAGTAGCATTTGATTATTAAAATAAAACGAAAATTTATGTAACTTCTGACGGAACCCTGATTGAAAGTCACTGAGCAGAACAGAAAATTTATGGCGAGTAAGAAGTGACCTTAAAACCTCATCTTTGCGAACATACGTAACTTGTGCATTACACAAGAGGTTTGACCCGGTATTGCAAATAGGCTGAATCATTGCCTTGTTTTTGAAGCTTTTTGCAGCAACTGCCGCAGCTTCACAGGGCCAGAACATTTTAAAACCGGGACTAATCAAATTTTTTAAAGTTTTAAATTTTATTTGCCACAGTACCGGTTATCCCTATTGCTGAGCCCTAAACAAGCGACGGAAAACCATTTTTAAAACTTTTGGCATGACTACACAAGAAGAGGTCTAGTCTTGAGGTCCAGTCTATCGAATGCGGGCCAGCGCCGTAGCAGGTTTAGGGCAAGTTTTTTTAACTTTTGAGACACATCCCGTTTGGCAATGACTTTAACAATCCGTGTTCCGACATTATCCGTGAAATTCTTTATTTTTTGTAGGTAATTTTATGGGAAGTGATCGACATTTTCCCACAATTGCTTACAAAAACTGAGAAGCTTTGCTTTGACAAATCTTTTCAACCTCTTTAAAGTGGCACTATGGCACCGTGACCTGGCAACCCCCTGTAAACCTGCCACCCCCCACAATTTAAGAACCCCTAATTTAGAGGATACAAATACCGTACCTCAAAGCGACCAATTAAGTGCGAAACTGTATGCAGTCGCGATTCTCAGCCTTTTTTCTGCGACGCAAAATTGTTTGAAAACACAGTTTGCAGCAATGATTGCAACTCCTAAAACGCATTCATACATAAAAAAAATTTATACGTATTTATTTGCAAAAATTACTGCAGGCTGTTTTATCGTTAAGCCTCTTCCGACATTCCTGGAAAATAACGTAAAATGAACCCAATGCAAACCAAAAAACAGTATTACTTACGGATGTTTGAAGGGAACAAGCAGAAGTAGGTGTGTACCCTACAAAATAAATACTAGCAAACTGAGTGAACAAACTAATACTGAAAAATAATTCTAAAAAAATCTTTTCTTCTGGTTCTCCTACGATCAGCAATCTGATCCGAGTAACTAAAAACTTTGAAGGTTGGTGAGAACCTTCAAAGTTGTTTGTTACCAACCTTCAAAGTTTTTAGTTACCCGTATCAGATTGCTGTTCCCAGGAGAACCAGTAGAAAAGATTTTTTTAGAATTACTTTTCGGTATTAGTTTATTTACTCAGTTTGCTAATATTTATTTTGTAGGGTATACTACTACTTCTGCTTATTCCCTTCGAACAACCGTAAGTAACATTGTTTTTTTGGTGTTTTGAGTTTATTTTACGTTATTTTGCACAAACCTTAACGGCGAAACAGGTCGTAGTATTTCGCTAATAAATACTGTATATATCAATTTGCTTCAACTCTTGTCATTGAGCACTCTTAAATATTTTACCAAGTTTGTTATAGCAATGAAAATGTATTTACGTACGGACCGATTAAACGCAAAATGCACTTGCAGCCCATCCGTGATGGTTAGAGAAATGTTGCCCCACACCGTTTGGCGATGGAGCGGTTGTAGTTGATGTTGATTCTTTGGAAAAAGACACTCTTTGTTGATTTCCCATGCTTTGCGTTTCGCACCAACAGCCCTACATCGCAGTCAGCAGCTAGCTGATCATCCAGACTCCGTCAGAAGCCAGGAACTTAAAGAAATCTGTCGCTCCCATTCATCTCTTCACGAAGCGTAACAACAGAAAGATTGGCATCACAATCTTGTGTCAAGATAGCATCGATGCATTTAACTTTAAATTATCAGCTGAAAAATCACGGGTATGGCGACTTTAAAACCTCGCTCAAAACCGTACAATCGTGATTAAACATCAAGAAATACCTGCTTATGTTGTCTTCAGATTTTGAATCCATTTGTAAATTTTTGTAAAATTGCTTAAATACCGTACGTATATTAAAGCTTGGAAATATCTAAACACTAGAAACAGCTGATTTCTGTCATTTTGCAAGTGAGATTGCTACATAACCTAAGCAACATAGGAAATTTATTACGGTAATAGCCTATCGATTAATACTTAAAACTATAAACTAAATAATTTTTGAATTTATTGACGCAAGCGCAGTGGCTCGCAAAGTTGGCGCGACCTTCCCCCTTGGTGATTAGGGTGGTGCCAAGAGAAAAAATTGGCTCACACAAAAATGACAAAGTTAATGCTTTTAATGACTTTAAAGTAAATAACTGAACCCGAAGAGCAAGTCAGTGGTTTGTACGTTTGTTACATTTAGTTGCCGTTATTTTTTGCATTAACATAGGCTACTTGTTTTCAATTAGCAGTTCGCTGGTCTTAGTTTTAACTACGCGATGGCGGATGCCGGAGGAGGGTCGACAGGGCTGAAGACCGAGATTCCGCAAAATTAGCAATAATGTCGCGCTCCGGAACGAAAGAAGCGCAATATTTGAAATACTGTGAAAAATAGAAAAGATTGCTAAATCATCTGGTCTCGTATGCCTCGGCGTCAATTAAAAAAAATTAATTAACGATGATGATCATACCATACGACAATTAACCTTGCTGCTAGGAAACGACTCTACAAGTTTATTCTCAATTCTAGTACACTCGTTTTTCCGGACCTCTTTCATCCGGATTTCGGTTTATCCGGAGAGTGATTCCGTACGGACGACAACTGAATTCAATAACGCGCGCCTCGCGTACTGCCAGAAATGCCAGATAAGTGGCTACCGACGCTCGTAAACACCGTGTTCTGTCGGTATCAGTGAACAATTTTGCCGTTCCGTACAAAACCACAACGTGAGTGAACGGAAAATTATATCGCTTTATAAATATAAATGATATATTTATTATACATATATATATATATATATATATATACATACTCATATTTGCCACATAAACACATCTGCGTAATACGGTCGAGTGTAATGCGAAAGTAAACAAATGGCTGTAGTATATGGTTGAAGTTAATAATCGTAATTACTTTATGTAACAGCGCACGTTTATTTGAGTGCTTCATTCGATTTCTTCAGTAATTTGCGCTATTTAGTTAATTAAACGCAACTTCTAAGTTTCGAGTTGCGGCTCAACCTTTTTGCACTTTAGTTAGATTATCGCAGTAGATTTTGCATTCATAGTTTGCAGTTCAGTTCCGCTTAATTTAGTTTGGTTTGCTTCGGTTAAATTTGTTTCAGTTCTTGTGATGTATTTACCTTTCTTCGCCAAGTGACCTGCATCTTTTATATTCTCTTCTTTTTATTGTCAGCATAGTTTGCCTTGATTTTTGCTGCTTAGTCAAAATGCTAGTTGACTTCACAGTATCTCTGAGCTCGAATCTTCTATGCGAAATTTAAAAAAGTTTTCTCTGGCTGAGGGATCGCAACAAACTCGCTAGAACTTGTTACACGCATTTGTGGTGAAATTGTAGTAAAACGCAAACTCTGTGGGCCTATAAAGAAATTTAGTTAGCCTATAGCTAATCGCTCTAATCGATGTCATTTTCTTCTTCCAAAAAACGTTAAATGGCTTTGAATATTGCACTATCTATGATTTGAGCCAAAGCAAAGTCACGACAACAGCGTTTGTGCGACAATGCAGCATTGTTCAGTATTTTCAAACGTTTTTTAAAGGCGGCAAAAGTTAATAGCTTCATCTTAACACGTTCAAACGCAATGTAATAGCCAGCACTTTGTGACGTAATAAGCTTCTTTTCAATAATTGCAACGTTGTTTATCGGGTAGTGCGGAATAGAAATTTGATTATTTCCTGACTCTTGTTTTCACCTCGAGATCGTAGCCAGAACAATATCTGGGCAGAAAAATCAAAAGTTTTTTTAATGGTTTGAAAAAGAAAGTAGTAAAAATATGTTAGTTTTATCGCATAAAAAAGCTTTTGTGTATTTCGCACCCTAAAGTTTCCCCATTAGTTTTGACTACAACAGTGTTTCCTAAACTTTTTCATCTGTTGGCACAGGAAAAAAGCTATACAAATTTCGCGGCACAACAGCCACATGAATCTATTCGTGTTGATCGCGGGTAGCATTACAGGTGACAGCGAGAATGGTGATGACCTTTTATTTTCGGAGATCACCATTTTTTGGGCAACATAACACAATCTCCGACGTTATCCACCATTACTTCATGGCGGCATTGACTCAATTTTGGTTGAAAACTTGTATAAACAATAAGAATTTTTAAAAACCCGCAGCACACCTGCAAATCTTCCACGGCACACAGTTCGGGAAACACTGGAGTACAACTTGTATTTGATTTTAGTTTTACACAAATGTCTAACTGCATATTGTACAGATAACGACGCCTCACGACTGAGTCAAAATTGAAAGAAAAATGACTTAAGTCCACGCGAAAAATGTTTGCTATAATAGATGAAAACATTTGCAATTTGCTGTAGCCTAGTTGCTGTTCATAAGCAAACAAAGATTGTTGAAAAGAGGAAGGGGTTAGTGGCCCTGTGATTATTATTTACTCAAGACTATGCTTTAAACGTTTTTGAAAAAGATCCGTCGAAATGGAGTCACAGAAATAAACCTTTGCAAAAAGACTTGAACTTGTGTTCAGTACCGTAGCATTTTTATTACAAGCATTGCCGATAAACAGAGTGAAGTAAAATAAAGTGCTTGGGTATCGAACTCGCAACCGAACAAAAATTTGCGCTTGCCATTGTACCAGAACAGTTTTTTTCTTGCTAAAACTACATAATATTTTTTGCCTTCACACACTTTCACCAGCCACAAATTTTTTTCTACGCCTCCTCTAGCTAGCACTGTGGTTTAAAAAGTGGTTGACAGTTTTCTCACGAAACTAAGCACTATGCCGCTATATTAAATGACTGTCTGGAAATAATTGATCTACTGTAGTTTGATACAACCTTCTTTTGATCAGTTTTACCCGAATTAGAATACAACCGAGTCTTTTTTGGTGCGAGACATTTTTTCTTTTTGTCTTCAAGACAAAATTTGTCATCATTTAATCACGTCTGGCACCTAGCGGTAAATAACATATTTCTTAACGCGTATTTTAAGGTGCTGAAAATTATTTCCGTTTGCGTATTCTGCAAACGTCAGCCTAAGTATTTTTTGTTTCTTTTATTTTGTTAAAAAGTTGGACTGCAGTGAAAGGGATTCTTCCAACAAAATGTTTGACGTTTTAAACAACGTTGGTTTCACTGCTGCCCTCCTGTTCAAAGTAACGACGAATAATTTGGTTTGAGGGGCGGGTAAAGTTTTTAAAAATCGATTCCTTTACCCCCAATCGTCGAGAGCATTAAAACTGTTGCGTTTGCTTCGTCAGACGCAGCCAACTGTATAGTTTGTAGAATAGTTAGTCTCGCGATGACCACAAGTTGTTTGTTTGAGAAAGGGACTTTTAAGGCAATTTGCCGAGCCTGCAGTAGAAATGCACTGTAGGCTACCGGTAGTACAGATAACTCCGCAGCTGGTCTAAGTTAAACGATGTTTTTGTATGACCACCGACCTTAGACCCCTCCTATACTACAGTCAGCTAAATTTCGTGTGAATCAAAGCTACATCTACCAAGTACAAACACTGTTTATTACTACAGTGCTACATGAATTGGCAATACACTAATGTTTATTTACGTTGCTGTTTCGTCGCAATACACGCTTCTGACAACGGAATAAGTAAATAAAGTTGTTTGAAAATGTTATTTCCTGCATCTAGCTTCAATTTTTAACTTTTTCTATATATTATTTCTTTAGTCTGACACTCACTCAAAAATAGACAAAAACAGCTCATTATCGTCTGGGTCATGCATTCATGATTTAAATAAAAACACGACTTGTAGCAAGAATAGCAGTCATAACACATCCATCGCAAATAAACACAAATAGGTCTACTGCATGCTATCAAGAGTAATATGCAGGACCTACGCTTAAATAGTAGCTAAGAGCGGATGTGAACCTAGTTTAAAGCTAGTGTCCACAACATGGCTGAGCAGCACTCAAGGCTTAAGCCGAACTTAGGTCAAGTTCAGGTTCATGCATATTATTTCCAGTTAGTAACCACACACTTAAAAATCATTGCGAGATGCATAAGATATATTGCAGGACATGATCTTACATGTCCCGAAATTTGATCATATTTTAGGTCATGGCAAAACCTTATTTAAAGCATTACAAAAGATTTTTTATCAATGAGCAAAAAATGCGACTTTTGACTGAAGCACTGACAAAGTTGATGCTTTGTTCGTTGTACTACGTCATGTAATTTAGCGTATGTTCACACTGGCTAAATCACAAGCAACAAGTAAAGAGGGCAATGGCGGTGTAAACTGGGTTTTTAAAAAGAACGTGAAAAAATGGGAAGTCTGAAATATGAATTTAATGATTATAAAACGAAATGTGATGCTTATGTTTTAACAATGCTATGTTGAATGCTCTCATCACATTTTAATTAGAGAGCTACCAAATGCTGAAATGTTGAAGTATGCTACCACCAACCGTATGCTAGAGCTTTTCGTTTGCAAAAAACATGCTAGCCCACCGAACAGAAATTTTTGAAGTTTGAGACATCTGATGGGAAAACTCCATCACACTGGTAAAAAATTTAAAAATGCTATTGCAGACTCTTGACAAGATTATTTAAGAAGCTAGGTTTTGGCTTAAACGTCTTTACCGTTTAGTATTCAATTACGCCATTAATTGATAAAATCTTTTTAGCTTTTTCGAACTACTTACATGTAACTACCAAAAGAGATATAAAAACATCCCGAGCAAGGTCTTGAAAAGGACTAAATTTTAACAAGTTAGCTAAAAAGATAATTGATTTGATATGAAACAGTTTAAAAAATAGCGACAAAACACAGTGAAAAATGGTGATAAAAAATTGATACAAATCTAAAAATGCAATGTGATCCTATCTTCAAATATCACGTCGCCACAATTAATAAGTACAACGCCTCAAAAAGCTTTATAGAGCGTCCAAAATTCATGCAATATTTGACCTTTCCAGGGTTATAAGAAAATGATAGCATTTTCAAATAGCTGTAACTAAAAATTTGTTTTCTGGAAGCTTGTGGTATTGCCAAGCATCATCCATAAGAAAACAACTTCAACGCCAAATAAAAGCTAAGTTCATTGCTCTGCAATTAAATTACGACGAATATTTATTCAAAAACTAATAAATATTTCTGTGCTTCAAAATGAAATAGGAATGTAATTATTGCAATAAAGAATGACACAGCCATACACGAGATGCACAAGTGAAACTTCAAAAAACCCGCATGATTTCGTGATCCAATGACGTCACATAATGAGGAAAAAGGTAAAATGAGCTTCGGCCTTCAGTAAGCGAACTTTAAGTTCTTCGAAAGCAAAGAATGTCTGTGGTGAAATTGCACTAAATGATTGAGAGCCATGGCGTTCCGAAAATAAATACAACAGCGCCACTTAGCGGTTCATCATTTGTCACACGATGACGTCGCACTCACGATGAATACTGGGAAAGCATGCTGAAAATATAAGAAATTTATATTTTCAAACCTAAATTTGTTGCACTTAAATGACTAGTAAAACAGCTGTCAGAAAAAGAATAATGTCTCTTAAGCTACATCATTCTTTTTGCGCTATTGGGCTTTTGAAAAATCCATTACGATAATCTTCCGTGGTCGGCAGCATCGCTTGCAGTAGAAAAGCGCTGTTGCATCAGCACTGGCGGTTCCGAAGCGGGTCTGAGCACAAATTGTTCAATTTAGAAGCGCCAATGTCTTCTAAACCGTTTTTACCGTTGAAATAACCGTAGGCACAGCAGCAAGTTGTCTACACGACGGAGTGCAGTTGCCAGCTAAGTCTGCTGCCCAACTAGTCCCGCTCCCCTATATGGAGATGAGCCGGAGGAAACCGGTTTCACTAGAGCGACCTTCGTTGAAACCCATATTAAGTTACCAGCATCGCCAGTACAACGCATTTTTACCACAAGAGAAATTACCGTCAAGTGCCTGTCCCAAAGACACCACAACGCAGTCATGGGATTATTTAAATCAATGCTATTTAATCCTTTTGGCAACTAGGAAGTAGGAACCCTATAATTAGTTGTGCAAATGTCGTAAAACCACATTCTACAAAATTAAAAAACAAGTAAACCCACAAAGAAAAACACGTGTTCCCCTAACACATCAACACCATCTATACACATATGCTTGGCTTTGCGGTTTATGCAGACATGCAAAAATCATCATTGTTTCAATATTTAAATCAAAATTCAAGGGACCCCTACAGAATCTCTAAGCTCACGGAACCGCGGTTGAAGAGGTCCGACTTAAATGCCATCATGATTGTCATAAAACGGCAACGACGTAGAACAAATATCTATTTGATCAAACAGTACCTTCCAAAAGTTTCAAAAAAGTTCTCCATTTCTTTCTGCAGTTGGACGTTTCTCTCCTCAGCCTGCTGCAGTCCTCTTTCTGCATTACGCAGTCGTATTTTAGTGATGGCGTGACGTTTTAGTTCCTCACGATATCTGAAACCAAAAAAAAAACGATGATGTAGCTCGACAGGCGTTGTGGGTACGATCTGATTATAAAAACTTGATTTACCTCATTTCTGATTGAGATTCGTTGCTCATTGCTCTGCTCACGCCAGAGGGGGTGCAAAACAAAGAATCCGGGGGGTCAAGCGGCGAATCTGAAAATAACACACTTGCAGTAAATCGATATGCCCAAGCGCCATTGGCACAAAAATTTTGAAACTTCATTTTTCATCCTCTTATGTAGGCAGTGGTGGCAACCGTCGAGGTGTGGTGGTAAGCTGTTAGAGTCAAAATGTGGGACAACAGACACAAAGTTCGAAACTCTATTAAAGCACTATCGGCAATCGTCAAAAAAGCATTTGAAATCTAAACGTTGTGTTTTTTTCAGAGAAAGCCTGGTCAGAAAGCCAGTGGATAGCGCCAAACACACATTGAACAAGCACGTCTTTCAGCACTAACAAAGCGGGAAAAAATCACGTGGAGTCGAGCAGTCTGCAAGCAGTGGGATCTGCCACAAGCCGGCACATAGTTCAAGCTTTATAGAAGTGGAAACTTAAGAGTCTAACCTTCAGTGCCACTCATTCCACGTAAAGGAATATTTTCGGAATTCGGACTGTGGAGATTTTCCGTTTCTTTCATGGAGGAAAATGAAGGATTATAGGCAAATCCGGAAGAGGAAGGGTAGACATCAGGAGAATTTGGAGAAGGAAATCTGGAAGATGATCCCCTCATTTTGATGATATAATGGTCTTCAAGCATCCGAGATCTTTTCTCGTGTTCCAATCGCTGCTTACTAATCTCCTCCTGCAGAAACTATGAGATGACAGACTTCATATTTTACAAACGAATGAATAAGTTTGCTGCAGCATATGCTCCAGAAAGCAAACTGAACTTGTTAGTTGGCTAACCCCTCTTCTTCCTTGGGATGGAGGTACGGCAGGAACGCCAATCCAATTTCACGCTGTCAAAAGTGGCAGCCCATTTCGAACCAATCATGTATAAAAATTACTAACTGGTAGCTCAACCACCAACAAGGCGGACTGCAATTGGTAGATACCAAAGGTAGCCTCTTAACAACATGCTGGATGAGCAGCTTCACAATTTTAACTCGGTGAAGCACGGGTGAACTGAATGAGTCGTTGTTGTTACTTAAGCCCATCCGAGGAATGGGGGCATGGCGGGAGACCATGGAGCCCCAGAAGCTGGACAACTCCCCAAGGCCTGGACCAGAGGTCGTAGAGAGACAGAGAGCCGCCAAAGAGCGAGCGGCGCAGAGTCCGTAGCTGGATAGTGCAGAATGAGATGAGAGATGTCCTGGGACGAGTGTTCGCATTCTCTATTCTGCCAATCCTAGAGAGATAAGAGCTTAACAGAAGTCTGTATCAGTTGCAGCAAGACGAGAGAGAACACAGCGAGCGTAACGAGGGAGCACAAGTTCCTCGGTGGAAATCGAGAGAACCTGTGTGTCAAAGAATTTAGATGAGACAGTACGCCTCCAGTCCGAGAAAAAACAAGAGTGGATACGAGAGATAAGAGAGAGACCAAAAGGGATTGCAGAGGGCACGAGTAGTGCTCCCCGTCTGGCCAGCTCATCAGCCGCGTCGTTCCCCGGGAGAAACGAGTGTCCGGGGACCCATTGTAGCCTTATAGAACAGATGGAGAGAGAAGACAGTTCCTGCCAGATCTGCAAGAGAGATTGAGGTAAAAGAAAGAATGGAGGAGAGGACAGGGTGGCGAGGACGGAACGAGAGTCAGATAGGAGGAGAAGAGAAGAAAAATGGCAGACTTGTTGATGCTTCCGAGGCCAGCAAAGAGCTTGCAGAATGGCACAGGCTTCAGCAGAAAAACTTGAACATACTGGGCCTGCTGAAAAGAAAAAGCAGCCTCAGTGCCACAGAGAGAGCAGTTGGCAAGTACGCCAGAGCCGCCTTTGCCAAAAAGAAAAGGAACAAAGCCGTCTGTACTGAGCACCAGATCGTGAAGGGGAGAGAGTCAAGGAGAGCGAGATCCGCACCTTGGCGAGAGAGAGGGGGATCAGAGCGGGAACTGAATTAATCGTTCAGCAATATGTTTAGGTATAAATGTAATATCTATGTAACAATAGTAATGTTAATGTTTCACTACCTTCAGTGCTAGAATCTGATCTTCCATCTCTTTGTAAGTCAACGGTCGGCTGCTTAAACTCGTTCCAAGGGAAGTGAGGTTTGAAGACCGTGTCGAAGCAGGTGGATGCATAGTGTTGGGATCATGCTGAGCCTAACGACAAAAATATTGCAAAGTGCGGTTTCAAAATGGATTAAAAGTGTTGAGACTGCATAATTTATCGCTAATGCAATCCCTTTTACGGAATCTGACAAAGAGGGAAGCCTTGGAGTCTCAAAATCCAAGGAACTCTCTAAGTTTTGAACCAAAAGTTGACACTGACCCTCCACAGCTCGGGAAATCTTACAGTAAGCTGTCTGAGAAAAAGTTCTATCACACTACGCGATTTGTTTCTTATGTTACCAGAACAAAAACGCAGAAAAATCTGTGATTCTGCTACAGCGTAAACTTAATATCTTACCTGCTCTGCTCTCAATCTCCTCTGGGATCGTTCAGGAGCCAGGGGAGGCGAAGAGGCTGTAGAATTTCCATCGCTACCTGAACCATTAGATACGCTCCTGTTGTCTTTGGTTAGGTTCGCAATGTTGCTATTGACGGGATATTTTAAAATTGGACACGAGGAAGTCCTGGGGTATCCAGAGACATCCAAGGTCTCGGGGCACTGCTGGTAACTGCTTCTATGGCTGGAGATAGATGAAAAAGCTCGTTCGTCAGTAGTTACTGACTCTGTGTTCGATTCTTCATCGGAGGGGTTTGTGGCAGGTCGACGAAGCATTTTTTGGCGTCGCAACAAACGCGAGGGGCCGTGAGATTGAGAATTAGACAGGTTTTCAGTCGTGGTAGAGGGGTATGATCTTGGCACCTCTAAACTCCCAGCAACAGCATGGGTGGATGATTGGAGTGATTGGCTCGATGGGGTGCTTCTGTTGTTGACATAATATGATTCCTGACTAACAGAGTACGATGAACTATTGCTCATCATTCCTTTCATCTCTTTGCTGTTCCTCCACTCTTGTCGCGCTTCGCCATGCGGGGAATCGAACTCGCGATCAGCAGCAGGCAAGATGGCAACGTTGTCGTAGTAAGACTTGCGTGAATCGTTACTTGGGTCGTGTCGTCCGTCATGTTGAGCCGCATTCGGTCGCAAAGGTTTTTTTGGTTTCAATGGCTTACACGCTTCAAGATCAGGAGAGGAGCTACTGGTTCTCAAAGAGGATCTTTCGTTGGTATTTTCCGGCGTTGGTGCCAAGGATCCCGTACCGCTATCATCATTGGCATGGCGCATAGCAAGAGTTCCTCGAGGAGAGGCGGTCGTGGTCAAAGTCCCAATTCCTGGGTCTTGACTTTCGTTCACGTCGCATATGTTTTCTTCGGCGATGATGGAGTTCGTTGTTTTGCTGACATTTTGAAAGAAATAGCTGAAAAAAAAGAATTGATAAGCGAAAAACAAAGCAAGAGAAACAGCCAGCGTTCGTTCATAAAAAATTAGCAAAGCAGTGTGGTTAACATAATGACGTTGTCAATAAATCTGAAGTCTAAGCCCGAGCAAAAGCAAACGTATTTAAAAATATGCTTACTCTCTGTTTTCTATCAACAGGTAAATAATGTTTTGAACGTGAATGGAATCAGCCATCATCCTGCTGGCATCTTCCTTCTTTGCCCTCATCATGTTTGGACCAAATACCAACGCCAGATTGAAAATGTCCATTTTATTTGACGCTGAATGCCGTTGCACTTCATCCAAAAAGCAACAGAGATAACTGAAAACAGTGTTGCCAATCAGAAAACACACAAGCTTTACTAAAATCACAGTAGCTGTCGTAGTACTCCATATGATTAGGCCATAAAGTTCAAAAAAAGATCTACAAATGTATCTTCACAAAACAGCTTTTCTACTAATAGCTTTTCACATTGCAATAAGCGATGGCAATAGTGCGTGGAATGGGAATGAGCTGCTACAGTAAGCTGCAGTGAACAATGCGAGTTGTTGAGTTATTGTTTGAAGATGAGTATATTTGTTCTTCGGTCAAAGGAATACTACCAGGGATGATATTAAAACATCTTTCGTGGTCACAAGCAGCACTGGCGCAGACCGTTTTTCCCACAAGCAGTGCAATCCAAAAGGGGGTCGGCCGTCAAGTTCGTTTTCAAAGAGCAGAACAACGCGGCTGCCGTGAGATTGGTCCACACGTCAATTGCTGCAACAGGCGGCGGTACAACCCGCTCAAGCACGTTACCAACCGTCAATCAACAAGGTCTGAGACACGCGACATTGTCCACAGAACGTTAAAATTAGCTGCGAAAAATTTCTCGCCAGCAAGAGGCGGTATAGATTTGAGATCAGCATTCAGGTTAATTGTTGTTTGCAAAGCTCAAGCCCATCCTCGCTGTGGAAAAAGACGCTAGCCATAGGAAAAGCATATTTCAACAAAACACAGCAAACAAAATACAGTTTTTTTGTACAAATAAAACGTACTCGGGTGTTGTTTTGGCTTCTTTGATGAAATCGCACAACTTTTGTAAGCTCCCCCGTAATTACGCAAAGAAAGCATGTTTTACGCACAACGGTTACTTGTGCACTAGTTAATTACAAGCCTATAAATTTATGCGGGTTTCAGACATAGCGTTTTAAGTTGAATGAATGAAGGCGGTATACAATTAAAATACTTTGTTACCGTCGCCCACGCTCAGATTTCAAGCTATAATTACGCACTCCAAAGAAATTGAGGCAAAATCAACATTGCATAATGCCGGTAGATACAAGTATTAAATCTAAAAATAAACACACTGTAGAACCCTGTAATTAATCCGAAAACAAGCTAAAACCTACTTTAGTAAGTCGAAATTCGGTTGAGGCAAAAAACGCAGTTGGTCTTTGATTATTCGCATCGCTTCCTCCTTTTCTTTCGGTGCTTCATCATTTGATTTTGAAGAGTTTTCACAATTTTGTGCCAGCTTTGCAGCATCGATAAGAGGCTCGTACAGGTCAAAAGATATCACAGGCTCGGGTAATTCCCGCAAATATCCCTTCAGTAGAGAAGCAACAGTGTGCACGTCGGTTTTTCTAGAAAAAGGTAACACATAACTTTCGATAAAGATTTCAATTTCATACTTAAACAAGCTTGCACGACAAAGTTTCAAGGATAGAAAATCATTAATAACTAGGCCACGGATGGATAAGGTAACAGCAATAACCTTACCCGCAAGTCAGATGACAAAGAGGCTGTCATCACGATCACCCGCGTTTGTGGCAGATTAGGCACTTAAACTCACCTTTAACCTAAAAATTGTTCTTAATTCAATTTAAAATCGGTTTTACAATCACTGTAAATCTAACCGCTAGGCCTCCATAAACTTTCTAAACACATAAGACAACCTAAAAAAAGTACCTTGGAATGGCTGGCCTCTCTCCCATGTCATAAATATCTTGCAGTTCTTTCACTTCATTTGCTTGACCAGGAAGTCTGAATAAGCCTTCTTCCTTCAAGCCATTGTTTGAACGAATAAATTCAACGCAATTCTCAACGATAATTGGAACTTGTCCACCGTGGGTTCGGCTGGACGTTGACGATTTGCGACTTCTACTACCAGACGTATGCAAACGCCGATCATATCTCATGGTCTCGTCCAAGCGTTGGCCAAAAATTCCTGAAAATAAAAATAACAAGAAGTTGTACGCACCTGACGACAAGTGTATGTGTAGAATAGTAGATTGTCTCCAACTCAACCCCCTTCTAGAAATTTAAGAAAACCATGTTTTTTGCCACGAACCACAGTTTCCTAGCATCTGGACAATCATTTAGAATATCTTTCATTTATGTGTATACATCCTTTTTATATGCCCAGTCTTAATTCGCGTTATCGGGCTCTCAACGTAAGGGCGATACTGGCAGTTGCGCACTTAATGATGTGGCAAGCTCAATCAACCTGATGATTGCATACGCCCTGAAAAGCCGTTTCGTTTGTGGTACGTAACGCTTTTCTCTACACCATTTTGCAGTATGTTTAAACTGCAAGAGCAGTTTGCGGCGGGAAATCATGATCCCAGGTATAGTGACCTTATTACATTTCCACTTTTTTTATTCCTTTTCTCACTCTCAAAAAATAATTTACAACACGGTTTTCTTTGGCCAAACTCAGGCAAAACAACTCTACCAACCTCCACCGAACGGAGAGAGAATTACTCTGCGAATGGCTTTCACCCATTCCTCCATATCCGCCGGAGACGAAGCGGATAATACGTAAGACTCATGATTGCTATTCGACTTCAATCGGTTCGCTTCTAAAAAAGAATTCTTGGCATAAAAATTCATGTCACAACACGTAGCTGTAGTTAGGAAAGATTAAAACGGATATTAATGTCATAGAAGGACAAAGACAAATCACAAAAGGTGCTTCCTCACAATCTGTTTTCTTTTTCGTTCCTTAAAGTGAAATTTAGTATCGTTCTCAAGCTTCACCGGGTTTAAATAGTGAAAGTGCTCACCCAGCATGTCGTAAGAGGTGACTATAGGCCGCAGGGCACCACTGTCGGTTCGCATCGTTGTGATGGGGCTGCTGGTCTAGTACTTGTATTTGTGACTGATTTGAAACGGAATACCGCTTTCCCCTGATTTGGTCTCCATTGGATTTGTGGTGAGGACCGGCATATAATCGTTTCGCGACCGGCCTTCGTCTCCAGAAAAAGACGCAGGAGGCACAACAACTGTACCGCGGGTTTAATATCTAGTGTCTTTTGTTTTGTAATAAAGCTTGTTCCGCGATGAGCGAATTCGAAACAAAACACTTACAAATATTCCAACGTCAGATCGTAAAATGTAGAAGCAAATCGAGGTAAGCACGAGCGGCAAGTGACTCGAAGGTCATTTCAGAGTCTACCAAAACGCTCTTCTTAGGTTGAATGAGTTGAAATGGGTTCGAGCTATTCTATTTACGTATTCACAAGCCGCGTGCCGGGCTTAATTGACGACTACCGTTCATTGCTGCGCGTTACAATTCCTAGCACTGTTTACGATCCTTGACCAGAGGCAGTTGAAGTACTGTGCAATGCTAAAATACACAAAGGGTAGTCTTAACATGATTCACTCTAGATGTAGTAAAACTTTAAACAACTTAACAATTTGCCTTGTCAACAGTAAGACCGTGCAAGTTATTTTAACTTCTATGATGATGAAGTAGAGGAATTTCGGAGGTTATGGTGTCATATTAAGCTAGCAAAAATGTCGTCACATGAAGCGGTGAATTAATGATGCTTCAGCTATTTGGATAAAACAAAACATGAATTATGAGCGAAAGAGTGCAATCTCAAGTGCAAGCATGTGAAGAGGGATTCTTGAGAATAATCATGCCGGTGTACCACAATCGGATAAAATTCGTATCACCAAAAACTGAGACATTCTCACGCCGCTGCTTCTTCGTATTGAGAGGTTTCAGACGTGTGTTGATTTGACGATGAAAGAAGAATGTTTCAAGATAAGACTCACTGCCAAATTTTTTTTGCCACGTCAACTGCTTGGAAGTCGGAGCACCAGCTGGACGAGTTAAGGAATCAACCAATGGAATTAGCTTAGTTCGGGGATATACAGATGGTGTGTCGTGAGGGTATTGTGTTACTGGGTGTTTCAAGAACTGTCGCCCAGGCGAACCGCGATTCTCTCGCCAAAAATCAATTTCAAGTAGCGTTTTATTATGCATTAGACCAAGCTTTGGATCTTTGACCTTGCATTTTTATGTTGCTAATCTGATGCTAACTCGATAAATCCACCGTTGTTTGTGGTAAGAATGATCAAAAAGTTAGCTGTCATCAAGTCAACGCTGACCTATTTAACTGAGATTGACCCTTTGCTCGTTTGTTTATGAAGAGAATGTAAACTCATCTGTCAAAGTCACAAATCATTTTCAAACAGTCTAGCCACAAACATCAACTTTTATCACGGTGACAAAAACGGGCACGTGCGCAGAAAAAAACTAGGGAAGGGGAGTCCAAATTCAAATCTTCTAACGTCACCATGAAGTCATTAATAATTTTGTTGCAAGTAAAAATTTGAAGATGGGGATCCAGAAAACTCTTTTTGTGGTGCTTATGGCTCATCTTGATTACTGCTACTCCCAAATTTGAAAGGGGGACGTGACAGTGCTTCTCACCGGTCTGGGACACGCCACTACTGTGCCATACCTACCAAAGCACGAACACTTTTCAGGGCTTTTCACAATCACACAGAGGAAATTTTCACAATCACACTTCTATAAGCGCATGTATATAAATAAATGTGAAAAAATGGATTGAATAGACAGGTATGCTGCAGTTCCTTTTACATTCGATAAACAATTTATTTCATGTTGTTATTGTTGCTACTAACAATACACCATTAATTTTATTTAACAATACAAATATATCTATCGATAGCAAACGTTTTCGGCGTCATATTTCGCCCTCATCAAAAACTAAACAGTCATGTTTACAGCGTAATAAACTTACGTTGCATAAAAACACGAAAAATTGTAACATATAATGAAAGTTTGCACGCTGTAAATATGTTTGGTTTCTAATAAAGGCGAAATGTAACGTGGAAAACGTTTGATTTTGATAAATACATTCGTTTAGTTGAAGACGATCAATGATGTTTCGCTAGTAACAATAATCACTACACAGATTTTCGAAGTCACCTCTGCCGAAACTAAATTTGTTGTAATCATTTATGAAACGTTCCACTTACCGCTGCAGCTACTATTGGTGTCAATATCTCGAAATGGCATTGAACAGCCTCTGGACAAATCTTTTTGAAGATTGTTTAGTACCTTTGGCTTCTCATAATGTGGCAATTTTGCTTTTGGGAGAGCATTGTTATTGTCGTTAGAATGCCTTACTGTACTGCTTGGCGCATTAGATGCGCCTTTTAGACCAAGCATCAAAGCTTCTACTGACGGAAAAGGTGGGCTTGCATTCCGGCAAAAGTCGATTGATGTTTGTCGATCTCCGAAAAATTTGTGACTACCTCGATGGCACCTCGACGAGACGCATGGCGGTTTAACGGCATTGCGACAACTTGTTCTGGATAAATCGCATTTATAGCAGCGACCACAATCAGCCTTGTCGTTGTTTTGTAATGTTGAGCAGTCATTCAAATGATTGTAACAATGAAAGTTAGGTTTCGCAGCGTCGGTAGTTGCTGCAAATGGAGAATCGGGAGTTGAAAGATTCCAATATCTCGAATTATCACATTCGACGTTTTTGTCGTGTCGCTCATATTCAATAACATCATCGCAACAGCAGTAGGACAAGCAATCATTTTTACAAGTCACACATTTACTAGCTACTGTTCCCATATCTCTGCAATCGATCCAAATATAACAATTGCATATGATTAGTTTTGTCTGACTGTACTTAAAACGTCGCAAGGCGTTGCTGTCAGCTTTTCGTCGCAATCAAATGGCACAAATAGAACCACGATTACTCTCAAGCTCAGGTAAAAAAGGGCTAGCTAGAGGGTTCTGACCGGGTTCATTTTCGTTTATTGGTCTTTTGTTTAGCTTGCTTTCAACTAAAATACAGGTTAATTAAATATCTCTTTTAATAACGTAGGGGCTGGGGCCCCATTCAGCTCATTGGGCCTAAGACTGGCTCACCACGCCCTTGGTTCCTCTAATTAACAAAATGAATAGCCGGCAGTTTAAAATACACTGTGTTAAATGCTTGTCGTCTCTAGTTTGCGTCAAGTCTAAACCGTTAAGGTTGGAGATACTGTGCCTGCATTCTTGGCTACGTTTAAACCATTATCGAAAAAATATATTCCTGATATTAACCTCAACCACTTGACCAAAACTTTCATTATCCAAATTCCGCTGTAGTCAGTAATTTCACTTCGCAGCGGTAAACGAAATAATCGATTATCTAGTCGTAAACCTTTCTTCTGTATCTTACCGATTCGAGTCTATTGTTCTCTCACAGTGATTTAATTAGTTTATGTAAACAAACAAGACCATTGCCCAACGCCTTTTAGCTGATACGCTATTAATGGTAACTGTCATAGTGGTATTTACTCGTTAAAATGAAAGTAACGATAACGTAAACTGCAATTAAATACGAAACAAACAAACCTAATTAAGGAGCAATGAATCTAATGCTGTAAGCGTCCAACAACGGTTTTAAAGTAAAAGCAGCGTTCCACATGTCACAGCTTTTTCGGCAACTTTTTTTCCATCTTGCCGGTAACATTAACACAGAAATATGTAAAACAACACTTTTTTCTGTTTTTTCGAAGGCTCAAAATTTTTCCAAGAGGGCTTATGAGCCCCCTCAAGCTCCTTATTTCAGTCACCCCTGAACACAATTCCGACTGTAGATCTGAAGCAACTATAAACAGTTTAGAAGTAGTACTGACATTATCGGCCTAATACAATGTAAATATGTAAGCAACACATTAAACAACCCGGACTAACTGGTCAGTTACGGACTAACGTAGTTGACGTCATGTGCTAGTTTTAAGCCCTAGTCCGGGGTTTGTTTCAAAGGGGGAAGGGATAGATCAATGGAATGTGAATATCGCAACGAAAAATTGAAGGGGTGGATCCTACTCTGAGGGTCGCCAAATGGTACGTTTATAGACTTTATTAGTGAAAATTATCATTTTTCGAAAACCATAAGAAGCACAAAATTATATAGCTTTTCACAAACCAAATAACCCTAGAAATCACTGCATTACAAACTTCTGTTATTATAAGCATAATTATTTTTAAAATAATTGCTTTTCATCCCCAGAAAAGCGTTGTCGAGAACTATTTGTTCGATCACCAAAGTTATTGAAGAATTAGTATTGAGTACCGTAAACAGTTGTAAAAACATTCAGGCTTGAAGTCAATCATGAGCAAACAAACTCGTGAAACAAAGAAATTACTGGGAAAGCGCTTTTGCAATTTCCACAGCAAATATCAATTACGCTGTACATACACTGCTTGTTCAAGCTATGGTTCTGTAAATTACGGTACAAATTGCACAAAAATGAGCAAAAGTACAGTGAGGACAAGATGTGAACTTATTCAGCTCATCAAACGCAGGATGAACAAAGAATTAAAAAGAGTGCAAACTGGCCTTAACGTTTATTGAGTCAACAGCGTCTCCCATACAAGTCACTGCAATTGTAATCAAAAAAGGCATAAGCAGGGAGCAAACTTAAAATTCAACTCTTTATCGTTTAAAAAATTATGCTTGTTACTCAATTTCCTTATCCTAAGGTCGCCTTTGCGGCCGGTAACACAGTGAACCGGTTACCAGCAAATTTACTGTAACGGAAGTGTTCTTCCACTACAGGCACGGCAACTATGGAAGACAAAGTGTCATAACGAGGAAAAATTTCCTAGACAAGAAGCTGTATACTCCTTTCTAGACACCTCTTCGGCCACACTGAATCTTTTGCTTGAGCTCTCGCCAATTCGCCTCCAAAATTGCCTCACAGTACTTGAAATGCTAATCAATCTGTGGCTAGCAAACTGACAACTGCTGTGAGTTGTGTCATTAAATGACATCTTCATTGTCATAATTGAACCGAAAACCATCCAGAAAATGGTGGCAGTATATCTTGATCGTTTTTTTAACTGTTTATTACCGCAATAACAATTCTAAACCCACGGCCGGTTGTAAAGCCACAACAGTTCCAACCTCGTCCAGAAACGCCAGCTCAATCACATCAATACAGCAGACCGAAACTATTTTTTTTGCTTATTATAACTCACCTACATAGCTAATGTATTATGCACAAGTGGCTTCTGCATGCTCTCAATGCAAACCATCAACTTAAATTGTTTAAAGTATTGTACCGAGTGCAATAAACAGCTTTGCGAGATAAACTTGAACCATATAAGTCTGATCCTCCAAGAATTGTTCTATTTGTCGTTTAATGAAAGTCTAATCTAATCTAAAGGAGAAGCCTAGCACTACATAATTATCGTAAGGTGCAGTAGGCTTACATAGATTTCGAAAATTTTTGTGCAGCATGCAAATAATGCGTCATACAGAATACCTTTTCATAAGAGCAATATCTTCTTTCTAAACAATAGAAAGCGAAGTGGCGTTACTGGAGGGGGAAGGTGCCCCAGATCACACTCAATCAGACCCAAATTATTTCCGTTTGGTAGCTGATAAAAACTTATGTCATTTTTTGATCTAGGAAACATCCTTTGAGTTGGTCTCAGGTGTCACGTAAACTTTAGGGTAGACTGCATTATATCGCAGTTTAAGGCCGCATACTCAATCACTAAGCCAAAAGGTCCTAAGCACTGTAAATCAGTTTTTCAGTGAAATTACCATTAATCACTTTTCGCTTCACTAAAACGATTGTGGGAGTACAGGCTTTATGACTTGGCAATCGTTCCATTTTGCGATGATAAGGTTTTATCACTACAATCATAGCCTGCTATATTTACGACCTTACGGGTATGAAATATCCTCTAACACAGGGGTTCTCAACCGTCGGTAAATTTAACCTGCCTTGGGGGTAAATTTTGTTTGGAAAAAATTCACACTTTTACCTATTACAATAGGCATTTGTAGAAGTGAAAATATAAAAAAAATTCTTGGGGTAAATTTTACTTTTGAAATTTGCCAAGAGGTAAATGAGAGAATAAAGGTTGAGAAACCCTGCTCTAACATGACGCAAGCCCAAGCACTTATAAATTTTATCACATTATACTTCAACACATGATCAATGCAACTACTTATCCGGTAAAACAAATTATTTGACACATATACATTTTTAACCAATAATTTTATGTTCGTTCGTGCAAGAGAGTGTAGTATGCCCACTGCTCAAAATGCAAGTCATTTCATTTCCAAAACTTATTAGAAGCACATTTGAATCACAATGCTCCTTTATCAGCAATATTTCTCAAAAACTCGTTCTTTACAGTTTAGCTTTCCACTTACTAATTAAACCGCTTTCCCTCGGACACGACTTTCTGCGACTCTAAACTGCCAGGCTATCAGTTTTTCAAGCGTTAAAATTTGATTAATTAAACATACCAGAAAGAAACTAAAACCCACGTAAACTTACTAAACAACTCTGAATCAACGCAGCAAAGCTGCAGCAACGTGACGTACGAGTATTTGGTCGCGACATTCACCCGCAGGCTTCATGACACCAACCATCTACGCCCCAAAAAACACAAAAAAGGCCGTTGACCACAAGTCGTGGTCAACCCTCCATGCAAAAATCCTGGATATATGCCAGTAACGGAACTTATTTTTTCACTTAAAAAAGACCTAAAATACAGTCGAAAGTAGCAAGAACGTTCACCCATTCGACTTCGCGCGAAAGGATTGCGCCATGTCTGCTTCAAGCGAAAGTTTACTCAGGTACAACCCGTTTTGGCTGAAGTCAAGTGTCGCCACAAATGAACAATAAGGCGAGAGCAAATAGTCGGCAACGCGGTCTGCGGGCGCCCGACAATGAAACAAAGAATGCTGTTTGTTCGCTGTTGCTGAGACAAGGTAGTGAAACCTTGCCGGCAAAAAATTTAACAGCAGTCGTAAAAATACAGTTTGTACAGAATGTACGAAGACAAAAAAGAAAGAATAGATTTGAACGGAAAAATTGGGTCTGAAAATATGCTACTCTACCACAAAGCAAAGGTGTCCCCCACAAAGCCATTTCTGAGGAAAGTTTTTGGCAACATTTGCACGCTTAACTGATTCCTGAAGTTTTACCACAAAGCCTCTATGCTCAGCCGGTATCCCAGCAGTTGAACTGCTAAATGTAGTCTTGCCAGACATACTACACAAAGATCAGTTATCTTTTCAGCAAAACATTGAGGCGCGAAATTAAAAATGGGAAAAGAGATTTTTGGTCTTATTCAACGTACGTTGGTTATGTGAAAAGTATAAAGATTTGAAAGAGCAACGGCACTTGCCTCTCCCTTTCTAATTGTGGCTGACTTCAGTTCAGAATAACTTTTGTCATGCGCACGCCACCTTGTTGAACATAAGGGTTGTGATTGCATTTGTTTCGAAGTACTGCAGGACAAGTGCAATTTTACAATTTAAGCTTATTACCTTACGGTACAAAAGCCAATACAATGAAAGAGAATGTATAGTCCTTCCAAGAGCTAGATGCACAATCAAGTTAGGCAATGTTATCGTTGAAATCGAGACCGAATATTGATTACGAGCCGGGTTTCAGTTTATTTCGGCGACCTAGTCTCTCTTCAATCAACGTAAAACCTCGAACATTTAAGACAGATACGGAAACCGTTAAATGACAACAAAAGCGACTTGATCTATCTCCATTTCCGACTGGTCACAATACTAACTGCTGGAGGTCAGTTAAAAACATTTAATTAAGTTGGAAAGGCGAGAAATCGACGGTGAAAGTAGCTTATTATTTTAAACAATAACTTTTTCTCAATGTTATTGCTGCTGAAGCTTTAACAAATGCGCGAAAAAAGGAAATACAGTCACAACATAGGCATCTTTTTTTTATCAAGCGGCTTGAAAAGACGAGGCTATAAATTGTACTGTGATGAAATAATGGTGGATTCGAAAAATGCGTCACAAAATACCAACTTCTAAATAGACAAAATAGAGTAATAAATTCTTTGTTACAAAGCATTTAATTCCAAAATATCCTTTACGCTTCATGTTAATGAAAATTAAAGATTTTTATTATTTACAAACATAAAGAGCAGCTGGGTAAATAGATACTCATATTTATTTTAGATTTATAAAGATATTTCAAGTTTAAACTTATTAAAAATCTGATCAAGCGAAACGTCAAAGCCAATCAAACAAGATCAACTTTGCTACCATAAAATAATGTCATGTATCATACAAATTCTTCGTCTAAACTTTCACTGAATACACGAATACCAATCTCACGAAGAGTTTGGGGTACCTGTCAGTAACTGGGGACTTGGAGATGCTGGGAGTTTCACACAGAAACCGACGGACTGAGGGGATAAAAAAGTATAAAAGCAACTGCTCGGTATACAAGTAATTTTGACAGATTATTTAGTTTATTGCTTTTTAGACGGTGGGTTCGATTTGAAAACCTCTACTTAAACGTAACTTGAGGCTATAGTCAAACAGCGTAAACACGTATACAAAGTAATTGAGAGAAATTAAGATCACGTTTACGTGCAACACCTCAATGCAAAAAAGGCTGTTTTGGGGTCAAAGCAAATGGAGGGGGAAAGGGTTTACGTCAAATCAGGGGTCATTCATTGATGCGTATGAGCCTATGCTTTGTTTGCTAGTCTTTAGTTAGGATGGGCCCCAGCGACGAGTAAACTGCTCAGTCCCATCGCCTGTCTGTAACGCAAAGGCGAAGGAATCCGTTTTAGTGTCTTGGTTACAACAACTACCAGTGAGCTTGTCAGCTGTCTCTTCGCACTATTCCTTTTGTGCTGAGCGCCACGCAAAGAAGCTGTGAAAACCGTTTTTAACGAAAAGCTACTGCTAGAGCATTTTTCAAACCTATTCCTAGAGCATTCGAGCCAGATACTATAGCTATTGCGTTGTCAAGGCAGAACGAGTGATCAAAATTTTTGACTACCGCAATGCTTTTCGCCCCCTTGTTAAGCTAGAAAGTTTTTTTGCAACTACACCAGGAAGCCATTCCTGCAAAACAATCTACTGTACCCTTCCTCCGTATTGAATGCTGGCGACCTTTTTAAAATCGATTTTTGAAGGTTGGAGGGCATTAACCATCTTTTTCCTTGATTGTACCTCGAGGGTAGTTGGAAAAAATGCGAGGGGCGACGGAGTCTGCGCCCCTCCCCCTCTTTGGTTGCGCCTCTGGCTGCATCACTGACTAATCCTCGATTCAACAATGTCAGCGAACATACATCAAAAAGTTTTCACTGAATTCAGTTTAAAGCGCCGGCGGCCTTTGTTAAGAGATTTCGTTTAAATTAGCAAAGAGCGTAGGTCAAAGACATTAAAACGGGCAATAAGCTAAACCAAACCAAGCTTTCGGCGCTGTTCTGGAACTATTTTCTGTTACCTCAGTAGCTGAATTGATTAAGCACAAAACTTGCTATAATTCAATAACCATAACCACCGAGTGCAAAAATGGCCTCTACAGAACTAAGTATACTCATAAAGCTATTGCAAAACTCCACAAAATACAGCTTATTATTCAAAGGACTACAAAAGCACCTTGCAACCTCTTCATATTACTAAACTCCTTAATCACAAAATTGGCCTATATATTGATGTTGACATGCTATCGCTTCACCTAACCTTGAGGTCAGTCTAACTTGTAAGCTGCAACAGCTCAACATTTAAAAGGTGTTCACAATTACAACTTGACACAGACTACGCCTTTAATCTATCCTTAGCCATTCGCAGTGGGCAGTACTTGAACTCTGAATCCGATTTTACTTCGATTTTACTTCGAAACAAGTAAGAAAATAAAGCGCCAAAAACTTATTAAAGCGTTGAAAATCCATCAATGCAAATCCCGTTTAATGAAAAATGTAGGAACATTTTACAAATTTATATGTTACACTTGCTGCATTAGCTTAAAGCTGTAGTCGGTCTCAAAGGCAATAACCTTGCGAAATTAACTGTTATGATAGCTTAGTTTTATTTACTTTCTTTGTTTGAATGATTACGACCCTTCAGCGAGAGCGCACTTCCAATTTGACTTAAAACTCGCATTGTTGACAAATCGCAACTGATTGATTACAAAGGAACACATCACAAAATGCAATGTAAATTTTCTCTTCGCTTCACATACTTTGATACCGTACCTTTCAAGAGATTAATAAAATTATATCAGAATTGGAACCGATATCAACGTTCAACGGAACGAAGCGTTTGGAGTTGTGTACCCTATCTTCGCGTGGTGTTCACTGTACTTTAGGGCTTACCTGACACTAACCACTAATGGATTAAGTTTGATTACAACACACAGCATAACCTGTAGCTTAAGTGCAGCATTCGACGGCCTGTAAAAAATTCCTTTTTTTATTTCATCGCTTTCGTATGAGTGAAAGCAAAACCGCTATAAAGCTCAAAAGATAATGCGTCGTGTTAATACCTTGATCATAAGCGAAAATTCAAGTTATTTGTGATATTCGAAACACGTGTGTCAAGTACATGTTATAACGGTGATGCACCGGCGCGTCAATGAAAGTAAGGGCACGCGCTCAATTGTTCAAAAGTGTTTCAAGCGCCCTTTTAAAAACTTTTGATATTGAGAACCTGAACTTGAACAAAACAAAACTGTAAAGCCCTTTGTTATAAACACCTAGTTCCTTAAGCAGCCTATTGTTACAAATAAGATTACTTTTTCTCAGCTTGAAAAAAAAGCGATTAACAATGTCGCCACCTTCACACAACAAAAAGGAATTTCAGAAAGATGGAGAAATCTAAGCCCCAACAATTAGTCTATATGGCAAACTATATTTCACTAAAGACAACGCTCGTTGCAAAATTATGAAACTCCTTTCCTTAGAAAACTTATTCTTTTGTTGGCTCAAATCTCCCTTCACTGCTAAATATGGCTCCGCACATCAGCAAAGTGTTTTGATACCTGGCTGTTGTGTTCGTTTTTTCCACGCTTACAGTGCTGGTGTAGCGCGTGTCTACAACTGTGCACCGACTTTTGCACCAGACTAACTCAAGCAATTCAGCACTTTTAGCTCCAGATCTCCTTTCTAACGAAAAAACAATGGTCTAATTTAGTTTCGAACTGCGGGTACATGTTTGAAAATCCGGGATAATTTCCACTAACCCAAGGTGATATACACAAATCACATACAATGTAGTGTACACTTACGGTATGCATTCATTGAGCATTCACGCAAAGATTATTTTGCTTGCACATTTAAATGACTATGAGCTGCGTGAAGATGGTAATAGTTCAAGAAGGAAATAATCTTGGTGCTTTCTTTTTCTATCATATGGCGTCATTTGTGAAAACGGTCCACTACGGCATAAAATGAAACTAACAAAGTATCAAGACCCAGCGCTACGTCCAATCACGTCTGAAGGCGCTTTGAAAGACATACCTGGAAAAATTTCAAAGAGATACTTGTGAGTATCGTTGGAGTTGGTTCGTGGAGGATAAGTGACGACTCGAGCGCCAGTTAAGAAGATAGAAGACTGAAAAATAGTAGTTTAATTTGTAGAGTAAGTGATTTATTTTGGTTTTTTGGCTATATAAAAATTGCTTGTCGGCTTCTGGTACTGAGTTAAAATTGCATTTATCTTGCATCAAAGTTACCAGTACCGCTGGCACAGTGCATGTCCATTTCAACCAGTACAACAAAGGGAATGGGGCACGGAAGAGCGCTCACATCGTTCTTCTCGTTAGCATTGGTTCTGCGAATCCTTGTGTTACACTGCCGTAGGTACACGAGAAAAAGGAGTTTGACCAAGCAAGAGAAATCGTCGTACATCGCGTTTTCCACGAAGACCATAATGCAGTCACAGAGATGATAAGAAAGCTCATTGAACACAAGATGACTGAAGAATTTGGGAGACTGTGCTATGGCCTTATCGTTTTGTGTCACTGCGGTTGGTAAAAGTTGTATTTTGAACCCCAAACGTGAGCTTTAATGCAAATGCCGGTTCCGCTCGACCATGACACACGTGACGCGACGCTCTGAGTGCTCAACTCGCACTATTTGATGACAAGTCGAACGCTCGGACCATCGAATCACGTTGCCAACTTCAGAGGATTGAACTCTAGGCCATGCAATTACTACCGCCATTGAACGGAGCTTTAACCCCAGTTATCGACATGAATGAACAAAGTTTGGCTTCAAACAATCGACTAAACAACTGTAGGTCGTCCGGCACTCTCCTCAAAGACCTCACTGATTAAAAAAAAGCATGCATGAACACTTTGGAGCTCTGCAATAGTGGCCTGAGCATTACGAGTAGTAGCTCTGATACCAAAATGGGCGCCAGTAATCATTCACAACACTTCTCTCTAAAAGGCACAGTTAACTCACCAAGTATTTTCCATTTCTGTCTTTATAATAATCCATTTGTTCTCCTTTCAGCACAAACCAACGTTCGTGCCAGGTTTTGATTTTTCCACCTTGTTTCTTTAAATATCCGGTCTTTATTGCCATCTTGTGATCAATTTTGGCAGACTCATTGCTATCGTGAGAGGCCGTTAGTGAAGTCTTTCTTGTCGACGGCTTGTCATCGTCGTTTTCAGAACAGCTTCCATTATTATGATTTGAGAAGGAAGAGCTGTTGTCGTCGCGATGCTTATTCGTTCCGATTCTAAACAAATATAGACTAGTAAAGATCGTGATATTACCTTCACCAGGTCTGAATTAAGGGCGGGGAAAAGCAGGAAACTAGGCGGATATGCAACAGAGCTCAGGATAAGAAACGAACTCTGACCCGAAGTAGAAACATTTTAAAACACCTCAAAAATTCAAAAAAATGCAAGTTTGCACTTAAAATTAGAAGCCATTTTGACCGTAAGGTCCCTTTAATGAAAAAGCAGCTTGGACCCGTTTGATCTGAAATAAAGCTTGAACAAAACTTTGCACTGATCATCTCCAATTAACTAGGGTAGCTCGATTTAACGTGGTATACAGAACTTTGAAACTCTTTCAAATGCGAAAGATCGGAGTGTTTGGTTCATAATTTTAGAAAACATGCCAACGACTCATTGGCGTATCCATAAATTCCTGCTAAAGGAGCAGATCTTAAGAAAAACAAATATTCGCTCAATTTTCAGGCGAAAAAAACGGTTTTTATCCAATTTTCAGCAACTCTCTAAAATTTCATCGGCGATTTACTTGGTTTTTCCTTGTTATCTGATTTACAATTATCTCATCTTACAATCTTACTATTGCTTTACTATTTTTGCCTTACTGAAGTGTAATTGCACCCTCTCCTTCCCCACAGCCCAAGTTCCTTCAATGCCAAAATCTGACATGTATTTTATTGCTAGTTCTAAGTGGTTACGATCGATAGAGAGCGTCTTATAAGCGAGAAACAAAACAACAAAACGAGTGCTGAAGGCGCGAGGCTTCCAAAGGGAGCAATGCTATTGAGTGATATTGAGAGATTTACAAAGCCATCCCTGGACGTTAGTTAACTGATTCAGTCCCGCGAGCCGCTGTGAGCGGCTCATTGGAAAACCGTTCAATCCCGTGGGCCGGTGACACCGGCTCAGTCATTTTATGCGAAGCTAAAAGAACTAAAGATTCGAAACCACCTCAATAATGTACCAAATAGCTCTGTAGGCTTTTGGCACCCTTTTCAAGCTGAAATATCAACAGTTCATGTGTTTGTTATAATCTGTTGTACCTTGTGAAGATATTTTTTACTGATCATTCGTCGTTGCTACTGAAAACAATATGGCCGAACAACAACAGCAGTCTCGACGTTTGTGTGCCTCAAAGGCTTTAGACTTTTTGAGCCAAATTATGGATGAATCTAGTGATGAAACTGACTCAGTGGGTGAAGAAGAAGTAGATAATCTAAGTGTCGATTTAGAACTAGATCTAGAAGGTGATATTGCTAGTCAAATTGACGTTGGATCTAGATCTAGATCATCTACATCATCAGATAGTGAAACCAACAAACCTGGCCCTTCATCTAGACCTACGAATAGATCTAGACCTAATAAGAGAGCTAAACTCTCTGAATCAAGGCCTCGCACACAAAATGATAGGCCTACTGGATCTAGATCTAGAGCTGCCACGAAAGAGTGGAAGTTAGTTACAAATGGAGATGAAGTTCATTTTTCATCATATCGTTTCCAGCCTGCAAGAAACTCGGGGGTTCATGTACCTCTCAATCAGGAATCCACTCCCTTAGATTGCTTCAAAGTATTTTTTGATGAAGTGATCAAAGATAAATTCAAGAATTCAGTGAACGAATTTGCAAACCGAAAAGTACAGATGAATACTCCGGCCAGAAAGTATTCCGTGTATTCGAGCTGGGAACCAATCACTGACAGCGAGATTTATAAATTTCTTGCTGTCCTTATCCAAATGGGCCTCGATTCCAAGCCGCAGATTAGGGACTACTGGGACACCAGTGATAAAGGATACTCTAAATGGTATTCCCAGATGTTTGACCGAAACAGGTTCCAGTCTATATTTCATACAATGCTTCATTGTTCTGACGAGGGCGCAGAGGGTAAAGAAAAAGTGGAGCCTTTTGTGAACATGATGTTAGAAGTCGTTTGGCACTGTGGGACTGAATCAGTTAAACAGAAAATATGAAGTAAACTTGCATTTTTTCAACGCGACGTACCGACGTTCATCAGTCAGTACCGTCACTCAGGAATGGCTTCACGATATTGAAACCAAAAAGCTAATAATGGAACGATAATCTTTATAATTATGCAAGCTTTTTCTCACCAAAAATGATTTGATACAAATCCGAACTATTTGTTTTAACGACACCAAGAAGATTAACGATTGCAATTGTATTTTTGTGTCAAGGCGGCAAACTCATGGCTCATTTGGGTTCTAGACAAAAGACCTTTTAAATGTGCCATAAGATCAGCCACAGAATTCTATTAGCCTATTTTTTTGGTTATATAACAACTACTTTTACATGAGTTCAATTATTTAAAATTAAGCCTATTTTAAAAGCATTGCGCCAATGCTAAACAGCTAGCGAATAGCCGAATGGAGTGCCAAAGGTCAAATGTCTGTTCTACCTTAACTGACAAAATCTTGCAAAACAAAATTATTTTCATGGCGTCTGGAACACGGACCTGGCATAGCACGGCTGTCAGAAAGCCAATGACTCTGTGCAATGCATATTGTAAATGTAAATTCTATTTTGCAGTAAATCAAAATAAATTTCCTAGGTGAATGAGCCAAAACCGTCCAAGATGTACATTTCAACACACAATCCTTTATATGAAGCATGGTCTAAAATTTTACAGCAGCAAATTGAGTAAAATCATGCTCAAACAAATGGAAAAACAGGTCTGAGATGCAGAAAAAATACTTCTTCGTCAGTTTTTTCAATATGTAATCAAATTTGAGCCAAGTCAATTTTTCCATATCTAAATCGAGGAATTGGTTGCTGGAGGAATTAATGGTAAAAAGTGCTCTCGGTGAGATTTTGGCATAATACCACAAAGGTTCTCCAAGAATGTATTTGAAAAATGACAGCCTCTCAAAATGGTTTCGTAATCTTAGGGGAATGAACTCCCTAGCTCTCTAAATACGGCCCTAATAAACATCACAATTAATTGAAATCAATGATGCTCACGTCCAACTACTTGGCTTCTGTGAACTGTATTATTACTGTCCCACGCATAAGTTGATTTATGGCTGCATAAGACTTTCTTATTTTGAAATGGATCATTTTTATAAAGACCTTTGATATCGTCCTTGTGACCAGGTCGATCACTTTTAGTTGAGTGACAAAGTCAGTGGCCATCAATACAACAGCTAGCTGGTGAGGAAAACAATATACTCAACTTATATGAAATGCAATACCATTTCCTGTTGTTATCATTATGCTTTATAGATGCATGTAGCTGCATTGAGTCATTAAACATAAACGTTTAATACCAAAGCACGATCATTTCTAGGGTATATCACCGTTGCTGATATATTTTATCATAACCATTAAAAATAACCAGGATTTTTACCATTGGTAAAAAAATTTCGTAGTTCAAGGGACTTTCTTGACGCGGTTTTCTAGTCTAAAAGGAACTCTGTGTACAAGTGCTATGGTTATCAATCTAGAAGCCTATAGACTAGATGGTAAGATGACTCCTGATATGAGCGAAAAGTAAATAAGAGCATCGTTTTTTCTAATCATACATCGATAAAATTAACTGATTGCCCACAAAATACCTTAAAAAATCAATAGGCAACTCGCTCGTGACGTCCAACATCATTGATTTTGGACGAAAGCGTTTTGAAAGTGCAGTTGACCTTAACACTGAACTACTAGGGGCAAATTCAAAGCTTCTGTCCATTCTTTTCAGTTGACCAGCGTTAGAAACGCGCCTTTTTTCAGCAAAATGTTCCTGCACTTTACCAGCGCCGTGGGAAAGTCTTCGACAGCAGTCTTCGGTCGTATTACGAACAATCTTTTTCATCTTGTTTACTCTAGTTTTAGGGGAAAGAGTAGCAACAAAAGCCATATTAATTAATCTGACATCTAACAACGCACTGCAGCACATCAACAAAATATCATTACACGATAAACATCAATCATATTGAGAAGTGCTGGCCAGTCAAGTAACAGTCAGGGAAAATCATAAAATGCTTCAGCCGACGCGGAGAACGCAAGGACAATTTTCCTGTCTGCCTTCCCCGTTTATCCGGTGTTTAGTGAAGTAAATATCTTCTCATTACCTTGATTTTTCAGAATAAATTAAGTTTGCGGTTTGAATCTAAGTTACTGTTTCATACCTTGCCTCCATCCCTGGGAAAATGAGGGGTAAACACTATAGGAGATATAGGCTACTTAACTCGTTACGTAGTCCATTGAACTGCACTAAACTACCAACTTAGGCAACTCGATTTTTGCTCCTTATTCACATAGTAATCAGGCCACAACTTTATGTAGTGACTATGACAAATTCCTTATGATTAATAATATCGCAATAATTTTATTTTGACGTCACCATCACATCACAGGATGCTGGCCACCATTCAAAGCGTAATAGATCCGCTAAAGGAAATCATCCGACATGAATTAAACTATCTGATATTATATATAATTGAGGCAACAAAGCGGAAAATTAACGAAGAGCGATTGAAGCTATCCTTCAAAATTATTCTTCGGCACTTCAGATTAATTCTCCTCATGCTCGTGACGTCTATTATTTTTGATTATACGTAAATTCTCGGCAAAAAAAAACGGATCTTCAGAATCAATAACATTTAATGGGCTTGATTTCAGAATAAAATATCAAAACGTATTTCGACTGCAGGGGACTATGGCGATTTATCAAAATTAGGCGCAATATTGCAGAACTAATGCTCACGTTCGATCGGAATGTTATAATGGCACTTTGTCAAAAGAGCAGCAATTAAAGTCGGAGCAAAATTAAGGCGGATTGAAATTGATGGCGCGCAAGATTAATATAAGCCCAACTACAGCTTGCAAGCAGTATTTTATTGTAATGTCTTCTGCTTCGTGGGGGCGGTTGCTTATGGTAGAAATCCACTGTAAGCAAAGTAATTTTTTGCATCCGTACAATGCGGCCAGTTCCCACGCTACGCCACTGGGTAAAGGATAATAAAAACGGAATTCGCAGATCTCCTAGTTGGCGCATTAACGATATGGGTAATGGGAATGAAATATGAAACCGAATACCGTAAAACCTCTATTTGAGCGCCACTTCTATTTGAACGCCACTGTAAAGGGAGGGTTGAAAAATAGAGCGCCATCCTCTAATTGAACGCCACCTTGAATTAAACGCCACATTAACGAGTTCTTCTATTCAAGTTGAAAATGACGAGGACGGCTACAACAGCGACGTGTGACTCGATTTTCGCCACTGAATTTGTGATTACTTACCAGCAATCACCCTGCATTTGTGTGTTTTGCTAATTGTATAAATGTATTAGATGATTTTTCTTTTCATTCATAAAATTTATCTTCTCAAAATTCTAACCAGCTAGTCGAAAAATAGAGCGCCACCCTCTAATTGAACGTCACCTCTAATAGAACACTACTATGGGGTAAGGGTTTGAAAAATAGAGTGCCATGGCGGTGAAATAGAGGTTTTACGGTATATTCAGTTGTAATTGAAACATATCCTGGCGCAGAAAAACCGTCGCGACTAATACCAATCTCTCAAAGCCAAAATCATGGAGCGCATTAAAGGACTCAAGCACGGACAAGGTTGGCTAGAGAAAAATAGATGGCCGAAAGTAAATGTCATTCAGAGTTTATAACCTCAAAGGGGAAAAAGAAACAGCTTACTAATCATTTTGTTTATGATACTAAGTTCATGAAGCAGCAGGTGTAAATCATACAAATCAATTGGTTGTTCGATAAGCAGCAAACGGAAATAACAAGTTGTTTGTAGCAAAAGCGAACCTGCTGGACAGCTCTTTCTTTCCAATATTCTAGGTAAATCACAAAAAGTCTTACTTCATTGCTCATATCGATAATGCGCTCATGAAAAACCATCGCACTTTTTAGAACATACTAACCCACAATTGAAGTGCTCTGCAAAACGTAGCGACTTTTTTCTCAACTATGGTTCTTTCTCACTTCAGTTTCTCTTTCTAAGCCCCCTCCCCTATTTTCCAGTACAGCATTGGTGAATAGCCTGCTACTCTAACTATGTTTATGTCTCTTTGGGTCGGTTTGCAGTAATTACAAATAACAAAACGCCTCCTAGCTGTAAGATTTCAAAGAGCTCTCGACTCATTTTAACTTTCAAAACATTAAAAACATTTTTCTATTTCTTCATATAATTTTTTGTGATATATTTTTATCCTACGGTCACGGGTAAACCTTTTTTCAGTTGTACCAGCTGGAACAATATCGTATTCAGTTTCGCTTTAGTGTAACCAATACTGCTGGGATAATGCATTTCTACCGCAAGAGGTGCAATCGCGGATTCGAACCGGCGATCAGTGTCACTGCAACTCACTCAACCACGTGTTCCAACAGTTACTTTTTTAATTTAATTTTTAGTCTTTATAGCAGAGCTTTACTTTGTGACCGCATATTAACTGTATCACTTAACTTGCAGAAGCGCTTTTTAGATAGCGGCGACGTGTTACCAGTGCTACTGTACAATGGCACACACTTCTTAACATGCTTGGTCTCGTTTCTACTAGGAACTTTACACATCGAAATTTTTTTGAGAATAGACAATGATAGCCTTTCGAATGATATTCATAGGCCTGCCTTCATTAATACTATAATTGGCGAAGTATTCAGATCCTCTTTGGTATTGCTAGATAACACACAATTAAAGCATTGCAGATATATCATATGACTCCGACTGTTCTCACCATATTTACATAAAAAGAAAAGATTAATTTATAACCGTGAGCTATTTTACAAAATATATTCAAAGTCCAATCAGTCACATTGGATTGCGTCGATAAAACTAAAACCTTAACAATTTAACGTAGCCGGCTCTATGCATAAATATATTGACGTAAATCAGGTTATTACGTCAGTAGTGGTGCAATTATGCAATCTAAGTAAGTACTGTACGCGTAAATAAGAACACCAAGTTGGCCTATTGCGATTTATATATGCAAGATTTACTAATGTTTTTCTCGATACGTCAGCAAGGCAAGCAACAATTAAATTGTTTTTGAGTGCAGGCTTTTTTCCAGAACAGGAAGTCATTAAAATCAACAAAACTTGAATATTTACAAAATACGAAATGGTGTATGTACGAACTTAGTCACAGGGGACAAAGAAGGCAACTACTTTCCTGAAGATTATCAATCCTCGTTTTAGCTGAATCTCAAAGTGCTTTCTAAAAATGGTCGCCACGTAAGCTTCATCAAGGCAAACACACTCGACCCTCGTTTTTCCGGACTTCTTTCATCCGGATTTCAATTTATCCGGACAGTGAGTCCGTACGGACGACAACTGAATTCAATAACGCGCGCCTCGCGTACTGCCACAAATGCCAGATAAGTGGCTACCGACGCTCGTAAACACCGTGTTCTGTCGGTATCAGTGAACAATTTTGCCGTTCCGTACAAAACCACAACGTGAGTGAACGGAAAATTATATCGCTTTATAAATATAAAGGATATATTTATTATATATATACTCATATTTGCATTACATAAACACAACTGTGTTATCCGGACAGGTTCCTGCACCATCTAGTCCGAAAAAACGAGGGTCGAGTGCATCTCAAAAATTTGCTAAATACCCCTGATTATTCCCGAATTCCTGTGAAGTCTCCAAAAAGAATTTATCACGTCGGGAAAAAATCATTTTTCCAAATTTAAATCTATGTAAAAGATACGAAATCCGAGTCAGCAAGTTTTTCAATTTTTTTTTCAGCGCTGCTTTGAAATTGACATTGAAACTATTATCTACAAAACAGTCTACAAATGTCAGCAATGCTTTTGCTTGAGGAGTTATTCTGCCAAACTAATGCACAAATAACTTACTATTAATTGTTTGCTGTCACCAGCTTCTGTTAATTCTCTGCTCATCACGATAAAACCAATACGCTATACTCAACACGACAAGGAAATACAGCTAGCACATGAAAATTTAAATTTAGCTTAATGCCAATAGCCATGGTGCAATAAACCTTGTATCACAAGAGATGACTACAACAATTCTCTATGCAAAGATTATAGCGGAAGTAATAACTTTTTAACTAACAAGAAAATATGAATTATCATCGACTGCTAAACGATACAGCTGACAACTTAGTTCAATAAGTAAACTAATTCGCACGCAAAAGTCCTCGGTTTACTAAAGGAAATATATTTATGGCTATACCAGTAAATTGTAGCAAAAATATCGCCGTTTTGTCATCAAGCTTCCTGGCTTCTTAAAGGTATTTACTTTTAGCAAAGCCTGGTGTCCTAGATTTTAGTTTATTTGGTTTAGAGTTTAGGCCATCAACCAGCAATTCAAATTTTCTTCTTTTACTTGACAAAAAAGCTTTTGTAAACATTTTTAATCAAAGTTAAGGGTGATCATTGGCTAATTCGCAGTTTTAGCACATTAAACGAATAAATTTTTACAAATACAATGCTGGCCAAAAGCAAACGATATTTTCAGGAGTAAACACATGATGAAGGATAAGACTGACACCTCACGCTAGAGTCCAGCACAGGTCCAGTCGTTGGAATGTTTTGCTACAGCTAGGTCTGGGACCCACTGCCTTAGTTCGGACCAAAGCAAACTTGAAAAAGAGTATGGGCTGCAAAGACAGAAAATCCTCTACACTTACCTTTTGCGGAATAGTATCCGTTTGTAGTTCATATTGTCTAAAGTGAGTTACACTTATGCAGCTAAATGGAACCAAATTACAGTCCTTCCGCTTAAACAACTTGATATTGCATAGATTCTTCAAATTACTCTGTTTCAGCTGAAATGCCAACTGGTTCCAAATTGCACACACAGTTAGCTGTATGTTCCATGTAACACGCAAGTTTTAGTCACACTTGGTCTATTAATTACAGTGTGAACAGCGTGGCGATCATTTTATGTCAATAAATTCGCGAATGTAACGTCACAGAATACGTAACTAATGAAAGCCAGTATTCTGCTGTAGTTGACATTTAATCTTTCAAATTGTACAAAACAGAGGTCAATGTGCTACAAACAGCAACGAGCACACGTTTAATATGTTAATACAAGTTTTTGTTTATTTTATAGTTGGGTGAAGCCACAAGGATGTGTTGGCGGTCGAGAAATTTAAAAGATCCATATAGTTGCCATGAGTAACGAAAATTTCTGTTTACTCTTTTGGTTTTTCAGTCAAATCTTACTATATCTATCGCAGGGAAGTTCCTCCCCACTAAGAGATTTTTAATGGTCAAGAGAGGAATTTCTACATATTTGAGTTAAAGCTAGATATTTTACGAATTTTACTGTATGCTCATTTACACAGCGATAACACACTCAGCCCATTCTTCAGGTTTACCTATTTCTTGCATCTGCTTTTGATTTGGCGTTGTTGCCGGGCATTGTAATGTCTTAACCCATAGCATGCATTTTAGTATTTTGCATAATTCAAAAAGCTGTAGCTGCATTGACTGAAATGGGTCACTCACCAAAATAAGTTTTCTGGAATTTGGCATCAAACATTCTAAGTGCTAAACCAATGAGCATTATAGGGTACGGAGATAAACGTAACACAATTGTCTCGGTTTGCTGAGAGTGCTTTAGTAATCATTTGTTTCATATTTGTGTGAAGCTAGATTTTTTCCGCTTTTTGCAGATCTTATTGCTATTTACAGAATATTTAGGTTACTTTATGGAAGAAAAATTTCGTTGAAAGATTTATCGGAGTTGTATAAAGTCGCAATGTTGTACGGAAGCGAGACGTGAAGTCTGAGGGAAGATGAGAAGGCATTTTTAAGAATGGCTAAGAGAGCAATGATAAAAGCAATCAGTGGAGTTAAAGTAATTGATAAAAGAAATAGACAACTTATGGATACGCAGGGTTAACAAGAAACTGTGAACAGACTAGACAAAGCAAACGAACTGCTACTGCATGGGCGTGTTTTGAGAAGGGATAGTGATAATACGTTAAAAAAAGCTTTTAAATTTTAAGTGGTTGGTGGAAGGGGGTGCGAACGACCTAAGATGACAAGAAGGCAGGTGTAAAAAATATTACAAAGATTGGAGTAGGAAGGGATAATGCCACCAACAGAGCGAGGTGGCGCAATGCTGTTTGAGAAATTTCAAGAAAGTAATGAGGTGAGTCCAGCCACCTTTTGCTTACGGAAGCAAAACCGGATTTATAAAAATTAGATTTCTCTTTAGATTTTTTTCTGTTTGCGTTACAACTAGACTTTTTTCGAACAGCACAGCACTTTAAAGTCCAGATGTCCTTCTTGACCAAGACCAATGGTTTTTTCACTCTCACGCCCATGAAAGTTACGTTTCCTAACATTCAAAACAACTGAAAACTTATGACGCTCTGCAGCGCTCCGTTACGAACCATGTTGGGATTGCTGCCTTCGAAAGAAACAAGTTGACAAATTAGACATGGTGCAGCGAAGGCAAATCCATTAATGGAAGTATGCGAGGTGTTTTCCCACATTTAAGTCCAGGAATTTTTACTTTGTCTAAATACACAGGGCCATAGTCCACAGCCTCCTTGCCCATACTAGAATTGCAGCATGTAGTCTACACACAGAACAGATTGGGTAGGCCTATGTTATTTACACTAAAATGAATTCAAAAGCGAGACCGACAAATTATTTCCAGGATTCGTAGTTTCTACGGGAAATGTGATCCACATGCATTGCTGCAATCTGGCTGCAAACTGATACAAATGTAAATCACAGTTCGCGTGAAAAGAGCTTCTGCAAGTTACAAACAAGTAATAAATAACTTACATATTTGCCAAATTTTGAAGTTTTGTTCCCGCTGAAAATTTCAAACTTGGTCGTCGAAATCTTTTAATCCTGTCTGATGCATTAGTAGCTGCAGCATCCAACAAAGCAGAAACTCGTTCTCTTTGAGCTAACGCCTGCTTCCTTAACTGTCTTGCTCTTTCTCTCGCTTTAAGTTTTTTTCCTAGAAACTTCATTTCTTCAACGCCCTCAACACTTGAAATAGACATGTAGTCCCCACAATCCTCATCTAAAGCTTTCATATTGTCGATTGATCCGTTAGAATGATGTCCTTCGTCAGACTGACCGCTTTCCCAATCAATGCTATGATTGTCAGGTGGGCCTTGGTGGGCTTCGAAAACTGCAACAGACTCAAAGCAATCATCAATAAATTCTTCAACCGGTTTCGTCGACTTCGAACTTCCTTCAAGACCAGAATCGAGCGATTCCAGGGAATGTTTGAACGAGAGATCAAAATCTCCCGGCTTCAAAGTGTTCGAGTTTGTGGAATAACCACTTTTAGTTAACTCAAGATCAGGTGAACCGATTCTCGGAGAAGTTTTTGATCGCTGTCTGGAATCGAGTGAGCTAGCTTGATCTGAAATCGACGTGAAAGCTGATTCAATGAAATGATGGAGATCAGAACTAATCCTTGATCCGCCATTAATCGTAGCTGGTTTGATCAATCTGGTAGCATGGACTGGTTTATTTCTCCTGATCGGTTTTTTTGGAGGAGACAAAGATTTTTTTCTGTGCTCGGGTACTTCAAGTGAAGTTGCACTTACGGACAAATTGTGGTCCATTTGTACAGCACTCGACTGGCCAGCGGTTTTGGCATAAGTTGAATACTCCGAAAATCCATTGCAATCTCTTTCTGGGTCTGAAAAACTTTGCTCTTGTCTCTTTTGATTTATTTCTCGGGCTGGAATTCTATTTTTTGGCTTTGCTTCTTTCGGAGGCAGAGGTGGAGGTTGACATCTAGACTGACTTTGTGGAGCGTGGTCTTTGGGGAGACGAAGAGGAAGAGATTTTGGAGGCGGAGATGGGGGAATAGGTTTGCGCTTCACTGGGGAATTTTTCACGATATCAGTGTTGGTTGTTTCGTCATTGGAAGAAACTGTGCTTCGAGATTTTAACTCACTCATAACTGAATTAAGTAAATTCTCATTCAAAAGTGGGGGAGCAGGATTCTCCATTGTTTCAATAAAGATAATATACAGTCATTCCTAAGTAATCTAAATATAACATGTGAAAAAGCAAACGGTAATCACAGTAGCAAAAATACCGATAGCTGTAGTCTATCGCATTGTACGAAAACCCATTGTAAATAATACAATTTGACCATTTGATGAATCTGCCTTCGTAAATAAACTGGTTAGACTATTTCGTCAACATCAGAGGACAACCAATGCAATCAGCCTGCAGCTTGTTGGTTTTAAAAGTCAATAGTTATATGTCAAATGACCAAAACAACACAGTTACGACTAAAACTGTAACTGCTTCATATTTAAAATCACAGCCATCTTGTCAACGAAAAAACCTGATTGGCTACCAAACAAACTTCAAATAACACAATCAACGCTGAAGCCGCACTTCGGATAAAAACTTTTTTAGGCTGGCAGAGGCGCAAAAATCAATAATTTGTCTGTCAAGATCGATTGCATTCAAGCTATTTCTAAACCTGCCAAACAACGTCCAATTAATCGCTATTTACTTAAAATTAGAAATTCGCATCACGCCATGCATAAAATATGTGAACTAGGACCATCTGTGCTGCAATTTGATGCTCTCGTGGAACTCATGCACATTTTAGTGTCATGTAAAATGCAAAAATATGCCATACGCAAACTAAAAACCTGATCCATCAAAAACTGTCTTCTTGCAAACAAGGTTTTCAATAACTGATCAAAGTATAATCAAGTAACCGCTCGACACTTGAACCAAAATTTGGCATGGTGACATTGTTACATCTCTCTGAGTGGCAAGGATGACACGCGTTCCCGAAGCATAACTGCTGGAAAAATCCAGCTTAAAGAAAAAAAAACTGAGTTTAATGATGGTTACAACGTCTAACGCCGGGGGCGGGGAGACTAGAGGAAAGTTTCAAAGAGGGCAGTTTCCAATACGGAATATCTTCACGAAGGAGCTGCTTTGTGACATAAAAAGCCTTCACTGATTGGATTCATTACGTTCGATTTATAAGATTAAAACCAAATTCAGGTTTATTTTAAAAGCACCTAAGATAGACTGAGCAATGTAAGTTTAACTCATCAAGCCCAACATGAACAAATACAAACGCAATATTATAAGTGTAGGAACTGCAATGTGCGCGCATTTTTGAGTCAGCAAACGCCGGCTTCGGTGTATTTTGTTAGAAGATCAGTCAAACCTGCAGTCGAAAAACTGCGGATAGAGCTAGCAGAGCGTTAAGCCTGATCCACACTGAAAGGCGGCTTCATTCTTTTAGCGCAGTTGCGAGCTGTGCCAAAATATAACAAAGAGCTAAGTCGAGCTTAATCTCATCGTAGACCAGGCTCTATATCGCATGTAGTATGGCCGAAAGTAACTGTTGTTTGCTTTCAAGTTCACGCTTCGGATTCACACTAAACCTTGCATTGACCGCTATGACGTTTATGGGTGACTGCTAACTCAAAACCGTTCCAGGTGATCTTGCAGTTTCTAGTTGAACAACTAATCGTTACTGTCTTTGAAGAAAGGTTTTAGGCCGGAGTCAAATTCTTGCTTCCGGGAAAGAAAAAAACCAATACTACGACGATCTTTAGGTGTTTAGTCCTAAGATAGCAAAAACAAGAAGGTAGATTAAGATTCAGAAAGGCCGCAAATATTAGTGGGAAACCAAAACTTCTGAGGTGAACCATCACGCCAGACTCGCTTGAGAAAAATAATAATGTATGCTTCGCATTTTTTTATCATTGCCTTCTGGCTCGCTTGCTACTGCAGCTGCTGGGACTCCTTGAGCAACTATGCATGCTTTTAATTGCCACTGCACCTTTAATGGATTTCGTCGTGATCAGCAATTGTTCGTGTCTGGACCATAAATTTACTTTTCTATCCAACTACTGAGGTCTCTTTTAACTAGTGTGCTCATTTGCCACGCTGCTCGCATTTCAAGGAGTAATTAGTTCATAAGCTTAAGATTGGAAAGATTAATGACTATCATTAGGATTTACATGCAAAACAACTTTCCTACAGTAGCATGATGCACGATAAGGTGTTGTACAGTAAGTGCCTTTAGCTGAACATATCGCAATCTGACGCCAAATTTTCGTATTGAAACCAGCAATGAACAAGATCACATCCGTTCCCAAGCATGTTCAAGAAATATAAGCGAAAGTCTGACGAAAAGCAATTGAAAAAAGCAACAGCTATTTTAGGTCGATGGCACTTTCTCGCAAGTCTTTACCAAATATTCCGCTCGGAAAAGTTTCAAACTGAGGGCAACAATATCCATGTAAGGGCAAAATGATATTTATTTCACGAAAAAAGATGCCAATCTAGCAATAACGACGGGCGTTTGAAGGTGAAGCTGCTAGTTCATTAACTGAACTTTTGGCAATGAACCACGGTTGAAAATTCCAGATAAAATTGGCATTCGCATTTAAACCCAACTTCAAAGAGATAATACGTCATACGTCTATGGCAGACAGATTTTTTTGCTGGATCCGTAAAACGCGAATGTAAAATGCAAAAAAAAAGTACAAAACGACAGATTCAAAAGATATCGACCAGCAAGTAGCAAAAAACCACATGAATGGTTTTTTAGTCGAACTGCTTTCTGAACCCAGCTGAATGCAGAAATGACGCAAAAAAGATAGCCTACATAGCAAACTTTGACCACATGGCTGGGATGAAACACCACGTGATGAAAAAATATAATAAAGCGTCGCATTTAATATAAATTACCCGGATACCACAATACAGTTGTGTAAAAGGCTCTTACTCACAAGCAAGTGCGCAGCTACAGGTGAAAACATAGAGGAACGAGTTTTGATGTTTTGTTTGTCGTGATGACATTATCATCAATATTTAGTAGGAACAAAAGTTCAAAATTGAAGGAAAAGGTTCAATGCGCCACTGTTTACAAATTACTTTTTCTTTTATTTTTATTCTTTTGAACTAATCGAAAAAGCCTGTCTTGTACTAAGTCTACTTTCACAGTTTGTTTTCACTCTAGACTCTAGAGCGACTAAAGAACTATCCTGACATTACCAATTGCTTATACCGCACAAGAATGCAACACGTCTCAATCAGAATCTCGGAGCACGCCACGCGTTCCACGTGGCATGCAATGTAACATGAGAGTAGCGTGTAAGATTACAGGCGAAGTCAAGAGGATACACTTACGTCACAAGCATCCGGTTGTTGAATGGCTGAACGTTTGATCAATAATGATTGGCTACAAATAAGGTGCCATGAGTCCCGTAACAAACCAGTGTAGGCCCATCTACGAGTTGATAAACTAAGAAGCATTGACGATCAAATAGTCCGTTCAACCGCCACCTCGTAAATTGAGTGCATTACACATTTTTAACCTTCGGTCATGAGAAACCCTTTGTCGGTTGCACATGAAAATCGTTGTCTTCAGACAGGTTTCGGAGTTACCGATGCTTCTGGCGCAGCGCATTTCTACCACAAGCGCAGGAAACTGCCGCGTAGCGCTTTTATCACAACAACGCAGCCATCGTAAACATGCCTCCGACCGACTCCATCGCGTTGCCGACCAAGTCATTTGTTCTGCTACATGAACGCATCTATCTGCCCATCAACACGACTAGATGCGAACGAATACCTCAATCATTATTGTGATTGTTGACGAAATTTAAGCCCACCTTTGACAAATCTCAGATTTCAATAATGTTGTGTTCTTGCAAAATGTGTATTTTTGGAAATTTTTTCGGCTTGGTTTAAAGTGTTTGTACGGTTTAAGCACTGTGCCGGCAGTACTGGTAACTGGTAAGCTGGTTTGAACCAAAGTATTCCGGGTAGACTAGAGTCGAAGAGGTCGTTTCCTGACCAAACTGAAGGATCCAAATGCCCGCATGTGACTCAACTACCAAAAACTTATTTTATCCAGTATGAATGGGGACAGAATCAAAACGTGAGCCTCTTGCCCGGTAGATGACTGGAGACCCTACTACTAAAACGCAATTTAAAGAGGCTACGAGACATATTTGTTGGTTGTTGTTGTTGCCATGAATGCAGGGTCTCTAAAATTTGGAAGCCCGTGGATTGGAGGTATTTCAAGTCGTTTAGGAGAATAAATGCTGCTCGGGGACACAGCTTGAAGTTTGTTGGGAGCACTGAACCAAGGTTGAAAATAATGAAAGTCATCAAACATCATTTGCTTACACGTAAAACAAAGTTGAAAGTTGCATAACGCAGGGTGTGGGCGAGTGGCCAAAAACAGGAGGGATGGAGAGGTAAGATTTGATTTATTTTGCCCACAATAGCATCATCAGCATCCAGTGTTGGCGCAAAATTGATGAGCGGGGTAAATTCCAGATACTCTACTTTTAACAAAACTATCGAGGTGTTATTGCTCTTGCAATGATCACGCAATTATCTAGTGATAAATATGACCAATCAATCTTTGAAACATTAATTGAGCTATTTTTGTTTTTGCTTTAACTCCAGCTATTTTTGCTTGAATAAATGTGACACATATGTCGCACTATTGTTAATTGTTTTGTCATTATTAGGTTATAACGACTTCTCCAAAATTCATTGAATTCTCGTTGTTAGCAAACAATTACGGAATTGCTTCAAACCTATGAATTAGAATCTCATGATCCTTGGTGGGTTAATAGGTCTATGTCAAAAGTAATTATTGCCCTTACCAAATAAAGCCCGATCAATGTACCTTAACAATGCTTGACGCTTTCAATTATAATATTTGATATTGTGCACTTTTTAGTAGTCTTTTTTACCAACTTTGGCAAAAATAAGTAAGCGCCCGTAGGTTGAAAATCGACGCCTGATTAAATACTCTACTCAGTAATTGCAAAGTCATGTTTCTTAAAACGTAAACTCACAACTGAAAATTAAATGTGGCTCATCAAAAGACAGTATTATTAATAAACTTTAATTTACGCTTCAAAGAAGTATACGTCTAGACTTTTGGACTACCTATTCAAATAATTTGTTAGTGGTACCGAAAATCAATATACATTAGCTTTTATCAAAGTTGCCTATTCGAAAGCACCTCGAAGATGGTGAGATTTTATTGTTCCCAACACATTTCTCGCAGCTTTAGTGCTATGCCACAGCTTGGAAAGTACCCGCGCACGCAACCAGAAATTTTGTGAGGGGAAGGGGACACAGCGAAATCATAATACTCTTTCTTGTGCTGAGTTGTTGAGTGTCAACTGAAAAAACTAACAAGCACGACAGACAAAGCAAATGTATTCATCATCTTTTTTGAGGAAAAATTGCATGACTATGGGAGGAGGCTTGACCCCGTTTGCCCCCGCTGGTTGCGCCCCTGAAAGTACACTCAAAGCCAGGCTATCACTTTGCACTCTCTGCAAGGATGCGGTGCCATAAATGCAACTTTTTTTGGCCAAAAAGTGCCAGTTGCTTTGAGATTGTTTTCGTCTTAATAAAACAAACAAGAAAAGTTTCGACGTATGCTTGGAGAATAAGCCTACGAAAGAGCGATCCAAAAATGACATCATGTTGCGGAAGCAAAACAATCCCAAATCGATAAAGACTTGATTATAGTGCGTGACTGCACGTGTATTTAGATGCTGTCTAATTTTCCATTACTTGAATAGAAAAATACAAACGTCTTGGTTTGCAACGTGATGAGTGCACAGTTTACAAAGTAATTTACTCGATAAAATCTTCACGAAAATTTCCAGAAAAGCGTCGTGACAAGTTAAGACATGCAAAAAACCAATAACGCCTTCGAAGAAAGCAAAAGCAGCCGCCACAAACACAACGTGATTGGTACTAATCCAAGCTAATTAAATCCACCTGTGTACCACAAATGTACGCTATATGGAAAAGCTAAGCATAATTCAAACCCTTATAGGCTATGTGTAAGTGGTTGTCACGAAGAATTGATGTCAGTAAATATTTCGTTAACTAGAGCAAGCATTTTAAAAAATAAAACCAACAAAAAAGCAATTGGGCTAATTTACATATAATTATTATTTGTATCGTGTAAGTGCTCATCACCCTAAATTCTTCAAAATTTTACAAGCAAAATTAGCCTACATGCATTCTTTTGATATTTTGAACATAAAAAAAAATGACTTCAGGAATATTTCGGGTAAATTTACTTTTTCTTGCAGACTAATTTATTGCCACCCACTAACACAATTCGAAATACTCCACTGCATAAATATACCTCGCATCACCGTCTTGGAGGGGCATTGGGACCTTCCTGCTGGCACCTGATGACGTTTTTACTCGCCAAATTTTCTCCTCTGTTGTTTTGAGCCTTTTTACGGGAGCCAAAATCTCCTTGCATGCTTAATATTAGTTTCAATAAATTTGCAGTCTCAGGATTCGCTAGACAAAAGAAATTATCGCAAAGTGCCTTTTCCAAAAGGCACAGTTACCGTGAGGATTGAACGCATGACCATTCGATTAATTATTGCTGCTATGAAATGACGTTTTAATCCCTTGGAAGATACACATTACACGCGTCTAACACACATACGCATTTTGCGCAATAGGTTACATGATGGGTTCAAAGCTCATTTTTTATTGACCTGACATGGCGCATAACACTTTGAAATTGCTGTCCAAAGCAGATTCTACAAAGCGCGATTCGGCCTGTGTGTGTGTGTGTGTGTGTGTGTGTGTGTGTGTGTGTGGTATGTGTGTGTGTGTGTGTGTGTTTTCATTCCTTCCAAACTACTGGACGTATAAGCATGAAACTCAGCACGATTAATCGCCACCTGAGAGAGAGTATAATAAGGGGGACGGTGACGTCGCGATAACGTCATAATCAGAAGTGATTTTTTTTTAATTGCATTTTTTGACGGAGAAACGCGGTTTTCCGCCTAAACGAAAGCCAGTACCCGACTTTCCAACTTCAACAAATTTCACTTTTTTAGCATCCCACATCACGTCATAATTAACGATTAATTGTATGATTTGTTTTTATTTTCTCAAAAAATATTGATGGTAAAAACGCGATTAAAAGCTTTTTTGGGAGATATCAACAAGATGCTTTCGACAAAAAAAACTCTATAACAATCAAAGCTCAATTGACAATGCAACAACAGTTTTTTATTTAAGCATTTTAAGCTTTTTAAGCCTTCTGCACACTTCAACCCGCTCGATGATGTCATAATAATGCTTCCTAGTACCATCTACACTGTCTTTTGCTACCATAAATTATCACATGATTTTTTTAAAAACTTTTTCCGAAATAAGTTTATTTGAAAACTACATTCTGACCTCATTTCTAAACCACATTTTAAACTTTTTTTAACGAATTACAGGGTATTTCAAGCCAATTCCGATAATATATGACATGTGCCTTTGCTATTTGTTTTTATATTACAAAAATTGAATTTTTACACCAGTACTCCAGCTTTTTACAAACCCCAAAAAAGTGGTAAGCTGAGTAAAAACAGGTAAGTTTTAAGATAAAACGATTGAGGCAATAACAATTAGTGTCGTTTGAAAGCTTAGGAAATTTGCTTTCCAGCGATATGTTACCTCTACTAGGGCTGAAAATTATTTAACTGTAAGTGGTTCATTTCGAGTTAGTTTGTTCTTTGAATGGCAGCGCATATGCCAGGATTAAGCAACATGCGCGCAGCCTTTAGGTCGTACAAACAGGCATAGGCCTACAATTACGAAAAAGTTGTCATTAGAGGTCCAACAAAGTTGTCATTAGAGGTCCAATTGGCCTAATAAGTTATGCCTTGAAATACATCTCAATCACTTTGCCCCCCCCCCCCCACACGTTACAACTTTGAAATTATGCTTCCATGCGCTTCATGAAATGAAAAAATAAAACGTTTCGAAATCGTTGGCTGTTTCGGTTGTGAGCAAGTCCACTTCCTAAGCACCAAACAAAGCAAGAAATGTGGCGGCTTCGCACAACCAGCTATATTATTTTTTCGGCTTAATCGATTACCTTTGAAAAAACAGCACCGTTAATGTTGGAACTACAATTCGCAATGTCAACAGCACACTACCTTTTTTTATCAGGCCAACTGTTTGTACAAAGTATAAATAGGGTGAAGTCGGGAAGTCGGCTGAAGTGATATTCTTAACCTCGACATTACTAATGCAGCACCCTGCTATAGTGATCACTTAATTGCGAGTGCTTCATTTCGAGTAGTTTGCTCTTTGACTGGTTGCGTTTATACTAGGACCAAATAGCACGAGCGCAGCCAGAGGCGTCAGCTCATACAAATTCGCATACAGTTACGATAATAGCTTAATCCGGAAAAACATCTCTATCACCTTGGCACTCTTCCACAACTTTGACATTCTTTGAAGCACTTGCTGAATTTAACGGATAAAAGTTTGTTAAGTTTAAGGACGCCTATGGTAAAAAGAGAGACATGTAATGGCCATGTGCAACCCCCGTAATGTCTTATTTATTCGACTGCGTATCAAAAAACAAGTATTTTGTTTCGGAACGAGATTCGGCTGTGTGAAAAAACATTGACTTTTATTACTGTCTTCACAATTATCCATTGGGTGAAGCAGGCGCGGCAAGCTGAACCGATATTGTTAACCTCGGCATTACTGATCGGGGCCGTGCAGGCGACCACAGCTAGTTACCTTCATAAATATCTCAGCATTCATCTCTACCACGTGAGCTACGCTCTTTTTATATTCATTTCAGCGAGAATACAATTGAGAGCTTTGCAGCGGGAGAGGCCAAATAAAAAATATAATCGTCGTATGTGAGATAAAATGGTCTTTCCTCTTTTTAAAGTGGTACGGTCACGTTTAAGTTCCCTCATCCTCCCCTCCACTTGCGTTTCTGCATCGTACTATTCTTTTCAACTTAACAGTAACTTAAACTCTGATCTTGCTCGATGTACGTGCGCAAAACTGTACTTTAAAAGAACATCCATCATTACCGTCAATTGCCTTTTACATGCAGAATTTGAATTCAGAATAACGCCTTAAAAATTTTTTATTGAAAGGCAATTTAACAGTGAAAAAATTTACAAGTACTTTATCGTGACCAAAATAATTAGATAAAATTTGTAAGAAAAAATTTCTTCAAAAATAATAGGTTATTTTTGCATCAAAGCTCCACGTACTGCCGCACGGTTATTATATTTTCCGGTTAAAGCTGTCTGCGTTTTATGACAAAAAAATGTTTACTTGGTTTGTAAACAAGTTGACTACGATCAAGCGAAGTGAAACGAGTCTGAAACCATCCAACTGCAAGCGTTTAGCCTCTTTTGCCCTAGGTGTCGAGTCCTTGGCAATAAAAATATCACCATTCCCAAGCAAGTGTGACGTAACAACATGTAACAGCCATATTTCGCGAGCCAAAAATTAAAAATAATGCGTAATTAAACCACCAAGTTACGTTACCTTGCCTTACATGGATAAAATACGAACCACTAGCCGAATGCACCTGCTTTAAAACGAAATTGAAAGTGTAATGCATTCCAAGATCTCTTTTGATTTCAGAGGTAGGTAGACTGCTCATAAAATAAATATATTTCAATGATGAAAAGATTCTCTGTAAAATAGTTCACCCATAATTCAATGAAATAGACGTGTTCTTCCCTTTAAATGCGACCTCAAAAAGGTAGCATTAAACTACAATTGCGCAATGCATACGTTGTGGAACATCTCTGTTCGTTTGAAACGGAAAACCAACAAGGTTACGTGGTAGAATTTAAACATTTCAAAAAAGTTTAATTTGTGACACAAATATCAAATCGCAACAGAAAAAGTGCAATACCACTCAAAGCACTGCTGACTACTCCTAACAGAACCTTCTGTGAGCGTAAAAGGTTCAACGTGTTGTAAAGGTTTTTCACAGCCAGAAAAAAAAACAAATAGTAACAGCATAAATATTCGAAACTCAGGCAGCACTAGAAATTGCTTCTGACTATTGCTCCAAATCAAAATGTACTGTACTGTTTCATTGTAGTTCAAACATTTAATGAACTATAGCTGACTACCAGCTTGGGTTTTAGTGTGGAACATATCGGCAAAATTATATAACTAACTTTTGATGGCTTAGGTTTTGGTAGAGACTGCAAAAATTGGTTGGACGACCTACAGACCTCAAAATTTTATAAACAGTATAAAATAATGAGACAACCTAAGTTGGAGAGCAGTCGATTCTGTCTGTAAAATCTTCATCTTCTATTCAAGAAACGAATTTGTATTCTCTCTATTTTTTCAGAGCAACTACGGCACTCACAAAAAAATTGCCGCTAAAGTTATACCTGCGGTTTGTAAAATATGCTGCGTACTTGGAATCTTTAACTGAAGCACTCGAACGTTTCCAAATTGGACTCAAAAGCTAAATTATTCAGAAAATAATGAACATTGCTCATTAAGTAACTCACGAATTTCCTTTTTAGTTTTAAAATCTATTACACGCTTCTTCATTTCCGAACGATGACGTCACGTGACGTCACAAACACAATTTTTTTTGCTTAACTATGCTCCCAAAAATAAAAACTTTAATCGTAAAAACGTCACAATACACATTTCCTTCTGCATTAAGTTCAAATTTATAAATAAAGTGACATTTGAAACCTATTCTGACTGATCATTTTGATTTCAGTTGAAAGTAATTAACACAACAATCAGTGACCGAAAAAAATCTTTTTTTCGTAATGCCAGAGATGTTTCAACTATATTTATCTAATTTTGGGGCGCTGACTTCAAAATGCAGTCAGTTTTCCCCATCAGATCTGGTTTTCCTGCAATAATGTATCCACCACGGTGACAAAATGAGCTTAGTCGGTGTTTACTAGAAAAACGGTGAAATGGCATTGCATGAACACATGAACGCAATCGCATATTTATTTTTTGGATCAATCAATAACAAGCCTAACCAGCGAGTTCAAGCAAGCATACTGACAATGGAATGCTATAAAATGGTCAAATATCAGCCATAAATTTGCGTTCTAATGATCTCCGTGAATGAGGGGCAAAAGCATTGTCACGTTTAAATGACCAACAGCGGTCAGCTAGCATGGTAACACCCCACCTCCCTTGATACCTTACCTCCACTTCACTAATATCCTGACGAAACTGCTCCCTCTGCTTGTCACTCAGATCACCAAGATTTACGGAGAAGTGGTCAAGATGACTGCGTGAGATAAGAAGTTTGATGCTCGTGTTATCGCCCATATCTTGGAAAATGCTCGAAACTAGTCAGAAGCTTCTCTATTTTCCAAAAGATTCTTGACTGCTTTCACAGAAGCACTCCAAGCGCAGGATTCTTTTTCATAGATGAAATTTGAAAAGTCACGATCGTCTATCAGGTTTTTTTACCTGAGGGCCATCAAAAATACCAGCTTTTGATTTTTCTACTGTTGATCCCGGAAATTAGTTGGAAATTGATGGATAATACTACTGCATGAGCATGAATTGATAGATAAATAAAATTTAGCGCATAAATCAGTTACCTGCATAAACAACCAATAGATAATTAAGACATGAAACAGATAGCGCTTAAATTGAAATTTGTGATGCCATAGGAAACTGAAAGAGTGGAGTTAAGTCATTCTTTAACGCGATCACAAAAATCAAAATTTTTAGATAACTTAAAAAGTTGACCAGATTGAAAAAAACGGACTACATTTTTGAAATCAACGACCAAAATTTGGTCAAAATCACCTTTAAAACCTTGAGCACCAAAAATTATGTTGACCAGTGTTATCAATTAGTAACTAATCAACTAATCGACTTGACTAGCATTGGTTATGCTCCTAGCCGCTGAATAGTTATGCTGAGCTAGACAACAGTAATCAGGATTCTTGGAAAAAGGCCAATTATTGGTCAGTTTATAGTCTGTGTTAACAATTCTCTCTGGATACGAAGCCAATAACCTAAAACTTTATGCTATCATCAAAACTTTAGTTAGTTAATAGTTCATCCGAGAAACAAATAGGCAGCGAAAACCTGGACTTTCAGCAGGGTGATTTCACTGGCTTGGTGCATCCGCAACAGTTCTGCAGCAACGGAAAACTACGGCTTGAAGGCGTCGAGCCCTCTCCCATAAGGTTGAATGACTGCTCTCGCGCATGGAAACACACCACTACGCACGATTGTTTTGTTCAAAGAACGACTGAAAGTTGTAGAGGACCCTGATGGAAAGTTTTTATCATGTTCAGTTATTTGCGTGTAGCGATTTCTTTTGTCAACGAAATATAGGGTTGCCAAGTTTGACAAATTTCAATAAAGGACACTGTGACTAGAGCTGCCAACCGTCCTGTATTGTAAAGACCAATCCTTAATTGGAGACCCTCTGTTCTTGTCCGGGTGGGTAATCAGGTGTTGACCTTTTTTTTTTTTTTGGAGGCCAAAATGTAAAGATACTGCTCGCGGACATGGTGGCCTCCGAAAAAACAAAAGGTCAACACCCGGTTTTCCATGGATTGTGCTACACAACCGCGATTGGACTGTACTTTTGCAAATTTTTTCCGCTCTTGCAGTAAATTTTTTTCAGCTCTAGAAATAAAGGGCAATTCTAAGTTTAATAAAGGACAAGGACGGGGGGTTCAAATAAAGGACGGTTGGCAACCCTAACGAAATATGCAGTCAGTGCCTTACCAAGTACAAAAAACTATTCAGTAAATATTGTAGCCGGTGTTTCAAGAAAATACTTTTTGACGCGACCCCAAAAAACAGTCCTAATGTCTCGCGACCAAAACAATGCGGAGCAGAGTTTTTCGAAAAATGTTTTAATGAAATTTCAGCGTTAAGGCTACTAGTACTGAGTGTAGCAATTTTTTGAAATGAAATTGCAAGGAACTTGGTAGATAAGCAGGAAATCAACAAGTCTAAAATTGATTGTGTAATGAGAATTATGGGCTCTGTGTTTAAATCACAGAAAGTCAAGTCGTGGTATGCTTTTGGAGACAGTGTAATTTTGAAGAAAGCTCCCCTTTTATTGAAAATATGTCCTGCTTGCTGCAAACGCGACACAATATTCTGCTAACTGCTAACCATAAAGTATAATTGTGACGTCAGAAATGGACATTACGGAAAATACTGTGGGACTACAAAACAACGTCATACTGGTACAAGCGATGCTACACTACATAAAGAAACTGCTTAAAATTAAGTACTTACGCGCACCAACAAACATGATAAAAATGTCCAGTTATATAAAACAGTTGCGGTAGTTCAAATTTTTTTTGATCCATTGCGCAAGGTCCCGCGACCCATTAAATGCGGACCCCTGGACTGAAGTATTAAAGCGTCATGTTTTATATGCTATGATTTGCAGCTTACAAAACTAAATGGAAGGAAATCAAGAAATCACTGCCGGTGCTGCCTTCAGAAACAAAAGTTAAGCGATTTTTTTGTGGTCCAGTCGCCGCAAATCTGTTGTTGATTATATTAGTAGCCTACATCTCATGCTGAGAACCGTTTCGTAGATACAAATGCTGTTGGCACAGTGCATTTTTGCCGTAAGCAGTGCAACCAAGCGGAAAAAATTGCCATGAAGAGTCTTTCTCAAGGAAACTGCAATGCAGTCATTCTGAAGTTTGAATACACAATCACTGTAGGCTGTAGCCATAAATAGCGTTCCAACACTCCCGACCACGTATCTAACACCTACTGCAGTAGACAGCTCCAGCACGCTGCCTAGCGGACACAAAAATTTGTAAAATGTCACTCAAACAAAAAACGCAGCTATCTCTAGGGGCGAGTGTTTTAGCCAGTCACAATCAGCTGTCTTTTTGTTTCTTAACAACTGCCGACTGGATTCCCTAGATGAAATAGGATGAGCGCATTAACAAATCAAAGAACATTTAATAAAAAGTTGCCTAATACAGGACTAAAACATGTAAAATCAAACACTGACCAACACAGTCTTTTTCGAAAACCCAGACTTTTCTACCGCGGCCTCTAACAGACTAAGTCGAATAGTTTGAATTTTAAGAAATTTCTTGCAGCCCCCTTGTCGCTTTTGTGACGTCAATAGGAGAAGTGCGGCCTATCTCGGATGGCACGTTAGCGCACTCGTTTCTACAAAAGGTTATTTCTGAATTGAGGTGGATTAAATCTTTTAAAATCGTTTTTCATGTCGGCCTAGGGTGCCACAGACTCAAGTCACGTCACTGTGTCTTTCACAATGATCATTGTCTTAACAACCGAATCACAGCCTGTAAATTCATACCGATAGCAAAAGCTCGACCTTGAATTGACTGGCAATGCTATGATGTCAAAATCCGATAATCTATAGTTTATGCAGTAGCGCACGCTTCAGCCATACAAACCGGTCCGAGACGTTAGCTTCTAAATACAGGCCGGTCCACAAACGGAAGGGCTCTTGTCCCTCCTAAAAGCACTAAGCGTCCCACACCTAGTCGACCACTGGGATAGACAATCAGTGGCGTACGGAAAGGGTTCTTTGAGCGCGCCCCCCTACAGGTCCTTGTCAGAAAAACGTGAAAAGTCATTTTCAGCCATAATGCTGGTAACGGTAAGAAATAAGTACAGAAAAAAGAAAAAGAGGTTTTTACTCTTGACTGAAGCTCGCAAGAAGGCATCTTCGCTCCCCCCCTCAACAAATTTCGGCGTACGCCCCTGTGCAGCGTACAGTAGTTTTGTCTCTCACAAAACGTTCACAATTAACCGGCAGTTTTATCTTTATTTTGTCATGGTTTAATCTAAATAAATTGACTTTCCATACAAAACCTCCATGGGATAAACTTACACTCATTAGTTACACTTATTGGTCGTTTTCTATAAAATGTACGAAATTGAAACCTCCGCCCGAAATATGAACTTGCATTCAATGTAAAGTTAAAAATTTCAGAAAGAAGAGAATGTTTCTTCCTCTTTTTGACTACTAAGAAGTATGTACTTTGAGGATATGCACAGCAAATTGCAACGTTGTTTTGCGAAATGCAAGCATGGTCTCTTGTTATTAAAATCGAGGAAAACCGATTCCAGCACAGTCCAAATCGTATCACCAACTCGCTCGTTACTACTTTAACTACAAGCGTGGTTACCGGTAATTCGTGTAAAGTTAGTTCACTTTTTTCGTGCATCATGGCATCACAACAAATGGCAGTGGCGTCACTAAAGAGGATGGTTTGCCCCGGGTGATGCTACTTTAGGGAGGGCATTCTAATAGCCTAGCCTCTAAGCGATAAATATCTTTCCTCACCTTCCACAAAAAAAATTATTTAGGTAAAGCTTTCCTTCCAAAAAAGAATCAAAAAGTGACAAAGAACAAAACAGTATCAATCGTAGGCCTATTCAACTAAATCACAACGCCCTAGCTTCTTGCCCACTCTCGGGGACTACATTAAGGAAAATTTTCTTAAATTCACACTAACAGAAGTCACACAGGTTATTTCTTATCAGAGGTGAAAAAACTATCATTTCTAAAGCTTCGGACTCTAGTAAGAAGAGACCGCAGTCGATTGGCTTTATCTATGGTACCTAATTCTGCAGCAATTAACTGCAACCCTCTATCTCAGTGCTTCTTAACCTTTTTCAAATTTGTTCACCCCTACCACAGATCGCTGCATTCCATTCACTGAAATGCAATGCCCAAGCGACGATAATATCCCAACTTTATACATGGTTGCTACTGCATAGAATTTTTGTGGAAGATCTACACAATGTACTCTTCAGCGTGCTTTTCACCGTGTAGTAAATTGGCTACAATCTCCCGACATGTTTACATTACTAATTTAGCTTTGCTGTATGGCATTTCTTGTATCATTAACACGTGCGCTATTTAAAAAAGATGACAAGAGGTGAGGCTATTTACTAGCAGGGCCATTTATAACCAGTGATTGGAAGGAATTTGTTGCTTTCAAAAACATTTGTTCCGTTTCTAGGAAAAATGTCAAGACTTATTCAAATGAATGCAGGGTTTGTTTCGAAGGTGCCAAAAAATGGTTGCTACATTTAAACATTGCAAATCATGCATTGAGCAAACGGCTCTGGGCTCGTTTCTCCATTTTTGGGGAGAAAAAATCCGTACTTATTGCTATCGTCATCCCATATCCTCCTTTCATAGAGAGCTTACTCTCAAATCTTCCTTTTTGAATTAAGTTCTCGTAAGCTGATTTAGCTGGCGTTTCCTGATCAAATGTCGTAGTTTTACCATCATTTTCATCAAAACAAAGCGTTTCTTGGAAATATTTCTCAAACATTCATCGCAGGCAAAGTAAAAATAGGTCGGAAGTTAGAATCTTGGAATCAATACAAAAACAATAATAAATAGACACGACAAAGGCAAGGGCAAACCTTATGACGCTTACATTACGACACTGGGCATTTTTAGCCAATTGTTACATCGTTACATTGGGCATTCAGTGCTGATATTGCTTCACAAAAAATGAAATTGCTGTAGAAGGCCGGGGCTGGTAAGCACGGTTCTAGAATTTTGCTGCAGTGAGCTTCCAGATTCTAGAAGCTAGTTCTAGCTGCAATTAGCAGCTCGACGCAGCTTCTTTGTTTGAAAGGGATAGTGTCGAGAAAAGAGAAAAGTCGAGAAAAGAAAAGCGAAAAGTTCGCTTGTTGTGCTCTTGGGAAAAGGCACTTAACCCCAACCCCCTATCTTTATGTTTATCTATCTATCTATCTTTATGTGGCAGACAGGGGGTTGGGCCGAGTGATGGCCCAGTTTGACTAGAGCAGTGGTTTTCAACTGGCGTTCCGCGGAACCCTAGGGTTCCACCAGTACAGTCCAGTGGTTCCGCTAGAAGTTACAAAAATCTTATTTTATTAATTAAAACAAATGTTGTTTTTTGCACAAAACAAACGAATTATTGCACAGGGGTTTCTCGAGCCACTGGAATGTTTTCTTGGGGTTCCGTTCCAGCAAAAAGGTTGAAAACCGCTGGACTAGAGACATGCAAACAGAGCATGAGCTTATACGCAGAAATAAGGAAAACTTTCAAATCGACGACAATTTATATTATATCTAACTAGTACGAAATAATCCTGATCTTTAGAACGTAACTGCACGCAATGGGAAACGTCACCACTGAGTTGTGACTGCAATATAGTTCTAGACCACTGGTTCTCAACCGGTGGGCCACAGCACGTAAGTCGGGTGGGCCACAGACGTTTCGTACTTTAATAATAGGTTTGCAAGTCGAATGAGACTGAGAAATACTGGTGAATATGAACAGCCATGCGGACCAGCACCGATGAATTGGAGGTGCACTGACCTTATTTTCCTTTGTAAATCAACTCCGATTTCGCCCGCGAACTGGCCATCTTCGGCACCGGGGAGGCGATGACTTTTTTTTATTTGAAGGTCCCCTCCGCTGCCATGAGTCCTGACGCTAATCCCAGCAACTTTGTCGTCATCACATCACAGACGTAATCAAAGTGGGCCTCGGCACACGGAAAAAGTTGGCCACGGCAAGAAACTGGGCCACAAAGATTTGTGGCTCCTCGAAATGGGTCACGGCACGAAAAAAGTTGAGAACCACTGGTCTTGACAGTTTGCCAGATATGGAGTACCTGCGACATACGCCACCCATTCACGAGAGATTTGGCTTCGTTAGGGTTACAATTATTTATAGAAGTAAAATCCCTGAAACATTTATGGCGGTCACGTTCACTTTGTAAAGCAATGGGGGATAATTTGTCATTTGTCCATTTTGGTGTCGAAACAAAAATGAAAACCTCTTTTTTTTGAAAATCAACTTCTCAAAACAACTTGAAAACGCTGTTTTTTGTTTTTGGAGATCCCCCTCACTTTGGGGAACTAATTTCTGACTGTTGGTTAGTACAGTGGTTCTCGACCGTTTTCTATTCACGGTCCTTTTTGCAAATTTAAAAAATGTCTGCGGACCTTTTCATTACTCCTCTTAGCTCAATATAATTCGCTACGGTCACGTTTCTGTTTTTATAAGAAAGCACATTAGATGTTGAGCAAGTTCGTTTTCAAAAAATAAGCTCGTTTTAGTTCGTTTTCCAAGAACATAACTCAAAGTGTTGCCTAATCACGAAAATCACAGGAAAACAGGCCCATTGAGAGAACAGTCTGGGCCCGGTATCAACAATAATTCCGGGCCCCCTTTAACAAGAATTTAGTAAACTGGAGTTGCCGGGTTTTATCCAATTACAAATGGATTAGTGTTTGGCATAATTATAATTGTCCAGAAATTGCTTTTCTTTTTTGTGCTTTTTTTCTTTTTTTAGCTCCACTCTGATACGAACAGGACATTGCTGTCTGGCTACTTTACTATTCAAATAATCAAATTTCTATATGTGGGATAACAAATTAACCACAGTTATAATACTATGTCTATGGAATAATACAAGGCTAAAAGAAGTCAAAAAACAAAATGTGGATAACATGCAATGCATCATTATTAGTCACCAGTAATCGGTAAGTAAAATGCAATCTTCCTGTATGATAGAGATAACAAAACATAACAGGATTGATGTGAAATGATTTTGTAAAATCTGACAACAAGCAAATTGATTGATCCATATCGGATATCTCGGTTTAAGATTTAGGGGTTTGGGGATTAAAATTATGTTATGTGTACAAAGTTATGTACTCTAAAAGTTACAGGAACCAGATTTAATGTTTCTGTCCACGGGGACAGGAAGCATTCTAGAGGGGTGCAAATTTCTTAGAAAAGAAGTATTTAGGCAAAATTTTGTGACCAAAATTAAGAAAACATTACTCATCATGTCACAAAAATTATTATACATAGGTTATGCAATTGTTTACAGAAAAAATAGAAAGCTTAGGCCTAATTTATTGTTAACATTGTGAACGACGTTTTCAAAAATCCGGGCCCCCTAAAAACATACGGGCCCGATACCAAAGGTACCCCATGGACCCTCTTGTCAAAGCTCCAGCTGGAAAATGTGGCACTATCAAAAAATACAATACACATTTAGTCACAACTTAGCAACGAAATCTAGTGGCTATCCTGAGTTAGCAATTTTTGTGCAAGTTGTTTTATATTCGGTATGATATCAGTGGCAGCAAGTCTGAGGTCATCATTCACGATTAACCTGTTTCTGTTCTTAGTTTAAATTGGAACAAGAGCACTAAACGTTGCCTCTATATCGTAGCTGGTTACAAACGGCAGAATAACTTTTTCCATTGCAATTATTAGACGTTGGTCTTGGCAAAATTCTTTCAGCGTTTCGTGGAACTGCAGCAGACCCTAAAGTTTTGAGAAATCCTAGAACTTCGTCTCGGACCCCAGGTTGAGAACCAATGAGTCAATCGATACTAAAATTGCGGACTTTGGAGCACGTTTTTAAATTATTCAAGGACACAAATTTTAGGCCAACTCCAAATTTACAGACATGTCCGGGAAGTTCTGACAACCCTAAGAACTACGTGGAGACTTGACAAAACTTCCACAGTCGTAGACTTAGTTTCGGTCACACAAGCGAAAAGTTCTAAGCTATGCTTTATTTTAAGCCTCAGGCCAGTTGTCGGTCACCAACTGCACTGATGAGACCTGATAGCTCTAAACAGTGTGGATTGTCTGCAGTTACTGTCTAACGTCAATCGCTGGCCTCTTATATTAAAAGGTCTATATCTTGATACAATGTGAAAAAAACTTCATGTTCACTGCTCAGTCGTGTGGCTAACGTGCTAATCAATCATTGCTGGACAATCTTTTTTAAAGATGTGGAGCGCAAGTCTAATGAATGACATTTGGACAACTAATGGACAACATCCAAATGACATTTGTGAAGTTTTTCTTTTATCAGGCTAACATTTCCCACTCCCTAAACAAATAACAAATACAGCCCAGGTGCCACTAATGCAAAGAATGGGATACTTTGACAAATCCCAAAGTGCAAATGCTTAACATAGATTTCTGTATTTTCATCTATGTACCTTAAAAATATAAAGTTCTGCGTAGTCATTAGGCAGAAACTACAATGTATAAAGATTAGGACTTTAATTTAATCCACCATGATTTGAGGGTTTTTAACCAGTCAAGAATGGATTAAAATCTAAGCCGAATGTCATTTCCGGCTTCTAAGATGCAAGAAATGAGCAATCTACTTAGCAGTAATGCATGAAGAGTCCGGCAATAGCTCTAGTTAAATCCAAATAGTAGGTCTACTAACAGACACTTACGTCTCACTGTTGTCTGATTTTGATCCATGTCTTGAACGTCTTCCCCAGGTCCAACATTCCGCTGCTGTAAAACTGTTTTTAATTTCGGCTGATGTTGCTGAAAGTCGCCTTTGCATACTTCTTGCGTGTTCGTGTAATGCCGACATAATCAAACATAATCCACAGTAAAATTCTGCTTGCAGCTAACTAGCTTAGATATGATTGTTTTTAACAGCTATGCAACAAACGTTATAAGGTTGTTCAAACCGCAGGGAATTTGCTAATGATAAGAGCCAAAGCCAGTTCAGATAAAAGAGCACAAGCCGCATTAAACAGACATTTACATTTACCACAAAAGGTCACGTTCTGGTCCTATTACCGGTACAACGTACAATTTAAAAGTGCGATAAACCATCTGAACCTGCATGACCAAAACAATTTAACTTTTTTTGAGGTAAATATCTCTCACAATCAAACTGTTTAGCTTCTAGCCGCTAAAAGCTAAGCCGGCGCTTATAGGCGTGGGATGCGCAGGCCGCTACATATCATATACCGCAATATGTTATAGTCAAACAAGTTCTGTACCGGCATGACTTAACAAGTTAAGGTAAGATTTCCGTAACGTAAAGCACAGGAAGCAGCAGGCATATTTCTTTTCACCATTACACTATTAATATTATTAACACTATACAAGATGTCAAACTGCTGTAATTGATTTAATTATGAGCAATGTGCTGGCCCACAGCCAGACCTCAACATTATGGAGGAAGAAATGCAAAACATTTTTGTTTTTTCAACCAAAGGGAAGGTGAAGATCATTTTTTGCTTTCATTCTTTTTGGAGAAAGACTTTTTCGAATTTAACATACCGAAACTGTATAAAGTATTTTTAAATTACGTTAAATGCGAATTCTTTTTGGATATCGACTTTTTCAAAGTCCATATTTTCGTATTTTTTCTTATTTGGAAATCACAGTCCAAAATAGTCAAAAAGCCTGGGGGGCCAAACAAATTTTAGAAGGGGCGAGGCCCCCTGGCTCCCGGTTGGCTACGGGCCTGGCAATAAGCATTACCGATAATTCTCACTTCATTTATATATTTTTTCATTACTAATTCTAATGAACATAGGCCAAGGGCGATTATTAGGCGCTGCGTATATTCAAAGAAGAAACTACCGACAAGTACTGCAGTCTATCAACCGGAGCCCTATCACGTTGTGTTTCACTAAGAAGAGCCCCAATCATATGCTTGTGAAACGAATCACGCCAAGTATTTTATTCTCTACATTACGCTTACAGGTATGGCTAAGCGTAAATTAAGAGACCTGTGATTGCTGTGAATATCATTTTTGAAAGACTTTGATAGGGATCCATAAAGAAATTGAATCCAGATCTACTAACCTCGCAAAAGACGGTCTAACCAGTAACCACATGAAATCTTTTAAAACCAATAGAAGTGGTTTAATTTGGACATGTTTATGTCCAACATGCTTACATAAAATAGACCTTGTTTATATTCGCTTCTGCTCATACGCATCAAGTTCCATAGTTCCATAGAATCTATTCCATAGAATAGGCTACTAAAACGTCTGTAAAAATGGGTTTAGATAGCCTACCAATCCTCCTGTGATTGGCAAAAAAATAAGAAGGGGGAAAATTGCGTGGCAAGGCCATGTTGCGGTGCTACGTCCACGCACTCAGTGCTAGATGGATCATCGCGCAAGCCGGGCGGATGCCCTTGACCTCGCACTTGACTAGGAAAACATAAATATGACTTAATTTGCACTTTATTTTAATTGATGTTTAGAAAATTAAGGTATTTGCTGTACATGAGTTAACTTTTGTTTTAAAAATACTTTTAGCTAAGTGGCGTAGATTGCAAACGAGACTTGCTATCTTAATTGAAATGAAACGAAAAACAGGTCTTTTCAACCGGGAATCCAAGCGTTTTAAGAGTTCCCCACTGGCTCCTTTTACAATAAATGGAACAATCACTCTAATCATGTACTTTATTTTCTTCTATGTGAAACAATTTCATGTCAATTACAACTGTATTTTGGGTCACAAATACAAAACTAAACAAAACGAAAATTTAATTTTGTAGAAAACTTGAAAACAGCAGTTTGGATTCGCTAAATGAGGCAGATTGCGATTTGTTGTATACTTTTTCTAATTTCACTACTCCCATGTGGATAATCCTACTTTGTGTTGTGGAATTCCAAGGTTACTTGTCGCCTTCATAATTGCTTTCGGTTATCTATGCCCATTACCCTTCAGCAGTCTAAGAGCGGGTTTGTTACCTACAATTGGCCAGTGAGAATCATTCATTTTTAGCTGCTAGAGCTGCATGATACCAGAATCACTACTGAATTTACAAAGAAAACATTTGGAAAATACGAATTATAGGAGCTGGTGTTAGCCTGTTTAAGATATTACTTTTAATTAATTGATATTAAGGCATGTAGGCTAACTGCAATCAGTTGAATAAAACATACCACTTCCACGACCGGTTTCGTTCCTATTAGAACTCGTCAGGTGGACAGCATCAGTTGAAAGCATCAGTTGAAAGGACCGATGGCGGAGTGGCATAAACCGCATGAAGCAATTCATGTGATCGTCGGTTCAATACCTGAATCCACCTGACGAGTTCTAATAGGAACGAAACCGGTCGTGGAAGTGGTATGTTTTATTCAACTGATTGCAGTTAGCCTATATGCCTTAATATCAATTAATTAAAAGTAATATTTGGAAAATAATTACAAGAAAATAGTGAAAAGAAAAAAATATTCAAAACAGATATAAGCTGTTTTCTTTTATTTACATGTGAAATTAAAATGTTTAGCCAAAAATAGAATATGACGTAAAATGCAAAATTAAGGCGTGCATTCTGTTTACCGAATTACCAAACTTTCAATGCAGCTCCTATGCCCAAATATCTGAATCGTTGCAAAAGTCTTTCTAATTCGGCTCACGCTCCAGCTAAATTGCAAAGACACTTGCAAGCCAACCATCACGCACAGGTAACCAAGATAATTGCTTACTTCAAAAACGTGAAAGATCGGCGCGCAAGCCAAATTACTCTTTCATTGGAGTTATACAAACTGATAATGATTGGCAGTAAACGTCATATCGACTGTCGGACCTTAAGGCTGGTTTTCATTACGCGTAGATAGCCGACAGGTTATGCCTAATGGAAGCAGCCTCAATTCTTAAAACAAACAAGCCGTTTGTTATGGCAGTGGAAGTTATTCGACCAGCGTGGTAAATTGCAGCAGAGCGGCTTCTTGACAATGAAGCTAAACGTGAATTCTGGAACATAACCCTGGCCGACACCTTTGTTAGCAAAAGTGAATTTCTTGTGGCCTAAAATTTATTGAAACAATTTTAAACAAACTTAGAAATGCGCCATATTACGAACTGCAACTATATGTATCAATTTAATTAATTGATTGTAAGGCATATAGGCTAACTGCAATCAGTTGAATAAAATACCACTTCCACGACCGGTTTCGTTCCTATTAGAACTCTTCAGGTGGACTCAGGTATTGAACCGACGATCACATGAATGAGTCCACCTGAAGAGTTCTAATAGGAACGAAACCGGTCGTGGAAGTGGTGTTTTATTCAACTAATTGCAGTTAGCCTACATGTCTTAACATCAATTAATTAAATCAATATCTTAACAGGCCAACACCAGCTCCTATAATTCGTATTATACATGTATCAACTGATCGTGGAAGCAAAGCACAGTGGCTTGTTTGCGTTAGAATTCCTGATATTGACTCGTCGAACAATGTTTGTGTTGTTTAGATTTGGGTGCGAACACAACGGTTGAACAAGGGTTCGCAAAAGTTCAACAAATTTAGGGCAGAAAAACAAAGACCATGAGTAAATTGTTTTTCCATGATTATGATGGGGCAGCTGTAATGAGTGGACGCTTTTCGGAAGTTGGAGTACGTCAACGCAGTAGCTACTAACTGTGTATAAATACACTGCGTTATTCATCGAGAATCTCAAGCTATAAAACCGTTTAGTTCCGATAGAAAGGAAAAAACAGAACTACAAACTACTTTGGATACAATTGCTGACAGTGATAATTTCATAAAATGTGATGGTAAAGCTAATCTACCAGAATTTTTAAAAAGTGTCTGAAAAAATGGATGATAACAAAGTCACTATTTTGCTACATACGGAAGTCCGTTGGTTATCGCGAGATAAAAGTAATGACTTGTGTGCTCAAGCTAAAACGGCAAATTTTAGTATTCCTTGAACAGGAAAATCATAAGTTTGCGACGTAATTCCAAGATGATAGATGGGTTTTGAAATTGGGGTAACTGGCTTCATTATTTAATTTTTTGTGCACACTCATTACCAGTCTTCAGAGCGAAAGGTCGGTTATATTTTTACAAGTTGGCAATACTTCTGCTTTCAAAGAAAAAATTGATCGGTGAGTCAACAGAGTTTCAAACGTGATAATTCCTCTTTCCGGTTTTTTAATGAGTTCTCGGTTAAGTTTTCGGAAATCGAGAATACAGCTAAAATAAAAGGAATACTAGAATATTTGAAATTGTTGAAAGACCATTTTTACCGGTATTTTCTGAAAAACAAATAAGAGAAACTTCGTTTACTGAAGTAGGTGGCAACTTTTCAATTTGCAACACTTGTATAAGATATTAAGTATTTTAAAAAAACTCTCGCGGTGTGGGAAACACTGCTCTAAACAAACGGCAAAGAGATATTTTTGGATACTTCTGTACTAAGACCGAAGGGAATTAGCTCTTGAAGCATTGAAAGTATCGTCGAAATCACAATTATACGTAGCGAATTTCTCGGTATTAACTGCTGTTAAAAGCAACAACAGAAGTTGCCAGAAAAGTGTAGATACGTGCATGAGGATTCGAAAGAACCATGCTTTGAAAAAATCGTACAAGCAAGAACAACCGAGCCATCAAAGATCAAATCTTTCAGTCTATTTTCATTTTTTCAAACTATGAACTGACTATTTAGCGAGCATCTACTAACGACGTATTTGTTTTTCGTAGCCTTTAGACTTGGTCTTTTAACTTCTAGTGATTAGAGACAGTGGCGTTGCAACGCAATACGCCGCACTTAAATTTTTGCACGAAATGCCGCCCTTAACATCGTCATAAAAACTGATTTAAGCTCCACACAACAGAAGAATTAAAGTAATGTTTGTTTAATTTTATTGAAAGTTCAAAAGTGAATACTTCGAGCTTTCATTGTAGCAAACTCAGAAATCATATCGTCAAAAGATAATGTCTCGACTAAATCACTCTACTAAATCACTGGACAGTATTGATAGCGCAGACAGCCTGCTTTCTCCCATAGGCGATCTCAAGTAAGATTTTATCTACTTAAGTTTTGAAAAACTTCTTTCGCAGCTTGCGATAAAAACAGCAACAGTGAGGTAAAGCTTAAGACTCATAAATAAATATGGTGTTGATTCACATAAACGATGTTTGCTTAACCACTGCAGCATGTCCAGCGCTGTAGCGTCATTTTTAGACGTAAAACCACTAGATTGTACTATTGGATTAAACCTAGCGATTTCTAGTTTTAACTCGGTAAAATTTACGTCATCAGCATACATTTTCTCAAATTTGCCCATATCTATTTCGATATTGTCACTTCGCAACAAGGTGTGGGGATTTAAAAAGCCGAATACCTCATTTAGCAAACACATTTCGCTAAACCGCTTTTGCGCTTCCCTCTGAAATCGGTTCATAGCTTCTAGCATGCATCTCTTGATTTCTTCAATAGCCGAGAGACCTACGTCTTCTGCATGTTTGCCAGGCATTCTTTTCTTCCTTCTGATCCGTCTCTCTTCAATCGGTATTTCTTGCTCTTCGCAGATCTTGATCGCTCTTTCAATGCATTGCTTAACCAGCGCATCAGGCTCATTGATCAAAAAAGCAATAAATGCATTCATCTTGTGGGTACAATCTTCCAGAGACAGACCTTTTTGCTGTAAATATTTTTGGGTGTCATAAGATTCTCTTGACACTTCCAACCAAACTTGTAAAAAAGAAACAAAGGAAAAATGCTGAATCGCATTCAAGATTCCACGCGCTTGTCCTCGTGTATGAATGTTTTCATTTTGATCACAAAGTTCGTTTAATGCCCCCACCACATCAATGAAACATTGCTGAAGCGCTTTCACAGCTTCATAACGCGCACTCCATCGTGTGTCAATCACTCGTTTAACCACATTTGGTACATACTTGAGCAATAACTCCCATCTGTGAGCAGAAGCAGAAAAAAATAAATAAATCTTTTCCACAACAGCAAAAAATGTTTCAGAAACTTCCGACGATCCCACTGCGTGAACTTCTGCAAGGTTTAGCAAGTGGTTGCCACATGGGATAAACAAGGTCTTAGAATAAATATCTTTTATTCTGCGTTGTACTCCAGTACGGACTCCTGCCATGGTGGAAGCATTGTCGTATGCTTGGCCTCTACACATCATTATGCACAAGCCATTTTGCTGAAGCTTATTGAGAATAGACTTAGTAATTTCGTCTGCACTTTTTGTGCAGTGGAAAAAAATTTAGAAAGGATTCCTTTGTTTGTACCTCATTATTGCTGTCGATTTTGACGTATCTAACAATTAAAAGTCATTTGATCAATATGAGAGACCTCAGGAGTACTGTCGAGTAAAATTGAGAAACACTTTGCTGTCTTTATCTCCTCCAAAATGAGATCTTTTACCTTTTTACCAAGAAGCTCAATTAATTCATTTTGGATGGTTGGTGAAAGGTACGTTGTCATGCCCTTTTTAGAGATTTGGGTACCAAAAATGTGTTCGTTGATGACTGCACTGTAATTTGCAAGGAGTTTTAAAGTTTCAAGAAAATTTCCCGAACCATGACCGATGACCACGAAAAGGAAGATTTTGTTTCGTGAGAAACTTTATGACTGCGACTACGCTCAGCAGGATTTCTCTCCACCTATTTTTTTTCCTTATTCATAAGATTTTGCATTTCTTTGTCAATTGTTTGATGAAACTGAAGCCTCAGTGCGAGCTCATTCCATTTATCAAAGCACTGTTTGTGAACTTTTGAATATTCGTGACTAGAAATGCATGGATTAAAATGCCAAAAATTTACAAAAGGTTTGAAAACAAATGGAGAATTATCATTTCTCGATTGAAATAACTTGCAACAGAAACAATATAATCCTGAGTGGCTATTCGAATAAAGCAACCATGATCTGAGAATTTCATCACTATTCTTTAGCGTCCTATAAAACCACTTCTTACTCAGAAAGCTTAGGGATTCTTTCTCTTTGTCTCCTTCTTTAATTTTTTTAATCGCTGGTTTGAACGATCCCTCTTTATTCTGAAACCTTTCGAGCCCTAATTTGATCATTTCAATTCTAATGTTTTGAGTTAATACTTCTGGCCAAGTAGCCACATCGTCATGAGAATAATAGTTATCATTTGTTTTATCTTTACCTGAAAGTGTTCTATTCATAGGCCGACTTCTGTCACTGATCACTTCGTTATTGTTTTGCTCGAGGTACACTTCTTCTTCCGTCTCAACTTGGGGTAGCGATTCATTGTGGCTGCTAATCTCTTCTGTTTCTTTGGCAGTAGCAATTTTTACGAACTTCAAAATCGCTCCTTCATTCTTTTTTAGTTCCTCTTCTCTAGCTTTTTTTTCTAATTAAGCTCCACTTTTTTTATTCTCTTCATTTTAACTTTAAAAATGTGCAACTAAAATCTTGTTAACTGGAATCTCTGGCACAATAGTTGAAAAAAACAACCGTAATTGCAAATTTACTGAGTTAAGCTAAGTGATTTATTTCAGATCTGAAACTTTATGTTAAACCTTTCACGAATTTGCTACCAAAGCTAAAAGCTAAATTGACTGAACAATGCAAGAGTTTACAAGTTACAACCGACATTCTAGAGACCACATAGTGAGTCACAATCTAAAAAAGTTGCTAACTAATTAGAGGCGTAACTTGTGTAATTTTTTGGCTTCATTTGGATCAGTGCTAACTTAATTCGTTTAGGTCCGAGTCTCTTTGAGAATAAATTATAGTGACTGTCTTTGTTCCTTTAAAATATTATCACATTTCTCCGCCCCCAGCAACTTGCCGCCCCAGGATTTATCCGCAAGATGCAATGGATAGCTACGCCACTGATTAGAGATTTCATGACATTTGCAAAAGTATATCTGGAGTGCCTTGACACAAAGCAGGTGCAAGTGAAAAGCTCTGGCGTGAAACGTGTACTAGATTTGACCATAGTGCCAATACTATGTCATAGTAAATTAAAAAGTTGTGAAAAACAGTGTTTTTCAAGCAACAGCAAGGTCGAATGCAAAATTAAATTGAAATAGTAAGGTAATATTCAGTTAACTGTTGCGGGCTGAAATTGTCGGAACAAATAATCACAAGGTTACTGGCATTGAGCATGACGTAGCCATTCTGTTAGTTGTGTGCAAGCTGCTATCATAAACATTTAAAAATGAGTCTCCGCAGTAGCTGGAGATAGTAAAAGACTACCGTGAGTGATCCAGCAGGACCAAGCAAACCCAGAGATACTGGGCGAACTTACCCGTCAGGATTTACAAAACATTAATCGTAAGAGTTACACATGAGCCTTCAGTATTGCTGTAGAAAACTGTCTATAGACTAGAGCAGGGCTACTCAACTGGCGGACCGCGGTCCGAATCCGGACCTTTCAAGGGTTAAAGCTGGACCTCAAGCTTCATTTGGGCTTATCATATTTTTTTGATCAAAAACGGGACGCTCAAATTCAGTTCGAGACCTTTTTTAATTATGGGCGACGGGATCAGCTTCGCATCCGCTGCAAGTAGGCGCTGTCCCGCCTGCGGTGGGCGTGATCTCCAAAAAAAAAAAAAGGTCATCACCTGTTTAGCTGATAAATAGTGTAGACTATGGGAAAATCCAAGTATTTTTCTGTATGTGCTGGTAATCATAGTTTCATTTTTATCATTGCAAATCAAAAATTTTACTGGACCTCAGGAAATACTAAACTTCTCCGACTGGACCTTCATTAAAATTAGTTGAGTAGCCCTGGACTAGAGCATGAATGAAACTGAACAAAGATGATGACAGAAGGTACCTGGACAGGGCCCTCCAGAATTTATATCATCTTTGCAAAACAGTTTTTCCTGCTTCAAACGCTCAACTAGGTAATTTGACTTACAGTCACGATCACCCGGAAGTTTGGGTAAGGGTGAGTGGGGGGTTAAGGGCTGGATTAACAGTTCGTCTCTGTTAGTATTATTCAGTGTGCATTGGTATGGCCAGACGGAACCTCAAGTATCTCTTTCGAGTAGTGTTTGAGCCGCTATTAGACTTTGTGCTTTCTCAATTGGATAAACGGTTTGCTGGCCATGACAAAATTGCTATAAGCTTGTGCACGTTGGTCCCTCATTACTTTGGAAGAACTACATTTGAAGGCGTAAAACCACCTCTTCTCTTTTCCAAAAAGATTTTGATTGGGAACATTTTGTATAGTGTAGATGATTACGGTACAAAATTCGAACTATTGAGAGGAAAGTAGAAAGATCATGAGGTTTATCCTTCGGATGCTTTATCGGCACTTCAAAATAGTTCTGAAGATTTTTTCAACTAAAATCTTGCTTCAAATACTTACCACTTTATCAGTTTCAACTGCCAGTGGCGAAAGATCGTTTTCAAGACTTCGTTTAATTAAAAGTTACCATAAAAGTACCATGAACCAAAAAAGATTAAACGGGCTTTCCAAAATGTAAATTCACAGCGGATTACTGTAAGGAGAACAATTCCTTACTGAACAAGTGCTGGATGCTTGCTGAACAAGTGTATATTTGCGGGAAAAAAGTGCCGAAAAAAGAGTTTATTTTATAAAGAATATCAAGATAAATTCATTTTTGAATTGTACTTTAATCTATTGATGTAGCGTGGACCACGCCATTGTTGTGTGACAACCTCTGGTGCAAAAGTTCAAAGTAAAAAATATGTGTCCTTGCAAAAGTCTACTTTTCCGAATGCTAAAGTAGTACCGGTACTGCATTATTCATTGTTGCTATGGCCTGTAAGGTGGATTCAATAAGCTGCGAGTGAACATTAAGCAGTGCACGCAAACTATCAATACTTACACACTACACGGCCTGCACTGACTAAGAAAAGTTTCTTTGCGATTGGGTTGAATACCTTTTTCAAGAATTCGGCTGTAATGTGAATTAAGTAAACTATTAAAGCCGCGGATGCCAGCAACCTTGCTCTATCCCTTTATATGGACCATAGATGTGCTTAAGCAGATAGCCATTGCCTGCTGTTGTGCATTTTTGCCGTTTCAAATTCTGTTACTGCCTTTCCGACAGTTCGTTGGAGGGTAAAATGTGATTTTTGCAAGCAAAATGCCTTTCTGTTGACTCAGCTTTACCGTTAGAATTTTAATGGTTTCCTGAAAAGTAAATTATATTCTTCTCAAACTGTGCTTCCGTTTCTGTTTTTGTACTAATGAGAACTATTTGTGCATAGTGTTTATGCTCTGCCTACGCCTTTGCGGTGGTTTTTGTTATTGTTTCTTTGTCTGTGCTTGCTTAACTAAAGCCCAGTTTGCACTCAGGCTGAGCGGGGTGAGGCCGGACTCACTTTTTGCTTCTCTTGTTATGACTTAATTTTACCCCCAATGCAACTGAACGCATCCACGATTGCGTCATAGTAAGAGGTACGTGGGTGTGCCTGGCTTCCTTTGCTCGATCGCGGTGTAAACAAGCCTCAAGACGTCTATTATATTGTTTTGTGTTCTAGCTGCTTGCTTCCGCTGTTCATATTTAATTTTGCTAGTTTTTGTCCTAAATTTTTGTTTTGTTTTGAGGAGATGGAGGCACAACGGCCTTGCCGTTTTTCAGCGGCACTTATTGTCTGTCTCGCCTCCTCGTCGCCTTGTATCCCTTGCGCACTTTTTTCTTGTTTTTCGTTGGTGCAGTTCGGAAAATAAATGTATACGTGCTACTACTACTACTACTACTACTACTACTACTATGGCTCGTTGAAATTTCAAGCTACTATCCCAGGAGTGGGCAAACTGCGACCCGCCCGAGAACTTTGTGCGGCCCCTCAACATTTGTAAAAACTTCGATATATCCAATTTAATATGACAGGGTCGCCACACTTGCCGTACTAAAGAGACAAAAACAATAGAAGCCATCATTGAAAGAGCCGCTACGCAATTCTTGGTTTGAATTGATACACTTTCCATCCAAATAGAGGGAGGTGGCCCCCTTTTTTTGAAGACCATCCTTTTCAAAGCCATGTAATACAACATTGCAAGATTTTAAGCTATAACAAGCTGTTGCATTGTATGCAGTTATTGCAAGATTCTAAGCACTGGCCCTCAGCCAACTCTTGAATGATCAATGCCGTCCTCCGGCTAAAAAGTGTACCCACTCCTGTACAAGACTAATTCTCGCATTTTCTAAAAATAGATTAATAAACTAACAAAATAAATCCTGGACGAAAAAGGCTTATTTCACACTTAAATTATAGTAAGAGATAAAGCGCTAAAGTGGCACGGTAGGATTGACTTTTAAATATCTTCCCCGATCCAAATAGGAAAGGAATATATTGACTTACCCTGTCTATCAAAGCTAAGAAACATTCAATCGGGTTATCGGTCAGTTAAAATATTTAAAGTCGTGTGCCCCCCAAATTCTTTTCTTGATCAGCTACTGGCTATCCCGTAAGTAGATAGCCCACGGAAATGGTCTATGTTGTTATAAAGCACGCCTGAACAACTTATGCCCTGCAAGAACATTTGTTTTTACGTGCCAGGTTCTCAACGCAAGATGACATCCGAACAACAAAAGAAAAAGAGGTTATCGAGTCGCAAACAAGGATAACAAGCTTATTGCAAAAGGGGGAAAACTCAGCATGCGGCTCGAAAAAAAATTATCAGCTTAATGTAGCCCTTTTGCAGTTTCAAGTTGCGCAGTCCTGGCATAAAGTTTGTATTACGCTAAAACTAGTTTAAACCAAAAGCAAGAAACGCTTGCGTCAAATGGACCTGTCAATCATACACATGTATTTTGCCCGAGACTTCGCGCTCGTTTAATCAGGTTTGGCATGCACCACGTAAGGAATGTAAATTATTGTTAACCTCTCATTTGCCCTGTCACTAATGTGTCAAAGATGATCAAGATTTATTGATTTTGAACGCATTGGATAGTTAAACTTTGGTGATAGTTGTGTAATTTACTCTGGTTGGCACAAGCTGTTGCAAAACGTGCCATCAGGTAGCAAAACAACATCTTTACAATTATTTGTATAAAAGGTAGGCTTACATGCCTATAAACTTACAGTCGCGATTTACTCCGCCAAAGTCTTTAAACTTGTAGGCTTACTAGCCGGCGTCGGTCGTTCGTGCTACCACTTCGTTACGTCCGATTAAAAATCGGTTCAACCGGCTTCACCCAAGTTGCATTTTTGAGAGTAGTAACAAATTGTGGTTGTAAATAGGGGGATCACCCCTATGGCCCGAATCCCGACCATCATACTCTGAATTAAGACTAGTTTTACTCGCATACTCTCAATGATTTCGTAAATTCTATCTCTCCATTCCGATAAGCATAAGGGAACAAAGACAAAGTCGGGGATAGGAGCAGTAATGGTATTTGTTTTACGGTTACAGAAATAAGTTGTCAGCCGGTAGGTTCATTCATGACTTGATGCTATCCTCGTAGTAAGGACATTTGTGACAACCAAGTTCGTGTGTGCTTTGGCACCTGAATGAAGCATCTGGGGCAATGCCTCCCTCAAACGTGTTTCATTTAATCGCTCGGTCGGTCTCATAACCAATTCTCAAGAAAAAATTTTGCTCCCTAGGTGCCATTGTACGTTTGGTAACTATGATTTCACACAGTGATATAGTCCTACTGATCTATTCTATTCACTTCCTTTCAATATTTGGATTTCATAAACTGTGCCCGAAGTATATTACCAACCTCCCTAATGATATATCAAGACACTGCTTATATAGCCTACACACAAAGTTGGTACTAAGTGCGTGGCGGCATAAATTCAAAGCTGTAAAAGCACGCCGAAATGATTGATGCAGCCTACTTATAGGAATTAAGCTATGAAGTGCTGGCCTTTAACCAACAACTTTTTTGTGATTGTAGGCCAAGTTATAAAACCCAAAGCCTCTGGCTGAGCGCATGTATCTTGCTTCCCGCGTAAACGCAGCTAGGAGAGAGCGAAATGATTCGTTTCCGGGTCCAGTATCTACAGATTAGTTGTTATGATGAGCTAGGTCGTGGCTCTGGAATTCAGAAACCAGCTTTTTGTGCTAAAGAAAAAGACAATTTTTTCTAAATCGTGCAGGATTTCACGTTAGAACCCGTCATTTTTTTCCGTTTTGCTAAACGTAATTAAAATGTCTCGGAGGTTAGAAGCAATCAGGCGCGCTGCATGACTGTACAATAAAGATATTCCAATTTAGTTGTTATACAAAAATTATAATAACTAAACTGTAAGTTAAGTTATAATAACTTACAGTTCAGTTGTTATAATTTCCGTACTTGCCATTGAAATAATTAAAATCAGAATGTTAGTCCAAGAATATGTCGTTGTACGAGTACTTCAACTAGCAGTATATCGGCAAATTACGTTTGCTTTCAAAATGACAGTAGACAATCAGTACTCCAGCTGTTTTCGCTGTAACGGTGGCACCATTTTGACGCCACTGATTGTGACAAAGCTATGCTTTTTTGAAGCGTTGAAAAAAATTGTGCCTGGAAACACTTGCATGCGTAATCGCTCGTTGCCTCGCCAATAAAGTGTAAATTGTTAGAGAATTATTTTACCCAAAATATCTAGTTAATATTTCCCGAAATATCTTTTGATTGCGTTTTTGCGATCAGTATTTTTAAAAAAATAAAATAAATTTCACCTTTAATTGTTGACTACGACGTCTCCTTACCTTCGAGTCGAAATCCTCCCCCTTGAAAATTGATAGTATACAATTTTTTAACTTCATGAATAGTGATACGGTCACTTGTTAACATTTCTTAATGTCACTTTGTCCCATTCTCGGAATCTTTTGTAGAAAGCCCTGCCACCAATGCAAAAATGTGAGATTTGAGAAAAACACCCCCCGCCACGTTTTAAGTACGGCAGATTTTATAGTTAGGGTTCGGACAAAATATTGGCTGACATCGTTGAATTCAGTGCTGAATTCCATCAATGAATAAAAATCCTAACTGGATAAGAGCGGTGGCGGGGGCTTTCCACAAAAGATCTCATTCTCGACCTTGGAGAAGCTCTAGTTTGTACTAGGCAAGACCTATAAACACTGCTACAGTAAGGTGTTTGCTTAATATTTCATGTAGGTTCTGCGTAATAATTACCTCATTCGGCAGTATTGCACTTGTAAGTCGAAGCCGTCGTTTAATGTTTTCCTTTTGATGGTGACTCTGCATGACGAAAGTCGTAGCTGCTTGGTTTCCATTTAGTCCTCGCCAATTCATTGGTCGTGGTGACGCTCTGCAGTAACAACATGAGCTGCCTATGTTTCTTTTGGCTGATTTTTCTGTTAAAATTTTTTTGAATCTTATATACTCTCACAAACACTGTCTGATAGTTACGTTTGCGGTTAGGCGAAAAAAATTCATGCAAGCAGTATCCCAAACTTGTTCTAAAAAGCATGAAAATGCTTACCATTTGGTGTAATTTTGTGGTAGCATGCTCCCGATCCCAAAATAATAATTGTATTTTTGGCACTTTTTATGAGAGAAACCAACCCCCCACCATGACAAATTTATGCCTAGGCTACTGGCCTAAATGACAACGTCAGGAATCCTTTACGACACTAAACTAGAGGTGGTGATCAATGATGCTGAGTAGCATGGTTGCACACCCAATAAATTTTGAGGAGATTACACGAACAGACCCCCACACAGAAACATGCACAGACAGAATTGCGCTTTATAGTATAGATTTTGTTGGTCAACCGCATGTTTTCTGGTGCTGTAACAAGTGGTCGGAATTTACTATTCCTTGGATCCATGGTGCCCAAACTTTATTTTGGGTGACCCAATTAAAACAACAGTCTAAGTCTGCACTATTTGCGACCTGCCCATAAGTGTTGCACTTCGTTTTGTATAGGGGGCTGAAGGCAGGTTTGTCTCAAGACGAATTTTAAGATCTTCTTTTTTTGATTGATCAAGATTTTCAAGGAGACTTTTTGCTATTTTTGACTCCAAACAAAAGTAAAGAGCTTTTTTTTTGAAAACTACGTTTTTAACATGAAGTTTTCTAAAACCACAAGAGTCCCCCAGATAATTGTGCTATTTTTAATCCCGACCCACAGTTTGGAAACCAGTAACGTAAAAATCACGGTAACGTAAAAATCTTAGATAACGTTAAAATCTGTAGATAACGTAGAAATCACGGTGAATGCAACGCATATTTGATTGGAATTTTTAAAATTACTAAACGGGGGCTGACGACATTCTGGGATGTGCAGTCCCCTACTTTATGCCTATGCTCACGATGGGTACGTTGCTGAGCACTGGTCGAGCGTGACTTGGATCGTCGTTTGTGGCAACAATAAATGCGCGTTCGAATCTCTGATGGCTATTAAAATTTTCTCGCTTGGTTACACCACTAGTGGGCGAAACACTCTTCGCCAGCAGTACCGATAACTACGAAGCTAGTCGAAGCACAAAGAGTTTTAGTTCTAGTATAATCGACAAAAGGTTTTTACGAAATCAAAGGATAATTAAATAAATACTTGAATTACCTAACCCACCTGGAAGCTTCCATAATACGTAGGCTGCGGTTTTCATATCTATGACAAATAACGAACAGTTAATTCTTTATTAAAAAACTTTTTAAAGCTAAAGCCTCTGGCCTAATGTTGGTCACCAACGACACTGGTCGTTGTTTGCGTTAAGGCTTTCTTATTTGGTTCATGCATATGAGATCATGGTCACTTTGATGCTGATATGTTAGTTTAGGCCACCATTGCGGATTGACTATTCGATCCGCCTCTCAAACATCTGTCTGCCACGTAGAGATGAGGTATGCCGTTAACTTCCATATTCCAGAACACAGCAAATAACAAACTTCTCGCCTTTTTCTCCTCATCATTCCGCTTTTACTAAGAGTCAATTAAGCAGAAAATCAGTATTTTCCATTGTAAAAGTCTTCAGTACGATTCGACAAGAAAGTTGAACCTTAGCCTACTGGATGCAAAGCGTACGATTCAACAACTATACCACCGCGCTCGTACGGCCTAATAAGTCGAAACAGTGAGCGCTGTCTGTGGTCATGCTCTAAACCAGGGCTTCTCAAACTTGTTTGTTCTGCGACCCCATTTTAGAAAAGAAATTTCTACACGACCCCCGAATGAGTAGCTTACACGTTAATGGTATTTAAGCAATAAATGTCCGGTTACAGGCTCTGGCGTGCTTTGTTTTAAGAGGGGAGCGAAGCATTACGTAAGCTTAATCTTATTATCAAGCAATTATATAGAATACGTGAACTCGATCTTCTTTCGGAGGGCGAAGCATTAAACGAAGAAAACCTCGCGAAAGCAAGAATTTTGCATATTTTGGTCACAAAAAAACTGTTTTTTTACATTTTTTGCTTCTGTCATATCCTTTGAGAGCTATCTCTGATGTTTCCGTCTACAGTATAATTGCACCAGTGATCACAAATCTCAAGTATCTTTTTCTAGGGCGAAATCATGCAAATGCGCACAATCCACGAAAGTAAATATACAGTAACAAAAAAGAATACATGATGGAAATCGTAAAGCAAACAAAAAATTAACTAAATAAAAAGTCATTTTATAAAATTTATCAAGCGCATCTAACGGGATGGATATTGCGCATGATGATTTATGAAAGAAATGAACTGACACGTCATAACTGCTTGCTCTTGAAATAATGTCTTTATCTGCATATTGAAAAAAGCCAAGAACTGACGCAAACGTACCTAACAAAATTAGTTTTTAAATTCTCGTGAAAAGGTCATAGCAAGGGAACATGGCACTTCCTCAAAATATGCTACTAGTGAGGTAAGCAACTTGCATAGCTTACGCACTTTCCTTTGGCTTCCGCTGGGTTCTACTAAAACAAACCAATCTTCCCAAAATTAGTAGTAGTCGAAAGCTATCTTGTCAGGCTTGAAAAATACGATTTTAACATATCTCGAGGATATTGATGAAATCCTTGATAATTTAAATCTACTTTCGCGGGGCAAGAATGCTATCCTCATCAATGACCACAATGCCGTTCTTGCTTTCATAACAAAGCTCAGGCGATGGCATCGGCGAGTTCAAAAAGAATGCGCATCTTTGTTTCTCAATATAGATGTTGCGCTCAAGAAGAATTAGAATGAACTGGAAGGCGATATCAAGACTAAACGGAGGCCTATCTCCGTGTACTAAAAAAGAAATTCAAACGCTATTTTCCAGACCTGAATGACATCAAACTTTTGGAGTGGGAGATGACTAGGAATCTTTTTCATCTTAACAAAGGCATTCTTTTCAACGATTTGCCGGAGGAATTTTGGAGCTAAAGTGTAACGCGACAGCAAAAGAGAATTTTGAAGCAACGCTGCTAATTTATTTCCGGACAAATTACGCGCACATCCATGTAAAACTGTTGGTAGCGTGGTTATAGATCTGAGTACAACTCCTTTGTTGTTATTGACTTATCTCTATAATAGCGGCTTTTCTACAGTCGCGAATGTAAACTCAAAACCAAGGACAAACTTGACTGTGAAGCCGATCTGAGATGTGCATTACGGTATTTGCTGCTGCACAAAGTCTCAAATCAAACTTTTGTTTCCTAAACCAGCATCATTCCTCCGATCGATAAAAGCAAATTGTCGTTTAATTTAACTCTGTTTGAGTTTGCAATAAGGGAAAGCGAGATTCGTATGCATCGCAAAGAGGCGTGCATCTCATAAAGTTAAAAAATTTGTGAGATAGATAAATAATGTACAAGATGTGTTTTGCAATAGCAAACCAGCCCGCAAGCAATTTCCGTGACAGCATCTCTCGTTTTTCGGTTAGAGTGCTGTGAAACTGCATTTAGAATCACATATTGTGATTCTTTACATAATTAAATACAGCCAGTCATTCAGCTTTTTAATTTTGTTACGAAAAATCGTAACAAGTGGACTTCACCATTTGCAAACTAGTTCAATTAATAAAAACATATATCTTATTTGAAAGGCTGACTGCGTAGGTTGGGTAATGTATGCACACCAGGATATTTGCAAGGTTATCAAATTTTAGAAGTGAATACAAGTAAAAAGTAGGTTTTGGAGCGGGAGACAGGCAGTTACTTGTTGCTTCTAGTTAAAACAGGATGGCACTTTTGAAAAACATATTACAAGGAGAAGGATGTATGCAAACTTTCTACTTGTTACTGAGGGGAATGCGTACAAACTTAGCCAATAAAAGACATTTGAATTTATGAAACATTTTTAATTTTAAAGAAAAAATGTACAGTTAAATAGCTAGTTTGGGGCCTGCACTCCACACCAATCCCAGATCAGCCCTGGATTTATGTCAAAAGTAAGGCCTGTGATTTAAACCATTACCAACTTATGAACACAGATTTTTTAAGTGTTGGAAAAAATGATTTAAGAAGACTGGTAGGACCCCCAATCCTAAATTTGCCCTTGCAGCCCGGCTCCAAATTAAGTTGAAGCTTATTTCTGATTTTATGCACATTTTGTTCAACGACATTTATCAATCTCTGTTTGATCAATTCAAGCGCCTTCTAATCAAAAGCAGTTGTTATTTATTTTGAAAATAAATTTGTCTTTTAGTCAAGGGCAGTTTCTATTTGTTTATTTTGCGCGCCCAAATCAAGGACGTCTTCTAATCAAGAATGCTTATCAAACATAATAAAAGAAACATAAATTACGGCTACATTGTGACACATTGCGCAATTAGCACTATTGTTGCTTTTTGATGGAATGAAATTGCCTTAAACCGCCGGGTACTTGCAGGCGAGCTTCCTTTCTATGCTGACTTTTTTATACAGTACTATCCTCCAACTAGCGTGAAAAATAACCCACTTTAAGACCAAGTCAAACATTCGCTTTGTGCAGCAACTAACCGCTGATTAGTCGGCCTCAAATTTAATATGCATGGGTTAAAAATTGCTTATATCAAGACCCCGGCCCCCGGTAATATGTAGACAGAAAGAGTTTGTTTACACTCTCAAGCTCTTTCGATAATCGCGACGTTCCTATTTAGCCTCTTGCTGCGCTTTCTTTAGCATTTCACTATTGCAAAATCTTTCCTTGATGCGCTTTACAAAACTAGCGCTATCATTGGCTTGTCTTGATTGCCAAACGTCCAGATTATTCACATAAAACACTTATTCACTTTAGATCAGTGGTTCTTAATCTTTCCAACCCCTGGGACCCCTATTTCTAAAGATATTGGCTTGGGGACTCCTTGTCTGCGTAACCTACAAAGGAGGTGTATGTTGAAAGAACAAACACCATTGTGATAAGGCGGTAAATTGTTTACTACTAAATCTCTAATTAATTAAAAAACTCTCTTCATGAAAACATAACACAAGTGGTTAGTGGAATATCACAATTTACTCGGCACACACAGCACAAATAATAGTCAGTGTGATCTCTGTTCTTGTCACTTCGAAACAAGCTCATCAAATCGGGGAATAATATTGCTGAGAGCGATTCTCATGTCATTTGCAACTCTAAGGCGATTACAGTCCGTAGTTTTGATATTAACTAGAGCAGACGTGGCAGCTTCACAGGTATATGTCGTTGGAAATGGAATCAATGCTTCCAGAGCTTTTTTTGCCATTTTAGGATATTCTTGCAACATACTGCACTAGAATTCTATCAGTGAAAAGAAGCTGAACTTGGTCTTTGCAGCTTGAGAACTCTGCAATTCCAGATGTTGCTCATGAAGGTTGATCTGCTCATTGTCGTTTATCTCAGCAATAAAAGACTGCTGAATCCTTGCTGAAGAAGGTTCAGATTATTTTCATTTGCCATATTTATCCTCCATTCACGAGAAAGCAAATTGTATTGCTATGTTTTGGACAGTAAGCCCGCGCTCGCTTGGGAGTTGCTATTTCCGAGGTGTCTGGATCACCTGTCTTCCACATAAATGTGGGGCGCCCGTTAAGTGCCTTGCCCAAGGACACAGCAAGCGAACTTGCCGACGTGTTCTCCACAACCTCCCATAAATGCCGAGTGCCTAGCAGGGAAGCTATAGATATCATTTTTAAAAGCCTTTTGGTATGACTCGACAAGGGGAATGAACCCCAGGTCTACCGACTGCGAAGCGGACGCTTTAACCACTACGCGATCGCGTTGTAAAGTAATTTTCCATTTTTTTCTCGAGGTTACTTATGTGATCATCAATCAAAGCAGTCAGCCATTTGTTAGTGTCCTAATCACCAATTTTACTGACCAACAGTAAAAACATAGCAAAATTTTGGTTTTTTACTCTCTTTTTCCATAGGGATAACTTCTGTTTGAAGGCGGAGACCTTCTCTGTAGCCTCTATGTGAGATTTGTTTTTTCCTTCCGGAGAATAACTGAGCTCATTCAAAAGACTAAAGATGTCTGCCAAATAATAGGTCTTCAATTGGAATCTATCGTCATCAAATAATGTAGCAAGTTCCACTGACCCATGCTCACGAAGGAACACGGCAACTTCCGTGACAAGTTCTGGAGCACGGGAGAGCACTTTTCCCCGCGATAACCATCGCACTTTGGTGTGGAAAAGAAGGTACGATGCTCTTTTCCAAGGTCGTCGTTGTTGTTGGTTACCCAACCCCTTCCGAGGGATGGAAGCATGGCGGAAGACCATGGAGCCCCAGAAGCCGGACAACTCCCCAGGGTCTGGACCAGAGGTCGTAAAGAGACAGAGAGTCGACAAAGAGGGAGCGGTGCAAAGAGTCCGTAGCTGGATAGTGCAGAATGAGATGAGAGATGTCCTGGTACGGGTGTCCACAGGCGCTGCAGGAAGGATTCTCTATTCTGCCAATCCTAGAGAGATAAGAACCTAACAGAAGGCTGTGTCCGTTGCAGCGAAGACGAGAGAGGACACAGCGAGCATGACGAGGGATTACAAGTTCCTCGGTGAAAATCGAGGGGACCTGTGTGTCAAAGAACTTCGATCAGACAGTACGCCTACAGTCCGAGATAAGACTAGAGTGGATACGAGAGATAAGAGGGGAGAGACTACAAGGGATTGCGGAGGGCGCAAGCAGCGCTCCCCGTCTGGTCAGCTCGTCAGCGCGTCGTTTCCCGGGAGAAACGAATGTCCGGGGACCCATTGTAGTCTGATAGAACAGGAGGAGAGAGAAGACAGTTCCTGCCAGATCTGCCACAGAGTTTGAGATAAGAGAAAATATGGAGGATAGGACAGGGTGGTGAGGACAGAACGAGAGTCACATAATAGGAGAAGAGAAGAGAAATGGAAAACTTGTTGGTGCTACCGAGACCAGCAAGAGCATGCAGAATGGCGCAGGCTTCAGCGGAAAAACTAGAACATACTGGGCCTGCCGAAAAGGAAAGAGTGGCCTCCGTGCCACAGAGAGAGCAGTTGGCAAGAAGGCCGAAGCCGTCTTTGCCAAAAGGAAAAAGGAACAGAGCCGTCTGACCAAAGCACCAGATCATGAGGGGGGAGAGAGTGAAGATGGGCGAGATCCGCCCCTTGGCGAGAGAGAGAAGAATCAAAGCCGGAGCATGGAGAGGAGAGGGTGGACTCCACGGTGAAGGAAGGTAGATTTCAAGGAGAAAAGAAAGGACATGCAAGGAGAGCTTCCCTTGAACAAGTAGAAGGAAGCATGAGCGGGTGAGTGGACGCAAAAGCTCTCCAAGACGATCTGCAGAGTCTTGGTTTCACTCCAAGCCTGGCCAAACCTGAAATCGGAAAGGAGGTTGGGAGATGAAGGGCCCGCTCATAACATGAAAGAGTGAAATGAGTTAGGGTGACTCGTAGGGGAGGTAGAGAAGCCTCGGAGAGAAGAAGAGGGATAGGGGAGGACGCGCCTGTCAGAAAGGAAAGATTGGGTCCAACGAGCAAAGCAAGGAGAGAGGCCAGTCGAAATAAGTTTGTGGAAAAAGGGCGGGATGCCAGACAGAGCCAAAAGCTTTAGAGAAATCGATAGTAGACCGGATCGTCCGAGAGCCCGGCCTGGGTTTGTTAAACCCATCCGAAATGGACTGAGAAAGAAACAGAATTTGATCTAGAGTAGACCGTCCAGGGCGGAAACCGGCCTGGCGAGGAGAGAGAATGGAATTAGATTCCAGAAAGAAGAGTAAACGGGATAGAATGATGCGTTTAAACAGCTTTGATAAGCAGAAGGTGAGAGAGATAGGCCGGAAGGAAGCAGGAGAGTCGAGAGGCTTTCCCCTCTTAAGGATAATTTCCCATCTTATGAAATATAGAAGATGTCATCAAGTTGGAACGAAAGGAATGCAAAGTCCAGGAGAGATTGAAGATGTGAAGAAGAAAATCCATGCCAGAGCATGGAAGATGCTTTGGCACGGGATAGGCAACTTTGTCTGGGCCAGTGGCAGTGGAGGAGGAAAGATTGGAGGCAGCCGCAAGACATTCAACGGGAGAGAAAGGAGAGCAGAAGGACGAGTGAGACCTCCTCAGGACACGTGGCTCGGCGGAGCTCAGTGAGGTAGCCTCTGGCTTTGCTATGCTGGGCCTTTGGCTGAGAAACGGAAAAGTGGAATCTCAGGTAAACGGCATAGACCGAAGCCGATTCCCTGGGAGAAGAACAGTTGGGGAGGTTAGGAGAGGAAGAAGACGAGGAAAAAGAGCCAGCGATAGAGCGAAGGAGAGTGTGTACAGATTTAGGGTTAGAATTTAGGTGAGAGAGAAGAACAAGTCATCTGCCGTGCCTCAGCCTTGGCCTTGGCGATGACTGACGAGGCGCGTCGAGAAGCGGAGATGTAAACCTGGCGATCTTCATCACATCTGTGAGCGGCAACGAAAGCCTTGCGTCTTTCACTAACCGCACTTTCCACCTCAGCAGACCACCAAGCTTTTGGAGGGCGTTTGATGCGGCCAAAAGGAATGGAAGATTTGGCCGCATTCATCGCCAGAGAGGTAAAGAGAGCAGCAGCAGAGGAAAGAGAAAGAGACGAGTATTCCTCTGCAGAAGAACAGTGAGAGTCAAAGTAGAAGGCAAAGTCATCCCAGCGAGCTTTCTGAAAGTTGAAGGAAAAGGGACGCTCGTTGAGGCGAAAGACGGGTGAGAGAAGAACAGTTAGAAGAACTGGTAGGTGGTCAGAACCCATGTCCTGAAGCACCTCCCATGAGCAAGAAAGGGCAAGAGAGGAGGGAGCAAAGAAGATGTCAGGAGAGGAGCGACTGCCACAGCAGCGATGGAGAAGGGTGGGTGTGTCAGAGTCATTGAGGGGGAGGAGGTCAGAGGAGATGACCCAGTCGAATACTTCCTCACCGCTGTGGTCAGAAATACCTCTGGAGTCCCAGAGGGGTTGATAGCAATTTAAGTCCCCCAGAATAAAGGGATTTCTGAAGAAGGGAAGAATGGAAGGAGAAAAGGAGTCGGCTCTGCCATCCGTCGAATAGGAGCGAATAGGGGGGCGTACACATTGAGAAAAGAAAGCGAGAAGAGTTGTTAAGAGAGATGTTGACCCCTACATAATCAGAGTATGGATCAAAGAAAGAGAAGAGGTAGAAAGTTCAGAAAAGGATAGGCCCTGCCTGAGGAAAATGACGACGCCGCCACTAGCGTGTGTTGCATCACGAGAGAAAAAGCCATACCGGGAGTGGGTGCGATCAGAACGCAGAGCAGAGAATCCAGGAATCCGGAAAGAAGAAGATGAGTTGAGATTGGATTCCTGGATGCAGACAAGGTCGACAGGATGGGACGAGAGAAAGTGAAATGGTTCAGTGCTCCTGGCTCGAAGACCTCCATCATTCCATTGAAGAACCCAGAGAGAGTCGGTGGGAGAGGAGGCAGGAGGCGCAGAAGGACAGCCAGGAGCAAGGGACGGTGGTGAGAGGGCAGAGGGAGAAGATATAAAATGGGCAAATGGGGGATAAGAAGTTTGGAGAAGAGGGTGGGGCGAGAGTGCAGCATTAGCAGAGAGGGGCCAGATTGCACAGTGGAGGTATACATTTTGGAGGATTCCGAGGAGGGAGTCACAGTGTTACGGCAGGGGGGGCAGCTCCAAGTGTGAGAGCTGTCAAGAGCTCTGAATTTGGAGAGGGAGAGTAGTGAGCACCTTGATGGACCCATTTGGAGCAGGTGCAGCATTGCACTGACTTGCCCCGCCAGGTCACATTTCCAGCGCACACCGAGCAAGGAAAGATAGCGCCAGGGTTGGGATGAACGTTACCGCTCATCAAGAGAAGAAGAAGAAGATCGATATGCTGAGGTAGCATAGGATAAGGAAGTTTTTGCAAAATGGCTTCATGTGATTATAAGTGAAAAGAAGTCTGGAAAAGCGAGGGTAGTGCTTGATTGTGCGGCCACGCCCTGCAGGCAGTCACTCAACGATCATTTTAATGAAATTTTCCAACTCAGAGAATTTGATTGCTGGTGTTCTTTTGCGGTTCCGCAAGCACTTGATAGCGGCTGTAGGAGACATTGCACCAATGTTCCAGCAAGTCTGTGTGTCGCCTGATGATTGTGATAGTTTTCCCGTTTTTTGCCTGAAGGAGACCGCAAGGAGTTGGGAAAAGATTTTGAACCCCACCTTACTCAGATGGTAAAGCTCTATTTCAATGTTAATGACTTTGTCTGCTGCTAAAAACATAGAGATAGAAGCTAAGTGGCTAGAGATGCGCAACAGGCTATAACAAATAATAGAGGCAAGCAGCAGATAACAGTTTTCATGGCACGATTTAATTTAACTAAATGGTTGTTGACAATTGAAAAGGTGTTAGATGCTATCCCGAAGGATCGTTAAGGGAAAGGAGTAGTTAGGTTCTTTTAGACCTCAGGGGGGGTATAAATTCTATGCTGGAATTTAAATAATTTCTTACCGGAGACGCGCTTTATTTTGTCGCAAATATCCCAAAAAAAACACTTGTTAAGCGTACATTTCTTTCTATGACTAATTCACTGTACAATCTGGTGAGATTTTTAGTACCAGTCGTACTAGAGGTACGACTACTTTATAAACATGTATGCCAGGGGTCATCAACCATATGCCCGCTGGCGCCTGGACGCCCGTGGAGACGGTATGAATCGCCCCACCAGCCTGTTTTAAAACTTTCAAAAAATATTTTCAAAAGTCGATGGTTGATCTTCAAAGGAAAAAGGTCCATATCCCACTATTCTACTTGGGGAAGCGTAAATCTTAGTCCTGGTAATTCCTTAAATCGTTGATTTGCCATTTTATCTCAAAAAAAGGTCTTTACTTTCTATTTGGATTAGACAAGCGTAAATTTTAGGTTTAAAACGAGCTCATTGGATGCTTGATCTCGAAAATACTGTCTTCACGGTTGCTTTAGAGCAGTAATATTATTCGTATCAAACTGATAGCCCCGTCATGATCGGTATCCAAGAAGTAGCCCGTCGTTCAAAAAGGTTGATAAACCCTGGTGTAGGTACTGGCTGTTTAGGCTTGCTTAGTTTTCAGTTTATTGTTCCTCTCCGTTTGTATATTGCAGGAAACACTATTTTAAAGCCGCTTTCATTAGTGGAGAAACGTTTGGTTGTATTTATTGCTATCTGCGATTTGGTTCGTAACGCAATAATTATATCACCAGTTGCGCGTTGCAATTTGTTTTCAAGTAAATATTGCCGGGAGTCCTCCAACGAGTTTGGGCGCTGCGTTTATAAAGTGACGTGTTCAAAATAATGACATTGACAAAACTAGACATGTCAACAGCTGAATGCTGTTTGGTGCAGCGCTGACAACCAACAACTACTTCTGTAAAAAGAAGTTTTTCAGTGCAACAAAGGCTTTTTGCTAAAAACAGGAATTTTTAGTCTGACTTTGCCAAGCATGTAATGCTTGTATATCTTATTTCTACTCTTGGATGAAATAACTGAATCGGAGAAAGAATTGACGAGAAATATTGAAGCTGGTTGTGTTTTGCATTGGTTTTGTTGATTTTTGGTGATATTTTTAACAGAAGAGTTCAAAAACCAATGTCAACTAATGGTTGAATCAAAAGTCAATCTTTATAAATATTTAGGTCAGTTTTTTTCTGTATTTAAATCAATAAAAACATGCCGCGATCATCAAAAAAATTTAGAGTGAAATAATCTATTAAAGCTGATTTACATGTGGGGGGGGGGAATTTTGTTGCGATAGACAAACGGACTTCTGCATCTACCATTCTTTCGTGTTTCCGCATCTATTATGAATAAGTACTTACACGAGAATCAAACTAGGGCTTGGTGAACACTTGATGGAGATAATTACTGGTGATGTCCAATTAGGGCAAAATCAATTTCATATTATATTTTTATCATGAACAGCGCAACTGATTTCAATCGTTTGTAAATTTTTCGATTTTTCGTAAGTTATTATGCAAATAAAGTAAGCAACTTTTCTGTATCACTTTTTAACAGTTTTTTTTTGTTTGGATCGTAAAATAGAAAACAATAACGAATCTCAATGAAAAAACAATTGAACCCATATTACTGTAAACATGCCAGGATGTTTTGATTTCCATTAAACCAATTTCAATCTTATTCAGATATGATCTTTTTAACATCTCACTTCTGTTGTTTTCCTTGAATCCGCGCTGACCGCCATTTTGAGCAAAAACGCTTTTAATAAAAGTTTTCTGAAACAGTCACTCAATGCCCAGAAGACCAAAATTCCTGAAAAAGTAGGGTTCACAATAATTAAGTGGGGCTGATCCATCTTTTCACCTCCTTTGAAAACAATCTTGCATCAACTGCTAAGCGTGTAAGGTAATTGTTGTTAATTATGTGCTTTCTTTGCTGGAGATGAATATTTTTCTGTTTTTTGTTTATGTGCATGCTTTTAATTTTCTGTGACGTTTCGTTATTTGAAATATGTTTCAACAAATTTCATTTGCTTTCATCCTGAAAGCATCAATTGTCCTTATGTTGATTTTCTAAGAGACTAAGAGCAAAATCGTCCTTATCTTCATTTTCAAGAACTGATTCAGCTTTTGTACAGGTTGCTTTAGAGTTTCATTAAAGCAGCCAATTAGCCAATGCAACATTTTATGAATTTTGAAAGCAATTTTTGTTAGCTTATATTGTCAATTACTATTCACCAGTCTTTTGGTTTTTCCGGATTCTATTTCTGCATTCTTCAAAATATTCTAAAAAAAAACACATTGGACTGATTTCCGATTCGAATTTGTAATTATTTTTCAAGTTACCGTTCCTAGCATGCCACTTTCGGTTCAAACTCGCTGCTTGCCTGCATTAGGCAAAAAGGAGATTAAATTTAAACTTAGCTTTCACTGTGTTTGCGACAGTATTGGAAACCAAAGCACTACCAGTACTTGAAATGGGGGTTTGACCCGCCCACCGCTATGCTTATTTTTGTATCGGCATCAAGAGTGGTATAAAGGTAGGACTTGATTGCGATAAATTTCGTTTTACTGACTGGTAATGGACGAGGTTTGAAAAAAACCTGTTTTAATAACTGTTCACTCGGCTAAACTTGGGTTTATTTCAATCCTGGTTAGGCAATTTATATTAGTGTTCCTTACTCTTGATTTTAACCTTCTTCATGCAGTCTAGACTCTAGACCAGCGTTTCTCAACCTTTTTTCCCTTGCGGAACCCTCAAAATATATCCCATGTCTCACGGAACCCTTGCGCAAAAAAATGTTCTTTTTTAATTAGCCATGAGAACGTTTGGATCAATATAAAATCGACAGCATGAGTACGAAAGTCTACAGAGCCCTTAAAGCGAAGTTAGGAATCCCAAATATTAAATGTGAACGATTAATTAGTTCTCTTAAGAGCCTGGCTTAGAAATAGGTCAAAAAGTCAAAATTCTGGTGACAAAATTTTACCACACTTAGAAAAAGACTGAAAAAGAGTATTAGCTTATCTCATTTTTCTCGCGGAACCCTTAATGATCGTCTGCGAAACCCTAGGGTTCCGCGGAACCCCGGTTGAGAAACGCTGCTCTAGATGGTAAGCAGCTTTTATTGTCAACACGAACTGTTTTTATCAAAAACATTTTTTTCATGAAATATGAGCAAAATAACAAAGGCAGCTTGAACTCCAACAACAACAAAAAATGGCCACGAGCTTGTTACAAAACAAGTCGTTATCCGCTTGATTCAACATAAACGTACTATCTGCACTTTGGATGACGAAAACAGTGGCCAACAAAACTTAACATGAGCACTCAAAAATGCCATTCGTTACAGCACTAGAACGCACGACGGATTTTTATTCATAGACTGCATTTTCACAAAACGAAAAACTGAATTCTTACACAAAACGGTCCTGGGTAGTGGTGCTACTTATTAAACAAGCACTTGGCACAGTGTTAACGAAGCAAGTTGATAATAGAGGTGACGGCGGCCGAGGGCAGGCGGAGAGCTAGGTCAGGGCTTATCCTGGTTAAATAATTTGCTAATGAAATCTGTCAGACTTGAAAAAAGACGTTTCGTTGAAAATCGCTTGAAAAACTGATCAATATTTCATTTAAAAATTGCAAATCGCATTTGCTTTGAAATTAAAACGACGTGTTGCGGTAAGACTGACCAAAGGCTGTTTAGCATTGTTCTAGAAGTCGAACGGAACAGGCACCCTTTACGCCGGCGTTGTTGGTATCAGCTTGCAAAAAGTTTGTTCAATCGGTGAAATGACACAAGAGCCTACAGACATTTGTGTTTGGCAGAAAATTGCTTCGCATAATAATTCACTTGTAACTGCACTGTGGTGCAAAAAATACGAGGGGCAAAGACAAAAAATGGCAGTACTAACACACAATGAATCACAACAGTAATGGCTTTACAGGGAATGAAAGTAACCATTGAGCGGAGTCTCAATCAAACGCACGTGCCGGTCGCAGGTGCGAGTTGAAGAAACAAAACTGCATGTCAACTAAATAGTAGCACATAAACGTCTGCGAAATTGCAATTAGCAACAGAAACGAACACGCCAATCAAAGAAATCAAACAAACCAAAATAAAACAACTTGGTGAAAGGCAGTTGAGAGAGAAATAAACAGCTGCAAATGAAATGAGGACGGGCGGGCGAGAGGGCGGCTAGTTTTCATGCCTTGGTTGGAGCGCTGCTTTGACCTTCGTCATAACGACCGATACTACTGCGAGTCTTTGAGAAACCCTGAAAGAAATTGCTGTCAAAACACAAACCTTTTACGTTAAAGTAAAGTAAACTTTGAAGTAAATTAGCCATACATTTTTGTTTTCCGGTCAAGAAACAGCTAAAGATCGATTAGACGGAAAACAAAATTGATATGCAGACCCGTTTTGGAGTTACTGATGTAGACAACACACGGCACTGGTTCCAACAAAGAAAATTTTATGCATTGCACGATGTTGATGAAAGTCGCCGCATAAGGAACAAGTAAATTATTTGCTTTTAAATTCAATTCAACTTACGGTTGCATTTTCGGTTGGACCACGTGGTTGACGGATAACAGTGACAGCCGGACCACCGTTAGGATCGCACGTGCTGCGCAGACGGAGTCGTTCAGGTCGAGGAGGCTGCGGAGTCGATTCAGCAAGACGGACTTTCGAAGCCGAAAATTTTCCTGCAAACGAGTTACAGTATTAAGAATTCATGGTCTCAGCGAACGTGCTACCATGTTGTACGCGATGCATACCCAGCAGCAACCAACACTGCAACTATAAAGTCATATTGCCTGAAAGTCGATTTCCTAAGGCAATGCACGAGGGTTTTTACCCTGGAACAGCTCAAATGTTTTGCAATTACATCCCGCTGATTCCTCAGCTTCCTATTACAATCATCACATCATGCATTGCAATGGTTTACACAAATTTTGCTGACGATCACAAGATTTTTGGAAAAACTTCAAAGGCAGCCATTGCCTTCGCGATTAATTTGCTTTCGGTTTTCAAAATCAACTCACCGCTTCTTTGGTTATAGATCACCGAGAACTCGACTGTTGAGCCTGGTGTTATTTGCTGATTTGGCTCTCGCACTTCAGACATGTGGAAGAAGAGCTTGCTGTTACTGCTGTCACCACCCTTCACTTCGTAGTTAATGAAGCCATACTAGAACGAAAAACGAACGATTACACATAACGGTAAATTCGGGAACTAAATTAACAGTCATAATATGTGCACGAAGAAAATTACAAACGACTTGTGACACGGAGACCAAGGGAAAGTAGTAAGGCTATTTAGTATTTACCCCACCATGTCGTAAAGGGCAGTTCTCGGGTACCTCGTTGGTGGTGGGACTAGCTGACTGGTTTGAAATGGGCGGCCGCTTTCTACTGGCTTCATCTTGATCACCAGGTTTGAGGTGAGGAGCAGCTTTCTTCCCAGTCTCCATCCCAAAGATGAGGGGTAAACACACACACACACACACACACACACACACAAGTTAAGACTATTAATACTGTCTAATAGCGGTAGATACAATGACTGATCTTGATTGAGACTAACATCGTAATTTACCGATAGATGGCGGTTATGTATGCCCAGTAATATTCACCATTAAAATGTATGCAGCAGTACTCTTACCTCTCCTTTCATCTTTTCCACAGTGGCTCGTACTGTTTTATGGATCACATTAACATGGATGGCATGTTGAGTGTTATTTTGAACGTTGGTGCTGATCTGCGATTAAAATATATGCTTAAAAGTGATGCCAAAACCAAAGGTCTCACACCACTCACCTGAAAGGTAACTTTATCTCCAACCTGAATGAAGTCTCTTTGATCGCAAAGGCTAAGTGGACTGTACGGAATTGTCTTAATAATTGTTTTTGCAACTGAAAGAAAAATGTTCATGAAATGCACAATTGGAGGCATAAAGATCACATTCAAGAGAATGATTCAGAAGCTTTTTATTTGGCAGAGTTAAGTTATTGCTCATGTTTTTTTCGTGCGAAAACCTAACGTAACATTATGCGAAATTATTTCTATCCGTGATTGTTGTTCACGGTAGTGCATTTCTGTTACAGGTAGTGCAACAAGGAAAGGAAAATCCCGAAAACGTCTTTTTCTGACGACTAAACAGCCATCGTTTCAAGCAACCATCCAATTCGGACACGTTGATGTTATCAAAACCAAACAGCAAAAAAGCGTAGAAAACTCTTGCAAAGCGGTTGCTTTCTACTATGCAGCCTATTAGCAGTTAAACATCCGCATCAACATTATACTTTTAAAACCGCATCAACATTATACTTTTAAAACAAATATTGTTTTACTTATTTGGGATGTTTCCTTGTATTCAATCAGTCCTTGGTATGTGCTTTGAGCAGGGTTGACAGACTTCAACGGTTTCAACACTTTACCTAAAGAGAACATATTAAAGTCGTTAAATAGTCCTGGGCAGGGGTAGTCAAGGTGTGGACGATTAATCTCATGAAGATTGTAAACAATAAAATTTGAATTTAGAACGCTGAACCCAGTATAAAAGTCATGATACATAATCTTTACGCGCTCCGTCAAGACTTCAGGTTAATGAAATGTGGTCCGAATCGTAAAAATTTTGAGCAGCCCTGGTCTAGGGCGTCTTGCAAAACCCGCATTTGCAATATACTTTTGCTTGGAGCGATACCAAACAGATTGTATCTTGTGGAATGCACAAACTTTTGACGTGCATTTAAATGTTTCGGCATTTGCTACGTTACAATCGTAGAGATTAGATGTTGAAGTTAATGAGTTCAAACCTCGGTTTTCTTGAGGCGAAGACTCGGCATGAAACGATCATATTTTCGTCCGAACTAAAAACCTAACGAAGATCAAGCGAGGTAAAACAGCGGTCCATTTCGAACCAGTTTTGATGCCAAATTGCAAAACGATAACTTTACGATGAACAAGGTGCAATACTGCTGCTCGGTATCCGAAAGTCGCCGCTTACGAAATTCTGAGTGAGCAGCTTGGCTTTTGTAACTCGGTGATGCATGAGGATAATACCTTACATTCTGTTCAGATAACATCATAAAACAAACGAACAGGCTATAATTCTATTTCGACAAAATGACAAGATCAAGGTTTCACCAAATTTAATGAAGCAATCGAATTCCAAGGAAGAGCCGGGTAAAGCGCAACAGCAAGCGACATACTGCTGGATGCGATCAACCGAAACGGTCATTTAATATTTTGAGGCTGTTATCATTTTCATTCATTTCTTCGCAACACTATCTGTGAGAACAATTGTTTCGTTGTGGCTGAAAATACATACAAATCGCAATACCTTTCATGATCTTGCTTGACACAGTAGATACTGCAGGCAAATCATCTTCGACAATTTTTCGCACGGTCATCGCGAAAGGTTTCTCTTCTATACAAAATGTGTTTAACAATTATTGCAACCGGACTGTGGCACTACTGAGCATTGCCAAGACTTTCTTACCTTTAATTCCCATTACAAAGAAGACCGGTGTAGATACTTTATAACATTCAACCGGGGCAAGCAGCTCGCTAAAATGGAAGAAGATCTCGGACGCATGATCGAACGCTTCGATGAAACCAAAAGTGTCTTTCAAGGTGCTCACCCATCCAAAAGAATAATCCAATTTAGATGAGGTGTCGTTCTGAAAAACATATCGTGTCACAGCTTCATTCTGGCGGCAATGCGACCATCTGGGCTGGACTGTCGTCGGTGGCAGTGATGTTTATGGCTGCTTGTGTATGAATGTATTGTAACCAGCGACACCGCCAACTCTGAAACAAGTCTGAACACAACGACATTCCACTACAGTCAACGAATTTTTGCCTGAGCGGAGGATAAAAACAAATATTTTGACTAAATAAGCCAACAACGCAGCGGAAACCCAATGCACAAGTGACCATTACCGGTCTCAGTCATTGCAAAAATAATTTACATCAAAATATTCCATAATTGATAATGCATCCCTTGCAGAGCTTTTGTTTAAAACTGTTTCGTAATCGCCACTAACAGCTTAGTGCAGTTTTAGCTCGAAAAGGTCATAAAATTTTGGGGATGCATCGCGTGATCTCTAATCAACAAAAACGGGAACAAATAAAGAAAGCACTCACATTTGTCGATGTGTTAGAAGCGCAGGACGTGGTGAGGTCGCATTCTTTGCCGCTTGATATGTTGATGGATTGCATCTCGTCGGTTATCTTCGGCAGCTCAATCTCAGCTATCAACTCATCTTCGATTTGCTTCACTGGACTTGGAGACAAAAAAGACGAGATTGTGACAGTGCTCGTGTCCGAGGGGCACCTGAAAGAAACATTTCAAACAGTTGTCATTCTGTGCAGCAGAACCTTTTCGCGGTGCAGTACTCAACGGAGATCAAGATGACGCAAGGACGTAACTTCAAAATGAGTGATCTTATTTAGTAGCGTCAACTTTACTACTTCTGAGTTTTAGTGTAATGAGTTTCTTATTGCCTCATCATGTTCCCTTCGTTAAGGCTAGCAGTGGCATTCAAAAGTTTTAAAAACAGGTTCTAGCAGAAATATATAAAAATTGAGAGTCGAAGGCACGAGCGTATGAGCTGCAGCCAAATTTTTCTGGAGAAGTATCCAGGGTGTGGCCTACCCCTCCCAAGAACATTTGCAAAGTTATTATCATGTATATGAATTTTACTGCTTACTAGACCAACTTTTGGGGTAACGCTGGTACGAATTTATTCGTTAAATTTTAGCAACCGATTCAAAGAGATCATCGACTTTTACGAACCGGTTTGAACGAACAGGTGAGAATCGGCAGCACACCACCATTGGGTAAAGCAAATACCGACAGTTGACCTACTTATGTGGCTTGCATGCAACTTTCGGAGTCTGTAGAATTATTGGTGTTCTCTTTGATAAAAAAGAAACCGTAGGAACTTCCTCCGGAAGAGATGCGAGCTTCAGATGATTCGTGATTGTCCTCTTTTTCATTTCATCTTGCTTTTCCTTCTCGTTTTCCGGGATCAGCTTTATGCTTACTGCGCTTTTTTCTCCCGTACGCTTCATTTCACAAACTTTGAACTCAACCTGAAAAACACGTGATCAAAGCGCGTGATGTTTAAAGCACGTGACTGTAAAAAGACAAAAGACGTCACAAAGCGATAGATCTCAACTTACTGCACATCCAGGACGGAGATTGAGGGCATCCTTCCATTCTTGAAAGTCCTTCGTGGCGTACGGTATCTTCACAATATTTTCATTGTTCCCGTCGTAGTTTTTGGAGGGGCAGTAAGCAATTACGCCAGGGTTCGGTCCCAGACCAGGGCTGTACAGGCATTCTGTAGGACTGCAACGTAAAAGTTCATCAGCATTTTATGAGCAAAAAAACAAGCTAAAAACTAGAACTCTTCTTGAAAATGTCTTAATTTATGCTATTCTATGGAGAAAAAATTGGTAGTTGATACCACAAGCCTAATTCCACATAACACCAAACTGCAACCACATCGTAAGTATCCAATACTTTTCAAAATGACCAAAAATTTCAATTTGAGAATCTTTTGTACGACACGCATAAGGGGTAGAAATTGACTTTGAAAATCTGTGGCTCGTTCGCTAACGAAAGCTCGCATATACCAGAATCTTTCAATGCTACCATTACTTTAACCAGGCACTGCAGTCAAAAACTATCACTAGTGTAAATGTTTCTCACCACTTTGGCACAGGGTTTGCATTAGCGCCAGCAACCGTTTCAATAATACCAACGTAATTCGTGTCTGATATGATGTGGAATATCACTGTTCCTCTCGGCAATATCTTGATTCGTGTGGCGTGCATTCTGAACAATCGAAATTTATTTGACCTCAAAAAAACTTGTCAAAACGGAACTGCAGTGCATGAAGCAAGAGAAGAAGAAATATAAAAAGAACAATTTAAATACAGAAAAATCGTTGTTTCAAAATATTAAACCGACTTACTGTAAGGAAAGTTTCGGTTTCGTCACTTACCTTTGCTTTTCAGCATTAGGATCGAGAAGAACTGTGAATTCCACTTCATCTGTCATTCGTATGTGATGAGTAGGATCCAGGAGTTCACAGCAGTGGAAGAAAAGTCGGGAGTCGCGTTCCACACATTTAATAAATCCAAATCCTTCCTTAACAGCAGCAACGACGCCCTAGAAATCGAAATTCGAGTAAATTTTGGGCTTACCAACAGAAAGTAGTACCCCTTTAATTGATTTCAAAATTTCAATAAAGCTATAAAAGCATAAGAGTAAAAAATAAATGAGTGCGTTCTAGATTTGGTTGCAGTCTGGTTAGCTGCACAGTAACGCAATGAAGTAACGAGACTTGTAAAGAAGATCTGCTCACCTGTTCACGTTTTTCCTTGGTAGCACTCAGAGTCTTATCGAGCAAGAGAGTGACCTCAGCGGCACGTTGAAGTCCGTTTCGCTTATCGGTAATGGTCAAAAAAGACACCTGTAATAAGTAGTAATCACGTGGTTATAAAGTGACATACAAAGCTTTCCTACATGCTCGTACGAAGCATGAAGAGTAATACAAACCTTGTCTCCTTGGCAAAGCGTATGCAAGCAGTTAGCAGCTCTGTCTTTTTCGCCGAAAGGTATCTTGTCCAAGTCACCCTTGTCATTGATGTACGATATGAGGCCGGCCAAGACGAGCGATGGTTGAGGATTGGCAGTGCTGCTGCTCACAGTCGAACTCTTCACAGTTTGATTAGGAGACGTCGCGTCTCCTCCAGCAATAGTTGCCTAAAGAATAAAACATGATTAGTTGGGCGCGGCGTAAAAAGACAGTGTACTTCTATCGTGAGCAGCAGACGAGACTTTTTTTTTGAGTCACGGAAAAGCCTTTTTGTGGGAAATACATGTCGTGTTTAGATTCACCACGGACATACCAATACGTGCTGACGACGCGCATTTTACCAAAAAAGCAGCCAAACGGGAAAAATTGCCGTAAAATGTCTTTTTCAAAAACACAGTCGCATAACAATTGTGAGGTTTGATTCCTCGGCCATTGCCAGGCCAGCAGCCCATGTGGCCACATTGCCAAACATTTGGGCTTTTACAAAGTTTTTGGTGGCAGCAGTAGTTACAAAAACTTGTTCAGCTCGAACTAACAGAGCTGATATAATTCAATTCACTACATCTGATTAGAAGCAGTTTGATGAACATCACCTCAACTTTTTACGTGTCTAATGACATGAATATTTTTTAGAGCTGACAATCGAGTCGCGCGAACAACTTTGCAGTAGTTCTACAAACGAAAGGTACATAAAAAGTCATTCAAAACCAATAAATTAAGCTTGCAATACTGAATTTTTCCGAAATGGCCATCTCTGAAACGTCCTCTCAACGCAGACCCCTCCAAAGTAGGCCTACCTCATTAACAGCTTTATTGAATGCTTTAGCAGGCAGGGGCTTTTCAATTGCTCCAACGTACAGCTGACTTGAGACTTCTTCAAATTGCACGCTACCCATAGGCAGAAGACGAACTTCGGTTGCGATGTCTTTGCTCTACATTGCAAATATCTCAAGATTTGAACACGGCAATTCGCACAGTTATAAAACGGTTCATCGTAAAATAATATTTGGCAAATTCAAGTTTCACGTTTGTAAGTTTTACATTCAGAAAAACCATAAATGATAACCTTAATCTTTCAGTTGAAGTAAATCGAGAAGAAAACTAAGATAATACCAAACAATTGACAATTTTGTAGAAAATACATCCAAACACTATAAGTGAATATGGTTAATAATTACATTTTCTTCCTGGATACAGAACTCAACATGATCACCCACATGCAGATCTGGAACGGTTGCTAGCACCTCGCTAAAGTGGAAGAAAATCTAAAATATTGGTTTCGTTGAACAAAGAATTAATACCAGTACAATCTAATATATAAAATCCAAAGTCTGTTTGTTTGTCTGTCTGTCAGTCTGTTTGTCTGTTCCTTATGGAAAAAAAATTAGGAGCACCTAGAAAAAAATAAAACATGCATTCCGATGTATTTTTTTCCAGCGGAGTCAATGGGCCTATTTCCAAGTTCGTACCTCGCCCCCCAAGGGAGCTACGGCCCTTTTTCCACAGGAGGGTCTCAGATAACTCTTCGATTCTAATCGAATTGCGTATTTAGGTAGAAAGGTTAGAAAGTTTACATAAAAACTAAAAGTGTATTCTTATGTAAAATTCTCCGAGGAAGACAACGGAAGTAGTTCCGAACCTCTAAGTGCCCCCCTAAGGGAGCTATGGGGGGCAGAACCCCCCTTTGAAAATTCAAATATATTCAATTTAGATGAAATTTAAACCATATGTATAAGACACTAAATTAGAGAGCTTTCCAAAATTTCAGCCTTTTTCGACAATATTAGGGGGCAGAAAGCCCCCTTAAAAATTTAAAGTTTTTGTTAGGTACCACAAACAGAAAAAAATTTGTGACAAATAAAAATCCAAATTTGAAGATTATGAGCAAGACTGTACTTTTAAAAATCCTTAGCAGATTTACCCGTCGTAGATCGGGTAAATATGACTTTTTCCAGGGAAGCCAAGTACGGTGTTTTCATTTCGATCAGATTCGTCTATGGGAGGCTACGAGCCTATGGGGCTCTACTAGAGGCCTATTTGTACTGTTGTACGACGAAATAAAAATCATGAAAACACATTAAAATATGGTTGTTCAATGTAAAAACTTAATCAGTCTTTACATTTTACCCGATCAACGACGGGTAAATCTGCCAAGTACGGTATTTTCATTTCGATCAGATTCGTCTATGGGGGGCTACGAGCCTATGGGGCTCTACTAGAGGCCTATTTGTACTGTTGTACGATGAAATAAAAATCATGAAAACACATTAAAATATGGTTATTCAATGTAAAAATTTAATCAGTCTTTACATTTTACCCGATCAACGACGGGTAAATCTTTCAGCCTTTTTCGACTATATTAGGGGGCAGAAAGCCCCCTTGAAAATTCAAATACCTATAGAGAGAAAAGTTAAAGAAGCTTCAAAAAATAAGCAAAAGTGTATTGTCATGTAAAATTTTCCAAGGAATACTGTGGAAGTGGTCTCTAACCTTTAAGTGCTCCCCTAAGGGAGCTATGGGGGGCAGAACCTCCCTTTGAAAATTCAAATATATCTGATTTAGATGAAATTTAAACCATATGTATAAGACACCAAATTAACAAGTTTCCCCAAATTTCAGCCTCCTACGACTATATTAGGGGGCAAAAAGGGGGGAGAAAGCCCCCTTGAAAATTCAAATACCTATTGTTATGAGTAGTAATGATAAAGGAATTAAAAATGAAGTGTATGTCGCTTTTTATTATCTGTATTGAATAACAAGATTTACAAACAAAACTTTAAGCAAATAATCTTCACCTTTACATAGAATATGGTTATGCTAATGTAACTGTTGAGGTATGATATTGTAACCTGTTTCCTCTTCAAGGTGATTAGCCTCCGATAATGCAAATATTACGTGACAACAGTTTCTAGGGGTTAAAAAGAAAGTGTTGTCAGAATAGTAATCACCAGGATAACTTACATGATCTGACCAATTGCATATACTGACGTTGCTTTTTTATCCTATACCCGGGCAACGCCGGGTACCTCTGCTAGTCTAATATATAAAATCCAAAGTCTGTTTGTTTGTCTGTCTGTCAGTCTGTTTGTCTGTTCCTTATGGAAAAAAAATTAGGAGCACCTAGAAAAAAATAAAACATGCATTCCGATGTATTTTTTTCCAGCGGAGTCAATGGGCCTATTTCCAAGTTCGTACCTCGCCCCCCAAGGGAGCTACGGCCCTTTTTCCACAGGAGGGTCTCTAATCTATATATATAAAAGTGAATGTCTGTGTGTGTGTGTTCCCTATAGGAAGAAAGGTTAGAAAGTTTACACAAAAACTAAAAGTGTATTCTTATGTAAAATTCTCCGAGGAAGACAACGGAAGTAGTTCCGAACCTCTAAGTGCCCCCCTAAGGGAGCTATGGGGGGCAAAACCCCCCTTTGAAAATTCAAATATATTCAATTTAGATGAAATTTAAACCATATGTATAAGACATTAAATTAGAAAGCTTTCCAAAATTTCAGCCTTTTTCAACTATATTAGAGGGCAGAAAGCCCCCTTGAAAATTTAAAGTTTTTGTTAGGTACCACAAACAGAAAAAAATTTGTGACAAATAAAAATCCAAATTTGATGGTGATGAGCAAGACTGTACTTTTAATAATCCCCAGCAGATTTACCCGTCGTAGGTCGGGTAAATATAACTTTTTCCAGGGAAGCGAAGTACGGTATTTTCATTTCCATCAGATTCGTCTATAGGGGGGCTACGAGCCTATGGGGCTCTGCTAGAGGCCTATTTGTACTGTTGTACGATGAAATAAAAATCATGAAAACACATTAAAATATGGTTATTCAATGTAACAATTTAATCAGTCTTTACATTTTACCCGATCAACGACGGGTAAATCTGCCAAGTACGGTATTTTCATTTCGATCAGATTCGTCTATGGGGGGCTACGAGCCTATGGGGCTCTACTAGAGGCCTATTTGTACTGTTGTACGATGAAATAAAAATCATGAAAACACATTAAAATATGGTTATTTAATGTAAAAATTTAATCATTATTAGGGGGCAGAAAGCCCCCTTGAAAATTTAAATACCTATAGAGAGAAAAGTTAAAGAAGCTTCAAAAAATAAGTAAAAGTGTATTGTCATGTAAAATTTTCCAAGGAATACTGTGGAAGTGGTCTCGAACCTTTAAGTGCTCCCCTAAGGGAGCTATGGGGGGCAGAACCCCCTTTGAAAATTCAAATATATCTGATTTAGATGAAATTTAAACCATATGTATAAGACACCAAATTAAAAAGTTTCCCAAAATTTCAGCCTCTTACGACTATATTAGGGGGCAAAAGGGGGGAGAAAGCCTCCTTGAAAATCCAAAAATGTGTTTTTATTATCTGTATTGAATAACAAGATTTACAAACAAAACTTTAAGCAAATAATCTTCTCTTTTACATAGAATATGGTTATGCTAATGTAACTGTTGAGGTATGATATTGTAACCTGTTTCCTCTTCAAGGTGATTAGCCTCCGATAATGCAAATATTACGTGACAACAGTTTCTAGGGGTTAAAAAGCAAGTGTTGTCAGAATAGTAATCACCAGGATAACTTACATCTGACCAATTGCATATACTGACGTTGCTTTTTTATCCTATACCCGGGCAACGCCGGGTACCTCTGCTAGTCTAAAATAAAACCGCGTTAAATAGAGAAAGACGTATTATGCATTCATAGTAATGACTGGTGGGCAGTAACGCGCTACTTCTTCAGTAGCGGCAACGATCGCGCCGATACTTTTAGACTTTAGTAGCGATTACAGCTAGCGTCGCCGCTACTTTAGGCAAGTAGCGTTAGCGGTAGCGCCGATACTTTCGAAGTACATGTAACAGATGTCGACTTTTGATGCTAACATCAATAAAGGTTGAGCAATTTGGTTCCAAACTCATCCGAACTCATCACATAACAAATGCTTGTGTCTCGTGCTACAGCTGTAATTTGAAGCAGTCAAATTAGAAATCTTTTACAGTATGTGCAGCAACGCTAAGAAAACAAAATGTCTACCTCTTTAACAAGGTCAGCTCTTTCTATAAATCCGAACGACTCCTTCATCGCAGTGACAATGCCTGTGAATCGCTTTGGAGGCGCTCTTTCAACAAGGGTGATCTTCCTTGCTCTCATCACTCCAGTTCTAGACAAATAAAGGTGACTTAACAAACAGATCTAAAGTTTGAACCCGAAACGTGACTTTAAACTTGTCACGGCTCTGCTCGACCATGTCGCATGTAAAGCATTGCTCCGACCCTTCAACTCGCAGCCTTTCGATGGCAAGTCTAACGCTCAGTCCATCGTGCCAGAGTGCCGAAAATATCTTGGAATGTTTTGTTACTTGATTTAAACTTAAAGCTGGCTACTAGTATGTTAATGAGTATTTAACAAGCCGAAGCTTTAGCTGCATATTCTTTCGAGACATATTCTAGTAATTGTTGCGCATGGTAAGAAGATTAAATAAATAAATAAATGATAAATTTTTTTTAATTTGCGTTCCTGATTCCAAGTTTAGAAATTCATACTAGAGGTGCTGGCACTCAGCAAATTAATTCAAAAGCTACATTACTTACCGTTTTTTAAGTGCAATGTTAAACGACACTTTATCGCCGGGTTGTAGAATACTTTTTGGATTCGTCAGATCATTTGCGGAGTAGTTAAGAAAGAAAAACTCCTGGAAAAAATGTAGTGCAGTTGAATTCACACTCAACCACTTCAAAACACTATATTTAACTTCATCTAATATATAAAATCCAAAGTCTGTTTGTTTGTCTGTCTGTCAGTCTGTTTGTCTGTTCCTTATGGAAAAAAAATTAGGAGCACCTAGAAAAAAATAAAACATGCATTCCGATGTATTTTTTTCCAGCGGAGTCAATGGGCCTATTTCCAAGTTCGTACCTCGCCCCCCAAGGGAGCTACGGCCCTTTTTCCACAGGAGGGTCTCTAATCTATATATATAAAAGTGAATGTCTGTGTGTGTGTGTTCCCTATAGGAAGAAAGGTTAGAAAGTTTACACAAAAACTAAAAGTGTATTCTTATGTAAAATTCTCCGAGGAAGACAACGGAAGTAGTTCCGAACCTCTAAGTGCCCCCCTAAGGGAGCTATGGGGGGCAAAACCCCCCTTTGAAAATTCAAATATATTCAATTTAGATGAAATTTAAACCATATGTATAAGACATTAAATTAGAAAGCTTTCCAAAATTTCAGCCTTTTTCAACTATATTAGAGGGCAGAAAGCCCCCTTGAAAATTTAAAGTTTTTGTTAGGTACCACAAACAGAAAAAAATTTGTGACAAATAAAAATCCAAATTTGATGGTGATGAGCAAGACTGTACTTTTAATAATCCCCAGCAGATTTACCCGTCGTAGGTCGGGTAAATATAACTTTTTCCAGGGAAGCGAAGTACGGTATTTTCATTTCCATCAGATTCGTCTATAGGGGGGCTACGAGCCTATGGGGCTCTACTAGAGGCCTATTTGTACTGTTGTACGATGAAATAAAAATCATGAAAACACATTAAAATATGGTTATTCAATGTAACAATTTAATCAGTCTTTACATTTTACCCGATCAACGACGGGTAAATCTGCCAAGTACGGTATTTTCATTTCGATCAGATTCGTCTATGGGGGGCTACGAGCCTATGGGGCTCTACTAGAGGCCTATTTGTACTGTTGTACGATGAAATAAAAATCATGAAAACACATTAAAATATGGTTATTCAATGTAAAAATTTAATCATTATTAGGGGGCAGAAAGCCCCCTTGAAAATTTAAATACCTATAGAGAAAAAAGTTAAAGAAGCTTCAAAAAATAAGTAAAAGTGTATTGTCATGTAAAATTTTCCAAGGAATACTGTGGAAGTGGTCTCGAACCTTTAAGTGCTCCCCTAAGGGAGCTATGGGGGGCAGAACCCCCTTTGAAAATTCAAATATATCTGATTTAGATGAAATTTAAACCATATGTATAAGACACCAAATTAAAAAGTTTCCCAAAATTTCAGCCTCTTACGACTATATTAGGGGGCAAAAGGGGGGAGAAAGCCTCCTTGAAAATCCAAAAATGTGTTTTTATTATCTGTATTGAATAACAAGATTTACAAACAAAACTTTAAGCAAATAATCTTCTCTTTTACATAGAATATGGTTATGCTAATGTAACTGTTGAGGTATGATATTGTAACCTGTTTCCTCTTCAAGGTGATTAGCCTCCGATAATGCAAATATTACGTGACAACAGTTTCTAGGGGTTAAAAAGCAAGTGTTGTCAGAATAGTAATCACCAGGATAACTTACATCTGACCAATTGCATATACTGACGTTGCTTTTTTATCCTATACCCGGGCAACGCCGGGTACCTCTGCTAGTATAAAATAAAACCTAAACCTTCATCTTGATTTATTTAACTTCATGTAAAAATAAAACCTAAACCTTCATCTTCATTTAGTTTAGTTCTATAAACCTTCATTTAGTTGAGGCCATACTTTGGTAAGAACTAACTGCATGCACAATGGCAAGCTGGCAGTAGGCTAAGGCTAAGTAAACATTTAACTAGGAAGCTAACGTTATGAATATTCACAACGTGGGACAGCTGATTGTTTAATAATTATCAAACGAAGAACAAAAGTTTCTATGATACAATTGAACAATTTTAAAATTTGGTTATTTCTAAAACAAATCTAATGTGTGGATTTTGTGATCTAACAAGATCAAATAATCAATCAAAGGGAATTAATGTTTAGTTAACAACGCTGATTGTCACGGAGGTAAAATGAAGATATCTTTAAAATCTAGGAAACCTTTATCATTACTTAAAACGACTACCCACCCCATATCTTTCATACGACAAACTTCCCAACTTTTCTGACACCGCCGGCTTTCCTTTTTTGCTTGGACGGTAGCCAAGCCCGGCGAAGCTGGTAGCGCCGCCCGGCACAACCTTCATCGAGTTTTGTCCAGAGATGGGCGACAGCAGGGGAGCAGGGATTGTGATCTCCCCCAGGATGCGCTCCTCACTCAGCACTTCAAAGACTACCGTCCCTTTTTGAAGCCGGACCACGTGAGCGGCCATCGGTTTGCCAGTGCGTTCGTCCACTGAAATTTCGAATTCCACTTCATCTGCAAAAAAAACGCTTGTCATTAGGCAAAGCGTAGATTACTTTTGTTCAACATTTAGTTACCACCGTAGGTACGTGATAGGTTTCCGGACTTGAGTCAAAAGACACGAAGTCCAAAACTCAAAGATATTTATCAGCGAGGGCATCCGGAATACAAAGAGCTGTCTTGTTTAACTAAATCTGAGTAATGAGCGGGCGGACCATCTTAGACAATCATTGAATCAGCTAGTCTACGACCAGTAAAGTGGGCGAAAAAGATGTAAATCTAGCTCTACAACAGCAGTCACCTGGCAGAGATTATTTTTTTAGCAAACTTTTAAAAACCTAACTTCTTGGCAAAAATTTTCTATTTTTGAGTCTGAGCTAAACAAAACACCACGTGCAAGCCAGCCAGCAATCAATCATATTCAAAGCTTCTATTTAGTGATGCAAAGGCCTAGCGATTGGCATACACTGAATTAACGTGTCTAACCTTGCAAAAAAGCTGGAAAAAAATGACGTTATAATAGAGCAGCGAATCTAGCAGAACAATAATGTCTTTGAAATGCGGCTTACATCTTTCAATTTTATAGCACTGTATACAACGCTTAGTGCATGACGATTTTACCTTTTTTATGCAACGTTCCAGATATTCCGTGAAACTGGCTGTAATGAAAAAACAAACGGTCCTCCCTCTCAGCACATTCAATGAAGCCGTAAGACTCGAGCAATTTATCGATCACACCGGTCTCTCTTCTCCGATAATTGTCCGTCAATAGGTCAGAGGAAGAGCCAGGGGTTTGTGTGTTTGAAGAGGTGGTGCCTGACATTGGTGCGAGTGAATCAGCAGCAGCAGCTAGTACCTGGTTCGAATCGTAGCTAGTTGATCTCTGCAGAAAAAAAGTTTGATAATAAGAAACTATAGCTAAGAAATCGATAGGGTTGAAATATTAAAGCAGCTCAATCGCCATGCTTTAAAATGCACCTAATGGCCACCTATCAAAGGCAGTCAACTTTGCTTTTATGACGAAATAGGTTGCCGCTTTCACTTAACATGATTTTGATGAAGCTGCGACGCTAAGCTAAATTACGACTTTTCAGGGTAGCTCCATCCTCTAAATAGAGTAAAAAAAAATCTAACAAAAAATTGACAAATGGAATATTTAGATATCAGTGATCATCTAAGGCTAAAGCAATTAGACGATTCTGCGAGCTACGCGTATATCTACCGTTTGTAGTTCATGAAAACAGTCGAGGCATTACTCGAGTTGAAGTGTTAAGAAAAAATTTTTTGCTTGCTGCTAAAATACTGGGCATTAATTTTTCACACATTCGATAAGTTTGCTTAATTTTCAACCGTATAAACGCACTTGCAAGGCTCTGTACTGGTTCAAAACTGAATGTCTTATAACTCCATTTTGTGGATATACACCACAGCTGGCAATTCCCGCCACGGATCTTTGATTCACCACCTATATAAATTAACAAATTATTAAATCAGCAAAATCTTGTCTTAAAAACCCATTTATTTTCAAATCCATTCATTAATCCAGTTATCAGTAATCACGTAATAAGTCAAATTTACTAGGGTCTAGGTTCAATGAAATATTATTACAAAAACAGCCAGCCAATTATTTTACAGTATGAATTTAATTATAAATCATCTCACCTCGAAATTAACAATTACAAATAATTCTCCGTTTCTTGCAGTATAGTTTGTGAATAAAGGCATTCGGATTATTTGTGTTCAAGTATATAACTTTGCAGACTTTTCAAAAACTACTTAACTGTTAATCGTACTTTACCTGTCTGTCTCTAACTTCCACTTGACGCTGCTGTAAGGCAGCGATTCCAACATTAACTAGGACTTTCTGTTGATGAGGTATTTATACCGTTTCCAGCTGGAAACAACAAGCATTTTAAACCAATGAAAAACAATTTAAATGAAAATGCATTCACGAAAAAAAGAAAAAAAGAAAGCAAACAATGATCGTCGTGTTCTAGTGGCTGGACCGCCATTTATGGCAACAGCAGCGATCGCGCGCTTAAACCTGGCGGCAACGTCACTCTTGTATTGGTGGGAAAGTCACTTCGCGGCAATTTTCACTATTTGGTTGCATTGCTTGAGATAAAAACGAATTGTAAGCAGCAGCACTGGGAACTCCAAAATGGATCTGAAGATAAAAATGCGTCAGCAACCGCTATAGGCTTTTTACGACCTTAAGAAAAATTTATAACTCCACTCTTTTGTCACCCTTAACACATGGAGATACTTATAAAAATATACCGGTACTGGTTAAACCAATGCTCCTCAACCAATTTTGGTTTTGTTTTCCCTACGATAGACCGCCACATTCTATACTCTCGAATGCTATACCTAGAAGATAATTTATCCAAACTATACTCCATTCAACTAAACTATCCAAATTACAACTATGTACTTAATCAAGCTAAGGAATGCAAAGCTGCGAACGCAAACCACAAAATCAATCGATTTCTTTCAATTAGTGAGCCTAAAAACTTTTGGCGCAGCAGGAATCGAACTCACGGTTTTAGCCGCACTACAAACATAAGCATCGAAGTTGCCGCTAAATCAACAAACATGCGGCGCTTTAACAGCGCTGTTCATAACCAGCAGATGTTATGGTAAGTGGTAGCCAGCAGTTCTTTTTTGTTCCGAGGTGCGAAATGCTTTTAACAGATGACTATTCATTATTATTTTAAAGGCCTTCCAATCAAGGGCAGTTAGCCAGTTGCAATTCTTTTTTGTAATCATTTCGCGCAATTTCTATGCGAGGACAATTACAATGTGTTTAACCACGCCAAGCATTTATCAATCAAAGGCAGGTATCATTCTTTACTTAATCATTTCATGTCAAATCGGGTTTTAGAAGAACGGATCTCCCTCCATCTCAGGCGCCTTCTGTTTAAAGGCAATTACCATTGTTTTATTTAATCAACTCAAGCACTTCTAATCATGAGCAGCCGTTCATTTTTTAATCATCTCACGTAGAAATGGATAGGATGTGATTTTTTGGGCTCCTAGAGTCCAGGCTAATTAATTAAAATGTGAATTCAGTCCTCAACGACTTTCACAAAACGGCTAAGCTGAAAGTCCGCAATCCGCTTCAGTTTGAATATAAAAAGACTTTACAAAAATTATTGGCTCAAAAACTATGGTGTGGCGGTAACGGTTTTTCAATGGTACCACATAGCAACAACGTTGTCAACGTAAAGAAGGTACAGCAACTTGAATCATTGTCAGGGGAAGGCTTATCTTGATTCAAGTTGTCATTACTACTCTTTGGTATGATGCTTACATAGTTGTTACGTACTACGATAAATGTACATCCCGAACTATGTTCATAGTATAATAGCATATACCAAAGTATTTGAGCATTAATGGTTGAGTGTTTTTCTACTATCGGTTCGCATCCAATCCGATGTAACTCCAAAGCCAAGTCGGCTTCACCGAAAAATAGCTCAATCTGGCAGTGGCGGAACCGAAAACGTTTGGTGAGGGGAATAAATACTTTGCATGTCGTAAATAATAAAAACTTTGGTTGCGCATTTGTGAAAAACCTCAAGCCTCTCTAATATTTAGCAGAACCAAATGCCACATTGAAATCAAGCTGATATATATATAGGCTACATCATTTTAACGCGCATATATACGAAAGTTTGCGAAATCAAAAGTTTGCCTGTAAATCTGCGGTTTAACTGCAAACTGTTGAAAGCATAGAACCAGAGAGTAACGGCTATAAATAATTTTTTAGCTATGTTTAATTCCTAAACCCACATTGTGAAATGAGTTTGGATCGTTTGTCCAATGTTGGTTGGGGGTCATCTTGCAATATTGTCAATTTTTTGGCGAACCTCAACAAATTTCATGCTTTTGCTCTTGCACGACCCATTGGCGCTTTTGCTCTAACTGACAAAGACATTGTTGGTTTGACGCCTTCTTCTATACATAATACCAAAAAGCCTGCGACAGTTTGCCCATCTGAGGCCCAGCCGCCAAAATACTGTTTTCCTGATCCACACTTTAATTTTGAAGTGAAACTTGTCGATTTGCATTAATCAATCCCCACCCTTTTACCCATACAAAAATCCACGACCAAACAGCTTTTATTAGTTTTACTATATTAGGTCAAGCTAACTTAAAAACCCTATACAATCAACTTGCACTTCTAATTCTTTAATTTTCGCTTCTTATTGCATTAATAAAATCGTAGCAGTGTTTATTGTAACTATAAAAACCAGTGCTTCCAGTTACGCAACAATTTCAAAATTACAAAACAGACGGCAAATTTATTTCTTATAATTTTTAATTGGAAGTTATTAATTCCAATTTTTTTGATTGGAAGCGTACAAGATTGATGTAGCAGGCTTGACAGTAAATTGCCGTCAATTGATGCGACGACACGCATAAGTCCTCTGCCACCGACGCAGAGAGAGCTTCCTACTTTATGCTGAAGCTCCCTCGTTTTGGCATGAATCTTCTTTTTTGAATCTTCAACTTTTCCTGGTCTTTGCATTACTTTTCTTTTATCTCGAAGCCTTTTTCTACTATTTCCATCCACAAATGGGGCACACTCATTACTCACCTGCTTACTTCCAACCTACCTCTCTCACCTCTTGCGTGTTGAAGATGTTTGACCGCAGCATTCTATTCCGTGTACTCTTCTCTCTGGAGTCTAAATCTATACCCTAAACCAAACAGGTCGGTCTACTCTTGATCAGATTCTTTATCTTTCTCAATTCATTTCAGATGGGTTCAACAAGTCCAAACCGTGCTCTCGGACGGTCCTGCCACTGTCGACTTTTCCACAGTTTTTGGCTCTGTCTGATACCCCTCTATCCTGCGCATGCTTATTTCAGCTGGCCTCTGTCCTTGTTTTTTTCGATGGACTCAATCTTTCTTTTCTTATAGGCGCGATTGTATAGCTTTTCAAAATCATTAGAGCTTCTACTTGCGAGTCCGTCAAGGTATTTTGCAATGATGCGTTCTAGGGTTTATAATGATAATGTTGCAGGCTTTGTTTTCTTCTCTCTATTCATCAATGATCTTCCTGCTTCTCTACCTTCTTCAGTCGGCTGCTTTCATTACATTGACAATTTGGCCATCTGGTCCTATTACCCCACGCTACGTGCTGCTGGGTAAGCCACACAAGAAGTTCTGATTGGACTGTAGCTCTTGCATAAGCACTGGTGTCTTCCTCTCAAACCGAGCAAATCTAAGGCCTTTCACTTTTCGGTGGATCTCCGCCAAGTTATTTTCATCCCCACTTCTCCAGGTTCAGCTCCCCTCTCCACTTTAATTCTACTTCAAATTTTCTCCTCTGACCTTTCCTTTACTAAATATGTATCTTCGTTAAAAATCAAGTTCTTCCCTCGTCTTGAGGAGTTATGTGGTATCACTGCTTCCTCTTGGAGCCCATCTAAAGAGTCTCTTGCTCTTTCTGTACAAAGAAATCTTTCCTTGGCCCGCTGTCTCTTATGCTTCACCAGGATGGTTTCTTTTTTTCGACGTCTCCAACGTTCTAACTTGGAACGCCTTCACCGAACGGCCTGTCACTTCATCGTCGGATGCCTCTCATCCTTCTTAACCCTGTTCTTTTCTCAGAGGCGTTTATTCTTCCCCTACAAGTCATCTTGACTAATTTTGCTCTGTAATCTTATGAGCGGGCACTTCATCTTCCAACCTCCTTTCTCGTTTCAGATTTGGCCTGGCTTAAAATGAAACCAAAACTCTCCAGGTTCTCCTGGAGACACATTGCTTCCACTCATCCGCTCATGCTTTCTACTTCATCCTCCTGAAAAATTCTTTTGATTGCCCTCCCCCCCCTTTTTTAGCGCCAGCCTTAATTCAGCATGAAGCTCTCTCTTTCTACTCCATGCTCTTGCTCTGACCCTTCTCTTTGTGGCCAAGTTGCGGCTCTCACCTACTTCGGATCTCTCCCTTCTCACTATCTCGTGATTTAGACTGATGGCTCTGTAACATTTTCTTTTATCAGAGAAATCTCCAGCGTCTTTGCCAACTGCTCATGTTGTGCCGCTGAGGTCACCCGTTTTTATCTGGCAGGCCGTGTGTATTCACGCTTTACTGCTGAACCTGACCTGACGCGATGGCGTAGTGGTTAGAGCGTCCGCTTCGCAGTCGGTAGACCTGGGGTTCATTCCCCTTGTCGAGTCATACCAAAAGACTTTAAAAGATGGTATCTATAGCTTCCCTGCTTGGCGCTCGGCATTTATGGGAGGTTGTGGAGAACAAGCCGGCAAGTTCGCTTGTTGTGTCCTTGGGCAAGGCACTTAACGGGATGCCCCCGCCTTTATGTGGAAGACAGGTGGCACATAAACCTCGAAAAAGGCAACTCCCAAGCGAGTGCAGACTTCCCGTCCAAAGTATAGCGATACAATTCGCTTTTTCGTATATGGAGGATAAAAATGGCAAATAAAACAATAAAACAAAAACAAACCCTGCGCCATTCTGCAACTTTACGCTGATCTTGACAGCACCAATCAGTGTGTAATAATGTTTTTAACTCGATTCACTTTCAAAAACAGTACTTTAGGTTTTGCAACGAGAACTGACTACATCAAAAAACATCAGCTTTTCATTACCTCTTTCGCTCCCGCGGTCATCGATCGATGATATTTCAATATTCCTCGTATCGCTCCCTGCGGTCATCGATCGATGACATTTTGACATTCACCGTATCGCTCCCGCGAGGTCATCAATTGATGACCGTTTCAAAACTTAAAACAATCAATTCATTGAAAGACCGATTTGTAACCTTATTTCTGAACCGATTTTTAAAATCTTTTTATCAAGTTGAAGTTAATTTCAAGGGCATTCCAATAATATATAACTTGTACCTCAATTATTTGTTTTCATGCTAAAAAATTTAACTTTAAGACAAAAAGTGTTACTTTTTATCACCGGCAAGGACTGTTAAGCTGAGCAGATATAGGGGAAGTTTGGTACATAAAATATATGATAAGGTGCTAGCGACCGGTATTGTTGAAAAACTAAGAAAATTTGCTTTCCAGCTGTATATAACTCCAAAGTTTTTGCCTAAGGGTTGTTTTGTAGTGGCTGATTCAAAATTGATTGCCATACATGATTTTCGCTTTTTTGTAAATAACTTTTTCTATTGGACCCCACACACACACACACACAATGGCAATTTTTACAATTGCGAACTCCTTTGGTACTTTTTGACTATTTTTCCTCGAAAGCATGGTTGCTTGGTACATAAAAAATTCTAAGCTACAAATCAGTTGAATGTTAAAAAAATTGGTTTTTTACAGACATATATTAGGACATAGTTTGACCCATTGGGTTTTTTTTTATAATCACTGATCAAATCCTAATTCTTACTCCCATTTTAAGGGTTTGTAGCAGGCAAAAATGATCCAAGACCTTGCTGGTGGGCTTCAATACCAAAGCATTTTTTAGTAAAATTGAATCCTTTAACAATTCCAGAACACTTTTCCACGGTTGAACGGTTTATTGACTCAAAATGTATCAATTTGCTTAGGAGATAAATGCAAGGTGAAACATTTTAAAAGATGTGCTACTAAAATTAAAAAAATTGTTATCCCCCCCAAAAAAAAGAGGAGTGGTAAAGATGATCCTGTAATATTTGTAGCAACGAAATTTTCTTTTCAAACAGGCATCATGTAAATGTTGAAGAACTATGCTTTTCATTGGTGTATAGCAGTTGATAGTGTGATGTAAGTCTTTATTTCATTTTGATTCAGAAAAGGTACAGTTTCAATGTAAATTTTTTCACTACTCTTTCGCTCCCGCAGGAGATATGTTTAGCGCCTGCGATCTTAGAGCGCTCGCTCCCGCGACGGTGTAAATATATCGGCAAAAAATTTGTTTACATGCGCGCCATTGTTCGCGTGCGTCTCGAGCGAGCGAAAACGCTTTATACATAAACCCAAGTGTTCTTTGTAACTTTCTGCTTGTGGTTTGTAATAGAATTTCTTTGTATGGTTCGCTTCCGCGACGGTAAATATACCGGCAAAAAATAAATATGATGGAAACTCTGTTTACATGCGCGCCAGTGTTCACAATTGGCTCGCGGGAGCCAAAGAGTTAAGTCATTCCCAACCCGAATTTTAATTTTCTACCCAAAATCTAATATTCTGTTTGATTAAAGATTGCGTAACTTCTGTAGCATGTTTGGTTTTCGATTGACTCCATTTTAACCATAATATCGTCAATTAAATTTAATTTAAATGTTCTGAATAGCATTCTTTTTTAGCCAAAATTGTACTCGCGCAATTATTAGTCAACTTCCAGTTATTTTTAAAGTCGTTTCTCGTTATCACGTTATCGTTTCATATGTAAATAAATAAAATACCAAAGTCATGTTACACTTTATCGCAAATTTAACCAAAACGCAGTTAAAATTAGCAAAAAATCACAGCATGAAATGCTCTGTTGGCGTGGATAATATGCAGATGGCAGTCTCAGCTTCAATAACGGTTCCAGTTGTTTCAAGGTCGTTCTGTTCTCGACGTTCCTGGGATAAAATAAAGTGATTCTTAATCTTCTCGAGGGTCGAAGTTTGCCCATACACTCTCCACAATACCAAAGTATTCGCGTGGCGCTGTACTAACCGCAGGCAGTTCTACATCGATATAGATCGTATTTTTTGTAATTCCTGCTTTATTCACTTTTATGTCATACTTTTCTTGCCTTACTCTTCGATGTTTTATTTTTTTTTTTGATGAGTGGCACCATGAACTCCAATTTCGGCTTTATTTTCTTCACTATCTTTACAACGGTAAAGCAATCTGGGAGAGAAGGTAAATAAAATGTTCCACCTGTCGAATATGTGCGCTAGCTGTAGACTATTCCTAAGCGTTTTTTAGATTTATAAAAGCAGTATACCCCTGAATGATCACCATAGCTTTGGTAGATTCGTACTAGGCAAGACATACTACGTACTGACTCTTCTTTTGCTCACATAAAATGATACAAACTGGTAGTAAATTAGTATCGGTGTAAATTGCAGTTCTAATACAAATCACTGGCGGTTGTAAAGTCCAATTTTTTTGTTTGGCATTGTTATCCTTTTTATTTCATAGCGGCCTGCGACTGGTTTGATATATCTATCACGTTGTTTATCGCTTTCGCTAAGATACAGCAAGCCACATTCAGTAGTAAATGCAAAATGTTTTGATGCCAATTCGACTTTTATAAAATTTAGTGCTTTTGTTTCAGCTAAATATTAAGCCAACCTTACTGCAAAAATCATTTTTTGCATCCAAGTGTCTGGTAGTCTGATTTAGCACAGAATTGTAAGTACCAGGAGGCTAACTAACTGATAGCCCAATTTGCTAGTTGCCAGTCTTAAAGTGACTGGCTAAAACACGATTATTTCTTGCTGTGTTGTTGTCGTTTTGCAGTTGTTGCAAGCCAATAAGGCTATATTTCTCAAAATAACTGCAATTTTTGGTATTCATACATGGAATATTGTGCGTTTTGTTTTTATATTGTGCGTTAGTTGGCATGTTGTTTCTCTGCTTGATATTCAGTTCTTTTCTTTTTTGCAGCAAACGCTGGTTAGTGGGATTGTGACAGTTTTCCTAAAATAAAAGCATGACTTTGGACACATGCCTGTATCTAGCTGTGCTATTCTCATTCCGAGACTAGCCTTACGCAAAAAATTAGGCCAAATTAAACTTACCACTCACAGCAATAAACCATAGTGTAACAATAATAATCTCTTGAATATTCAATTATTATCCCGTGTCGACGTAGTTCTGCTGTTTTGGTCATTAATTCCGGTATTTCCCCGTACACAAACTGTCGCTTATGTATTTTATTCTCAAAGTAATTTTATTGGTAATTATTTCCTGTAATCGCCCCGTAGACAAGCCTTTTTAATTGATTTTATATGCGTTTCTATTGATTGTTCTTTGGGTAGCAGTTTCCGGTATTCCCCCGTTTTCAAACCTTTTCTTGTTAATTTTTAGTTTCCAGATTTTTTTTTGATTGGCTAAAATATTTGGGAATGTTGTTTCGGTTACGTTCGAATGGGAAGCATATATATATACGGGTGGGTCATTTTAAAATAACAGAGAAAGAGAAAGAGACAAAAGCAAACAGACGACAGAACAGAGAAGAAAGAAAAGAAGGAAGAAGGGTGAAGAATTAGAAGGCAAGGGCCAAGTACTATTAGAAGGAAGGGGGACTATCGGCTGCTACAGCGTGGTGTCCGTGATTGTCGGAGTGCGACCGCTTATGCATTAATATAAGTTGTGGTGTTAAAGAGTGGGCTGCAACTTAGCTTCATAAGCGTAAGTCCTTAGGCCGAAGGATAGGGCATAGAAGGTAGTCGTTGAACTCTACCGAGCTATCTTCTAGTCGTGAAATCGTCGCCTGCCGGTCACTAGGATACAGGGCAGGTGATCTAACCGTATTCGGCGACACATAGCTTTATATATATTTCACTCTTGCTGGCCGAGGTCTAGTAGGCTCTAACATATTACATTGCGGCTGAGAGAGAAGACAAAGCCATTACAGGAGCTCCACCGAGGTTGCTTAAAAAACAAATACTTCCGCCTAAAAGTGTTTCATAACCTACTCAAATTTGGAAGTTTTAACAGACAATTACAAAATTAAATTACGAACACGAGTTTTATGTTCCAACATTAGTAACAATACTGTTGAATAAGGAAGTGAAGATGTTAATTTTAAATGAATAAATTCATTTACATGAATTAAATGTATCTAATATATAAAGCGCAAAATGTCTGTTTGTGTGTCTGTCTGTCTGTATGCTTTAACTCCTTTGAATCTGCTGGAGGTACAATCATCAAACTTGGCACGATTGATCACCACCCCGTGGTAAGTGCTATAAAAGTGTTTGTGACGTCATAATGACCTCATAATCAAAATATTTGCTTTAAAATTTGCATTACTTCACAGAGGATTTACATTACAATCACTTCTTGATCAAACGAAAACCAGCTTCCGACTTACCACAATACAAAGACTTTCATTTGTTTGCGGTCTAAAATGACGTCACAATCAACGCTTTATTGTGCAATTTGTTTTTGTTCTTCCTCAAAAAGTATTCATCGCACAAACGCGATTAAACGTTTTTTTAGAAGGTATTAATGAGGTGCTTTCAATAAAAACAACATTTCAACAATTATTGCTTGTTTCACAATGCTACGAGCAATTCTTTATTTAAGCAATTTAAGCTCTATAAGCATTTATCTTCTCTATTTCACTTGCACGCAAAAAACTGGCTCTATGATGTCACAATATGTCTCGTATGATTAACACAAATCTTCGCTACCGAAAATCATAACATGAAGATGTTTTCAAAAATTGCAACCTTTTTGCAAAATCAGTTTATTAAAAATTGATTTGTGATTTCATTTCTCAACTGATTTTCAAACTTTTTTTTTTTAATTGAAGAATATTTCAAGGCGATTACAATAGTGCAGTGTTTCTCAACCCCGAGTCTGCGGACTCATTTGAGTCCGCGGAAGGGCCTGGATGAGTCCGCGAGCATAGTTGCTTTTACTAGTAGTCAGTTCATATTGTATTACAAATAAAGCGTAAAATACTTCTATTTCACCAACTTTATCTTTGTGATGTCAAAATAAAGATATTTATTGCGTTCTTCTTATCAGCCTGAGTGTGTTGATCAGTGTACGGTACGATACGGTAAGTTACAGGGTTAACTTACCGTCTTTGTGCTAGTCAACGAAAGCTCGCAAAGATTGAATAGAATTACTTAGTCTTAAAGGCACCACTGATTTCTTTCAGACATTGATTAGTGTAGTTACTTAAAATGGCTAAAAGAAAGCAAGTTTTTGCATATAATGATGAATACTTAAAGCTTGGATTTACTTCGGTTGAGGTGAATGGCGAAGTGAGACCGCAGTGCGTGTTGTGCTTAACAGTCTTAGCTCACAGCTCTTTAACTCTTTCGCTCCCGCGAAAATAGTGAAAAAAAATGTCCGTAAGGTGGCAGTGCGAAAAACTGTCATAATCAATCATAATTTATCATAATTATGTACCTCAAGTTTGTTTGTAAATCATTACTCAGCTGTTTCACTTCTACATTATTTGTATTTGTATTTGTTCATTTTTATCCTCCATTCACGAGAAAGCGAATTGTATCGCTATATTTTTGACGGGACGTCCGCACTCGCTTGGGAGTTGCAATTTTTGAGGTGTCTTGGCCACCAGTCTTCCACATAAAGGCGGAGGCGTCCCGTTAAGTGCCTTGCCCAAGGACACAACAAGCGAACTTGCCGGCTTGTTCTCCACAACCTCCCATAAATGCCGAGCGCCAAGCAGGGAAGCTGTGGATACCATTTTTTAAAGTCTTTTGGTATGACTCGACAAGGGGAATGAACCCCAGGTCTACCGACTGCGAAGCGGACGCTCTAACCACTACGCCACCGCGCCGGTGCAATTAAGTGTTATATATCGTTGAAATCTACATTTCTTGAGGATTTCAAATAGAAAAAAAAATTTTTTTTGAATATGCAAATTTTATGCAAATTAACCCCCCCAACTGGGGGGTAGTTGTCTTCAAAATTAAAGAGGTACCCTCACCTCAAAGATCACTACAGATTTTATTTTCTACCAATTTTTGTAGAAATGGTCGCAAGATGATGCTAAGGACATAAGCTTTCAAGGTACATCAATCAAAACTTACCTAAAAGCCTAGGTTTTCTACAATTTGCAATTTTCTGAGGCACATGACCTTTTTTGACCGGTACCGACCGGTACCAAATTTTGGTAGTCAAATTTAGTACCTAAAATATGATCAGTCATTATCTGCTACAGGTTAGCCTACACCATGTAACATTATGTATTTTTGAACAGGGTATTTTTTCAAGATTCAGAAAATATCAAGTTTAAATAGAATATGCTGTCACTGACAATGAAACAGCCGCTTGTTTACACCCTTCCCATTTCTTGAGAAACAAGGGGAATACAGCTAACTTTGATTTAGAGAAGCCAAACTTCTGCTAGCTTCTAAACTTGTATTTCGCTTCTTGTCTCCTTGGAAACTTGACACAAAATGACAACTTTAGTAATGAAATATTTGCAATTTATTTTATGTTTTTAAAGGGTGTAGTTTTTCTAAAAATTACAATTTAGTGAAGGTAAGTCAAAAAATTTTGGGGGTTTTGAACTGACATGATGTACAGTACTCATTTTTGATCAGTAAATATCATATACCACTTAGTCTAAACTATTTAAAGCTATATATTGCTGGAAAGCAAATTTCCTAAGCTTTCAAATGTAATTGGTATTTAGCAACATATCATATACTTTACGCAATAAATTTACTTTTATCTACTTATCATTCAAATTTGTTTGGGGGGATTTTGAGACCCCTAAAAAATTTGGAAATTCAAAAACGCAAAATTTATTATTATCGCTTGAAATTTTGTCAAATGATACCCCAAAAGAGTAGTTTTCAGACTGTGTTAATGATAAAGAGTTTGGTTTTGTGGTAAAGATGTAATCTCAATTTGATTTTAGTGTAGTTAGCACGTGCTGAGAATTTGTCCGATTTTGTCGTCTGCAACTGGGTTGTTGGTGTTTTTAACCCTTTTTGGGTATAAAAATCCAAGAGTTAGGGCACAAATTATACATCTTCGGATGCGTGAGGAAATAAGCGTGATTTTTTGAAAATTTTATGAAAATCGGATGAAAAATCAAGTGACAAATCGATTTTATAGTAAACTAATTTTGTAACTCAATTTAAAAAAATTTGAGGTAAACATAGTTTTCAAAGAGGTTGTATCTGTGGTAAATTATATCAAATCTCGTCCTTTGAACACTCGCTTATTTCGTGCTTTGTGTGACGAAATGGGAGCGGAACTCAGCGGGCTTCTGTTCCATTCAACTGTTCGTTGGTTGTCACAAGGAAAGGTGCTTGAGAGAGTGGCTACTCTTAGAGAGGAAACCCATGCTTTTTCAAAAGAGCAAAATCATGAACTTGCTGATCGCTTTCGTGATGATGAATGGATTGCGAAGTTGCTATTTTTGGCCGATGTTTTCAGCCATGTAAACCAACTGAATAGTTCTATACAAGGAAAAGAGAAACTATTTTTTGATGTTTTGGAAAGTATTGATGCATTCAAAGGTAAAATAAAGCTGTGGATGCATCGAATGAAAAGTGGGAGGTTAGCTGCTTTCGCAGCATTGAACTTATTTGTGGAAGAGAAAGATATCAATTTGGGCGTCATTCTTCCCATCTTTCTTGAGCACCTCAACATATTTCTTTCTGAATTGGATCGTTATATTCCTTTCAATGATTATTGCAGGATCTTTAATTGGGTTCGGAATCCTTTTCAGGTGTCAGCGCTAGAAGTTCATTCAGATATGGACTGCATTACTGAAGAGTTGCTTGAATTGCAAAGTTGATAGATGTGGAAAGACAAGTTTAAAAAGGCTTCTTTGACTCAATTTTGGGCAAATGTGCAGTCGATGGAGCATAGTCTTTCAGATCTTTGCAAGCAAGTTGCAACGGATCTTTTGCCATTTCCCACCACATACCTGTGTAAATCTGGCTTTTCAACTCTGACGATGATCAAAACGAAGTATCGCAATAGACTTCAATCGGAAGATGACATCAGATGTGCATTGGCAACCATAATTCCAGAATTCGATAAACTTGTCAAGCAAAGTCAAGGACAAGGCTCTCATCGAGTATTTGTTGAATGAAAAACAGTGCTTGACTTTTTTCGTTATTACCGTATTAAACTCTCTTATTTTGAGAAATACTGTGCTTGCGTTGAGAACCTAAACAATTAAAAAAACTCTTCAGGAAAAGCTGTATTTACATTTAGCCTGCTGTATCGAACACGTTAGGAAACAATGCTTTTCCACTGTTAGGATTTCGTCACCCTTTGTCAAGAGGTTTTCCTCTTGGATAGAAATCAAAAAACCTATTTTTCATTAATATATACTAGCTTGAGCCCGCGGATATATAGGCAAGCTTGAGAATGGTCCTTGGGCCAAAAAGGTTGAGAACCACTGCAATAGTGTATAATATGTGCAATTAATATTTGTTTTTATAGTCAAAAAACTCGACTATAAGATCTGTGGTGTAGCTTTTTAGCCCTCCCAAAAAGTGGTAAGCGTAGTAAGAAGAGGTAGTTGACTAACTGTAATGCAAAAACGTTATAGTAAGCTGCTAACAATTACTGTCCTTTGAAAGCTTAAAAAATTTGCTTTTAAGCAATGTGTGACCCTAATTACTTAGTGCTAAGGATACTTTGTGATGTCTGATCAAAAATTGGTTGCCATGCATCATGTTCCATTTTTAGTTTACCAATTTATCAACTTGATCTAACAAACTTGCAATTGTAAACCAAAGTTAGTTCTTTGGTACATTGTGACTATTTTCATTCACAAGCATGGTTCTTTTGCACTATCTGTACACGTTTTCAAAAATATTCATCAAAAACTGAAGTCTCTAAATCTTTATGAAATTTAGTCTACTGATTAAAAATACTCAAAATTTTGGTGCCTGCATTTCACAAAATTGCAAATACTAAAAATACTAAGTCCTTTAGTACATTTTGGCTATTCTTTCTTGATAACATGGACCTTTAGCATTATCCATCAAAATATTCGAAAAGATTCATCGAAAAATGAAGTCTACAAATATTAATTTGTAAAGCAAAACACTTGGTGATCACCCAAGAAAAATACAAGAAGGTATAAATGGTTCTTTTTTACCTTTTGCAACAAAATGTAAGTGTCGAGCTACATATGATCTAAATGTTTGAAGCAATTTCCTTTGCAATTGGTCAAGGCTGCCGCAGCAGCCAGGTCATTTGATATTCTTGACCTCGACATTATAATTGGGAGCTCCGCTATTGCTATAACTTAACTGTGAGTGCTTCATTTCGAGTTAGTTTGCTTATGTGCAATGGCGGCGTTTATTCCAGGGCCAAGCAACACGGCCGTTAGTTCAGAGACGTTAGTTCATATTAATTCGCCTACATAACGAAAAAGTGGTAAGTAGCGATCCTGATATTTAATGGCTTAAAACGCACTGTGAGGTCATAATCTTAAATGACATCACAAAGATTGCCACTATGTAGTAAAAACAGTCAGCAGGCAGCAAAATTATCCACTATCATTTTGATAGCAAACATAAATGGTAAAGCCCATTATTGATATTTGTAATTGCAAGGATATCAGTACAAACCACTAATCTTTATTTAACAGTAGGGAGGTCTGCATTAGAGGAAAAGTTAAATGTAATAAAATCCCAAGTTTAAGAAAAGATCAAAATTAAACGATAATAGCATCAATTTGTGACACTGGATTAAGAGGGAATGCTTTTGTTTGAAAAGAGATTTATAGGCGTCTATTGCAACAGGTTATATGACTTCGGTTAAAGGCACGGCGCCTTTTCATGCTATGGCCGAATTAAAGCAAAACAGCGCAGGCAAAGATCTTAATGTCACAAATATTAATACGAATGCGGGGTTACCAAATCGTCAAATAGGCCTACCACTAAATAATTCATTTCTTTAATTGTCAAAACGACCACCATTCGGGAAACACCAACAATTTTGATTATGTTTCACCCCTCTTACACTTTTAAATATTGCAAATGTTAGTTTGTGAGATCATTCTTTCATTTTGAATACTTCCAGTCTGGATTAACAGCACAACATAATCACCATTGCATGTGCAGAAAGTGTGGCCTATATTAACTGAAACATTTCGTTGTTGCTCTCACAAATATTTGTATGTTCAAGCTGGCGCAGCTGCATTCATTGATAGGTTGTAAATCGGCGCGAGTGATGGTATGCCCTGCCGGGGTTAATTGTACCAAATTTAGGAGAAACATTTTTCTATTTTGCTTGATAATAGCTTTATAGAGCTACGGGGCTCAAATCTGAAAATTTGGGAAAAAGCAAGGATTTATTTAACTTCTATGAACATACCTTAGCGAGGAAAAACGAATATGAATCATAATGCGTAGCCAGCAGGGACTTGAGAAAGTTTGAGGAGAAATCAAAATTAACAACGTCACTGTGTTAAATTGCACCACATGGAAAATATTATTGGTATTTTGCTTTATAATAGCATTATAGAGCTACCGGGATGAAACCAAACATTTGAGGAAAAGCAAGGGCACTTTAAACTCCCCAGGCACGTCAGGTAGGGAGAAAAGAACAAGCCATATAATGCGTAGCCAGTGGGAACTTGAAAAAGATAAGAACTAAAAAAAAAACGTCACTGTGTGATATCGCACCACACGAAAGACATTTTTGCTATTTTGGTTTAGAATAGCTTAATATCAGAAATGTGTTTCCTACTTCCAAACTACGGGAAACGCAAGGCTCCCTTGGGTTCGTGTCACCAATAGACAGAGCTCATAGACCTAAGGCATAGCCAAGATCTTAAAATGAGATATTCTATTAAAAAAAGAAACACAAAAAGTCGTGAACAACTTATGGGCAGAAAACACATAAACCTTTGGTAACTGGTCACACACAAAGAGCCTGACAGGTGAATCCGGCTTGGCCGGCTGAACCCACACTCTCAATCTCAACGTTACTGACGAGGACTCTGCGGGTGACGCCGTCGTATCTATGCTATAAAGCAAGAATGTTTTTCTTTTGCTGATATGCTGCATGTTAAGGTATTTTATAAAACCATAACCATAACAATTTGTAAAACTGAACTTAGAGAGAACATTTGTTTGAAAATAACTCGGCCTATTGTACTCCTACTGAAATATGGTGAACAGTTTTGGGGAAGCCACTGCCGCTTTTGTCGCTATGCCGGAAATAAGACAAATAGTGCCGCGAAATAAACTTAATGTAACATTTTGTAATGTGCTACTATGACGTCATAACCAAGACTGAGTTTGCGCTATGAATTCGTCAGTTCATTATTCTTGTTATATCGAGCTGTAAATAGACTTCGCTTTATTAGACTGTGTGTCGGAATATTACATGGTGTCAGAAGCGTGATCATTCGAGAATTAGCAGCAAATTATGAGTCAACTGTACACACCCCGTGAACTTAATTTTAATGCTGAAAACCTAACTGAAGAGTGGCGACGTTGGGAAAAGTCTTTTAAGATATACAGGGTGGGCCATAAATAACGCACCAAAGCATATAAAACAATTCAGATAATAATAACAAACGTTTTGGGCCATAAATAACGCACCAAAGCATATAAAACAATTCAGATAATAATAACAAACGTTTTTATTAAAACAAAACTTCTTAGCAAGATAAATCCGATTAAACTTCTTAGCAACAGATCGATTAGTGGCGCCATCGGCACCAGACATTAACACTAATTCAACTCGTTCTTTAATTGTTAAGTGCATACCCTAAAAATGATATAAATTTTTTTTAAAAGGCAAATCATAACTAAAAAACTTTGATTGAAATTAAATTTAACAGTTATAGTAACTGATATTGAAATTAAATTTAACAGATACCCAAAGAAAAGATATTTACATTATTTCACATCACAATTTATTTTAAATCTTTGGTGCGTTATTTACGGCCCACCCTGTATTATGCTGCTGCTGAGCTCGCCTCAAAGACAGTTACTACGCAGGTAGCCATTCTGTTAAATTGCGCTGGTGAAGTGGCTAGGGATATTTTTGATAACATTGGTCTTGCGCTTGATAGTGAAGACACTACCTGTGATGTGGTCCTCGCCAAATTCAGAGATTACTGCAATCCCAGACGAAAGCCCGCCTTTGAAAGTTATAAGTTTTGGCAACGTCAACAAGCTGAGGGTGAACCCTTTGATAAATGGTTAACTGAATTGAGAATTATTGCGAGCAATTGTGAATTTGGGACGTCTATGGATTGGCAATTACGTGACAAAATATTGTTCGGCACAAACGATGACACAGCCAGGCAGCGAATTTTAGAAGAAGACAATCTTACTTTAGCTAAGGCTATTAAGATATATCATTCAATGGAAGCTACGAAGGCACAGTTGCGCGTTATGACGACACGCAGTGAGACTGATACCGTTATGGTTCACGAACTTCACAACGAAGGTAAATCTGAAGCAGTACGTCCATCGCGTTTTGCGAATTGTCGAAACTGTGGTTCTCAGCACCAGCCAAGGCAATGCCCAGCATACGGTAAAACATGCTACAAGTGCGGGAAACGAAATCATTTTGCCGCTCTATGTAGAAGCACTCTTATTACTAGACCTAATGCAAAGCAAGTTAATGAGGTCACCACCGGCACTACATCACAATCAGACCCAAGCGTTCTACGAGTACAGTCCTTTTGTGGGAGGAAAAAACGGAACTTCGTCGGGTCAAAAATGCAGTCAACACTACAGGTAAATGGTATTCATACTTGTACCTTCAAGTTAGACACTGGCGCCGAAGCAAATATTCTGCCGTTTGATTTGTACAAACAAGTGTGTTCATCGCTCTTACGTCCTACATCCACTGTGCTGTGCGGTTTTGGCAATGCTGTAATTAAACCGTTAGGCACTATAGGTGTTGCGGTATGTGATAGAGAGGGTCGTGAATTCCCATTGTTGTTTTATGTCACGGATATTATTGATCTTCCCATTCTTGGTGAACATGCATGTGATCTTTTAAACTTAGTCAAAAAGGTGGATATCATTGACGAATCTAAAGGTTTAACTTTGGATGGTATCACACACAACTTTGCCGCTGTATTTACTGGTAAAGGTCTATATCAAGAGAAATATCATATTACCTTGAAAAAGGATGCCAAACCTGTGATACAACAACCTAGACACATAGCTTATGCACTTCGCCCAAAATTAAAAGAGGTTTTAGATGGTCTATCTAAAGATGGAATAATAGCAGATGTTGATTGTCCTACAGAATGGATTAGCAATTTGGTGGTGGTTGAAAAAAAAGACAAGAGTTTACGTTTATGCCTTGACCCCAAGCCCTTGAATGCAGCAATACTGCGTGAACGCTATGTTATACCCACACCAGCAGATGTTCAATCACAGTTGTCGGGCAAGCGGCTTTTTTCGGTGATTGATATGAAAGATGGCTATTGGCACGTAGGCCTCGGTGAAGAATCCTCCTATCTGACCACATTTCACACCCCTTGGGGAAGAAAACGATTTCGTAGAATGCCATTTGGGATATGCTCAGCCAGCGAAGTTATGCCAAAACGCAATGAAACCGTTTTTGGTGATATTGGTGGTGTGTATGTGATTGCCGATGACATAATCGTGGCTGCACAAAATGAAAAAGAGCACGATGCAATTATGCTCTCATTGCTCAAAAGGGCCAAGGAGAAAGGCGTTTACTTCAACAGGGATAAGATACAATTTAAAGTGAATTCCGTACGATACATGGGGCATCTTGTCACAGAACACGGACTGAAGCCAGATGACGAAAAAATCAACGCGATTGTAAATATGCCACCCCCAACTAATGTACCCTCTTTACAGCGCCTACTCGGAATGGCAAAGTACCTTTCTCAGTATATACCAAACGAATCCACAATCACAGCGCCTTTACGCGAACTACTAAAAAAAAATACCGAATGGACATGGGAGGGCAAGCACGAAGAAGCTATCGAACGTTTAAAACGTGCCCTTGTCAGTAAACCAGTGCTAGCTTATTACGATGTCAATAAACCGATTATTATTTAATGCGATGCTTCACAAGCAGGTTTGGGAGCATGTCTTGCTCAAGAAGGCAAATCTGTAGCCTTCGCTTCAAGATCCTTATCCCCCGCAGAAATGAATTATGCACAAATAGAGAAAGAATTGCTATCAATCGTATTCGCATGTGAGAAATTTCATCAATACGTCTATGGTCAGCAAACAGTTACCGTAGAAAGCGATCACAAGCTGCTGGAGTACATTTGGAAAAAGCCATTGAGTAAAACACCACCACGACTCCAGCGACTCATGCTACGCTTGCATCCATATCATTTGAAAATAAAATACGTTCCTGGGAAGTACTTGTATATGGCTGACACATTATTAAGAGCATACTTACCTGGCATTTCCACCTCTGAAATTGACGATGATTTGGTGCAAGTTGTGCATTCCCTCATCACGAACTTACCCGTAACTACCACCAAACTTGAAGACATTCAGCAGGCTACTAATGCGGACAAGACGTTGCAAAAAGTAAAACAGCACTTGCCACGCAGTCAAAAAAATGTTGTATTTTCGGTATGCCCTTATTGGCATATACGTGATACTTTGTACGTGGCTGATGGCATTGTTTTTAATGATCAACGTATTGTAGTACCGCAGTCATTGCACCCTCAAATGCTCGGTTTGATTCACGAATCGCATTTCGGCATTGACAAAAGTAAATCTCGTGCACGCGAGTTGCTTTATTGGCCCAAAATGGGTGCTGACATAGAGCGCACTGTTGCTAATTGTGAATTGTGTATTAAATATCAAAATAATCAGCAGCGTGAACCAATGATATCGCACGATATTTTAAACGAGCGTTTTCTTAAAGTTGGCATGGACATATTGACCTTCAAAGGCAAGGACTACCTAGTGGTAGTCGATTATTACTCTAAATATCCTGAATTATTGCCTCTTCCTGACAAAACCGCCAGTACCATTATTGAACAGTGTAAGAGTGTGTTTGCTCGTCACGGCATTCCAGTTGAAATTGTTAGTGACAATATGCCATTTCTGAGTAATGAGTTTTTAACATTTGCCAACACATGGGGCATTAAAACTACCACATCGAGCCCGACTTACAGTCAAAGTAACGATCAAGCTGAACGTTGCGTGCAAACCATTAAAATGTTCTCAAAAAAGCACATGAACAAAATCGAGACCCATACTTAGCCCTCTTAGAATATCGCAATTCACCCATCACCGGATTGAAGTATTCTCCGGCTCAAGTATTGATGAGCAGACGTCTTCGTTCAAAAATACCTATTTCGACGTCGTTACTGTCACCTAAAATTGTCGATGTTTGTGCTGATTTAACAAAGTTGCAGTCTCGCCAAAAGTATTATTATGATCGGGCTAATTCGAAGTCATTACCTCCATTGCGGGAAGGAGATGTAGTATGTTATCGTAAAAACAAGATGTGGAACAAATCTGTTGTTTCTCGTGTGCGTAATGAACCTCGTTCGTATGTGGTGCGTAATGAACATGGCGTGCTGCGCAGAAATCGCCGCCACCTCTATAAAACTAATTTGAGGCGTCCTGTATTTAATAACTGCCACTCATCTCATTGCTATCAAGGTAATAGACCTGTGCAAAACTCAAACGTTATTAATTATCAAACTGATTCGCCGATACGTGATTTAATTATCAAACTGATTCGCCGATACGTGATAGTGATACTCGATTGTGTAATTTTACCTCTGAATCACCGCACAGATCAACATCTCGCTATGGAAGGCCAATCAGATTTCCGGCCAAGTATAGAGATTTTGTGGCGTCATAATTATACTTGTGACAAACCGTTTGTTATCTCCGCTTTAGAAAGGAGGTGTAACATTTTGTAATGTGCTACTATGACGTCATAACCAAGACTGAGTTTGCGCTATGAATTCGTCAGTTCATTATTCTTGTTATATCGAGCTGTAAATAGACTTCGCTTTATTAGACTGTGTGTCGGAATATTACACTTAATACCACAAATACAAATAGGAAAGGGGCACCACCACATCGCAAAATAGGCTTACCATTAAATAGTTTATTTCTGTAATTGTGAAAGCAACCACCATTTCGCCGCTACAATCAGTTTTGATTGTGTTTCAATCCCTTCTCCTTCACAAGTATCAGTATTAACGATAATTTGAGGCAAGATTCTTTTTGAGCATTGCCAGTCATGATTAAGAGGATATGTTGATCAAAATTTGGTGTACAAGAATTGTGAAAGTGCATAAAACTCATTAACTTTTCGCTACTGCTCACACAAGAGTTCGATGGATCAAGCTGGCGCAGCCGGTTGAACTGAAATACTAAACCCCGACATTACTGATCGAGGGCCCCTGCCAGGCGACGCCGGCAAAGCCGGTTAGTAGAGTATAAAGCAAAGATTTGTTTTTGATGGTGCTGCCAGCTAAATTATGTATATCTAGACCACAAAGAATTGAAATAAAGTCCCAAGTTTAAGAAAAAAATTAAAATAAAACCATAAACAAAACAATTTGTAAAAGTAAATTTTGAGAGAATATTTTGTTTGAAAACAACTCGGCCTGATGGGCTCTTTCTAGAGTGTGGTGAATGACATTGAGCGAAGGCATAGCCAATTTTGTCACTATGCCAAAAACAAGGCGAATAGCGCAGTCAAAGAACTCAATATCACAAATATAAATACAAAATGGCCCGCACCAAATCGAAAAATAGGCTTACTACAAAAAAAGTTTATTTCTGTGATTGGGAAAACAACCACCATTTTGCCGACACCATCATTTTTGACTATGTTTCTATTCCTTTCCCCCCCCCCCCCGGTTACACTTTTTAAAAGTATTAAAGATAGTGTGTGACAACATTCTTATTTTGTAAGCATCACCACTTTTATGAAGAGAATAAGATAATCACTATTTCGTTTACAGGTGTTATGGAAATACACAAAAAATTTTTGTTTGTTTTCACTCAAGACTTCGATGGATGAAGACGGCTTGACGGGCTGAAGCGAAATACTCAACCGCGACGTGACTGATGAGGGCCCTACTTCCCACCCGCGCAGAGCCGGAAAGTAAATAAATAGGTTGATGCGTTAATATAAATGAATAGGTTGAACTGATTATATTTGAATGAGAAACAACAATGGTAAATTTAGTATATCGAAATATTATTTCCTCTATATTATGCTGATTGATTGCCTGGAGTTACGTTAAACAAGAACTTCGAATCCGTTATAGTGACTGTTAAAGCACTAAACTATTAAATTTATATTTTCTTGTTTTTTTTGTTCCGCCTAATTTGTTCTTATGCACTAATAATTTTCAAGCATCACTTCCAATTGCAACCTTTAATTTGAATTTAATGCAGACTTGTCAGTTTGAACAAGTACACATCGTCGTACAGGCCTGGAAATCATCTTAGATTGTGTTGTAGAGTTTGTTAGTTTTGTTCTTACTCTATGCACTAATCTTTGCTTTGTATTCTATTTGCTTAGGATTTATTTAAATTGAATTTAATAATCAAAAATAATATTGTTGAAAATAGCTACGACGAATTGTTGACCTCAACGCGCCAATGCCAAGCTATTGCCTGTGTAAATGTCATCAATGTAAGGAAGAAGACAGTTAACGACTCTTCCTGCAGCCTAAATCTCAGGTTTAGAGTCTCGGCCAAAATCTTTGAGATCGAGACTTTTAGCAAAAAGTCGAGACGAGACCGGCACGAGACTTTTGAAACCAAACGTTGACAAATATTTTTAACACTAAATTTTGGACATTCCGATGAATTTCCAAACACGTTGCAATATACCAGGCTATTGGATTTTTAATAAGAATTATTTAATGTTAAAACGTAGAGAATTAACGAAAACACATGCCTGAAAATAATTATTTATCGCATTCACCATAACGATACTGTATGTAAAGTTGTTCTTTTCAGTATAAATTTAAATTTGGCTTACTTTATTCAATTTTGAAACGAATCTTTAAATATGGTCGAGACATGCCCATTTTCCGAGACTTTAAAGTGCCGAGACTTCAGACCTTCCAGACCGAGACTTCGGACTTTCGAGACCGAGACTTTGAAAAATAGTGTCTCGAGTCCGAGACATGTCTCAAGATACTAAGGCTGTGCTAAATGCATACAATTGGTAGTCAACTCAAGTAGCGGTCACAGTGACCATCTGCCAGATAGACTGCTTCAGTTTAGATCTCAACTGCAATATTACAATACAGCAAGAGTAACAATACCTTTACAGTTTTTTCCATCATTTACTCTAGTTTCTACGGCACAGGCATCACGTTAGTTCAGTTTTACATTTTATGTAAAAATACCTCGTAAAATTGAGCGTCAGCGTTTATTAAATTCTGTGCTTGTTGTTACTCAACCTTTTCCGAAAAATGGCGGCATGGTGGAAGACCATGGAGCCTTAGAACCCGGGAAACTACCTAGAGCCTTGACCAGAGGTCTTAGAGAGACGAGAGTTGACAAAGAACAAGCGGTGCAAAAAAGCTGTAGTTGGATAATGCAGAATGAGATGAGAGGTGTCCTGGGACGGGTGTCCGCAGGCGCTGCATGCAGGATTCTCGATTCTGCCAGATCCAGTAAGATAAGAGCTTAACAGAAGACTGTGCCCGTTGCAGCGAAGACGAAAGAGCAAACCGCGAGCATGACGAGGGAACACAAGTTCCTCAGTGAAAACTGAGGAAACCTGTGTGTCAAAGAATTTAAATGAAACAGCAAGCCTTCAGTCCGAGAAATGACAAAAGTGGATACAAGAGATCAAAGGAGAGAGACTATAAGCGATTGCAGAGAGCACGAGTGACGCTCCTCCTCCTGCCAACTCATCAACTGCGTCGTTCCCCGCGAAAAACCAATATCCTGATGGAAAAGGAGGAGAGATAAGACAGTTCCTGGCAGATCTGCTAGAGAGTTTGAGGTAAAAAAAGACAAAAAAGAGGAGATATAAGATGTCAGAAGAAGAGCGACTGCCAGAGAAACGCTGAAGAAGAGCTTTTCGTATTGCACCAGCTGTTGCTCGTTTTTGTTACTCGTTCACAACTGCGGTGATAACTTGCAAATTACCGTTTGCCACTGCTTGCGAATTTATTCCAAGAAAATTAGGCTCTCTTCGCGTACACAAGTCATCAATAAGCATCAATAGTCCGTGCCCGTACGTTGGAAGCAGAAAGTTTTAGGTTCAGTTGATCTAACATCGAAGCAACATCTTTGCAATGTCCGATCTTTAAAGATGCAAAAAGGGACACATTGGTAGTGACAGCTTCACCTGTCATACAGTATCTTTAATACTTTAAACTGTGATTGGAGATTCAACCATTGCTTTAGAATGTTTTCCAACAGTCGCACTGCTTGTTTCTTGCGACTGCAATTCGAAATAAGAAGTTATATTTGACGCCTTGGATTTTTTTCTTTTCTTCTTCGACGGCTTCATAGTAGAGGTTTAAATGTTTTCTTTTCAAGTGACTAACTAAAAGCATAGACGTCTGAGTTCTTTTGAGTTTATATTCGAATTGACATTCCTAAATTTTCACTTCTTATGTAAAATCCAGCTGGAGTGAAGGGAAGTCAAACGGGAATTCTTGAAATTATAGCTTCAGTTAATAGCTCAAAGACCTCTTTTGTTCCTACGCTAACTTTTAGTGACCTTCACTCTTCACTAAGGTGGACAAAACAACAAGTGTGTGCTAAGAAAACCTTTAAACGCTTCTCAACGAGCAGAATATATTCCACAAATACAGTACTTCCCTTTCCAATAAATCCTCTGTAATAATCCAACAATATTAACTGATATTAATCTATTCCAGTAATCCATTGGAAACACAATTAAATTCACTAACTTCCAAAATTGCTGACTAAAACCTCAAACTCACCAATCGAAATCACACTGCCAAAATATTCTCAAAGTAAACTCAGTACCGCACTGAGTAGGGGAAGGTCGGGACCCATGATCCACTTTTCTTTTTTGTTAAATTATTAACTCCTTGAACAAAACTAGAACATGAAATTCGCACACAACATTGCCTGTAATAAAAGCTTTAATACAACAAAAGGCATTTTTAAGAAAAACGCAGAACAATTAAAATATTTAAAAACTAAAATATCAGCATAAGTGGCTCATCGGTCCCTATAGGTAGGGTCCAATGACGTGTCAGTGAGTCCTACTTCCGAATCACTTTCAACAGGAGGCTCACTTTCCGACTCAGAGGAGCTTTCTACTGGTTGTTTGGCAGCACTTTTCTTTTGTGGTTGGCTCTTGCTCGACTTTGCACTCGAATCAGTGATGATAGTTGACTTCACCTTTTTTCGATTGCTGTTTCTTTTTCGACGCACTGCCTTAGGGTAGGGACGCACATCTTCAGGAGTGACAATTGTGCCAGTAGTGCCACTCGTTCCAGGAACATCATTTATTGAAACAGCTAAATCATTGTTGGGGGCAGGTGAGGTTGCTCGGTTTTCATCTTCTAATGACGAATTGGGTTGATCCGTAACCATGCTAGAAAGAAACACATCTTCCGGGAAAATATTCTCATCAAGAGGAACAATTCCAGTTTTTTTGAAACCACTGGTAATGTTAGAGGGTGTAAAGGCACGATAATAAGCTGCTGAACTTAACGAAGCAAGATTGTAGATGGTCAGTGGTTGTCCCGCATTAGAAAGCATCCATTCTTGGCAAGCACAGTTAAAATAGGTTTTGAAGGGGCCATACACTGAAACATCCAATGGCTGCAACCGGTGGCTGCAGTGCGGTGGAAAGGTTATGATTGTAACTCCGTGATTACGTGCCAGGTCAACAACTGCAGCCGACAAATGACTTTTGTGGTTATCCATAACCAACAGAGCAGGATTGGAAATAGAAGGTTTCATAAATGTCAAAAAATGTTTAAAAACATCGACAAATAACTCGTTAGTCATCCAACCTGATTGGCAGGCAAGCCCCAAACTTCCATTTGGTGCTCCATTTAACATATGAGCTTTGTAATGAACGCGCGGAAAAATATAAGCTGGTGGTATCGACTGCCCAACAGCATTAACACAGCAACACATTGTGACTAGAGTGCCTCGTTCAAACGATGTTATTTGCCCAACTTGCTTTGCCCCTTTTTCCGCAATTACTTTCGGGGGTCGCTGAACTGTGGTGATCCCGGTTTCGTCCAAGTTCCAAATTTGATGAGATTGATAACTATTCCTCTCCGATACTTCTTTTAGGTTGTAAAAAAAAGTTGAACATTTGATTTATTGAAGGCAATTGATCGAGCCAAACTTGTGGCTTCAGGCAATCTTAATGATAGCGAAGACTGTCGCCTTAAAAAGCCATAAAACCAATCCTTTCCAGCTTTGCTATTGGTCTTCCAACTGGATGGAAATTTCTTATTGTTAACTTGAGCATATTCGAATGCAAGTTGTCGACATGCATCTCTGCTAAGCCCATGAAACATTTTAGAACAAGTTAAAATGTATTTTGCCAGAGCATCTTCTTCAGGAGCTGTAAACACCTAAAAACATCAACATATGAAAACAATATTTAGCCACTGAGGAGCTAGATATAAAGATTAAAACATTTGCTACTAACTTGCTATTATGAAAGGGCAGTGCCAGGGGCATAAAGGTGATTAATAATTATTTAGTTTTTTGAAGCTACATTTTAAAAACTAAAGAATCTTGACTTTGATAGTAGGTTAAGATAGGGTAATTCTGGACAGCCAGTTGGTAACTTCGGTCAGCTAGGGGCAATTCGAACATTGATAAAATTCAAAAATTATAAGACTAATTGTTTGTTAGTTTGTTGCAGGTTAGCCTATCAATTATGGTGAAAGTACAAGCCCAGAAACCGATAGTCTACTTAATCATAGACTACCATATCAGCTGATCAACACACATACTAGCTTACCTGGGTTGTGACAAAATGCTTTTTAAAAGAAGTTAGTGTAAAAGTTTCTCCATTAGCTTTAGTATCTTTTACATATCTTGTCAGAGTCATTCTATCCACACCATTTGCTTTAGCTGATGCTGGAACAGACAACTTTCTTCGCAAGACATCCTCAACAGCATTTTTCATTTCATCAGCAGTGAAATTTGCACGATTCGTTTTTCGGACTTTTTGTCTTGGCATTGTTTAAAAGTTAATCAATTTTACGATTTTTTAAACTTAATAAGAAGAATAATATTAATACAGAACAGGCTATATATAGCCTACTGTAGCAAATCGACGATTTGAAACAAAAATATGACTTTGACCACATAACATATAAACCTAATTTCGGTAGCCCACCAGAATAATCAAAGCATGAAATTTCCATGATTCATGGCTGTGAGAAGATTCTGCACATAACCGGAGCATGTGAGTATCATATTAAGCACAGATTTTGGCCCAAACAATTTTTATAAAGCTTTATTACATGTAAGTTTAGTTCAACCTAGCATGGGGACCCATGAGCCACCAGCAGCCATGATGGCTCATGGGTCCCAAACCATAACATATTTTATGTTAAAGAAATTATTTCTTTAAGCTGACTAGACTTGCATTAAAGTTTTGTAGCAACCTTAACTTTGTGACTATACCTTAACGAGAAACTTTTGCTCGATCTATATCATCAATACTGCATTTACAATATTCGCATAAAAGTGTAGCTAAATATTTACTTTTATATGCCAAAAACACACATCTCACTGTCATTTCTGAAATGCAATAGCCAATAACTCACAACTTCCACGCTGTAACTACTCAACCATAAACTTTATGAATCTATCAATAGGTGGCAGTAATTCAATTTAAATTTCTAGAAACGAGGGTGGCTCATCGGTGTCGCTATGATCATGGGTCCCGACCTTCCCCTACTTCTAAGTTCTGACAACAGGCAATTACTCACTCTGGGGATAACTAAATCTCCTCGAACAAAGCTATTCTCTTAGCACTATTCCAGTATTCTGTAGGAATCTCGCTCGAAACTGGAATCTACAATGTAAAATAATACAACTCCACCTGGAGTAATACATCTAACCGGGAGCAACGATTTAGAATAATCAATAGTCGTAACAACGCTCTATATATACAAAACATTAAATTCTAGAAGTTTCAAAAGATGATAAAACAAACAAAGAGTATCCAATGACCCTTATACTATTACAAAACACAACTGTTACCTCACAGAACGAATATCTTAGAAGATTCTATAGAGATATCGTACTTCAAAACATGTTTGTTACGTCACAAAATGCAAAGTTTAGGAAAGTTCTTGGAATAAACTCAATTAAGATCAAGCTTTTAGCAATTAATTAAATTTTGTGCTATAATAATGCAATTTTTGTAACAGCTGTGAAGTTGGAACTTTGTGTGGCTTTTAGTTTCAACAAAGCAAGCTTTTGGAGATTTTAGATCAGGCCTCCGGGAGGAGTACGGTACGGTACAGAAAAAACAACACTGTATTTCCGTACGGTAGTATGCCAGAAAATACCGTACGTAATTTCGTATTGTACTTTTCTGCAAATTTTAATTGTACCATAATTTTGTATCATATCGTGCCGTACCCAATTCCTAGCTGACCTCATTTGCTATGGAAACGATATTGCCAACCTTGTCCAGTCGGCACATAAGCCAATTAAATTTCATTTCACAATTTTGCAAAAACATTAAATACTTCTGGGATTCACAACCAGTAAGCTGCTTCTCTGTCTCGCTTAAAAATTAATTGCATTTAAGATCCTGATTTCCAAACTGATTGTACACACTTTGCGAGAGATGGAGTTTTGTATCAGGCCGTAAGAGAACTTTTGGAACGCCCCACCGGACTGCGTATCTAGCAACGTCATCTCGAAACTACAGACCACTTTATTGTGAAAGATGTGTGTACAGGCCGGCTTCGTCCCTTAATCCTCCAAACATTTTACGAAAGTGTTTTTCAAAAATTTTATTTTCTGTCCCATAGTGAAGCAAACGCCACCTCAAAATTAATAAGAGAAAAGTATTTTTCTGGTATGCCTACTAACGTCAATAATAAGTGTCACTCTTGCATTACATGTCAAAAATTAAAGATCATCAGGCACAACAAAGCATCCCTCAAATTTTATCAAAACCCTCAGGGATGTTTCCAAGTTTGGCACATTAATCCATTAGGATCACTACCAAATAACAACAGCTGTCTTATATGTTTACGTGCACTGATTGCTTTACGCGTTGGGTACCAACGGCAGCCATTTGTGCCCGCGCCTTCATGACTAACATCATTACACGGTTTGGAGCACCATCACAAATAGTATATGACAATGGGACAGCTTTTATTGCTCAACTATTTTAAGACTTTTGCTTAAATTTTGCATCAAGCTTGCTCACTCCACCCGTTATCATCCCGCTTGTAATTCAATGGTCGAGCGCTGCTTTCGAACACTAAAAATGACAATTTAGGCACATGATAAACCAACAAATCAAACTGCAAACTTATCACCAATTGCATTAAGGATCAGGTCTTCGACATATCTTTCGCTCACATGGTTTACGGTCCATCTTTGCATCTCCCTGGCCAATATTTTGACCATAATGCCATAGAGCAACAACCTACAGTAATTTCGATTGTATCAAGCAGCTAATTTCGTCTATGTCAAACATGAGAAGCACAAACACATAACTCCAATGCACACCACCTGTTTACTTTTATAAATATCTTAAAACATGCAATCACGTTTTTGTCGGAGTGAACACACCAAAAGGTACATTGAACCCGGGATTCTCGGGACCGCCATGACAAGAATTTTACTCTAGCACTAAATGAAAAATTTTCCAACGTTTCATTTAGTCGCTTAAAAATTGTTTGCTTCCCAAGCCCAACTATTGAGCACATGCATCGGCATTTCACTAACGCAAATATGATTCTAGAGAATATTAAAAACATTGTTCCGGCAGATAAGAATCAATCATACAGTGTAACAAGAAGCAATACTGTAAATTACAGCTTAAACCAACCAGACATCATATACCAATACCACAAGCTTCTAAGAAAACCGAAGCAAACTCGTTGCGTAAGATTAATCCAAACATCTCAAAAATACCTGTATTGAAAGGACCAGTCGTTTTTATGGTATTTTTTATTAATCTTTTCCCTGCGCACATTGGGATAGATTCTTTGACCCAAACCTTCACATTATGCTACCACAACATGGCTCACTCAGAACATGTTGTGCCATTATAACGCCCAAGTCGTCGGTACAGCAGGAGGACATACACAGATGTAAAGCAAAAACTCCTTAAACCCCTTAGACGCACTCATTGAGATACCTGATTTTTTAATCAGACTTATAGCAACCGCATGGAGTACCGTTTCTTGATATTTCGGTAGCAAAACTTACGACTTCGCCATTTCAGCAGAGGTACCCCTTCCCACATCTTTGCCCTTTCTGGTCACGAACATTTTAAGCAATCGGGATAGGTTCCCTTATCAAGCACTCCACCAACGCGTGGATAACTAGAAATAAAGTTCACTATTACTCATTATTCATGGCCCCAGGAGCAGGAAGGATAAGTATATAATGCAATGCATACAAAAAATTATTGCAATGGATGATCCGATAAAAAAGCGTATAAACAGCGCCATGAGTTCGATGTAAGTGTGCAAAATAAGTAAGGGTTCATGCAAAGTAGGATTACGTCAATTCATATGGATGCCTCCTCCTAACGTAGACTGTCCCCAAAAGGTTAATGTGAAAGCGCATGACTTTTGACTCCACTACTACGAGAAAACCATCAACCGAATGAAAGTACCTCTATTGTACTTTTCGGTACATACTTAAATCACTTGTTCTGCCAAAACGATTCAATGTTATGGGGTAAGGACTCTATATGACCCAAGTGGGTTACTGCTCATCCCAGTAACTACACCATGATCATAGCATTAGCTCACCATGATGTTTAATCTTCATGTATGAGAAACTACACGACACAAAACTCTTTGCAAGTGAAAGTATCCCAATTTGTCACCGAAACGTCAGATATAATAGAAGAAAAGCTCCGAAACCTTGCATGCGACATCGACTTTGTGGAACGCCAGCTATAGTCTCTACTTACTACCTTATTTTTTGTTATGGCAAAGCAGTATGCGGGAGAGACTCTATCTTTACTCACTAGTCGGAAAAGAGCAGCAATCACGGTCGGTAATGTGCTTACCGAAATTGATTGCCAACCAGTGCAAGGGATAGTACTGCACTCTTTGATATGCTACAACACTTCAGGAGATACCTGACTCGACAATCTGGCGGTTTTTTCGATATCTCCTGGTCTGTAAATACTTTTGGTTTTGTGTGCGTATCTTCATATTTCACTGTACTATTGTATTGCATGCGCGTCTTTACAGACGAACCAAATATTAAACTGAAACTGAAACTAAAACCGAAACACTTTCTCTTTAAAACCCCTTGCAAAATTTTTTATTAATGACATTCGTAAAGTAGGACAAATATGGCACGACGGTTTTTCGTATGAAGGCATTCCTTTCAGAGAACAATACATTCCAGGAAAAGTATTTATTTTACGCATTAATGAGACATTTTATTTAGACGAAAATTACACATTAACAAGCTCCAGTACCCAAGTAAACCAGTTTAGTTCCATTGCAGACATACGCCAGTAGATTATGCAGAAGCTTTTTGTTTATTTCCAGCTCACAAAAATAAATACAATGATGTGCAAAACATATTATTGTCGATTGATCAATTGCTAGAAGACTGTCAGTAGGTGCGTAATTTCTTGGCTTCAAATACTAATTCAAATTATGAGGCAGATTTTGAATATGTTAATGACTCTATAACTGAAAATGTGTGCTTATCAGTAATTAGGTCAACAACGGATCCAATCCTGAGGGTTATTATGACCGCGTTGCTATTTCTATCGTTGTTCTGGTTTGTTGTTTTGATTATACTTGCTTCCAAGTATTTTATTCGAATTGGCTTTGCTAAAAATCGAGATAGAGAAACCAATGCTTGAAGAGCATGAATCATTGTTACAGGATACTTACCCAACAATGACCAGCAATTATAGTATTTTTCCGTTCTGTGCAATTTGTAAAATGAAAGGATAAACATATTTGATCGAGCGATTGGATGCAGGAAGTGTATGGAAGCAGCGGCTTTAGAAACTTTTGGTGGGGAGGTTGAGAGGCCTAAATTAACACATTTTATCAATTACTCCAAATTGGAGGTAGGGACTTTTTTAAGACCAAATTTTTGAACAAAATCTCTTTCGAGACAAGTAAGCTCACTAAACTAAGACTAAGAAAGCATGGTGGCAGAAATGTATTACCCACGTCTGTATGCATCCGCCACTGACATATAGTTTCTTCTGCTCAATTCCAGGATCAATTAATGCACTTGGATGCAGCAAAGATACTTGGTGTCACAAATATCATTGCGAGATAAGTTGTATCAAGCTGTGAAGTAAGCTTACTACAATATGACTATTTCTGTAACCTAAATTATAAGCACAGCTCTGTCTGGGTGCTTGTCTATCTGTTTTAACTCCTCCGAAACTGCTAGGCGTACAAATATCAAACCTGACACAATTCATCACCCACCGGGGTAACTGTAACAAGGGGGTTTGTGACGTCATCATAACATTATAATCAAAGATAATTTTTTTAAATCACATGTTTTGATTGAGGAAAGCGGTTCTTAGTGGTATCCGACTCGCCAACTTTAACAAATTTTACTTCTATGGGATCTCACATGACGTAATAATTACCAATTACTTAAAAAATTTATTTTCTTGATTTTTTCAAAAAGCACTGATTGTAAAAACGCATATTAAAAGTTTTTTTGGAAAATATTTACAAGATGCTTTTGATGAAAAAACTATGCAAAAATTTTAACTCAATTAAAGATACAATAACAGATTTTTTATTTGAGCACTTAAACCTGCATGCTTCTCTTTTTTTCTTGCACGCTTGAAACTTGCTCTATGGTGTAATAATGCTGACTAGTTGGAATAACATAGCCTTTTGATACCACAGATTATCATACCATGATTTTTTTCAAAAGTTGCAAAATTTTTACAAGATTACTTTATTTATAAACTGATTTGTGACTTCATTCCTCAGCTGAATGTTAATATTGTTTTAAAAAATTAAAAGTTATTTGAAGGCAATTCCGATAATACATGGTGATTGGAAAGTAACGCCAGACTTTGATTTCAAAAGTTCGGGGGTTTAAACACGCAAAATTTACAGTAACTTCACAATCTCACCTAGAGATGCTTACAGAAAAGTTTTGGCCTCGTTTACAACACCAAGAAATAATATTTCAGCAAGATGGCGCCCCTGCCCACTATGCTAGAGTAGTGCGAGAGTGGTTAAATGAGAAGTTTGGCGAAAGGGGGATTGGCGGTCGCGGCTTCATCAAATGGCTACCTAGACCACTTGATCTTAGTCTACGCGACTTCTTCTTATGGGGCGTTTTTGAAAGATCGTGTCTACAGAAAGAAGCCTAGAAGCATCGAAGAATTGAAAAATGCAATTACAACGGCGATTTCGGCAATCAACTCCAATCTTTGTCAAACGGTGTACCGCTCGGTGACTGATCGTTTGCGATGATGCCTGGCAGTTGAAGGTCAGCAGTTTGTGCATTTGAGTTGAAAAGACTGAGGTTCGCCTTTCAACTTTTGATGTATTCTGCGTTATTATCAAATACATTCTTAATTGTTACACACCTGTGTTCGCCCTTGCATAACTTTCTTAGAATCTGTAATCTGACATTTGATCGCATTACGTAGAATTCAAAATCGGGCGTTACTTTCCAATCACCCTGTATATGCCTTGTATCTTTACTCGATCCTCGTTTTCTGGATTAGATGTGCAGAAACCTGTTCAGATAATGAAAAAGTCCGGATAACACAAATGTAATTTTATAACGTTATGCAAGGTTAGCTGATGGTTGGAAGGTTCACACCGACTTAAACCACAAACATTGTATTGAAAACATTTTAGTATGTATTGCAAACAATGTACCCAACCCAATTTGACAAGACCATCCCTGGACGTATTTCGTCCTCTTGGACTCCTCAGCAGGGTCTGTCCCGTCCCCCGAACCAACCCTTCAACCAAACCCCCCGAACCAACCCTTCAACCAAACCCCCCGAACCAACCCTTCAACCAAACCCCCTCGAACCAAACCCAAACCCGAACGAAACCAAACCAAATGAAAGGTTTGGTTCGGGGGACGGGACAGGCCCTGCTGAGGAGTCCAAGAGGACGAAACGCGTCCAAAGATGGTCTCGTCAAATTGGGTTGGGTACATTGTTTGCAATACACACTAAATTGTTTTCAATTTAATGTTTGTGGTTTATGTCGGTGTGAACCTTCCAACCAAATGTAATTTTGTAATGCAAATCTGAGTGTATATACTGTATATATATTTCTATTCGGTCAAAATCATTCAAAATTTTGGTCCCTGGGCTTGACAAAATAGCAGTTTGTACAAAAACTAAGCCTTTTGGTACTTTTTGTCCATCCTTCCTCAATAGCATGATTCTTTGGTATTATCGATTAATATTTTGAAAATTCATTAAAAAACAAAGTCTCCAAACATAGTAAAAAGTAGCCAACTTCAAGCAAAAAATTAATGATCCCCGACAAAAAATGAGGAGTGATGTCGAGCCACATGTCATCTAAAATCTTCATTTTGAGTCAGTTTCTTTTTGCTTTGCTGCGTTTATGCCAGGACCGAACTGTACATGCGCTCAGTCAGAAACTTCAGGTTGCTAATAATTATAGGCATACTATTATGAAAAAGTCGTGAATAGTGGATAATACCGTAATCCCCCACATATAATCCGCACCCCATTTTTGGAGTTTTAATCAAAGGAAAAAGCTTTACATCTGCGCATAATTCGCACACACATTTTGAGATGTCAATCAAAACAAATTTCCTTCCCCGAACAGTTCAAAACGAGGTAGACACAACGAGATCGAGGCAATCTCAAAGACCCGATCGATTTCAAACAATCTCAAATCAAACTTGGGCTCCTTATTCTATCTTTATAAGCATGAAACATTACTGAAATATAAATGCAATAGTTTGAATATTTTTTCGAATTATGGCTTTACAATGGTTGTGCTTATGTACCAAAGGGTATGGTCGATATTGATGAATATCAGTGATGTGGCACTTGAAGATCGACAAGGAAATATAGCATTTCGGAAAACAAAAAAAGTTCCTAAATTTTGTGCCTGCATATAATCCGCAGCGGTATTTAAGGGTTTGATTTTGAGAAATAAAAGCGCGATTTATACGCGGGGATTACGGTAGGTTATTCCTGAAAATAAATATCAATCAATTTGGTGTCCCGCCCCCATAGGCTACTCCACCACTTTGAAATTATGCTTCCATGCACTTCATAAAACGAGCAAATAAAACTTTTTGATATCGCTGGCTTTTTTAATTGTGAGCAAATTCAGTTCCTAACTAGGCCTACGCCTATGCGGGAAACAGGTTAAGTAAGACGTAGCCAAAAACTCCGGAAACTTTGGGGAAAATATAGCCGCTATGCGCAACCAACTTTAATGTTTGTTTTCATCAATTTGATTTTGGAACAAAAATTGGCCATGCCAAAAAACATTAGCTTCTTATTACTGTTCTCACAAATATCAATCGGGTGAAGCCGACGCAGACTTGACACTCACCAACTTTGCACGATTGATCGGTTCCACGGGATGATTATCATACGAGAGTTTGTGACGTGACGATGACGTCAAGTTCAAAGATAATTTCTTAAAAATTTGCATTTCTTGACAGAGAAAAACGCTGTTTTGCTAAAATAAAATCAAGCCCCCAACTTACAAAAATTTCAATCTTTTGTGATTTAAAACGATGTCATAGCTAACGTTTGATTACCCAATTTGTTCTCTATATTTTCTCAAAAATTACTGATCGTAGACAACGCCATAAAAAGCATTTTAGGGATATATTAAAAAGATGCTTTCGATAAAAACTCAACAACGACTTTAGCTAAATTGACGACCAAACACCAGATTGACCTTTGGTTGGTGTGCATTTCCCCTAGCTGCCACCACGCCAGGATCCAGCCATATACGCGCAGCCAGAGATGATAGGTCATATAAATGGACACGCAATTGCGAAAAAGTCGTAAGCAGTACGCCAAATGTTTAACAGCTTATTTCTGAAACTACACCACAAAAATTTTGGCACCCTTCCTTCCACAAGATTTTACGTCCATGCTTTCCTGCAAGTGATGAAATCATAACAAACAAAAATGCGTAAAATTATTACCTATATCAGTTTTGAGCAAGTGCACTACTTAAGTACATGTTGAAAACAGGAAAACGTTGCTAGGGACTGAAAAAAATGGGAAGAAATATAGCGGCGATGGGTAACTTCTTCTAATATTTTTCTACTCGATTCCTATTTAGAACACGACATTATTTATTTTGAAACAAGAATTGGCTATCTGCAGAAATCTTCACTTTTTAGCCTTGTTCTTACAATTACGCATTGGGTAAAGCCGGCGAGCAGTCGAGTGAGTGCCCTACCTCGGGTTAATTTTCATTTTTCCGGGTTGCGTTTGTGCCAAGAGCAAGCAACATGCGCGCAGCCAGAGGCATTAGGTCTTACAAATAGGGAAACAGTTACGAAAAGTTTTTTAGTAGTTGGTCATTTAATAGGTTGTTCCCACAATACGTAGGCCTATCAATTGCTTCGGCGCTCCTTTCTACATTACAACTTCTAAATCATGCTTTCATGCACGTCAAAAAATGAACAAAAAAGCTTTTTGAGATATTTGGCTGTTTCAGTTGGGAGGAAGTCCAGTTCCTAATCACGTCTATGCTGACAACAGGGCAAGCAACCGCACTGGTTTCCGTACAACTGCAAAATGTGAGCTACTCACAAGAGCATGGTGCTTCTAAATCAGTGTCGTAGTTAAAAACAATTTCATACTTTGAGAAATGGAAAGGAGATGGGAGGAAGTTTAAGTAACTCCATCAAATTATCAATCTTATCATGTAAGTGGCACTATCTTATAGGGGGAGTTGAGGGGGCAGAGCATAATGGGAAGTAAAATTTTTATAAAAAAATCTTGTTAATTTTGGTCTCCAAACAAGCATGAAATGCCTTTCTTGGAGGCCAACGTTTTGAAGGTAAGAATTTTACCCACATTTGTGTGCAAACATGCATGATATTTTTTCTTAAAGATCAAGATTTTGAACGTCCTGTCATATCGTTTTGGAGGACATTGCCTTTTTATTTTCTCCGAAATTGCTCAAGGTAAAAATTACGACTTGTCAAGCCAATATTTATCACCTCCCTGAGGCAAATGTCATAAAGAGTTCTGCGACATCACGGTGACGTCACAACCGAATAGTTATGTTTTGGAACTCGCATCTCCTGAAGCAAAAAATGCTTTTGCGCTAAAAATAGCCAGCACCAGACCCACTAAATTTTAACGATGGTTGGTCCTCCTCCCCCTCGGTCCCCACTGCGGTGGAGGCCACACAAGGAGCTCTGTTTCAATTGGAGCGCTGGTCTGAGTACTGGTGTCTTCTTCTCAATCCGAGAAAATGTGAGGCCTCCTTCATCTCAGTGGATCCCCACCAAGCAACCTCCAGCCCAACCTCCTTCTACTCGGATCCCGCCTCCGTTTCAACCCCACTCCAACTTTTCTTGGGGTCACCTTTGACCGCACGCTTTCCTCTTCCAAGCATGTATCTTTGCTGAAGACCAAGTTCTTCCCATGTCTCAAGGCCTTACGCTGTATCTCTGCTTGCTCATGGGGCCCCTCTCTCGTCTGTATAAATCTTTTCTTCGGCAACTTCTCACTTACGCTTCACCCGGATGGTTTCCTTTCTTAAGCGCTACCAATTTCAACAAATTGGAACGCCTCCAACGAGCAGCCAGTCGCGCCATCACCGGCTGCCTCTCGTCCTCCCCTATCCTTCTACTACTCACCGAGGCTTCTTTACCCCCCCCCCCCCTACGAATCACACTGACTCATTTCACTCTTTTATCTTATGAGCGGGCTCTTCGTCTTTCAACTTTCTTTTCTATTTCAGGTTTGGCCAGACTTAAAGTGAAACCAAGACTCTACAGATCGTCTTGGAGAGCTTTTGCGTCCACTCTCACGCTCATGCTTCCTTCTACTTGTTCTAGGGAGGCTCTTCTTGCTTGCCCTCCCTTTCCTCCTTGGAATCTGCCTACGTTCACCGTGGAGTTCACCCTTTCCTCTCCATGCTCTCTTTCTGATCCCCCTCTCACCCGCCAAAGTGCGGCTCTCGCCCACCTTGACTCTTTCCCACCTCATGATCTGGTGCTCTGGACTCACGGCTCTGTTCCTTTTCCTTTTGGCAAGGGTGGCTCCGGCGTACTTGCCAACTGCTCTCTCTGTGGCACTGAGGCCACTCTTTTCTTTTCGGCAAGCCCAGTTTGTTCAGGTTTCTTCGCTGAAGCCTGCGCTATTCTGCATGCTCTTTGCTGATCTCGGCAGCACCAACAAGTCTGCCACTTGTCTTCTTTTCTCTTACTATCTGACTCTCGTTCTGTCCTCGCCACCCTGTCCTCTCCTTCCGTCTTTCCTTTTATCTCAAACTATCGATCAGATCTGGCAGGAACTGACTTCTCTCTCCTACTGTTCTATTAGGCTACAGTGGGTCCCCGGACACACGTTTCTCCCGGGGAACGACACGGCTGATGAGCTGACCAGACGGAGAGCGCTACTCACCCCTCCGCAATCCCTTGTAGTCTCTCCCCTCTTTTCTCTCGTATCCACTCTTGTCTTTTTTCGGACTGGAGGCATACTGTCTCATCGAAGTATTTTGACATACAGGTTCCCTCGATTTCCACTGAGAAACTTGTGCTCCCTCGTCATGCTCGCTGTGTGCTCTCTCGTCTACGCTGCAACGGACACAGCCTTCTTTTAGGTTTTTACCTCTCTATGATTGGCAGAATCGAGAATTCTTCCTGCAGCGCCTGTGGACACTCGTCCCAGGACATCTTTCATCTCATTCTGCACTGTCCAGCTACGGACTCTTTGCGCCGCTCCCTCTTTGGCGACTCTCTGTCTCTCTAGGACCTCTGGTCCAGACCCTGGCGAGTTGCCCGGCTTCTGGGGCTCCATGGTCTTCCGCCATGCTTCCATCCCTCGGAAGAGGTCGGGTAACCAAAAACAACAACATTTTATTTGTTTGCTTGAGATGACGTCATAATTGACGATTGAATGTAAAAGTTATTTTTGTTGTGCTCTTAAAAAATAGTGACCGTACAAACGCAGTTGAAACTTTTTATCAAAGATGAAATAATGGACTGTTTGTGAATGATATCAGCTTCTATCAAAAAGTACGGAGTGTTTTAACAAAAATAATTGATTTTATAGTTTTGCTCCTTGATTAATATTACAGGCAGGTAATTTCTTTACTTCCGGTTAGTGTTTGCTTTTGTGAGGAATAATTGTATCTCAACCTTAAATAGGTTTTTCATTTAGCGGGAGAGCTACACTTTGGCATAAAAAGGTAGTTGGGTATTGTAAGTTCAATGGTATTTTTACGGACGAACCTGGATTGCTACTTGACTCAATAACATATGTATGACAGTGTCGCATTATTTTGGGCTCTAGGCAGATAACCCACTAGGAAGATTGCACGCACGTGATCAAACGTCATCAAAATGTGCTTTCGAAAAAAGTGGCTGACCACTTTCAGCGTTTTTGCATTGAATTGAATTGAATAGAAGTGATACCGTTTTTTGCAAACTAAATGGATAAACGAAACAATTGTTCAATAAACGTTAAATATGTTGTTTTACTGATGTTAAGGAATAAATCTAAAGTCAAAGTAAGACAAGAGGTGCTAAGGTTTGCTTGCTTTTGCTAATAGTTGGGCCAAACATGCTGGCTTATTTGTAGCCAGCTTGTGTGAAGGTTTCATATTCGATTAATCAGCGTGTTTGGGAATGCTGAGTTTAAGGTAATTGCAATCAGCGATCTATACAATATATTTAGTTGCATAAGTATACTGAAAAGTTGTAAACTTAAATTATACTGTAGCCTAACTGGCATGGCAGATTTCTGTACCGCTAGTCTTATGTTGAATTAGATATTGATGGATAAAATCAGTAATTTTTTGTCAATCGTGCTTGCAGACCAGGCGTATTGATATATCAAATGTAATTTTGTGACCTTAACCACCTCTATAAACAATTTTTGGGGTATTGCCTAGGCTGCTGAACCAAAAGTAATTTAAAAGCTTACGGTACCCGATTCATTTATTTACGCGTTATGAGCTCAGGCTCTGTTTGCACGTGTTTCGTCAAACTGGGCCGCCAAGAGGGGTAAACTGCTTGGTCCCACCACCTGTTTGCCATATAAAGATGGAGCCATGCCGTTAAGTGCTTGCCCAAGGACACAACAAACAAGCTTGCCGGCAAGCTCACGGTACCGGTAGTGATGACCAGATAATGGTTGTTTTTGCTAATGTCCCGACGACTATCTAATTGGTGTAGAGTTATTTTTAACTGAGGAGCAAATGTTATTTAGATGTCACTTCTCTTTGGAGCACTTCTTTTAAATTGGCACACAATAGGCTACAAAGTTTAGACTAGCCAACTGAAAAACCAAATCTCAACCATATTGCTTTTGATTAAATTTATTTGTTTCCGAGGATCTAACTAGCAATAGTTCAATCCAATTTTTAATTAATTTCTCATTAATCTTTAAAATAACCCCAAAAGTTGATATTCGCCTTCTACCTTTGCAGCATAAATTACAGCTTTTGGCCAGCCACTTTTTTTCACGCGATGTGTGTGATGTCATACGCAACCTTTTTATACACTCAACACTAACAATTCCCTCGGAAGTAACAGGAAGGACAAGATTGGGGACATCCTATCATTTATGCTAATGATTTGTTTGTTTTTGACTGTTCATTATTTTTACAAAATTGTAAAAAATACTGGTAAATAACTGATTTAGGTAATCGTAAAACAATAGCCATTACGGCGTTCATTCTAGCTTTGCGTTTGTTCTCATACACATACTCAAAGATAAGGATCGAATTTGTGAAATTATGCAGAGTTTCCAAAGCCTTTGTTAATTCAAAGTAATTGTACTACGGTTAGGACTAGAGGTATAGGAGCGATGTCTCCATTGGTACCAATTTTTTGCTCACGATCTAGCAAATATAATTTGGTTGAAGCCAGCTGAACCAATGTTGCTAACCAGATGCACAGCTACCGCAAAATGACTTCGGTACTACTCAATTTTTTTGACAACCACAACGTTCGAGCAGATGTCGTAAACAAGGAGAGTAAAATTTTGCAAAATTAATTTTTTTATAAGTGTGAGAGTAGACACGTCTAGAAAGTACAGGGTGTCCACAAAGTCTTTAGACATTTTCATAAATTCATTAAAAAATTTCAAAAAATACTATCAAAATAATTCTTTTTGCATATTAATCAGTTGTTATTAAAGTTTTTTATAATATCACTTTTTTTTATTTCAGAAATGAATTAGCTAAATAAAATAATCGATTTCCAAACACGTTAAAATGACTGCTCCTCAAGAAAAAGCCCAATGTGTTTCTTGGTTTATCAAAACGAGATCTGATATTCAAGCACAAAGAAATTTTATTGCTAAATATGTAAAACGGGTCCCAGCACGTCAGTCGATTCGCAATTGGCATATGCAGTTTGTGGAAACGGCAACGTTGCTACTAGAACCGAGGAGTGGATGGCCAAAAACTTCTGAAAAAGGCATCGAGCGTATTCGTCAGTCATTTAGTCGTAGCCCAACAAAGTCCATCCGCTCTGCTTTCGTTTGGGCTACGTGAAAGATGTTGTGTACCGCACCAAAGTAAAAGACAAAAGTAACCTTCAGGAAAGAATAACTGCCGCTGTGGAGACAGCTGATGAAAAAACGTTAAGAAGGACGTGGACTAAAATTTAACATCGTTTTAGATGTCTTCCGTGCTACAAATGGGCTCATATAGAAATTTATTTATGCTTTGAATAAAAACTTGACTATTTACTTAATATTAATTAATCATTTCAGAAATAGAGTTCATTAATGTTTTGAATAAAAACTTGACCATTTAGTTGATATTATTTAAACATTTCAGACGTTTTCAACGTCAGTTGTAATATCAATAATTTTTTTTAAATTGTCTAAAGACTTTGTGGACACCCTGTACATTAGTGTTGAAGAGAAGGCTTGTATTCTGACAGAGACAAGAAAAGGTCACAAAAAAGTTATATGTGAACGAAGGGGAGGAGCAAAATTCAATATTATGAAACTACTGGCTGACGCTAAAGACCTTTGAAGCCCTAAACTTCCCAAGCATACATTTGAAGGAAGAAAAAAGACATCACGGCATACCGATTTCATCATGAAGAGATCTACTAAAAAATTTCCAACCAACAGCTTCTGGTTTGAGGAATATGCATGCAGTTTGCTGAAGCAGGTGACCATAAGGACAGTCCAGCATTGCCTCCAGAAGGACTTGGGTTTGCCAAATTGCAAAGAAACCTCTCACAACGTAGCCAATAAACAAGTAGCGTCTTGTTTTTGCTAAAAAATGCGCTCAATGGAAAACTGTTTGCTAAAGCAGGGTAATGCTTTCAGATAAAAGCTACTTTCAAATTCTCCAGATGGGGTTCACAGCACTGTCAGGCGCCAAAGGTCATCTGATCGATTTTACCCTTGATGCATCGTTTACACTGTAAAACACTGAATTGGTTATGGTGTGGGAGTTTTTCAGGCAAGATGGAAAGGGCTGAATGCGGAGGCTTATATACAACTTTTGCAGGAACACATGAAGAAACTTTTTCCACATTTATGAATATAAAGTAATCATGCACCCTGCCAATAAACGAAAAAAAGCACATAAGTTTTTTGAGGGAACATCAAATCGATCTCCTTGAATGGCCTGGAAACAGTCCCGATTTGAATTCCATGGCGAATTGCTGGCGAAAAGTGAAAAAAGTTATGATGGAAAACATCTAACCTGAACACTCTCAAATCAGAGCTTAAAAAAGTTTGGTGCCAGACGTCAGCGGAAGTTGTTCTATGCCCAAGCTTACGCCCTGGAAGGAACCAATAGAATTTTTAAGTTATCATAAGTGGTATTTGCTGTGCTGGCATAATGATTGTGATAAGGAGCTCCGTTTTACCGACTTATTGTAACTGTTTTCAATAGTTATTTCGGTGCAGCAAGCTAAACAAACATTTTTGATCAGACATTGCAGCCATAGTTCAAAAATAACTTCGCACTTTTGCCATTGGTGCATGCAAGAGCAATTTAAGCGATTCCTTTACATAGGGTAGCATTACTTGTACAAAGTTTTTGCATAGTTATAGCCTGGTTAGTTGAATATGACATCGGGTTTGCAGCAAGCAGAGCCTGTTTTCAGCAAAAGTGTAGCTTTTTTCACAATCTAACCTAAACTTGACTTGCTGAGTACCAAACACAGAGCCACAATTTTTAATAGGCAGAAAAAAATGCCTCATCGTAGAGCTAGTTTCCAATTAACAATTTGGTTTTCACTGCAACGATTTCGCGCCAAAACTTTTGGTCCTTAACTTTCTTGCAACTCATTATCAACTGTTGCTATTCGTCTGTCTTTGCCAATCACAGCTGCAAATCGGCTTATAAAGTCATAAGCAAACACAAAACGTTTTCAAAATGACATTTGAACGAATTCTGATCCAAACTACCACAATAATTATTGCTGCCACCTAAAACAGACAGACATTCTGGGGTTGAAAGAAACAGAAGATCGATTAGCAACAGCGAATGGAGTTTGATGGTATGGACAAGTGCTGAGTAGAGATGACAACAGTGTTTTGAGGTGAGTGGTAAAACAGAGGACAACCGAAAAAGACTAGGAAGGAGGAAGCCCTGAATCGAGCAAAGTGGAGAGACGGTGTGTGAGCAATTGCTGAAGAAATGGGGTAAATCCGTCCATTTCAGCCAAGGGGACAATACCGAGCAAAAACTGAACTACTACTACTACTACCACTAGACGCCAAATAAAACACATTAATAAGGAAAAAGGCAAACATCAACTTTAATCGCAAGAATTCAATGAATTTATTTTTTGTTTCTGCCAGAGCACTTATTCACTTAAGAACAGGGCCTCATCCGTCCCACGAGTCTTCAAAATTCCGTAACTTCACTTCCATAGGCTTCGTGCTCTCGAAAGTTTCCCGTTGAAAAGTGGAAAAACAAAAACAAAACGCTTTGGCTCTAGCAAATACCGGTAATTCCTTTCAAAAAGTTTATCTTCACTTTAAAAATGGGCAGTAATACCAACAAACGACTTGTGTCATCTAGTTTTTGGTTTCTGGGAAAAACCGTCGTTTGCGTTTTCTGTAATTTGGCCCTTTCCATCAATAACCTTGCCAATCCCTAGCCTGAAACGACAAACTTTATAGTCCGATTCAAACCACTTTTGCAAGAAATTGCAAGGGGGTCTTTTCACAATCAGTTATGCTGATGCAGTAATATAGTGGCAGCAGGTGCATAACAGGGCAGCATTGACGACAAATTTTGTGCTTGAGGACCTTTCTAAAATATTTTTAACAATTATTCTTTTATTTATGGCAGATATTAACAAGTTTCTTCTATCACATAGAAGCGTAATTCGATTTTTTTAAAAGTATTTTAAATTACAACCCAAAATTGACAAACTTTACCCTGCTTCAAAAAATGTAATTCCTTCAGGCAACGTTGCCGCATTTAAATTACGTCAAGAAAAACGATTGTCCAAAACAAAAAAAGGATCCACTGACCATTGCGGATGTCACATCCATAATTGGCGTCCCACACTTTATCAGAATAAAAGGTACACAATAGTTTTTTTTAGAAAGAGGAAATCGTTCTTCCAGTATTTAACTAACCAAACAAGAATTGCAAATAGTTACACTAAACACAGGACCGTTTACGATTTTTTTCCGGTTTGTCACATGTCCCGATGTCTTAAATTTTAAAGCATCCTAGTGATTTCGTTAGCTAATTCAAACCTGGTGTATTTAATTTATACTCATTACAAGCCCACGTCAGTTCACCAAAACAAGCAGTACCTAGACAAGCAACCCATGTGGTTTAAAAAAACCATACACGTCTGCCAAAAATAAAACCAGCGTAATTGAATGTACAATTTATTCTTCGGCATTTATAGAATTCTAGAACGAAAAATACAAATATAGCTTGCACGATTCCAGATGTCGCCCTGCTGAAACAAGGTCACAGGATCGGTTTCCAGACCGATATTATTAAGTGAACTTTTTCGTGCGAAATACACAGAAGGGCAGTGAAAAAATATCACTGTCCGAGACAGCGACGGGTTTCGGTCACCAACGTCTCGCGAAATTGTCAATATAAAATGGCGGAAAGTTTAAAAAGAAGCCTATTTGATGTAGCACAGTATGAAAGCCCGTAACAGCAATCAGTCCACAACTGTACAAAAATAAATACTTAGCGTAGGTTCACTAACACAATGCAACAATATCGAGTAAAATATTGCAAAACCGGGGTCACTGAGCAACACTAAGCCTTCAACGCAGCGACTGGTGTAAGACCTTCACATAGAAAGCGTTGCATAATAGCCTGCTTGCTTATTGACAGCAACCAGCATAAATAAATAACTGAACGACTATTCGTCGTTAGTCACATACTTTTCTAGACTGTCAGCGGGCATTAGTGTTTGATTGTTTACAATTTGACCTGCATTGTTCGGATAGTTGATGGCATGATTAGGATTGGACAATATTGATCGGTTAAAATTACCAGGCATCATGTTCCCTCCAGCACCCACATGACTACTGTGAATCATGGGAGGACTGACCATTTGAACCTGACCGGACAGTGGAGTAGTTCTTGAGCCTATGCTTGACATAGGAGATAGAGAGGGGTCCGCTGCTGAGGTAAAGACTGCGAAAGAGATCGGGACGTTTGGTGAATGTTCGTCTGTAAATTGACAGTGTTAAGTTGTTGTCCTCCCAACCCAGCATTCATTATTGTTTGTTGAGTGGCCATTCCACCTTGTGCCATCATTGAAGCCTGGCCTACGTTCCTTTGCTGAGACATGGCAACGCCTTGTTGTCCGAGTTGTGAAGTTACAGTTGAACCAACAATGCCTGGGTTGTGCAAACGTTGATTGTTTTAAATACAGCCATGAGGTTATATTTCAATGTGACACTAGATTCAGAAACGAGTGCCCGGTGATGGCGCGACTGGCCTCTCGGTGGAGGCGTTCCAATTCGGTGAAATTGGTAGCGCTTAGAAAAGAAAACCATCCGGGTGAAGCGTAAGTGAGAAGTTGCCGAAGAAAAGATTTATACAGAAGAGAGAAGGACTCCTTTGAAGGGCCCCATGAGGAAGCAGAGATACAGCGTAAGGCCTTGAGACGTGGGAAGAACTTGGCCCTCACCAAAGATACATGTTTAGAAAAGGAAAGAGTGCGGTCGAAGGTGACCCCAAGAAAAGTTCTAGTGGAGTTGAAACGGAGGCGGGAGCCGAGTAGGAGGAGGTTGGGCTAGAGGTTAGCTTGGTGGGGATCCACTGAGAAGAAAAAGGGCTCACATTTTCTCGGATTGAGAGAAAGACACCAGTACTTAGACCAGCACTCCAATCGAAACAGAGCTCCTTGTGTGGGCTCCACCGCAGTGGGGGCCGAAAGGGAGGAGGATCAAATGGCTAGATCGTCAGCGTAAAGAGAGTAGCTGATGGAAGAAGACAGAGAAGCCGGAAGACAATGATGAAGAGAGAGAAAACAGGTTATTTAATAAAACAAAAGTACAACCACTACGCCATCGCAGCGGTTATTTAATCACTAAAATCACATCGCGATTTATCACTCTTCAATGCCTTTTATTGACTTAGAGTCAATAAATGAATTAATGTTTTCTGCAACTATACGTTTGTGGCAGCTTACAAAAATTGAATCACCACTTTCCCTGATCTATATTCCGCAGATATATTTAGTAGCATTATTACATTCAGTCCCGTGCTTCACCTGGGATAAAATAGTGAGGCTGTGCATCCAGCATATTGTAAGAGGCGACTTTTGGGTACCAGCCTATGTTAACTAAGGTTGGGGACCCCTCATGTCTAAAAATTGAGGTTGGAGGAATGCAAAGGCATGCTCTCTAAAAAACAAAGCACCAAAATTACCTCATGAAAGAGTTTGTCAAAAAATTGGCCCCCAGTCCCAGACAGCTCTTAGATGGGCAGGGGGTGTGAAGAATCTCGAGTTACAGAAATTTGAGATAAGATTTGGAAGTTGGGATGTTGGAAGTTTTTGTGGAAGAGGTACGGAAGTGAGTGAACAGTTAAGAAAGAAATTGATATGTGCTGCCTACAGGGCGTAAGATGGAGAGGGCAAGAAGCTCGATTTGTTGGTTGCAGAAGTAGGAGATGTAAACTGTTGTGGTCTGGAAATAATGATTGAAATAGGAAGTGTTGGAATTTTAGTGAAGAGCATTGTGAAAAGGTCTTAGAAGTCCGGAGAAAAAGTGGCAGAGTGATGGCAATGGTGCTGGCTTTTGCGGAGAAAGTTATAAGAGTTATATGTGCATATGCTCACCAGGTTGAAAGATTAGAGTGCGAGAAAGATCAATGTTATAATGACATGGCAAGCGAGTAGGATTTGCAGAACCCTAGTGAAGTGATTTTTGGTATGGGAAACTTCAACGGACATGTTGGGATACGGATTGATGGCTTTGAGGGTGTCCATGGTAGGGATGGAATTGGCAAAAGGAAATGTTGAGGGAAAAAGAGTTTTCTGATGAAAAGGAGTTGTGGGTGGCAAATACATGGTTTGAACAGGAGCAGAGAAAAATAACATACAGTATGGGTGGTAATGAAACCGAGATTGATTTTGTATTGGTTGGTAAAAACAATAGAAAGTATTCAAAGACGTAAAAGTCATTCACTGGAAATTGCAACATCGGCTGGTGGTAACACATAGACAAAAGAAAATTCAAGAAAGTAGTGAAGAACCAACAAACTTTTAGGAGGGTTTGAAAGTTGAAGAAAAACATGAAAACAAAATTGCAAGAAAGGGTTAAGGAATTGGTTGATGTTGATGCTCTCAATCTATGGAATACTTTTAAAAATAATATGCTGCAAGCTTGTGATGAAGTATGTGGAAAGAAGAAAGGTAGAAAAAATCATGGGGATACATGGTGGTTGAATGAAGAGGTGAAGGAAGAAATACAACAAAAAAAGTGGCATATATAAAGATGTGCAAAAATCCATCAGAGAAAAACAAAGCTAAATATAATATCAAAAATCGAACAAAGAAAGTGGCTGCTAGTTTTATGAGGAAAGAAGCTGAAAGAGTTATCAAAATTGAACAAAAAACCAAATAACATATTTACAATAGTGAAGTTCATGAAAAAAGATGGAAAAGATATTGAAGGAAGTAGATGCAGGAGAGAAAAAGACGGAAAGTTAGGCTTCAGTGAAAAAGGCAGAAAAAGAACATGAAAAAATTACATGGAGGAGATTATGAATAAAGAAAATGATTGGGACCACGTGACAGAAGCAAGTATGATAGAGAGACCAATTATAACCGGCGCGATGGTGCAGTGGTTAGAGCGTCCACATTGTAGTCGGTTGACCTGGGGTTCATTCCCTAAGTCGAGTCATACCAAAAGACTTTAAAAAATGGTATTCACAGCTTCCCTGTTTGGCGCTCAGCATAAAAAAGGGATAGTGTGGAGAACAAGCCGGCAAGCTTGCTTGTTGTGTCCTTGGGCAAGGCACTTCACGGGACGCCTCCACCTTTATGTGGCAGACAGGTGGCCCTCCCGTACTTCACCGGATTATAATTGTGAAGCTGCTAACCCAGCATGTCGTAAAAGGCGACTCTTGGGTACCCACCAGTGGCAGTCCGCCTTGTTGGTGGTGGGGCTACCAGTCACTCAAGACTGGTTCGAAATGGGCTGCCATCTTTCCCCTAGCCTAATATCAATTAGGTTGACGGCATGAACCTGAATTGCCATTCATGCCGTACCTCCATCCCAAGGAAGAGGAGGGGTAAACACACACACACACACCAATTATAAATATTACCCCCCAAGAAATGGCGATAGCAATAAAAGTGATGAAGCCAGGAAAGGCAGCTGGACCATCTGAAGTATGGTGCAGAGATGATATCTGCTAGTGGAGAAGTAGGGGTTAGTGTGATGGTGGAGCTTTGCCAACGCGTGTTAGATGGGAAAGGAATGCCAGATGAATGGTAAACAAGTGTGCTGGTACCAAATTTTAAGGAAAAGGGAGATGTAAAAAAACTGCAATACTTACAGAGGAATACAGCTGTTAGAACACGCCATGAATATCGTTGAGAGAGTACTGGAGAAAAATTCGAGAAGTAGTAAATATTGATTCAATGCAGTTTGGGTTTTATGCCTGGAAGAGAAACAACAGATTCGTTGTTTGTAGTGCGAAGAATGCAAGATGAATATATGGATAAGAAGAAAAAGTTGCGCATGTATTTTGTGGATATCGATAAGGTATTTCATAGAGTTCCAAAAAAGGTGATGGAGTGGGCGATGAGAAAGAAAGGTTAGCAGAAGTAGTTGCAAGAGCAGTGATGAGTCTCTATCACGGGGCAAAAACCAAAGTTCGAGGGGGATCTGAGTTATCTCAGGAATTCTTGGTACAAGTTGGTGTACATCAAGGATCTGTGTTGTCGCCACTCTTTTTGCAATCGCAGTGGATGTAATCTCGGAAAATGCAAGAAAAGGATTGATCAATGAAATTTTGTATGCGGATAACTTGGTTTTAATGAGTCAAAGTACGGAGAATTTGAAAGAGAAGTTTTTAAAATGGAAAGAGGCGTTGAAAGCAAGGGGCTGAAGGTAAACCTCAAAAAACCAAAGTAATAATGAGCGGTTCGAAAAATGAGGTCCTCTAGAGTAAAGTTGATCCATGTGCCAAGTGCTGCAAGAGGGTTATGGTAAATTCGATGATGCGTACAAAGTGTGGTAAAGGGCACATGGTAGATGCGCGAAAATGAAGAGGGTGACTTCAACTCTGGCAAAAGGTTTTGTTTGTGAACTATGTGTTAATACAAAGGAAGGAATTGTGGAACCAGGTGAAGAATTATCATTTTTTGACCAGGTTGACTTTGTGAAGATCTTTTGCTATTTTGGGGACAGGTTGAATGTCAGTGGTAGAAGTGAAGCAGCCGTAACAGCAAGAATGAGATTTGGATGGATAAAATTTTGAGAATGTAGGGAGTTACCTTATGAGAGAAAGTTTTCGTTAAAAATGAAAGGAAAAATTTATCAGAGTTGCTAAGATCAGCAATGCTGTTTGGGAGCGAGACGTGGTGTCTAAGGGAGAATGAGATGGAAATTTTGAGAACAGAAAAAACCATGATTGGAGCAAGGTGGGGAGTTAAGATCATTGATAAAAGAAGGAACAAACTAATGAGTTGCTGGGTTTAAAGGACACTTTGGATGGACTAGCCAGGGCGAGGGGAGTGCGATGGTATGGGAACGTTTTGAGAAGAGCGTTGGATTTTGAATGGCAGGAACAAGAGGGCGTGGGCTGCCGAATATGACGTGAAAGAAACAAGTGGAGAAGCATATCAACCAGATTGGACTGAAAAGGGAGGATTCCATTGACAAAGTGAAGTGGCGTAATGGCGTTCACGAACTGTCAAGAAGCACGAGGTGAATTCAGCCACCTGTGTTAACGCGGACAAAACCGGAATTTAAAAAACTTGATCTCTCTCTCATATGATAATAAATTAAGAAAAAAGTTAAGAACATCCAAAGTTCAAAAGAAATTAAAAAATAACAATGATCCTGTTAAAAATTTTTGCACTTTACTTCAACACTGAAATCAGGTTAAAAATTTGGAGAGATCAAAGTACCTATCGTCCCCACCTCCCCCTAAACGCAGCAGTTAGATACCACAGAATATACACAACAAAAAAGCAATGCTTTTTTTACACAAATAAAACGACCTTAAAGTATATTTAAGCGGCCCAAGTTAGGTCGCGAACCACATGTTGGAAACCACTGTATCACATCAACAAACCATAGTGTATAAAAAAAAACGTTAAAAACTTTCTAAGATACTTTTTTGCTTAGTGTGCAGGTATTCTACCTTAGTAATTTCATTTTGTCGTCGTAAACGTATGATTAAAAGCTTTCCTAGAAGTGGCTGGTTTGAGGAGAAATATTCAAAAATAATTTTAAGTACAAATCTTAAGAATACAACATGTTCTGCTTACAGCTTGGTTCCGCATTCGAATTTGCTGATGACGTAAAATACTCTGTTGCTGTTGACTGTTGACAGTACCGGCACCCTGAATCCGCTGCTGAGTAACCTGTTGTAATATAATTTAAAATTTAAGTGCTTGATATCTTCTCGAGAAATCACAAAGGTCACTTTAATGCTTGTTTGAACAAACGTCCGATTAGCAAGCGCAAATTTTCCTCAGCGTCACGAACAAGAACCTCAATAACTTTTAATATGTTAGAACTACAAAGCGAAGATGTTTGACGGAATTTTCTATAAGCAATGGAACTTTAGCATAGAATTTTCATTTCGTACCAAAAAACAAATATCGCAATTTCAAAACGAAATGAGGCATAAGCATGCATTAAGACGTTCGCTAGGAGGCCGATTTTGTTGATTTTTCGGAAGTATCAAACATAAATTTCTCAACATTTTGGTTCACTAAATTCCAAAACATATGTTCAGACTTTGGTTTATAAATAAAACCTTTTTGCTTGTTTGCTCTTAAAGTGAGCTAAGTGGCACTCAACGGCAAAATTTTTACGTGCAGTGCTATGTAGTACACATACGAGTGACATAAAAAATGAGCGATTTCGTACTGAAAGATCAGCCTATGAGTCGTTTACCAGCGCCAAGCACTTTGCAACACTCCCCTTGCCAGTTTGCTAATTTCAATTGTGCTCATCCAACAAATACACTAAACACATTGCGCAACCAAATACGAACGAACTAGTCGCAGAAACGCAGCAACATCAAACTTATTCGTCATTGAAACTAAAAGGCAGGAAATCAAGTTTACATTTTGACAAAAAAGAGAGACTTAAAAAAAGAAAACATTGTAGCAGTACATAAATAACTCTACAGACAAAGTAGGATTTAAGAAAAATGCATAGTAAGTACTACCGTTCCCATCTTTAGTAGCTAGGCCTAAGCTACATATTTAATCGGATGTAGCGCTATTTAAATCCCCCAGATCTAAGATTACGGTTGAGGTATAAATCGGGATTAGGTTAGGAATCTACAGCAGGCCTAAAGAAAGAGAATATGCGCTATGGTAGACTATCTTTTATTATTAACATCACTTTGCAGCTTGGCCTAGGCCTACACTACTGAAATAACAAATATGCTACTACGAAAGATTGAGGCTGGGAAAAACTGTACTTTATTCATTACTACACATTAGGTTTCCGGCAAAATTCTTCATTTGATCAATCTAATGTTTGATTGTTTTCTGCTACAGCATTAAGGTCAGGCTAGTACTGTAAATGCTTAGTGATAGATATATTAGGAATGAAATTGTTGAACAGCTACAAGAAAAAGGTATTCAATGATGGGTTTAATGATGATGTTTTAGTTGATTCCTAACTATAGCCCCAAGTGAAGACAGCAGTGACAATGATGAGCTTGACTTAAGACCTGTTATTGAGGTTTTGCAATCACAAGAGCAAAATACCTTATTAGCATTAGAATATGCCGATAACGATAACAGAACTCAATCGTTTCTTTATACTGCAATAGGAGGCCTAAATATCACCTTACAAAATGATATTCATCCTCTACAAATTTATAAATGCCTTGTATATCAAAATGTGGTGCACTTATAGCTCATGAAACTAATATTTATGCACACCAACGCACATCACAGTGCGCTGCACGTTCTTCGTCACAAGCCACTTGGAAACAAACGATAAAGAAATAAAAAAGTTTTTCCGACTGATTTTTTGGATGGGACTCGAAAAGGGGAAGACTGCCAACTATTGGTCAACCAATTCTCCACACAAAAATGAAGTAGCACCAAGCATTATGTCGCATAATCGTTTACCACAACGGCTAAGGTATATCTGCTTTGGTGATAATGAAACCATAGATCTATCTGATCAAATGGGAAAAATTCAAGCATTGTCAATTTACTGCAAACAGTTTCAGAAGCTTTTCACTCCTGAAGAAAGTATCGTAATAGATGAAAGTCTCGTTTCTTTGGATGGACTAGCCAGGGCGAGGGGAGTGTGATGGTATGCGAACGTTCTGAGAAGAGCGTTGGATTTTGAAGTGGCAGAAAGAAGCGGGGCGCTGCTTTGGGTGGGATGAGTCCTTGTTGATGAGGCCAAAAGGCCGAAATCTGAGTCTAGGGATGGTCCCGCCTATTTCGCTATACTAACGTTGTTCGGATTGTGACTCTTTGTAAAACTAATTTTTCCCGGAGATATGTTGCGTCGTGTCTGGTTCCTGTGGGCTTCGAACCCGAGTCTTTCGAGCTGCTTTTCCGTGCATGCCAAAACATGCTATCGTATAATCACCTACTTCCATGAATGCCTTAAAAAACCTCATTTAGTATGTAATTATTAGAAGATTTTTCTATGCCTAATTAGCTTTTGTGTGATCAATTTCATGTAAGGATACTAGTTTTAGTTCATACTTGCTCGGTTAGCAGTAACGTCAAAGGGAATCGTGGTTCAAAAGGAAACGGTAGTAGTATAGGATAATCCATTTGGTGAGGATTTAGGCAGAGGAATGACGTCACGAGTTGGGGAATTTTTTGGTCACGAGTGAGGGGATTTTTGAAGTTGGGAAATTTGTTTGGTCACCAGTAAGGGAAATGTTTTAATGGAAGGGGTAGGAGGTGATACGATAGTGGGAAAATTGGGACCCTACAAAGCAGTAAAGTGCTTTGCGTCACTAGAGATCGGTAAGGAGTCAACTGTCAAAAGTTTTTAGAATATAAAGATTACGTTTCATTTAGTTGTTTGTTAGGAATCTTTGCCTCAGACTTACCCAAGCTTTTTTCTCCGCACTGTATTTACATAATGAAAAGTTCTAAGAAAGCTAATTTCATTTGAAGAAGATCGAAGGGAGCTAATCATAGAGCACTAATTGCATGTGGGGGAGGTCGGAGGGAGTTAACTATAAATCTGAGAGAGTTAACACTAAGCTGAAAGAGTACACCCTAACACGATGGGGATGGTATTTCAAAGAGTTTGGTGCAAAACTTATGAGTTGTTATTACACAGCGTTTTTTTTTTTGATTCCGTATTTCAATGACTTAGTTTTTACCTAGACCGTGGAAATATAGTTGCATCCCTCTTGCGCAATCCGTGACGTAAGCTTTAACTAGACCGTGGGAATGTAGTTGCATGCCTATTGCACAACCCATGACATATTGTATTTTTAACTTTTGTGTAGACAGGTCTACACTTGTCTGTCGAAAATTTAGAATAAAATGTATAAAGATTACGTTTTATTCAGCTGTTGCATATGAATCTTTGTCTCTGTCTTGTCCAGACTTGCCCAAGATTGAATTTTTTTCTCTGTATTGTGCTTACATGATGAGCTAATTATAGTTTTAAGGGAGCTAACCAAAGGTCTAATGGCACTAATTTTATTTCAAGGAGGTTGGAGGGAGCTAACTCTAGATCTGAGAGATTAACACTAACATGAAAGAATTAATTCTAACCCAGTGTGGACGTCATGTAGAATATTTCAAAAAGTTTGATGCAAAACTTACCGCTTTATGGTACTTGACCAAATTATTACACAATTACATAGTGGTTTTCAGGGTGTGATTCTGTATTTCAATGACGTAACTGGTTCTGTTTTATAATTAAACCATGGGAATGCGATTGCACCCTGAATCTGAAGGAACTAATGATACTTGTCCTACGTATTACATATTAACATAGTGGTTTTCAGGGTGTGATTCTGTATTTCAAAGATGGAAGTTTTTAACTAGACTGTGGGAATGTAGTTGTACCCCTCTTGCACAATCCATCATGACGTAAGCGTTAACTAGACCATGAAAATGTAGTTGCATCTCTATTGCGCAATCCGTGACGTAAGTGTTTAGGTAGACCGTGGAAATGTAGTTGCATGCCTATTGCACAACCCATGACGTATTCTATTTTTAACCATGATGCGATTTTTGCTTTTGTATAGACAGGTTCAGACTTGTCTGCAAAAAATTTTAGGGTATGATATATAAAAATTACGTTCTATTCAGCTGTTGGTTAGGATGTATTGTCTCCGTCTTGAATTATCCAATATGAGATAATATAATATTGCGCAATGGTTTCATAATTCTGGTACAATTGTTTGTTATGATGTGATGCAATGCCGTCAAAGCAAAGCGATGGGAAAAAGTTAGCAAAATATAACGTCGCTCTTAGCATTATCCAAAGCATACGGTTTTGAGGCGACTACTAGCTGTTTTTATCATTTTACGATTAAGATCGTTCAAAGTCTGTTGCATATTTGTTTCCAATAATGTTCACACGCTTATATGATAAAAGATTTATCAATTTAGCTAGCTATTTATGCGGTTTCTGCATTACGTAACTACAATGCTAACGTTTCAGGCAGACTAGATTGTTAAATTCAGGAAGTTTATTTAACCCCTTCAGACCGGTACTTTTACTTCGCCGAAATTTACTGAAACTTTTTTATTTTACTGAGCTTCTGAGAACACAAAAACACCTGAGAAAAAAATGTTATGCATCCGCAGACGTAGGAGAAGCGTCGGAAAAATTGGGACTAATTAGTCCCAACCGGTCTCGTATGTACTTTTCGCTTTTTATTAAAATCTGAATCTTTTCTCTTTTGATGCAAGAATAGGAAGGTTGCACGCACGTGATCAAACGTTATCAAAATGCGCTTTCGAAAAAAGTGGATGACCAAAGCCATTGTTTTTGCATTGAATTGAATAGGAGTGATATCGTTTTTTGCAAAGCAAATGAAGAAACGTGACAGTTGTTGAATGAACGTTAAATATGTTGTTTTATTGATGTTAAGGAATAAATTTAAGGTCAAAGTAAGGTAAGAGATGCTAAGGTTTGCTTCTTATTGCTAATAGTTGGGCTAATTTTATGGGCTAAACATGCAGGCTCATTTGTAGCCAGCTTCTGTGAGGGTTTCATATTCGATTAATCAGCGTGTTTGGGAATGATGAGTTTAAGTTAATTGTAATGTGTAACTTATACAGTATATTTAGCGGCATAAGCATTCTGAAAGTTGAAAACTTAAGTTATACTGTAGCCTAAATGACAGGGCAGACTTCTGTACCGTTTGACATATGCTGGATTAGTTATTGTTGGATAAAATCAGTAAGTTTTTGAAATTTGTTGTCAATAGTAATTGCAGGCCAGTCATATTGATATGTCAGATGTAATTGTGTGACCTTAACCATTCTTTAAACAATTGTTTGGGCTATTACCTAGGCTGCTGGACCAAGGGTAATACAAAAATTTCGGTACCGATTTATTGATTCATGCGAAGCGCTCATGCTCTGTTTGCATGTCTTTTGTCACATTGGATCACCGCGACGGGTAGACTGCTTGGCCCCACCACCTGTTTGCCACATAAAGATGGAGGCATACCGTTAAATGCCTTGCTCATGGAGACAGAAAGTAAGCTTACCGGCAAGCTTACCGTACCGGTAGTAATGATCAAATAATGGTTGTTTTTGCTAATGTACCGACTGGTATCTAATTGGTATTGTTTATTTTTAAGTGAGGAGCAAATGGTAGTTAGATGACACTTCTCTTAGGGGCATTTTTTAAAAATTAGCCTACTATGCTAGGCTTATACTAGCCAACTGAAAGACCAAATCTCAACCAAATTGCTTTTGGTCAAATTTATTTGTTTCCGAGAATCCAACTAGCAATAATTCAATCCAAATTTTAATTAATTTTTCATTAGTTTTCAAAACAACCCCAAAAGTTGGCGTTCGCCCTATACCTCCCCAGCATAAATTAGAGCTTTTGGTCAGCCACTTTTTTTGGCGCGAAATCCGTGACGTCACATGCAACCTTCCTATAGGAAGGTTGCACGCACGTGATCAAACGTTATCAAAATGCGCTTTCGAAAAATCTGGCTGACCAGATTCAGAGATTTTGCATTGAATTGAATAGGAGTGATATCGTTTTTTGCAAATCAAATGAAGAAACGTGACAGTTGTTAAATGAACGTTAAATATGTTGTTTTACTGATGTTAAAGAATGAATCTAAGGTCAAAGTAAGATAAGAGATGCTGAGGTTTGCTTCTTATTGCTAATAGTTGGGCTAATTTTATGGGCTAAACATGCAGGCTCATTTGTAGCCAGCTTTTGTGAGGGTTTTATATTCAATTAATCAGCGTGTTTCGGAATGCTGAGTTTCAGTTAATTGTAATGTGTAACTTATACAGTATATTTAGTGGCATAAGCATTCTGAAAGTTGAAAACTTAAGTTACACTGTAGCCTAAATGACAGGGCAGACTTCTGTACCGTTTGTCACATGCTGGATTAGTTATTGCTGGATAAAATCAGTAAGTTTTTGAAATTTTTTGTCAATAGTGATTGCAGGCCAGTCATATTGATATGTCAGATGTAATTGTGTGACTTTAACCACTCCTTAAACAATTTTTGGGCTATTGCCTAGGCTGCTGGACGAAGGGTAATGTAAAAATTACGGTACCGATTAATTGATTCATGCGTATGAGCTCATGCTCTGTTTGCATGTCTTTCGTCACACTGGGCCACCACGACGGGTAGACTGCTTGGTCCCACCACCTGTTTTCCACATAAAGATGGAGGTATACCGTTAAATGCCTTGCTCATGGACACAGCAAGTAAGCTTGCTGGCAAGCTTACCGTACCGGTAGTAATGATCAAATAATGGTTGTTTTTGCTAATGTACCGACTAGTATCTAATTGGTATCGTTAATTTTTAAGTGAGGAGCAAATGGTAGTTAGATGGCACTTCTCCTAGGGGCATTTTTTAAAAATTAGCACACTGTGCTAGGCTTATACTAGCCAACAGGACGACCAAATCTCAACCAAATTGCTTTTGGTCAAATTTATTTGTTTCCAAGAATCCAACTAGCAATAATTCATTCCAAATTTTAATCAATTTTTTGTTAGTTTTCAAAATAACCCCAAAAGTTGGTGTTCGCCCTATACCTCTCCAGCATAAATTAGAGCTTTTGGTCAGCCAGTTTTTTGGCGCGAAATGTGTGACGTCATATGCAACCTTCCTATTCTCGGGCAAAAAATACGCAATCCATTGTCTTATGTTTCAAAACTCAAATTTGCAAGCTTTTGATTTCAATTTTGTTATTTTATCTAATAGACATCAGCTCAACGATTAACACGGGTCACCAAGAGCTACTCGGTGTAAAAAGTGTACTGAAAATTTGCACATTAATCATATACAGCTGGCGCTAAATGTCTTAGGAGCTAGCATTGCTGAATGAAAAAAATTACATCTCAGTTGTCAATTATTTCGCTTATATGATTGTGATTTGCAACATAAATGATGGGTCACAATCATATATGCGAAATAGTCGACGAATGAGATGCAATGCTTTTACATGCAGCAAAATATTGATGCTTGGCCCTAAGTCATTTTGCCTTAACTGTACTTCAACGACGTTTTATGCAAACTGGAATATTTGTTTTTACTTTGATCAGCATCTAGGCACACCCATGCATTGGTTTTTCACAATTATGACGTTAAGCAAAACCAGCTTTGAGAACAGTTTTACTTTATTTTCAAAATAAAACTACAGGGTATTTTCGCTTCGGCTACATAATGGTGTATTTCTAACAACACAAAAATCAAACAAAAGTAAAGAATAAATGTGACAAAAATATCAAAAATCATCCACAAAAATTACAAAATGAAATCACTGCTGGACACCACGGTGCCATTCTGCAAAGCAGTCTTTCTTGCTTGTTTGGCACAGATACAAGTTGCAACTGTTGCAACGAATGCAAGTACGAGAGTCAATTTTGCGTTTGGTGCAAAGCTTGCATTGTGCTCTTTCTTTGACTGAAACTCCGGTTACATGATGCTTACCAGAGTTTTGCATAGGCAGCCTCAAGGAAAAAGATTTCTTTAGTCGCTTGCGACATGAAAAGCTTCCTATCAAATGCATAGCCACACCATGTTTAAAGTCCTTGAGTGTCTTCAAACGCCTGCTGTGTGGAAAGTTTTCCTCCATCAGTTTTGTATACACAATAAAAGCATTCACAAACTCAATGTCAATAAGGTCAAAAAACAGGCGAAGATAGAATTTTCGGGGGTACCTTCGATCAACCTCATATGTTACTTTTAACTGATCCATAACATCAGTTCTTTTCATTCCCTGATTGTACGCTTCTACAATAATGGGACATGGTACAGTGACTTTCTCTTATTGTCCTTTGACCCGTCGCTTTACATTCACTGTAGGCACACATGAGTCTATAGTGGAAAGCAGAACAACACCTTTAGTGGCCATCCATTTTACAAGGTGCAGGCCTTGAGATTTTCTTCGGTTGATCTCTCCTCTTGCCATGTCTTTGTCTTTTTTTAAATCTTTCGGCATGCCTTTTCTGTTTTGCCGAACAGTCCCACAGCAAAATATTTTTTCTTGTTGTAGCTTGTGTACGAGGGCTGGTGATGTAAAAAAGTTGTCAAAGAACAACCTCACATTTGTACCCACCAATGACCTTGCAAGCTGGATTATGACATTTTCACCCAAACTTCCCACATTGCTTTCCTGCTTACCGCCATACATATCAAACTGAAAAAGATATCCAGTAGCAGAGTCATTGCGACACCACATTTTGAATCCTCCATTGATAGGCTTCATGGGCATGTATTGCTTCATAGCATGCTGCCCTTTAAATTTTACCATATGCTCATCTATAGCCTGCTGGGCAGTTGGGCTCATAGCATGTGAAAAAGAATTGTTAAAATACTTTATTACAGGTCTCATCTTCCAGGCTTTATCTTTTGTATCATGTGGCTGTTCATTGTCAACAAAGTGCAATGCTGTTTGTATCTCAAAAAAGCGATCACGAGGCATTACATTAGCAACCACATTTATCCCAAGACCAGGATCTTGATTCCAGTAATCCCATAGGCATGGAACAACATGGTAACCCATAAATGAGGTAATGCCAATAAATGCTTTCATCTCCTCCAAATCAATCTGGAAGACTTTTCCTTTTTGTTGCATGTACAACTGACTCTGCACAATCACGGACTGCAATAAAGTATTGAGATCTGTCACATCCAAAAACACATCTGCAGGTTGTGGCTCATGATCATATTTTAAATTGACAGCACCAGATAAAATACAGACAGGAATATCTACACTATTACTGCCAGAAGTTATTTTTTGCCAAGAAAATATATAGTCTAATGGGAAAGAATCAATTGGAATTTGTGTGTCTGCTCGAGCATTCATTCACGCGTATGAGCTCATGCTCTGTTTGCATGTCTTTCGTCAGACTGGGCCACCACGACTGGTAGACTGCTTGGCCTCACCATCTGTCTTCCACATGAAGACGGAGGCATCCCGTTAAGTGTCTTGCCCAAGGACACAACAAGCAAGCTTGCCGGCTTGTTCTCCACACTATTCCTTATGTGCTGAGCGCCAAGCAGGGAAGCTGTGAATACCATTTTTTAAAGTCTTTTGGTATGACTCGACAAGGAAAATGAACCCCAAGTCTATCGACTGCGAAGCGGACGCTCTAACCACTACACCACCGCGCCGGTGGTGTTTTAACCGTTTTATAGTAACCGGCGCGATGGTGTAGTGGTTAGAGCGTCCGCTTCGCAGTCGGTAGACCTGGGGTTCACTTCCCTTGTCGAGTCATACCAAAAGACTTTAAAAAATGGTATTCACAGCTTCCCTGCTTGGCGCTCAGCACATAAAGGATAGTGTGGAGAACAAGCCGGCAAGCTTGCTTGTTGTGTCCTTGGGCAAGGCACTTAACGGGACGCCTCCGTCTTTATGTGGCAGACAGATGGTGAGGCCAAGCAGTCTACCCGTCGTGGTGGCCCAGTCTGACGAAAGACATGCAAACAGAGCATGAGCTCATACGCGTAAATAATAAATAATAACCGTTTTATAGTAAAAATTTTGTAGGTTAGCAGAAACACAACCGACCAATAGTTCTAATTTAAACAAAACGGTGGAGATTTAAGTTTACCTTTTGCCTGGGAGACTTTGCTTGAAATAATTCACAGAGCATTGAATTTGCAATAAGTTTTATACGGCATTACAAAGCTATGATTATCGAATGTTTAAATTTTACTCATTTTTTGTGACACATTACAAATAATCTCTAATAAACATTCAAGACACAGGTTTCTTATCACATCATTCTGACATTTCTGCACTTTTTACGTTTAATTTCGTCCGCCAGCATAGTTCAAGAGAAGAAGACGTTCAACTTCTCTTGAACACTGTTCTTAATACACGTCTTAAAATGTGTATAAGCCATCTTCTTTACGCAATATTGGTTTCACAAAATTTAGACCTTTCTATATTTTTCAACTTTATTCGCTCAACTGCTAAATTTGCGACCTTAGAGAAATTCTTATAGTCTTTGGTCATCGTCAGATACAAAACTTCATTTTCGTTATTGCAGAGACGAAATGTGCCGAATTACCATGCTTAAAACGTCATCACGCAACCGATAGCCATGTGTTAGATATCTAAACGGGAATGGATCGTTTGGTTGAATTACAAAGAATTGCGGAGAATAATTACATGGATTGGTGTCATAAGGAGTAGTTTTTTAAAGGATAAACCGTTTGAAACCGAAACGTCATGAAGGTGTAAGACACACGAGACCGTTAAACACGCAGTAGCTCGTGTTATCACCAATTTGAACTTGCCATCTGAAAATAACGATGCACATAGTGAGCCAGCGAGGGAAATACATCACATGCTGGTGCTCTCACGATCGTATATACATAAAACAATTACCACTAATTTCCAAGAGTGACCTAAAAGATGTCTTGAAGAAAAGTATATGTAAATTTGACCTCTTTTTTGATTAAAATAACTTTAAAGACTTGAAATGTCTTTTTTAAATATGGATTGTTACAATTAATGCTATAATTTAACTTTAACACAATATAACCTATTAATTCTAAACGTTTTAATGCTTGAGCTGACAAATCAAACATTATTTTCAATCTCACAAAACTTCATATTTTACATCAGAGCCGACATAACTGAAAAAGAATCTCTCTTTACCACCAAATTTTTTCTCTATACAGCAATTATGCAACTTATTTCTTCGGGGCACTTTTAGTAAAAACCTTAACAATTTGAGCTTATTCGACTTCTATCACGTATTTTGCAGTTATCAGTGCTGCTCCAAACATTACAATCTAACCGCAGATTTGAAAACTTCAACACTTATTTCAACCATTATCTTCGTATTTCTGCAGGAACCTTTTTTCCTCAACCACACTATCCTGCTTAATCTCATTTCCACAATTATCGTTTACTCGAATGATTGATTCCAAATACTATCCGCTCTTCTAAATTTTAACTTATCTTTTTCTAAAGTTTTGAAATCGTTCTGTAATCGTGTGCAATAACACACAGGTATAACATCTTGTAAAAATTCATTAGTTGCAGATAGTTAGAAATTATTTAGATCAAAATTTTCAAAAATATTTATCAAACCTTTTGTATATGAAAGTCAGAAATTTGTCAGTTTATAGTCTGTTTGTACATGTAAAACAATGTGAGCTTACAGTCTCTTTTTGCAACTCTCACGCTTTTACTCAGACCCAAATCTACATCTGTTATCAATTTTATTAGTGAAAAAACACAAGATTATTGTTTATCATATATTTTATCAACTTTTTTGCATTTAAAATCAAGAAATAAAAACCACACTCGTAGTTTATTCAGAGCGTTTGCTAGCAATTACAAACTCTTGCAAAGCTTCAACTTTAACTGAACATCGAACTTTTTAATCTTTTGTGTTGACATAAACCACCAGAAATAAAAAACTTGCCAACACTTGCAAGGCTTTACAAAACCTATATGCGTTCAAAAGCAAAAAAATTGTCTGTACACCATTTTAAACCCTCACACTACCAGTTATATGCATTCACAAACCAAGATGAACCTCAACTTTGTTGTTAAGTTGCCTTTAATTTTTATTGCATAATCCTACAACCAAAAGCTCACAATAATTTGGTTGGCAACGTTGTTAAACAAAAATTTTTAATTATAAGTGATCTCACTTTATAAAAGTGTTAACTAACAATCTTTTTTATGATGCATTAAGACAACTTCAGCACTCGTGTATTGGCGGCTACAAAGCAAAATTTAATAACAAAATCTAGGTCTCTGAACTTATCTCATTTCTATGCGTTCCTCATAGTAACCGTTTCTAAGAGCTTCAGCCACAAACTTTAACTCTGAAAAAAAACAAGTCTGACGGAACTTAGCGACTTTCAACTCTTTTTTTCAGCAAACTAGGACATTAATTATCGATATGATCTGCATAAATACAAAACTTTTGTACGTGCTTGTTTATTTTTGTCAAAATCTACCTAACTTTCTTACTAGACGTTGCGCTTTTAGCGTCTTATCCTAGTTGATGTTAAAACAAAAACTATCAATTATTTGAAAAATAACAATTTTATCGGTGTGCAATCAAAATTTTTATTACCTCTAGATCTAGTTCAAACGTAATAATATAAATGTACAAGATAGTTTCCGAACTTTACCCTAATTTCTTTACCAAGTGTTGACTCACAAATGCTACCTATAAAACAAATCTGAACTCACCACATCTTAACTTGTGTTTTTATGCTTCTATTACTTACATATTTTAAAACAAACCTTACTTTTTATATATACATCAGATAGTTAAAATTTCATCAAATCATTCTCACAACCACTAAATTCATGATTTCTGACAGGGCTATACCTAACTTTAAACCTAAACAGTTCTGATATTTCTAACTAATCAAGTCAATTGCATCAAATTTTAGCTATATTATATTCCAATAGGTAATAAACTTACGACTTATATATCTTAATAAGCCTTTATGTAACAAAATATTGCAAATTCTATTAAACACTTTAAACGTTTTGAACTGTTCGTCTTCACCAAAGATTAAATGCACAATTTTTGTCGTTTTGATGCAACAAAACTTTTTTATATATCCACTTTACATTCAAGAAACGTTTAAATTGTTATCAGACAATTATCTGCTACCGCCACTCACAAAGATGTAACAAAAATGACTCGTTTAAGATGATTCTTTAAAACTCTCCATAGTATAATTCATTCTTTTCAATCCAAGATACTATTTGTGACATTATTTGAATTGGATTAGGGGTAAAAATCTTTGTAAACGTTCTTACAAGTTCTATCACTAAGCACGACTTTAATCAAAATACCAAATATTTTCAGAATTCCACTGTTCATCGCGTTTAAATTTCAAACAGTTATATGCAATTAATATATAAAATGCATAGATTTATCAGCAAATCTAAAATTTTTTTACATGTTTCACCATACGTCAAAATTACGTCTTTCATAAAATATATTCTTTTATTATACAACAAAAAGTCTAAACTTAAGATTTACCAAATAATTTTCTCACTATATCCATCAAACTTGGCAATGGTAGCATCAACACATTTGACTTCAAAGCAAAATTTTATTAACTTACTATCTGTTTATATCCATTTTTCATGTAATTACTCTCGTCACATATTGAACTAGCAATCACATATTGAACTAGCAAGTTGTGCATTAAAATTTTCGTGTTCACCAAAAATCAAATTCACACAGCCTTGAAGCAAACTTACAGTACATGAAACATGCAAACTAAAAATCATGAAAAATTCTATTACATTCATGCCCAACCTTGCATCAAACACTAAATTTGAAAACTATTACCGTGTAATGTATTGCCGTAAAACAAAATTTCAAGTTTTTTTTTCAATTCTAAGGCGTCAGTTATCACACTGTAGTCTTGACAATGATATTTCTGAGTGCAAAACAAAACGCGTAACCTAATACTTCTCAACTAATAAGCATTTTTACACTATTTTAAATGATAAATCTACCATTTTGGTTACATTCAATCGTCACGAAAGATCACTAGTTTTTGATGTTACAGAAATGTCTGTACTTGAAAACATTTAGTTGTCTTAGTTTTTGTGTCTACGCTAGATTTTTAAGGTGACGTAACAAAATTCGGTTGAAACATCAAATAAACACTGCATATGTCGGATTCTCAGCACATGACAACAAGACAGCAAAGCGTCAAATGTGTGAGAACTAACTGGAATAAAGCAAATTATCAATATTCTACAAGTGTAAACGTAAGAATATTTTGAATTGTATTAAATGCGACGTTCATAGGTTTTTTATATTTTGTTAATAGGTACTTTTCATAAAGACGAAGGCGATGGTGCATAGAAGGGGTAGGGGAAAATGTACCCATGTCTAAGTCATCAACAGTGCTTCTCCAATCCTAACAGCACTGCCGCCACTGACGAATTTTCAAAATGGCTTAGCAAAACCAATTTCTTTTCCCGCTACCTAGGCGCAATAAATATTAATAAAGCCCACAAAAACTTATCAATGTCGTATTTAATACAATTTAAAATATTCTTACGTTTACACTTGTAGAATATTGATAATTTGCTTTATTCCAGTTGGTTCTCACACATTTGACGCTTTGCTGTCTTGTTGTCATGTGCTGAGAATCCGACATATGCAGTGTTTATTTGATTTTTCAACCGAATTTTGTTACGTCACCTTAAAAATCTAGCGTAGACACAAAAACTAAGACAACTAAATGTTTTCAAGTACAGACATTTCTGTAACATCAAAAACTAGTGATCTTTCGTGACGATTGAATGTAACCAAAATGGTAGATTTATCATTTAAAATAATGTAAAAATGCTTATTAGTTGAGAAGTATTAGGTTACTCGTTTTGTTTTGCACTCAGAAATATCATTGTCAAGACTACAGTGTGATAACTGACGCCTTAGAATTGAAAAAAAACTTGAAATTTTGTTTTACGGCAATACATTACACGGTAATAGTTTTCAAATTTAGTGTTTGATGCAAGGTTGGGCATGAATGTAATAGAATTTTTCATGATTTTTAGTTTGCATGTTTCATGTACTGTAAGTTTGCTTCAAGGCTGTGTGAATTTGATTTTTGGTGAACACGAAAATTTTAATGCACAACTTAATCATAAGTTTGCCTTTAATGTATCTAAAAGTTAATAAAAATCTTAAAGATTGCTAGTTCAATATGTGACGAGAGTAATTACATGAAAAATGGATATAAACAGATAGTAAGTTAATAAAATTTTGCTTTGAAGTCAAATGTGTTGATGCTACCATTGCCAAGTTTGATGGATATAGTGAGAAAATTATTTGGTAAATCTTAAGTTTAGACTTTTTGTCGCATAATAAAAACTATATTTTATGAAAAACGTTTGGTGAAACATGTAAAAAAATTTTAGATTCGCTGATAAATCTATGCATTTTATATATTAATTGCATATAACTGTTTGAAATTTAAACGCGATGAACAGTGGAATTCTGAAAATATTTGGTATTTTGATTAAAGTCGTGCTTAGTGATAGAACTTGTAAGAACGTTTACAAAGATTTTTACCCCTAATCCAATTCAAATAATGTCACAAATAGTATCTTGGATTGAAAAGAATGAATTATACTATACAGAGTTTTAAAGAATCATCTTAAACGAGTCATTTTTGTTACATCTTTGTGAGTGGCGGTAGCAGATAATTGTCTGATAACAATTTAAACGTTTCTTGAATGTAAAGTGGATATATAAAAAAGTTTTGTTGCATCAAAACGACAAAAATTGTGCATTTAATCTTTGGTGAAGGCGAACAGATCAAAACGTTTAAAGTGTTTAATAGAATTTGCAATATTTTGTTACATAAAGGCTTATTAAGATATATAAGTCGTAAGTTTATTACCTATTGGAATATAATATAGCTAAAATTTGATGCAATTGACTTGATTAGTTAGAAATATCAGAACTGTTTAGGTTTAAAGTTAGGTATAAGCTCTGTCAGAAATCATGAATTTAGTGGTTGTGAGAATGATTTGATGAAATTTTAACTATCTGATGTATATAAAAAAGTAAGGTTTGTTTTAAAATATGTAAGTAATAGCAGCATAAAAATACAAGTATAGTGCTTACTCAGTAAAAGATTTCGAAGTTTATGAAATATTTTTTGAAAATAAGAGGTGGTGAGTTCAGATTTGTTTTATAGGTAGCATTTGTGAGTCAACACTTGGTAAAGAAATTAGTGTAAAGCTCGGAAACTATCTTGTATATTTATATTATTACGTTTGAACTAGGTCTAGAAGCAATAGAAAATTTAATTGCATAGTGAGAAAATTGTTATTTTTCAAATAATTAACAGATTTTGTTTTAACATCAACTAGGATAAGACGCTAAAAGCGCAACGTCTAGTAAGAAAGTTAGGTGGAATTTGACAAAAATAAACAAGCACGTACAAAAGTTTTCTATTTATGCAGGTCATATCGATAATTAATGTCCTAGTTTGTTGAAAAAGAGAGATGAATGTGTTTCCAGACGCTAAGTTTCGTTAGACTTGATTTTTTTTGAGTTAAAGATTGTGGCTGCAGCGCTTAGAAACAGTTAAGAGAACGCATAGAAACAAGTTCATGGACCTTTTCGTTTATTAAATTTTGCTTTGTAGCCGCCAATACACGAGTGTTGAAGTTGTCTTAATGCATCATAAAAAAGATTGTTAACTTTTATAAAGTGAGATCACTTATAATTAAAAGTTTTTGTTTAATAACATTGCCAGCCAAACTATCGTGAGCTTTTGGTTGTAGGATTACGCAACAAAAATTAAAGGCGACTTAACAACAACGTTGAGGTTCTTTTTGTTTTGTGAATGCATAGAACTGGTAGTGTGAGGGTTTAAAATGATGTACAAACAAATATTTTTGTTTTGTAAACACATATAAGTTTTATAAAGTTTTGCAAGTGTTGGTAAGTTTTTTATTTCTGGTGGTTTATGTCCACATAAAAAAGTAAAAAGTTCGATGTTCAGTTAAAGTTGAAGCTTTGCAAAGGTTAATAAGTATTTGTAATTGCTAGCAAACGCTCTGATAAACTGTGAGTGCAGTTTTTATTTCTTGATTTTAAATGCAAAAATGTTGATAAAATATTTGATAAGCAATAATCTTGTGTTTTTTCACTAATAAAATTGATGGAAAATGGGTCTGAGTAAAAGCGTGAGAGTTGCAAAAAGAGACTGTAAGCTCACATTATTTTACATGCACAAACAGACTAAAAGTGTTAAATTTCTGACTTAATACTTTTATATACAAATGTTTGATAAATATTTTTGAAAATTTTGATCTAAATAATTTCTAACAATTTGGAATTAATGAGTTTTCACATGATGTTATACCTGTGTGTTAATGCACTGGACTATAGGACAACAATAACATTACATGATATCAAATTTAGAAAACGGATAGCATTTGGAATCAATCATTGCAGATAATTGTGGAAATGAGATTCAGCAAGATAGTGTGGTTGAGGAAAAAAACGATTCCTGCACGTGATTAAGAAAATATCGGTTAAAACAAGCGGTAAAGTTTTCAAATCTGCGGTTAGATTGTGATGTTTGCAGCAGCACTGATAACTCAAAAATATGTGATGGAAATTGAGTAAGTTCAAAATGGTAAGGTTTTTATCAAAAGTAGATAAAAGTTGCATAGCCGCTGTTATACAGAGAAAAATTGGTGATGAAGCGAGAAACGCAAGATTCTTTTTCAGTTATGTTGGCTCTGATGTAAAATGTTAAGGTTTATGAGATTGAAAATACTGTTTGATTTGTCAGGTCAAGCATTAAAACGTTTAGGATTAATACGTTATATTGTGTTAAAGTCAAATAATAACATTAATTGTAACAACATTTACAAATGAGATTTCCAATCTTTAAAGTTATTTGAACTGAAAAACACATCAAAGTAGATATACTTTTCTTCAAACCATCTTTTTAGGTTGCCTTAGTAATCAAAGGCAACTATTTTGTGTATATACGACCGTGAGAGCATCAGTATGTGTTGTATTTCCCTCGCTGGCTCACTGTGCGCATCGTTCTCTTCAGATAACAAGTTCAAATTGGTGATAACACGAGCTACTGCGTGTTTAACGGTCTCGTGTGTCTTACACATTCATGAAGTGGGTTGAAAAGTTGAAAAAATGCAGAAAGTCAAGAATCTTGTGAATTAAACACTGACACTATTCACCAATATCAGGAAAAGAAAATGTCAGATACGTATTTTAAGACACGGTTGTGTGTTAAGAACAGTGTTTGAGAGAAGAAGACGTTCAACAAGTGAAACGATGCTGGTGAATGAAATTGAAAGTGCAAAAATGAAGAGAAGTGTCGGAATTATGTAATAAGGAACCTGTGTCTTAATGTTTAGTAGATATTATTTGTAATGTGTTACAAAGAATGAGAAAAATTTAAACATTTCAAAATAATAATAGTTTAGAAATGCCGTATAAATATTGGAAATTCAACGCTCTGCGAATTATTTCAAGCTCCCTGACAAAAGTTAAACTTAAATCTCTACCCGTTTTGCTGACTGTATAGGTTTAGAATAGAACTATTGGTTGGTTGTGTTTCTGATAAACTACAAAATTTTGCTATAAAACGATCAAATTATACTAGTCTAGAAGAATAATTTTGCTTTGTTTTGTTACATGTAGGTGAATGTGTCTTTCTTAGTAAATAGAGCAACATTTTTTACTCTTACCTAATATCTGTAACATTGAAGAACAAGTATTAACAAATTTGATCACACAAACCTTGTATAATGAGTCTATCCAACATTACTGTTTACAAGAGTTTTTGAGTAACAACACTGTCATATAGAATCGAGACTGTTTAAGCAAAACTTTTGACTTCAAAGTTGCATCTTGGTCTAAAATTGTGTTTAAGCATCGTGCAGATCAACTCATAATAAGACGATGTTTGGGCGTGAGCAAAGAAAAATATATTCTGTTCAAAAATTATATCTTTTACTGTGTTTTTTCAGTTTGTTATTGTTAAAGTTTTGTTGTTGCATGATAGGTACGGCAGTTCATTTTGATGGTCTTTTTGCCGTCTCGTTGTCAGGTGATTTTTTTCCGCGTTTATACAGATATTTAGTTTCGATTGTTCAATAAACTTCCTGAATTGAACAACCTAGTCTGCCTGAAACGCTGGTATTGTAATTACATAATGCAGAAAGCGCATGAATAGCTAGCTAAATTGATAAATCTTTTATCATAAAAGCGTGTAAACATTTTTTTGGAAACAAATATGCAACATACTTTGACTGATTTTAATCGTAAAATCTTAAAAAACAGCTAGCCTCAAAACCGTATGCTTTGGATAGTTCTAAGAGCGAGTTTATCACATTCTTTGTATAATATATGATGGATAATACGTAGATTTTTGAACGGTAGTGATTTTTTGGACACACTGTTTATGAACTCTTTATATTCAAACGTTGTATCAACCATCTTTACTGGGTAAACTATGAAGCATGAATTATGTACGTACAGAACGAAAAATTGTTGTAAATTTAAAATGTTAGAAATCTAGGTAATGAATTTAGAAAATCAATGTATATATTCATAGTACTGTCTCAATAAACAGTAATCCAAATAACATTGAAATTTATTTCTACATTAAGAATTTAAACGGTAGTGACTTTATCACAATCTTTGTTAAATAAATGATAAATCATACAAAGATTTTTGAACGGTAGCGATTTTTTGGACACAAAGAATCACACAATGATATATTATAATCATTCTCACTTATCCGCTTCCTACAGCATCGCTTCTAGCATGATGGATTGTGCAATAGAGATGCAACTACATTCCCACGGTCTAGTTAAAAACTTACGTCATTGAAATAAGAAAGCACAACCTGAAAATCATTATGTAATATAACAAGTCACAAGAATGACATCAAACTTTTATAAATAACACTGTGTTGGAACTAGCTCTCTCAGATTGGTGTTAACGCCCTCAGACCTCCTTACATAAAATTAGTGTCCTATGGTTAGCTCTCTCACAAAAATAGACCTCGAGTTAGCACTCTGAGACCTCCTTACATAAAATTAGTGTCCTGTGATTGGCTCTCTCACAAAAATAGACCTCGAGTTAGCACCCTGAGACCTCCTTACATGAAATTAGTGTCCTGTGATTGGCATTAGCATCCTCAGACCTCCTCCACCTAAAATCAGTGTCCTATGGTTGGCTCTCTCACAAAAATAGACCTCGAGTTAGCACCCTCCGACCTCTTCCACATAAAATTAGTGTCTAGGGTTAGCTCCCTCCGACCTCCCCCACAAAAATCTAAGGTTAGCTCCCTCCGACCTCTTTCAAATAAAATTAGCTTCTTTAGAACTTTCCATCGTGGAAGCACAGTACAGAGAAAAAGGATTCAAGCTTGGGCAAGTCTGGACAAGACGGAGACAATATATCCTAACAAACAGCTGAATAAAACATAATCTTTCTACATTATATACTAAAATTTTTGACGGACAACTCTGGACCTGTCTACACAAAAGCAAAAATCTGGTTAAAAATAGAATACGTCATGGTTGCACAATAGGCATGCAACTACATTCCCACGGTCTAGTTGAAAACTTACGTCATTGAAAAACAGAATCAAAAAACTTTGTGTAATAACAAGTCACAAGAATGACATTAAATTTTTTGAAATGACAAAATGTTGGAACTAACTACCTCAGACCTCCATCACATAAAATTAAAAAACCTATGGTTAGCTCTCTCCGACCTTCTTCAAATAAAATTAGCTTTCTTAGAACTTTTCATCATGTAAACACAGTGCTGAGAAAAAAGCTTGGGTAAGTCTGAGGCAAAGATTCCCAACAAACATCTGAATAAAACGTAATCTTTATATTCTAAAAACTTTCGATAATTAACTCCTTACCGACTTCTAGTGATACAAAACACTTTACTACTTTGTGGGGTCCCAATCTCCCCTTCCATTAAAAAATTCCCCTCAATCGTGACCAAAACTTCCCCGACTTCAAAAATTCCCCAACTCCTGACCAAAAATTCCCTAACTCGGACGTCATTGCTCCGCCGAAATCCGCGCCAAATGATGCATGCTATACTACTAACGGCACGTAAGTCTTGTGCTTTGTGTTGGTTGTTTGCGTATGCAGTCCAATGTTGGATATCGGGCTAGCCAGGAGCCACGTAAAGTATCTTACACTTGGCCAGGGCCCTAGTGATAATAATGCATCTTCATTACCCGTTTTCGAGGATGGTTCTGCCTATTTTGCTTTACTAATGTTGTTTGGATCGTGACAAAAAAATATATACTGTACATATATTGCTGATGTCCAAGGATGCTAAAGGAAATTTTGCAAGTCGTCGAATTAACCAGTTATAAGTTCAATAAATTCGTACGATTTGCACTTGTTCATGTGCTTCACTCTTCAGGCAAGTCCTTAGCTTGATGCTATGTGCGAAAATTTGTATTTGCTCTATTTTCTTTGTAGATTACAAAATATTTTCACAAATTAGAAGACACTACACACTAAATTAGCCTACCGCAATCCATAATATGCAGCCAAAGCATGCAATGCCTGATTGAATACAATTATAGCCTACAACTAATACAGCGCAGAGTTTCGGACTGCACCAATCAACAGCCGCCTCAACGTGGTGGTGTGGTCCCCGGCCCCGTTTGGGTTGGGTCGAAATGGCTGTTGGCCTTCCCGGGGGTCCCAGTTACCCCGGGCACTCCCCATTCATTTTTTCGCTATGCTGCCCCCTGAACGACCGCAGAAGGGCAGCACACAGCATCTTTAAAATCGGTCGCCTGTTCTCACTTTTTCTTCTCTCCTGCCTTACTCTTGCCCTCCTTCGTCTCCTCATTCTTCTTCTTCTCTTGATGAGCGGTAACGTTCATCCTAACCCTGGCCCCATCTTTCCTTGCTCTGTGTGCGCTGGAAATGTGACCTGGCGGGGCAAGTCAGTGCAATGCTGCGCTTGCTCCAAATGGATCCATCTAAGGTGCTCACAACTTTCTTTATCTAACTTCAGAGCTCTTGGCAGCTCTCACTCTTGGAGCTGCCCCCCCTGCCGTAACACTGTGACTCCCCCTCCTCGGACTCCTCCGGCACGTATACCTCCACTGTGGAATCCGGCCCCCCCTCTGCTAATGCTGCACTCTTGCCCCACCCTCATCTCCAAACATCTTATCCCCCATCTGCCCATCTTTTATCTCCTTCCCCTGCCCTTCCACCACCGTCCCTTGCTCCTGGCTATACTTCTGCACTTCCTGCCTCCTCTCCTCCCCCTGACTCTCTCAGGGTTCTTCAATGGAATGCTGGAGGTCTTCGAGCCAGGAGCACTGAACTACTTCACTTTCTTTCATCCCATCCTGTCGACCTTATCTGCATTCAGGAATCCAATCTTAACTCATCTTCCTCTTTCCGGATTCCTGGATTCTCTGTTCTGCGTTCTGATCGCACCCACTCCCGGTCTGGCATTCTCTCTTCTGATGCCTCGCATGCCAGTGGCGGCGTTGTCATTTTCGTCAGACAGGGCCTATCCTTTTCTGAACTTTCTACCACCTCTCTTTCTTCGCTCGATCCCTACTCTGATTATGTAGGGGTCAACATCTCTCTAAACAAATCCTCCTCGGTGTCATTTCTTAAAGTGTATGCCCCCCCCTATTCGCTCCTCCCCAACGGATGGCAGAACCGATTCCTTCTCTCCCTCAGTTCTTCCCTCCTCCAGAAATCTCTTCATTCTGGAGGACTTCAATTGCCATCACCCGCTTTGGGACTCAAGAGGTACTTCCGACCCCCGTGGGGATGAAGTATTTGACTGGGTCATCTCCTCAGACCTCCTCCCCCTCAATGACCCTGACATACCCACCCTTCTCCATCCCTCCTCTCTTGACATCTCCTTTGCTCCTTCTACTCTTGCTTTTTCTTGCTCCTGGGAGGTGCTTCAGGACCTGGGTTCTGACCACCTACCAATTCTTCTAAATATCCCTCTCTCTCCGGTCTTTCACCCCAACGAGCGTCCCCCTTCCTTCAATTTTCAGAAAGCTCGCTGGGATGACTTTGCTTTATTTATTTTATTTGCCATATTTATCCTCCATTCACGAGAAAGCGAATTGTATCGCTATACTTTGGACGGGAAGTCCGCACTCGCTTGGGAGTTGGCTTTTTCGAGGTTTATGGGCCACCTGTCTTCCACATAAAGGCGGGGGAGTCCCGTTAAGTGCCTTGCCCAAGGACACAACAAGCGAACTTGCCGGCTTGTTCTCCACAACCTTCCTTAAATGCCGAGCGCCAAGCAGGAAGCTGCGGATGCCATTTTTTAAAGTCTTTTGGTATGACTCGACAAGGGGAATGAACCCCAGGTCTAAAGACTGCGAAGCGGGCGCTCTAACCACTACGCCATCGCGTCGGTCCTACTTTGACTCTCACTGTCCTTCTGCAGAGGAATACTCGTCTCTTTCCTCTGCAGCTGCTCTCTGGCGATGAATGCGGCCAAATCTTCCATTCCTTTCGGCCGCATCAAACGCCCTCCTAAAGCCTGGTGGTCTGCTGAGGTGGAACAAGCGGTTGGTGAAAGACGCAAGGCTTTCGCTACTGCTCACAGAAGTGATGAAGATCGCCAGGCTTACATCTCCGCTTCTCGACGTGCCTCGTCGGTCATTGCCAAGGCCAAGGCTGAGGCATGGCAGACGACCTGCACTTCTCTTTCACCTAAATCTAATCCTAAATCTGTGCACTCTCTTCTTCGCTCTATCGCTGGCTCGTCTTCCTCCTCTCCTAACTGTTCTTCTCCCAGGAAATCGGCTTCGGTTTATGCCGCTTACCTGAGGTCTCACTTTTCCGTGTCTCAGCCAAAGGCCCTGCGCAGCAGAGCCAGAGGCTACCTCACTGAGCTCCGCCGAGCCACGTGCTCTGTGGAGTCTCACTCGTCCTTTTGCTCTCCCTTCTCTCCCGCTGAATTTCTTGCGGCTGCCTCCAACCTCTCCTCATCCACTGCCACTGGTCCAGACAAAGTTGCCTATCCCATGCTAAAGCATCTTCCTCGCTCTGGCATGGATTTTCTTCTTTACATCTTCAATCTTTCTTGGTCTTCACATTCCTTTCCTTCCATCTGGAAGACATCTTCTATTATTCCCATACATAAGATGGGAAAGCCTCTCGACTCTCCTGCTTCCTTCCGGCCTATCTCTCTCACCTCCTGCGTTTCAAAGCTTTTTGAACGCATCATTCTATCCCGTCTTCTCTTTTTTCTGGAATCTAATTCCATTCTTTCTCCCCGCCAGGCCGGTTTCCGCCCTAGACGGTCTACACTCGATCAAATTCTGTACCTTTCTCAGTCCATTTCGGATGGGTTTAACAAACCCAGGCCGGGCTCTCGGACGATCCTGTCTACTATTGATTTCTCTAAAGCTTTTGACTCTGTCTGGCATCTCGCCCTTTTCCACAAACATATTTCGGCTGGCCTCCCTCCTTGCTTTGCTCGTTGGACTCAATCTTTCCTTTCTGATAGGCGCGCTTGTGTGGTTTTTCAAAATCACAAAAGTCGTTCCTTTCGAGTCCGTCGAGGTGTTCCGCAAGGATCCGTTCTTGGCCCTGTACTTTTCTCTCTCTTTATCAATGATCTTCCGGCTTCTCTGCCTTCTTCCGTCAGCTGCTCTCTTTACGCTGACGATCTGGCCATTTGGTCCTCCTCCCCCTCGGTCCCTACTGCGGTGGAGGCCTCACAAGGAGCTCTGTTTCGATTGGAGCGCTGGTCTGAGTACTGGTGTCTTCCTCTCAATCCGAGCAAATGTGAGGCCTCCTTCTTCTCAGTGGATCCCCACCAGGCTAACCTCCAGCCCAACCTCCTCCTACTCGGCTCCCGCCTCCGTTTTAATCCCACTCCAACTTTTCTTGGGGTCACCTTCGACCGCACTCTTTCCTTTTCTAAGCATGTATCTTCGCTGAAGGCCAAGTTTTTCCCACGTCTCAAGGCCTTACGCTGTATCTCTGCTTCTTCATGGGGCCCCTCTAAGGAGTCCCTCTCTCTTCTGTATAAATCTTTTCTTCGGTCCCTTCTCACTTACGCTTCACCCGGATGGTTTCCTTTTCCTCAGCGCTACCAATATCACCAAATTGGAACGCCTTCACCGAGCGGCCAGTCGCGCCATCACCGGCTGCCTCTCGTCCTCCCCTATCCCTCTACTACTCACCGAGGCTTCTCTACCTCCTCTACAAGTCACTCTGACTCACTTCACTCTTTTATCTTATGAGCGGGCTCTTCGTCTCCCAACCTCTTTTCCTATTTCAGGTTTGGAGTGAAACCAAGACTCTGCAGATCGTCCTGGAGAGCTTTTGCATCCACTCACCCGCTCATGCTTCCTTCTACTTGTTCTAGGGAGACTCTTCTTGCTTGCCCTCCCTGTCCTCCTTGGCATCTGCCTTCGTTCACGGTCGAGTCCACCCTTTCCACTCCATGCTCTCGCTCTGATCCCCCTCTTTCTCGCCAAGGTGCGGCTCTCGCCCACCTTGACTCTCTCCCCTCTCATGATCTGGTACTCTGGACAGACGGCTCTGTTCCTTTTCTTTTTGGCAAGGGCGGCTCCGGCGTACTTGCCAACTGCTCTCTCTGTGGCACTGAGGCCACTCTATCCTTTTCGGCAGGCCCAGTTTGTTCAGGTTTTTCCGCTGAAGCCTGCGCCATTCTGCACGCTCTTTGCTGGTCTCGGCAACACCATACAGTCTGCCATTTTTCTTCTCCTGTCTGACTCTCGTTCTGTCTTCTCCTCCACCTTTCCTGTTATCTCAAACTCTGTGGCAGATCTGTCCTTTTTCTCCTCCTGTTCTATCAGGCTACAATGGGTCCCCGGACACTCGTTTCTCCCGGGGAACGACACAGCTGATGAGCTTGCCAGACGGGGAGCACTGCTTGCGCCCTCCGCAATCCCTTGTAGTCTCTCTCCTCTTATCTCTCGTATCCACTCTTGTCTTTTCTCGGACTGGAGGCATACTGTCTCTTCAAAGTATTTTGACACACAGGTTCCCTCAATTTCCACTGAGGAACTCGTGCTCCCTCGTCATGCTCGCTGTGTGCTCTCTCGTCTTCGCTGCAATGGACACAGCCTTCTGTTAGGTTCCTATCTCTCCAGGATTGGCAGAATCGAGAATTCTTCTTGCAGCGCCTGTGGACACCCGTCCCAGGACATCTCTCATCTCATTCTGCACTGTCCAGCTACGGACTCTTTGCGCCGCTCACTCTTTGGCGACTCTCTGTCTCTTTATGACCTCTGGTCCAGACCCTGGAGAGTTGCCCGGCTTCTGGGGCTGCATGGTCTTCCGCCATGCCCCCATCCCTCGGAAGGGGTCGGGTAAATAACAACAATAACAGAGTTTCGGAAAATTTGCACATTTATAACTAAACAACGGCAAACAAACTGCCTACAAAAGTGCAAAAAAATTTAAAAATGACTTGGAGCCCCACCAGCAAATTCAACCACGAGCCGCCACTGGTCGGAATATTATTTAGATCCATCTGTAAGCGAAAATCTACTATCAGAATTTCATTTAGATTTATCTGCAAGCGAGTAATCATTGTCGGAAATTTATTTACAAGCATCTGAAAGCGAACTACTACTGTCGGAATTACATTTACAAGCATTTGTCAGCTAGTAATAAGTGTCGAAATTTTATTTAGAACCATCTGCAAGCGAGTAATAACTGTTGAAATTCATTTACAAGCATCAGTAAGCGATCTACTACTGTCGGAACAATGTTTAGAAGCACTTGTGAGCCAGAAATTTGTGTTAAAAATTTACTTAGAACCATCTGCAAGTCAGTAACAACTGTCGGAATTTATTTAATAATACAGTTTCGGTAGAGAGGTGACTTTTAGTATCCAAGTTGCTATTATTGCTACTAGCAATACACCGTTGAACATAATAATTCAAACGACTTCGGCGCTACATATCGCCCTCATCAGGATCTATACACCAATATTTACAGCATTAAAACTTTCGTCGATATTTACAGCATAAAAGCTTTGCTGTTTTTATCAGAACTATTTTCTAGTTACTTTATTTTTTTTGTGTTTTCGTTTAACGAAAGTTTTAATGCTGTAAATATTTGTGTATAGATCATGATGAGGGCAATATGTAGCGCCGAAAACGTTTGAATTTTCTAAATATTTTATTTAATACATCTGTAAGCAAATAACAACTGTCAGAATTATATTTAGAACCATCTACAAGCCAGTAATAAGGGTCGGAATTATATTTAGAAGCATCTGCAAGCGGGTGATAAATGTCGGAATTTCATTTAGAAGCATCGGCAGGCGAGAAATAACTGTTAGAAAATCATTTAGAAGCATCTGCAAACCAGCAATCAATGTCGGAATTATATTTAGAAGCATCTGTAAGTGAAAAACAACTGTCGGAAATTCATTTACAGTTATCTATAAGCAAGTAATAAGTGTCGCAACTTTGTTTAGAACAGTGTTTCTCAAAGTGTGTGTCGCGAAAAATTTGCAAGTGTGTCGCGAGTTTTTTGAGAAATAATAAAATGTTTTTAAAATAACATTTGATTTATTAGTTAATTATATTTGTTTTACTTTACAATTTATTTAATTAAAAATTTGTTTCAAGTTCAAGTTTTATTATTGAAAATCAAAAATACTTAATTGAAGTAAGTTTTTTAATATTTATTACAGATTTTTAATTTTTTTGTTTAACAATTGGACTTTTTATTTAACCATGGATAAATTTTTAATGAAGAAAAGCGGGAAAGAAAATAAGCTAAGTCAAAAAAAAGGAAGTAAGCGAAAATTTAATGAAGATTATATAAAGTATGGATTTATTGCATCTGGATTTAAGATGTCCCACTTCCGTATTGCTTGATTTGTAAGAAAAGTTTGTCAAATGAGTCTCTGGTTCCAAATAAACTGAACCGACATTTGCAGAATAACCATCCAAATGTTAAAGCCAAACCAAGGGAATATTTTGAGAACTTAGCAACCGAAATTAATCAACAATCGAAAAAGATGACAAACTTTTTGAAGGTACCTGAGAAAGCTCTAATTGCAAGTTACAAGGTTGCTCAGTTGATTGCGAAACGCAAGAAAGCACACACAGAAGCTGAAGTACTTATCGCGCCAGCACTTGCTATTATTGTCGAAACGATGCTCGGATCTGAAGCAGCCAAAAAAATAAGATAGTACACTGTCAGATAGTACAATTTCAAGAAGAATTGAAGAAATATCATCCGATTTGCAAGATCAAGTTTGCGAACATTTTGAGACACCTGAGGATAAGCTTTGGGCACTTCAAATTGATGAATCCGTTGATATAAGTGGAAAAGCTCAAGTTCTGGCATTTATTCGATTCATCAAGGATGAAAGTTTTGTGAACGAATTCTTGTTTTGCAAAGATTTGAAGACTACTTCAACAGGACAAGATATTTATGAGATAGTAAATGAGAACGTATCACTATTCAACTTTGAGTGGAAAAACTGTGTGAGTGTTTGCACTGATGGATGTCCATCAATGCAAGGAAAAAAGAATGGATTTGTAACACTTGTGCGTCAGAGAAATCCCAATATAATTAGTGTCCATTGTATGATTCATAGAGAAAATCTGTTATCCTAATTAATTCCGGAAGTTTTAAGATCTGTTATGAGACAAGTAATCCAAGTAGTGAATTTTATTAAGTCGCGACCTCTTCAATCACGTCTTTTTGCTCAACTTTGTGATGCTATGGACTCAGATTATAAAAGTTTGCTATACCATACTGAAGTTCGCTGGTTGTCAAAAGGAAAAGTGTTGAATCGACTTGTGCGCCTTAAAGTGGAAGTAACTTCCTTTCTTGAAAATCCACCCGTATTTCCACGTATTTCTGTAGGTGCCAAATGTACGGGGCATGTCAGAATGATGTGTTCTGCGGTTTGTTCTACAGCGCCACACTCACAATTCGATGTAGGAGCAAGGCCCCATTTGTGCATGAACGACTAAAAATACCCGACACCAGCCCGCAAGCGGTTGAGCTTGACCCATGATGATCTGGGCAGGCCCATCCCCATTGGCCTAGTGCTTGTCCTAGGAATGAAAGCACGGAGATCAGATGAACACTCAGAGTATTCTGAGCTCCATTTAAAGTCAGTCCATTGAGCTGCACGAATATCCAATTCAGTTAGATCTTGCAGTAACTTCCGTGCAGCGGGCACAAAGGGGAGTCTAGATTTTAGTCTCTCTCTGTAGCCGTCTGGGGACCTAGCCAATAATTCATGAAGAATATGGCCTGGGTCCAGACTGCCACGATGTGCCAGGGAGAGTGTTGCTCCTAATCGGCGAAGCTCAGCCGGTTGGATACCTGCGAGGACGGGTAGATAGTCTGTTGGAGTTGGACGCAGGCATCCAGTGACAATGCGCAATGCGTCGTTGAGAACACTATCGAGGAGGCGACTGTGTGCACTGCGACACAAAACTGGTGCACAGTACTCCGCAGTAGAGTAGAGCAGAGATAGGGCGGCTGTACGCAGTGTTTTAGCTCCAGCACCCCAACCTGAGCCTGCAAGTCGTCTCAGCAGAGCAACGCGCGTTGTTAGTTTTTTGCGCAATGCCTCAAGATGGTGACGAAACGTGAGTGATCTGTCCAGTTCAACTCCAAGATAGGTAGGGACTGAACAGAATGGCAGGCGTTTGCCATTGTTGTAGACATTAAGCTCACGTTTGGCATCTCTGTTGTTCAGGTGAAAGGCCGTCGTCACCGTTTTAGTGTGGCAGAGCTGTAGCCTCCAAGTCTGGAGATATGTTGAGATTGTAGTCATGTCTTGGCTTAAAACCCCCTCCAGATCCTTCCAGTCATCAGAAGAGTGTAACAGTGCCAGATCATCGGCATAAGCATACCTTCTAGAGACCGTTGAAGGAAGATCGTACACATAGATATTGAAAAGAAGAGGTGCCAAGACCGATCCCTGTAGGACGCCGTTTTTCAGACGTCGCAACCTGCTTCGCTTGCTGTCACCGCTAGTACGAGTGAAACTTCTATTCCGGACAAGTTCCATGATCATACGAACCATGTGCTTATCCGGGAGAAGTCTCAGCAGCTTGCAGGTGAGACCACGATGCCAGACAGTGTCATCTGCAGCTGTCAGATCTACAAACACAGCACCGGCCTTCTTTTTTGCCTCCAAAGAATCCTTGATGTTTTGTGTTAGTAAAACAACTTGATCCATTGTCGATTTACCATGTCGAAACCCAGCCTGCTCGCCTGGGAGCAGGGGGTCGACAATAGGTTCAATACGAGCGTAGATCAGTCGTTCGAGGATCTTGTAGGGGACACAGAGCAAGGAGATGGAACGATAGCTCTTTGGGTCCTCTACAGGTTTGTTTGGCTTTGGGATCGCAACTACAAGTGCTCTTCTCGAGACTTTGGGAATTTTGAGTTGGCGCAAACAGGAAGAGAGGAAGCCACGTAACTTTAAAGCAGTTCCAGCATGGATTATAAGCTCCGGACAAATAGAGTCAGGGCCACGAGCTTTCCCTGGCTTAACGTGTTGGAGAGCGGCAGCGAATTCTCTGGCCGAGAAGTCGCCAGAGAGATTCAATGAAGATGGTATCAAAGCCCTCCAACGGTCAGACACTTCTTGATAAATGAGTCAAGACGACTCACGATCACCACCCTCGTATTTCCCGTTTCTTACCAGCTGAGCAGCAATGGCGTTAGCTGAAACGGGACAGTTACGGGGGCTGTGTCGCGACCTGCCAGTAAGGTTGTTAATTGTGCTCCATGCTTTTCTGCTTGAGTGTGTGAAGTCGATGTTTCGAACTGCCTCCGACCATCGGTCTCTGCGTTTCTTGTCAAGCCAAGTTATTAGGTCTGTAGCAGCCCTGCTTGACTGGTCTACAGCAGGAGACTGCAAAAACGTTTGGTAGAGGGCCTCACACTTAGCGTCAGAACACGGTATGTAGGTGTTACGACAACCGCGTGGGATAGCTTTCTTGGCTGCTTTGCTGATGATATTGCAAAGGTCCTGGTAGGCCTGATCCACATTTGTTGAATCAGGTGATGGCAAATTCCTTGCAAGCTTGTTTGTCAAGGAGTTATAGTGGCTCCAGTTGGCCTTGCGGAAGTTCCATCGCTTTACAGGCCTTCCCGGTACTGGGAGGAAAGCCTTGGTGGTGTTATAAGCGAAGGTCGATGTGGTGACCTAGGAAACTTCTCCAAGACGCGTCTGTAAGGCAAGCGACTATCAGGACTGACGGTGGTAAAGGCAAGATCCGGGTTGGTGCCAGTGTTCCAGCGCCCAGAATGAAAGCTAGGTTCATCCTTGGGATCGTGAAGAAGCGCGAGATTGTTGGAGCTTGCCCAGGCCAGTAGACAGTCTCCATCTGCGCTGTTGGTGTTATAACCCCAGTCGACATGGGGGCAGTTGAAATCACCCGCATACAGACAAGGGTGAGTGAACACTGGAAGGTCGGAAACTTGCAACCGCGTTGGTGGAGGTTTGTAGATGTTAACGATTTTATAACCGTCAACATCTACGCACAACCACTCGGTCTCCGATGTCGTGGGAGATCGATCGTATAAGGTCCATTTTAGCCGCTCATGGACAAACGTGGCAAGGCCATGCTTCCTGCTTAGGGAAAACCCAGCTAGTTGATAGTTTGTTAGCACTAGCTTTTCTGCAGATGTGCATTGGGTCTCCTGTAGAAGGATGACGAACGCCTCAAGCTGAATAGCAAGGTGATGAAGAACGTTCATCTTGCTAGCTGTGAGGCCTTCGATGTTCAGTTGTAGTATTGAGGGCCCACGAAACCTTTTGATGATGTGCCCTGAAAAGGGCAGTTTATGTGCAACGCACTCATCATCCCATCCTGAAAAGGACGTTTGCTGGTTGGCAGGCCCTTGAACATCGGAATAGGTGGATACCCTTCCGGGTGGCACATTCGGTTTCCACAGAGCATTAGAGAGACTTTCCAATTGCTAGGTGTACTCACGACCCGCGCTGCGTGAAAGCATGTGCCATGCGGGTATGAGTACTTATTACTATAACTTATTACTGAGAACAAGTCAAGAAAGTTTGGTAAAATGTTCTAAATAGTTGTGTTTAGTCAAGCACCAATATAAAGATCTTCACTTTAAAAATTAGCAGATTTAACCTTAACGCAAGGCTTGAGCCAAGAGTTTGAGCAAAGCAGTTTCAAAAACACAATCTTCAAAAACAAATAACATAAGCCTTAAGTTTGACTAGACTGTCGCAAATGTTTATAAGTTTTCAAAGGGAGCCGAGTTAAAAAAATTGAGAATCACAGGCGAAGTCAAAATTATTGTCGAAAAAGAAGACAAGTTATGAATGATGAAGGTTTACATTTAGGGCAAAGTCAAGACACGAGAGTCTTGATTTTCAAACCTAGTCTAAACTGAAGACAAGTGGGGCTTTACTCCTTGATTTTGTTTCGTTTTGGTTCAATCGCAAACTGTGCGCTGTTATTATTATAATTCACACTCGCATACGAAGCTCAACAAACGTACAAAGAGAAAAAGTTTTGGACGAATAGCGTTTGTGACAAAAACGTGCTCTTAGGATCATTTAGTGATTGCGTGTAGAATCAGGCCTTGATTGCTGGTCTATCAAGTTCTATAATATGAACAATGTTCCCTTTAAATGCAAAAAAGTGCGAAATTGCGAAAATACGTCCGGCGGTTTCTGGTAATTTTTTTCAGTTAGTTAAAATTTTTTACTATTTTGCCAGCGAAATTTTTAGCTGCTTGTTACGTGGGAAGACAGTAAAGAGAAATCAAAGTTGGCCAACGTTTGTTTCGATGTTTTACGTAAACTATGCACGGCCATAACGCAACGGCGATTGACGATGACTCAAATATTGCATTTGCCACTAGCACACTTTTTTTGTATCACAAATCATCTCTCAAGCGAACAACAAAGTTTTGCACTTGCAAATGTTGATTCGCGAGTATAATCATGCTCATTTCGGGCGTCGGCTTAGGATCAATCCTATTTACATGCACTGCTAACTTGATGTTCTGGAACGCTTACGAATTGCTGTTACAAACATCGTAGATTTTGAGAGATCACTCTTTACTCATAAACCAGATCTTTTGCTTCCGCCATTCACTAAGCGCTAGGATACTAATTGATGAACTTTTTAGGGCTAACACAAACACGGGAATTACTACGTCACCTAAGCGCAACGTCAGCCTAGCCTCCCCATCCCCGATAATTTTTTACATTTGGCTTCTATGTCCGTGCAATTGTTTGGACTTTTTTTTTATCATCTTCGGAGGTTGACGTGGAGTTAACTCGAGTCCCTGTTGTGAAAGATGTAGCTAAGTACACCAAAAACAACTCGCAACCAGGCGCCTTAAGCGGTTTACAAAGAAATGATTATTTGTGACGGAGATGATGACCTAGACCAGAAATCAAGAAAATCATACAACTGAACTAAATGCTTCTGCGTAGTTTATGGAGCACAAGGCAAAAACAACTTGAGCACTGAGCTAGACAAAAGAGTGGCGCAATAGACCAACAAAATTAGTTTGAGGGAATATTAAACGTTGCCGGGATGTATGAATCAACGTTCCAGATAACCTTTAAAAATTGAACTTCTGCAGGGTCTGAGGGAAGCTGTAGGTTATTGTCGTCATAAATGAAGTCATTCGACCAATTCTGTTGTACGAAAATACATAATAGCCATTCGTCCTCAGCTGTGAATTGCTATTGTGCCATTGTGATGTAATATGTTTATGTGAGACGTTTAGCGGCCCTAAGCATAAAGCGATATGAAACGGGAGAAACGACATTGAATCTACAGTACGTACATTTGATGAACAGCAGTTGGCTACCAATATATCAAAAAACGTGCCCAAATTCTTTTACTACTTCAATATAAATTATTGAAGATGGTGTAACTTTTTGTTCACCAAAATCAGCAATATTTTGTCTGGCGGATTTCGTGCGTTTGCTAGCAATCTGCACATGCACCGGCGGTTACGCACTGACTAAAATCATAAAGGGAACACTGGATATCAAAAGCTTTAGCGAGTTTCACGGCATGGCTTAACTAACCTGCAGAGAAGACAACTGTATTTTCAATCGTTCACGTTCATCAACGGCCATGTGATACTGCGACCGAGAATTTGCTAATTCTATTTCACATTGTCTTCTCGCGTTTCGCTCTCTTTCCGCTTCCCTGAAATGAATCAACATTGCCCTGCCACTTTGTTAAAAAGGTTGTGAAGGTGATATCTTCGAGTTTAAAGCACTTACTTAAGACCAAGTCGATGAAAATGTGATGTAAAAGCGGTTTGTTGGTGACTGGCATTTAGACTTAATATTCCGGGCGATATCGAAAAAAGAACATCACTGTCTAATTAATTGCTTTTCTTCTACAATGCGTTTCTGATAGATAGACAACTAATCTTATCTACTAATGTGGAAAACACCATTTGTAAACTTTCAGTAAATGTTCCAAGTTTAATGCCCTATGTAAATGACATGAGTTTCCGACCAAGTAAGATCTCGTCCTTTATTTTTCCCCTTCTGACATCAGTTAATTTGAAGTAGAATGAAAAATTATCAGTCTTAAAATTAATGTAATACGAGAGGTCACGCAACTCACCAGAGGAAACAAAGTAAAAGCAACACATGAACTCAAGCTGGGAGTCCATCCATTACGACGATGAAAATAGATTATATGATTTAGATAATAACCTTTTAATCTCCAACAAATAGCAAACAAACTAAACAACTGACTCACTTTAAAGCTCGCTCAAGGTCTGCTGTGTCGAGCGCTGCCAACTTTTTAGCATGAATTACACGCATGTCATTCCTCTTGGCTTTTGCATTGCATTGTGGGCACTTGGGAAAACAATCTTTAAGCCATCTTTCTATGCATTTATGGCCAAATATATGACCACATCTAAAAAATCAACTTCAATATATATATATCACCAACTTCATGAAGCCTAAGTGAATTAATAAAGATCAAGAGAAACATCTGTAGACTAAACTACAAAACAGGCGTCAGAGCATTGTTTTAAAACCCCCGCGTTTGCACGTCATCCGTACGCAGAAGTCTGTTAGATGGTATGCATTGCATAAACAAGTGAAGGCCTGATGTCACTTTAAAAAGACAAGCAGAGCTACTGTAACAATAAAGTAAACTGTGTTCAATGTTCAGATCAGCCTGCTTCTAAGTGCAGCTGACTGAACGTGTAAAAACACGCGATAATTCTTGGGAAAATTTTCGATTTGCGAAAGGTGTACATCATATACCGTAACTAAATGTCTTGTACTGACGAGCGACAAACAAAAGAAAACTAAGGTGGAATATGTTTTGGAACTTCTGTGCTAGTGCAACAAACACATAAACATTAAATTGTCCTCATGGAGACCAACAATTAATTTGAACCAACCCGATTGGGTTGAGAACTTGCCATACCTCCGTCCCTCGGAAGGGATCGGGTAACAACAACACCATTAAATGACATAACAGTAGTAATACAGTAAAAAGATTTTCCATTTATCTATTCAAAGAAACTGACTTTGGCCACAGAGATCTTTAAATCGATCTCACTTTTATTTTCAACTTACATTGACTGATAACTTACTTCATGCTAGAAAATTTACATTAATAGGTCACGGAATCTGTCATCATACAGTATTTGAAGACATTCTGAGGTAATTACCCAGCTAGAGCTTTCTTTTTAGAAGCATAAGTGCAGTGAAACTTTAATCTTAGTCCTAGGTAAACGACTTACCTTAATGAGGTTAGCCGATGACTGCCACTATTTGTCCATGATTCAAAGCAAATTGGACAACTCAGAGCATCATCATCATCTTCATTATTTGCTGCTACGACTTTCTTATTACTATCACTTTCTGGAGGCGATGACAATTTTCTTTTAGCTCTTTTTTTCTGTCGACCATAGCCGCCTCTACGAGTCGCTAATGGCAAGACTTCCTCAGCGGGTGGATCAAGCAATTGCGGTTCTTCTTCAATGGGCCGATCTTGAGGCTGTGATAATGCATTTTCAACAGATGGAGCACATGGCGGGTTTGAGAGCTGTTTCCTACCGTTGCCCTTTATAGCAGAAATTAAAATTGACTGGGAAACGTAAAAAACTCTTTGATCTTACTTTATGTTAATCGCTTGAGAGATAATTTGTATTACAAAAGAAGTATGCCAACGTGTGCGATACTAAACTTGTTGTTGAGTCACAGCCACGCAATGCTTCCATGAGACGCTGCACTGCACTGCCCTAGAAAGCGTCGATTCAAACTTGAAATCTTTTTCCCTCGACGCGTTAAGCACTTCCCTCGCGTTCCCTCGAAGTTGATTAAATATTTTGCTAGCAAACTGCAAAAATTTTAACTGAAAAGAAGTTACCGAAAACAGCCGCACATTTTTTACGCACCGTTGAATTTCAACTGCGAATAGCCCAGACTAGTTTTCGCAATACGCACATTTTTGCGTTTAAAGATAATACTGCAAGTAACATAAATCTGCACGTTTTTCGTTGTGTTTCAAGTTAAAAAAGCCTGTTGCTGAAATATTGCGTCTTTGTGACAAACTGTTAAAGCGTTGGTTAAATGTTGGTTCTTTTCGGTAGAGGAGATTGATTGAGCTGAAACAGCAATTATCACGGCTATTCAACAAGAATCTATCTTCGATGACCACTTAAAGAGTTGTGCGCAATAAACTGACCAGGTAAAAAATTGAGCCCTGATTGAAAGAAGCTGAATCTTATTTGTGTTGCAGGTGTACTAAGAAGAGACAGGCTTCGAAACTCATTCTTTTCATTCGATGTTCGGCATCCTATAATCATGCCGCCAAACCCATGCATAACTCGTCTGTTGATTGAGAAATACCAACGCACGATTGAATGTAGTGAACCCTCCGATACTTGGACTACTCTAGAGATGGGGGCATGGCGGAAGACCATGGAGCCCCAGAAACCATACAACTCCCTACGGCAGAGCTACTCAACTAATTTTAACGGTGGTCCAGTTAGATAAGTTTAGTACTTCCAGAGGTCCAGTAAAATTTTTGACTTACAACGACAAAAATGAAACCCTCATCATCAGTAAATACAAAAAATATGCTTAGATTTTCTCTTAGTCTACACACTCTACACTAATCATTGAAATCAAAAATAAAATGAACTTAGTGTAGTTTGTTGTGCTAATTTGGGAAAAAATGCGTATTTCTTATTTTTAGCCGGTTCTGAAAATTTGGTCCATAAAAGTAACAGCAAATCAAAAGCGGTGGCAAGGCCTTAGGTTTTCGTACCATACATTAGGCTATCGTGAGCGACAGTAAGATCTGGCCATACAATGCCTAATTTATTGATTTCTTCAAAATGTTGTTCAACGTCATAGGTTAGTTTAAACACTTGATTGGTTATGCATTGACTATGCCTGAAGCTAACTTGTTTGTCAGGAAGTTGGCGGTCAAAAACAGGTTCTAAACGCCACAAGAGTAACCGCTCGAAAAGGTTGTAAGAAACGCTCAGCAGCGATGTGGGCTGGAAGCTCTTTCAATTATCAAGTGCTTTGCCAGGTTTTGGTACCGAGATGTCCGTGGCCGGTGGCCATATTGTGGGGATTGTTTGGTGGGTGACGCAGGCAGTATAGAATTTTTTGAAGCCATGTATCACATTTGAGACAGCAGTGCTTCAGATTGTCTGGGCTTTGAACTTTACCACACTGTAATTGCAGATTTGAACTTTACCACACTTTGATCAGCTTAATTGCAGAGAGACATTTTGTCGACAAGAGAAGCACGACAAAGAGATCTTCAGCCCAGTGAAATAAGTTTTTTCCTGTTTTTCATGCAGGTTGTGTTGTTTGTTTGTCCTTTAAAGGTGCCGTTAGTCAATACTAAGGATGTTGAGTTGCGCCGAAGGCTTGAAAATTTTTGCTATTTTGTTTGAAAATAACTTCTTCTTCTTCTTCTTTTGGAAGGGATCCACATTTTCAGATGCTGGCAGTGATGGTACTCAGGTAGCATCGTGTGTCGACATCCAAAACCGTCAGTCCACGTATTTCTGTAGGTGCCAAATGTACGGGGCATGTCAGAATGATGTGTTCTGCGGTTTGTTCTACAGCGCCACACTCACAATTCGATGTAGGAGCAAGGCCCCATTTGTGCATGAACGACTAAAAATACCCGACACCAGCCCGCAAGCGGTTGAGCTTGACCCATGATGATCTGGGCAGGCCCATCCCCATTGGCCTAGTGCTTGTCCTAGGAATGAAAGCACGGAGATCAGATGAACACTCAGAGTATTCTGAGCTCCATTTAAAGTCAGTCCATTGAGCTGCACGAATATCCAATTCAGTTAGATCTTGCAGTAACTTCCGTGCAGCGGGCACAAAGGGGAGTCTAGATTTTAGTCTCTCTCTGTAGCCGTCTGGGGACCTAGCCAATAATTCATGAAGAATATGGCCTGGGTCCAGACTGCCACGATGTGCCAGGGAGAGTGTTGCTCCTAATCGGCGAAGCTCAGCCGGTTGGATACCTGCGAGGACGGGTAGATAGTCTGTTGGAGTTGGACGCAGGCATCCAGTGACAATGCGCAATGCGTCGTTGAGAACACTATCGAGGAGGCGACTGTGTGCACTGCGACACCAAACTGGTGCACAGTACTCCGCAGTAGAGTAGAGCAGAGATAGGGCGGCTGTACGCAGTGTTTTAGCTCCAGCGCCCCAAACTGAGCCTGCAAGTCGTCTCAGCAGAGCAACGCGCGTTGTTAGTTTTTTGCGCAATGCCTCAAGATGGTGACGAAACGTGAGTGATCTGTCCAGTTCAACTCCAAGATAGGTAGGGACTGAACAGAATGGCAGGCGTTTGCCATTGTTGTAGACATTAAGCTCACGTTTGGCATCTCTGTTGTTCAGGTGAAAGGCCGTCGTCACCGTTTTAGTGTGGCAGAGCTGTAGCCTCCAAGTCTGGAGATATGTTGAGATTGTAGTCATGTCTTGGCTTAAAACCCCCTCCAGATCCTTCCAGTCATCAGAAGAGTGTAACAGTGCCAGATCATCGGCATAAGCATACCTTCTGGAGACCGTTGAAGGAAGATCGTACACATAGATATTGAAAAGAAGAGGTGCCAAGACCGATCCCTGTAGGACGCCGTTTTTCAGACGTCGCAACCTGCTTCGCTTGCTGTCACCGGTAGTAAGAGTGAAACTTCTATTCCGGACAAGTTCCATGATCATACGAACCATGTGCTTATCCGGGAGAAGTCTCAGCAGCTTGCAGGTGAGACCACGATGCCAGACAGTGTCATATGCAGCTGTCAGATCTACAAACACAGCACCGGCCTTCTTTTTGCCTCCAAAGAATCCTTGATGTTTTGTGTTAGTAAAACAACTTGATCCACTGTCGATTTACCATGTTGAAACCCAGCCTGCTCGCCTGGGAGCAGGGGGTCGACAATAGGTTCAATACGGGCGTAGATCAGTCGTTCGAGGATCTTGTAGGGGACACAGAGCAAGGAGATGGAACGATAGCTCTTTGGGTCCTCTACAGGTTTGTTTGGCTTTGGGATCACAACTACAAGTGCTCTTCTCGAGACTTTGGGAATTTTGAGTTGGCGCAAACAGGAAGAGAGGAAGCCACGCAACTTTAAAGCAGTTCCAGCATGGATTATAAGCTCCGGACAAATAGAGTCAGGGCCCCGAGCTTTCCCTGGCTTAACGTGTTGGAGAGCAGCAGCGAATTCTCTGGCCGAGAAGTCGCCAGAGAGATCCAATGAAGATGGTATCAAAGCCCTCCAACGGTCAGACACTTCTTGATAAATGAGTCAAGACGACTCACGATCACCACCCTCGTATTTCCCGTTTCTTACCAGCTGAGCAGCAATGGCGTTAGCTGAAACGGGACAGTTACGGGGGCTGTGTCGCGACCTGCCAGTAAGGTTGTTAATTGTGCTCCATGCTTTTCTGCTTGAGTGTGTGAAGTCGATGTTTCGAACTGCCTCCGACCATCGGTCTCTGCGTTTCTTGTCAAGCCAAGTTATTAGGTCTGTAGCAGCCCTGCTTGACTGGTCTACAGCAGGAGACTGCAAAAACGTTTGGTAGAGGGCCTCACACTTAGCGTCAGAACACGGTATGTAGGTGTTACGACAACCGCGTGGGATAGCTTTCTTGGCTGCTTTGCTGATGATATTGCAAAGATCCTGGTAGGCCTGATCCACATTTGTTGAATCAGGTGATGGCAAATTCCTTGCAAGCTTGTTTGTCAAGGAGTTATAGTGGCTCCAGTTGGCCTTGCGGAAGTTCCATCGCTTTACAGGCCTTCCCGGTACTGGGAGGAAAGCCTTGGTGGTGTTATAAGCGAAGGTCGATGTGGTGACCTAGGAAACTTCTCCAAGACGCGTCTGTAAGGCAAGCGACTATCAGGACTGACGGTGGTAAAGGCAAGATCCGGGTTGGTGCCAGTGTTCCAGCGCCCAGAATGAAAGCTAGGTTCATCCTTGGGATCGTGAAGAAGCGCGAGATTGTTGGAGCTTGCCCAGGCCAGTAGGCAGTCTCCATCTGTGCTGTTGGTGTTATAACCCCAGTCGACATGGGGGCAGTTGAAATCACCCGCATACAGACAAGGGTGAGTGAACACTGGAAGGTCGGAAACTTACAACCGCGTTGGTGGAGGTTTGTAGATGTTAACGATTTTATAACCGTCAACATCTACGCACAACCACTCGGTCTCCGATGTCGTGGGAGATCGATCGTATAAGGTCCATTTTAGCCGCTCATGGACAAACGTGGCAAGGCCATGCTTCCTGCTTAGGGAAAACCCAGCTAGTTGATAGTTTGTTAGCACTAGCTTTTCTGCAGATGTGCATTGGGTCTCCTGTAGAAGGATGACGAACGCCTCAAGCTGAATAGCAAGGTGATGAAGAACGTTTATCTTGCTAGCTGTGAGGCCTTCGATGTTCAGTTGTAGTATTGAGGGCCCACGAAACCTTTTGATGATGTGCCCTGAAAAGGGCAGTTTATGTGCAACGCACTCATCATCCCATCCTGAAAAGGACGTTTGCTGGTTAGCAGGCCCTTGAACATCGGAATAGGTGGATACCCTTCCGGGTGGCACATTCGGTTTCCACAGAGCATTAGAGAGACTTTCCAATTGCTAGGTGTACTCACGACCCGCGCTGCGTGAAAGCATGTGCCATGCGGGTATGAGTACTTATTACTATAACTTATTACTGAGAACAAGTCAAGAAAGTTTGGTAAAATGTTCTAAATAGTTGTGTTTAGTCAAGCACCAATATAAAGATCTTCACTTTAAAAATTAGCAGATTTAACCTTAACGCAAGGCTTGAGCCAAGAGTTTGAGCAAAGCAGTTTCAAAAACACAATCTTCAAAAACAAATAACATAAGCCTTAAGTTTGACTAGACTGTCGCAAATGTTTATAAGTTTTCAAAGGGAGCCGAGTTAAAAAAATTGAGAATCACAGGCGAAGTCAAAATTATTGTCGAAAAAGAAGACAAGTTATGAATGATGAAGGTTTACATTTAGGGCAAAGTCAAGACACGAGAGTCTTGATTTTCAAACCTAGTCTAAACTGAAGACAAGTGGGGCTTTACTCCTTGATTTTGTTTCGTTTTGGTTCAATCGCAAACTGTGCGCTGTTATTATTATAATTCACACTCGCATACGAAGCTCAACAAACGTACAAAGAGAAAAAGTTTTGGACGAATAGCGTTTGTGACAAAAACGTGCTCTTAAGATCATTTAGTGATTGCGTGTAGAATCAGGCCTTGATTGCTGGTCTATCAAGTTCTATAATATGAACAATGTTCCCTTTAAATGCAAAAAAGTGCGAAATTGCGAAAATACGTCCGGCGGTTTCTGGTAATTTTTTTCAGTTAGTTAAAATTTTTTACTATTTTGCCAGCGAAATTTTTAGCTGCTTGTTACGTGGGAAGACAGTAAAGAGAAATCAAAGTTGGCCAACGTTTGTTTCGATGTTTTACGTAAACTATGCACGGCCATAACGCAACGGCGATTGACGATGACTCAAATATTGCATTTGCCACTAGCACACTTTTTTTGTATCACAAATCATCTCTCAAGCGAACAACAAAGTTTTGCACTTGCAAATGTTGATTCGCGAGTATAATCATGCTCATTTCGGGCGTCGGCTTAGGATCAATCCTATTTACATGCACTGCTAACTTGATGTTCTGGAACGCTTACGAATTGCTGTTACAAACATCGTAGATTTTGAGAGATCACTCTTTACTCATAAACCAGATCTTTTGCTTCCGCCATTCACTAAGCGCTAGGATACTAATTGATGAACTTTTTAGGGCTAACACAAACACGGGAATTACTACGTCACCTAAGCGCAACGTCAGCCTAGCCTCCCCATCCCCGATAATTTTTTACATTTGGCTTCTATGTCCGTGCAATTGTTTGGACTTTTTTTTTATCATCTTCGGAGGTTGACGTGGAGTTAACTCGAGTCCCTGTTGTGAAAGATGTAGCTAAGTACACCAAAAACAACTCGCAACCAGGCGCCTTAAGCGGTTTACAAAGAAATGATTATTTGTGACGGAGATGATGACCTAGACCAGAAATCAAGAAAATCATACAACTGAACTAAATGCTTCTGCGTAGTTTATGGAGCACAAGGCAAAAACAACTTGAGCACTGAGCTAGACAAAAGAGTGGCGCAATAGACCAACAAAATTAGTTTGAGGGAATATTAAACGTTGCCGGGATGTATGAATCAACGTTCCAGATAACCTTTAAAAATTGAACTTCTGCAGGGTCTGAGGGAAGCTGTAGGTTATTGTCGTCATAAATGAAGTCATTCGACCAATTCTGTTGTACGAAAATACATAATAGCCATTCGTCCTCAGCTGTGAATTGCTATTGTGCCATTGTGATGTAATATGTTTATGTGAGACGTTTAGCGGCCCTAAGCATAAAGCGATATGAAACGGGAGAAACGACATTGAATCTACAGTACGTACATTTGATGAACAGCAGTTGGCTACCAATATATCAAAAAACGTGCCCAAATTCTTTTACTACTTCAATATAAATTATTGAAGATGGTGTAACTTTTTGTTCACCAAAATCAGCAATATTTTGTCTGGCGGATTTCGTGCGTTTGCTAGCAATCTGCACATGCACCGGCGGTTACGCACTGACTAAAATCATAAAGGGAACACTGGATATCAAAAGCTTTAGCGAGTTTCACGGCATGGCTTAACTAACCTGCAGAGAAGACAACTGTATTTTCAATCGTTCACGTTCATCAACGGCCATGTGATACTGCGACCGAGAATTTGCTAATTCTATTTCACATTGTCTTCTCGCGTTTCGCTCTCTTTCCGCTTCCCTGAAATGAATCAACATTGCCCTGCCACTTTGTTAAAAAGGTTGTGAAGGTGATATCTTCGAGTTTAAAGCACTTACTTAAGACCAAGTCGATGAAAATGTGATGTAAAAGCGGTTTGTTGGTGACTGGCATTTAGACTTAATATTCCGGGCGATATCGAAAAAAGAACATCACTGTCTAATTAATTGCTTTTCTTCTACAATGCGTTTCTGATAGATAGACAACTAATCTTATCTACTAATGTGGAAAACACCATTTGTAAACTTTCAGTAAATGTTCCAAGTTTAATGCCCTATGTAAATGACATGAGTTTCCGACCAAGTAAGATCTCGTCCTTTATTTTTCCCCTTCTGACATCAGTTAATTTGAAGTAGAATGAAAAATTATCAGTCTTAAAATTAATGTAATACGAGAGGTCACGCAACTCACCAGAGGAAACAAAGTAAAAGCAACACATGAACTCAAGCTGGGAGTCCATCCATTACGACGATGAAAATAGATTATATGATTTAGATAATAACCTTTTAATCTCCAACAAATAGCAAACAAACTAAACAACTGACTCACTTTAAAGCTCGCTCAAGGTCTGCTGTGTCGAGCGCTGCCAACTTTTTAGCATGAATTACACGCATGTCATTCCTCTTGGCTTTTGCATTGCATTGTGGGCACTTGGGAAAACAATCTTTAAGCCATCTTTCTATGCATTTATGGCCAAATATATGACCACATCTAAAAAATCAACTTCAATATATATATATCACCAACTTCATGAAGCCTAAGTGAATTAATAAAGATCAAGAGAAACATCTGTAGACTAAACTACAAAACAGGCGTCAGAGCATTGTTTTAAAACCCCCGCGTTTGCACGTCATCCGTACGCAGAAGTCTGTTAGATGGTATGCATTGCATAAACAAGTGAAGGCCTGATGTCACTTTAAAAAGACAAGCAGAGCTACTGTAACAATAAAGTAAACTGTGTTCAATGTTCAGATCAGCCTGCTTCTAAGTGCAGCTGACTGAACGTGTAAAAACACGCGATAATTCTTGGGAAAATTTTCGATTTGCGAAAGGTGTACATCATATACCGTAACTAAATGTCTTGTACTGACGAGCGACAAACAAAAGAAAACTAAGGTGGAATATGTTTTGGAACTTCTGTGCTAGTGCAACAAACACATAAACATTAAATTGTCCTCATGGAGACCAACTTGAATTTGAATCAACCCGATTGGGTTGAGAACTTGCCATACCTCCGTCCCTCGGAAGGGATCGGGTAACAACAACACCATTAAATGACATAACAGTAGTAATACAGTAAAAAGATTTTCCATTTATCTATTCAAAGAAACTGACTTTGGCCACAGAGATCTTTAAATCGATCTCACTTTTATTTTCAACTTACATTGACTGATAACTTACTTCATGCTAGAAAATTTACATTAATAGGTCACGGAATCTGTCATCATACAGTATTTGAAGACATTCTGAGGTAATTACCCAGCTAGAGCTTTCTTTTTAGAAGCATAAGTGCAGTGAAACTTTAATCTTAGTCCTAGGTAAACGACTTACCTTAATGAGGTTAGCCGATGACTGCCACTATTTGTCCATGATTCAAAGCAAATTGGACAACTCAGAGCATCATCATCATCTTCATTATTTGCTGCTACGACTTTCTTATTACTATCACTTTCTGGAGGCGATAACAATTTTCTTTTAGCTCTTTTTTTCTGTCGACCATAGCCGCCTCTACGATTCACATCTTCATTTGCATTTAGAAGCGACATTGTCCAATGAATATAAATTTTTACAAAAAAATATTGTGAATACTCTGCATATTGGAGCTTGTCCTATTACCAAAAATATAACTACATATACCTAATATAATATTTTGCTCAATATCTTCAATACCTAACATAGCACTGTGTCAATTATAATTAAAAATGCGTAGTGATTTGACACTTATTTTTGCAGAACACAACTCAACTTTGATGATTCTACATGTTCATTCGACTCGTTGAGTATGAGACGATATTATACTTCTTTAAGTCAGCAGCTAACAAAATAGTTGGCAAGCAATAATTCTGTTTGGCCATGCAACATTCATTTCTTTTGAGCGTCAAAGTTTAGTCCCAGAACACTTTTCTATCAGCTATGCACAAAACAACTTTGTGTCTGAACACAATTTTATGTTCCCACTACGGCTGACACTGTGCATTTTCATGACAAGCGGTACAAACAGAGAAGGAAATTTTCTTTTGCGGTTCTACAACAATGCAGTAATCTTGAGATTTTCACGCATAATTATATCAAGCAATTGTTTAAAAAAGCTGCACTTCAACAAATTGATCACATTGCTTATACCATACCATACCACTGTATGAGCAGATGAAGCAAGTAGTGCTGCATGCAGTAACAATGGAACAGACCTCTCTAATCTTTTACAAGCTTTGGACTGCTATTGTTTTGTTCTGGTGGCCACAATTGAACACAAGCTACAATTGCTTTAACAGCAACTTGCGTTTCTAACAAGTATTTACATCTTTTGGTGCAAGGCCAATGAATTCACACTCCTAGTATCTGTCATTAAATTCAAGACAATCCATTTGGCATCAATACAAACCAAATCTTTGATATCTTCAAATATAAATACAGTAGAACGCCGTTTATCCGAACGCTTATTATCCGAACACGACTTTAACAAAAGTCATTTAGAGCCTGAAATCAATAGGTGAGAAGCATTAGAACGTCCATTGTGTTTAGAGAAAATAAATGCGTCCAAAAAGCAAAAAGCAATTGACTCGTGATGCATTTATTTAAAGTTTGCAACCAGTTACTATACCGCCAATGCCAATAATATACAATAAACCACAATGTCTGTCAAACGTATATGATGTATTTTTGTAATATTGCATGTTGTTCGATTATCCGAACAAATTACTTATCCGAACCACCCTTGGTTTTAATTAGTTTGGATAATCGGTGTTCTACTGTATTAGCCAAAACCACATTAGGAAATTCTAATTCACTTTTTTTTATGTATTGATAATGTTGCTGTCATTTCCTAGTTTCAATTGACATCGCCTTTTTTAAAAAAAGGTCACGTAGTACCCAAACATCAAATGACCACAATGTCGTAAGAAATGTGCATTTTGTTGTTGCGCTTTCTACAATAATGCGAGTGAGATATTACGCCAGGAGTGCAAAAATACAATTATGTGCTTGCACTGCAAGAAAGTTTGTGTGCGAACATGATTTGCAGTGACTTATACATACGAAAAATGAATGGCAAAGTTTATACATGTGTGTGCAACTAAAAATTTCTATGTGGTACTAAATTCAAAAAAAATTTTGTACCCCTATATTAAGCACTAATATACATCATCCACTGAAAAGCTGACAGAGCAATCTAATACACTAGCATTCAATAAAAGTATGAAATCGTTTTATTCTTTATGTGTCAAGGCTATTTCGATCAAGACTGTCATGGAATACAGAACAGAATTTGCAGCTATATTTTCCCACAAAAATTTAAAAAGTAAATAACAGAATATGGCATGATTTATTATTTAATTCTTGTTAAAACATAAAATTGATTTGAATCAGGAGTGCATTTAGGATGTGATAAAGGGTGACTACCCTCCAAACAAATTGACAGAAGCAATAAAAGTCACTGATCTCTAAAAAAGATCTGCACTTGATTTTGGAGCATAAAATAAGCCACATTCTAGCTTTTACATATTGTTAAAAAAAAAGTTTCCGAGCTTGGAAAAAGTGCAAAAATGTCTGATGGTCGTCACAAATTTGTAAGTTTCACACTTCATAAAAAGATTGAGCTTAGCTAATGTTCACCACATCTCCTGCCAAAACAAAATAGTTTCTAAACATGGGCCTAATTGAAATTACCATCAGTAATCACCCATAAACTGAAATAGCCAAGTCTTTGCCAATGCTAATCTACAACCTGTAGGCAGGCTACTTCTTCATAAATTTTAAGGCTGAGATGACCACTGCATAATTTCGCCACCAAAGTATAATAACAGTTTTGTCCTGAAGATTTTATTAATGTGTCACCCAATTGTTGTATGAACAGTTTTTAAGTCATCTATGAAAAATTCTGACTAGCAAGAAACTAGAGTCACTGCTGCAAAAGACACAGAAGAGCAAAGAAACAACTTGCAAGTCAGGCATCTTGACTGGACAAAAAGTGACTATTATTTGTAACAAAAATGATGGCCTACACCAGTGGTTTTGAACCAGAAAACCCTACTTGGCCAGTATTTATTGAGCCTACATCCAGAGCAAATTCAGCTACATGACTTCTTACCGTATTGTTAGGACACTGCCCCTAAAATTTGGAAAATTTGTCTTGACAACAGATTACCTCTGAAACTGAGAAAAATATATAATCTGATCACAAATATAAGTCAGGAGGGAAAAGAGAACACATGCCAAAATTGGATGAGAAAAACCAACCTAAAGAGTGTCATCCTTAACAAACAAAATACATCTAAGAAAAGAAAAGATGCCACTACTCATTGATCTATGTCATGGGCAAACTTTGATAATGTATAGTCAATTGGGGTAATTATTGGACAAAATTGAAAAACGTTAAAATTTTTCAATGTAAAATACAGTTTTTTATTGTCTTAGCACATGATAATCATAGGTCGGCGTTTATTGCCTCAGTTAAAAAAGAAAGGATCGCTGCAACTCTTTCCCATAAGAAGTTAAAGATTTTTTCTGGTCCAATAATTACCCCAGCATTTGGGGTAATTATTGGACAGGTAGGGGGTAATTATTGGACAACACCTAACTAATTCATAATTATTCAAAACTTATCTATTATTAGTATCCTACAACTTAACAATGAAGTTTTTTGCCATCTGCGATCTAATACTGTTGTGTAGTTGCACATCTTGATAATATTACAGCCAATAAATTAATGAATATACTTACAACACAAAAACTCACGACAGAAACGAAATACAATGAAAATAAAACCAAACTATAACATAACCAAAACCTTTCAAACACTACAGTTTAGGAAACAGTCTGTTGTATTCGCTTTGGCAGTCAAGTTTCACGACCTTATCAAAAGTTTATCAAACTTTTGGATAATCAGTTACCGTATTCGCCACTTTTTGCCTTTCTCTGCTGTGGCTTCCAAAGGTCTGCTATTAAATAAAAATCTTAGAAATCATCAATATCTGGAGGAAGATGTGAAGGGGTTTCATTTACCCCAATTGTGGCATAACCAATATCTGGCTTTAAACAGCTTAATGTCAAGGAAATTGTTGGACCTTCAAAATCGTGCAGAAATTTTTGCATCAGTTTTCCAAAGTAGAGTCCAGCTTTTTTGCCACGACTATCAGAATAATAAATTCCTGCAAAAAATTTATCCACAAGTTGATTTTCAGCAACTGGAGGGTTTATTTTAAACTAGACAGATTTTCAGTGCAAGTAAGACTGCCTTTCAGTTACAGGTGGAAACAGAGAATGTTCTGGAAAAATACTTCACTGTCCATCCAACCTGACTTATTGGGATAGATCCAAGGATAAGTTGGGGCATTAGCAGGCATTGTTGGTCTCCATGTAGACTACACTTGCTGACCCTGAAAGATTTGTAATGGAAGAAGTTTAATTGCACTAGCTAAGCATGCACCAACAACAGTTGTATTTTCTCGGCCAGAACCAGGTACAATATGCAGCATCTTCTGTTCTTTTTCAGATATGACTTTGCATTTTTTAGGTGAATAAGGTAGTCCCGTTTCATCCATATTCCATATTAAATCAGGACAATTTTGCAGACCTAACTTTTGAATGCTTTCCTCCAGTATATCATAGTAATGATACATGATAAAAGAATTTTTAGTAGCATTATACATTGCGACATTGAGCTTAGTAGCATTTTTCAATGACAGACTGTTCTTTTCAAAAAACAGTGATATCAAATCAGGCCCATGTTACCCTTCATTTCCTTTGTATTGTAACCTCATTTTTGCATCAGTGAGGTCATTGTATTGCACGTAACTACCAACAATGTCTCTCACATCCTTAATGGAAGGTGCAAATCCCATTTCTGTCAATTCCACTATGCAGTTCTTCAATTCTTATGAATGTTCCTTAGTTAGCACAGGTTTACATCTTTGGCCTGTTGGTATTACTTTTTGTTTATGTATACAAACATAAAATTGTAAGGTAGGCTTTGGAATTGAATACTTCTCAGATAGCTTTCACACACTTGTTTCATTAAAAAAATTTATTTTTTTATTTTATTTCTACAAATTTAAGCGCCAATTTAAACAGCAAAGGAGGTGGAAATAGACAAAACAAAATATTTCCATAGGAAATATCACCGTGGTCGCTATAGAGATGGACAGTGGGTATTTGGTGGTGTGGAGCAAGAATCCGGAAATTGCTTTCTCGTGGCAGTGTCAAATAGAAAGACTGATACTCTTTTTCCTCCAATACAAGAGTAGATTCTCCCAGGAACTCGAGCCATAAGTGACAGTTGGGCAAGTTATGCTACAATTGAACAAAGGAGTCGGGGCACATTTGTAGTGGATTGCTCCCCTACATATTATTGCCAACATCATAATACAATAATTAGTGGCAACATTGCCAGAAAATGTGCTTCGTATAGTAGTGAAATAGCTGAGGCTTTTTGACTTTCTTGTATTGCAGGTTACATAAGCTTGTATGTTGTATTGGTAAAGTTTTGTTGTGGTAGCATCTGAAATCCGGGAACGGGTTGGAAGTGAAGAGGAAACAACTGAAAGATTGTCAGAACCATCAAGGTGTTCTACACATTAACACATGCAGCTGCAAACCACAGCTTAAATTTTGTTGATCCCCAGGACCCCAGCATCCATACGAATCGCATTGAAAATATGTGGATGCGCGCTAAAAGGAAATTAAGATGCCAGTTTGGAACAAGTGAACCTTTATTTGGTGGATACCTTTTTGAATTCATGTGGCGTTCTCGTTTTCCTGACTACAATAAACTATTTAAAAATATTGTTATCTCTATTAGAGAAGTGTATGTTGTTTAGAGAGTGCTGTTGCGGGTAAATGCCTCATGTATTATTTTACAATAAAGCTTTTTTTGGATATATAGAATTTTTTTAATTTATTGCGCTAAAGTACAGAATTACCATATTATTTTCAATGATAGTTTTTTTGATGGAGTTTTTATTCCAGTTTTTTTGGCCTAGGGTTGTACTTTCTTTACATTATTAGCTTAACACTACAACTTACTCACTCCAGTGTTTAATATGCATTTAGGTTAGTGCATAGTTGCAACACTACTAACAGAAGTCAAAAGAAACAAAAACGCAAGTGTCCAGTAATTACCCCATCAACTGAAATTTTGTGTGGGGTAATTATTGGACAGCTATTACACGAAACCTGTAGGAGATAGATTTGCATATTCATCATATATGATAGGTTTAGTGCTATTCCTGATCGAGTTTTCAAAATTAAATTTCAATTAAACAAAATTGATGTTGATTTTAACAAATTACTTTTTTTACTTAGGTAGCTAAAATATCAGAAAATGACAAAAGGTTGTGAAGGTGCCTGTAGTCGCAAAAATATCATGATAGTTGGCAATAGTAAAGTATCTACATAAGCAGTAGTACTCCCACTATAAATTCCAGGAAAGACACTACAAATACCGTAAATGCTGTAATATTTTCACCAGCAATCTGTCTATTAATTACCCCATACTTTTAGCTGTCCAACAATTACCCCAGGTGACTATATACAAAAAAATAAATTATACAAGGAGACTGGTAAATGCTACATTTTTACAGGTGAATTGATGCTACAAACAAAGCTGTTTAAAAAAATTCTCTGGTAAAAAGAAAGCTAAGAAACAACCTATTTGTTGCTGGTAAATCACTGTTGCTTCACTGTCATGTATTCTATAGGGCAGATATTTTGCTGCCCAAAAACAAATTTTGGTCAAAGGACTCGTACATTGAAATGAAATAAACAACAATCAATTTTAATTATGGCATAAATAGCAGTTTCAAAAGTATATTTTTGCGTAGACTAAGAGTGCAAATTTGTTTAATTGATGATTAAAATAATTTTTTCTAATTTTAGTTAGGCCACTAGGACAGCTTCATCGTGTCAGTCTGCCACAAAGTGATAGAAGTATTCCAGTAAGTGTTTTACTTATAGAAATATCAGGTAAACTTGCTGCCTTTTTCTGATGTCATCTTATTTACTTTAGGCAGTGGCTATTTTGCTGTCGACGGCAATTTACCCTCAGAGACGATTTTACCGTGAGTTATTTGTGATTGGTCAATCTTAATGACATACTAAACATGTGACTTTTGGTCGTTTCTGATTGGTCATTTTTTAAAAACCAATTAAAAAATTTTTATACCCCCAGATCTCTATCCCCTACCCTATACACTCCCTTCCAGTGTACACTGCTTGTACATTTACATACTGGGCCTGCCCCTTTCTTTTAAAGCCCTGACCAGCTGAGATTCCAACCCACAACCATGGTATCTCAAGACCAGCGTTCTACCCACTACATCGCAATGTCACTGGTGTAATAATAGCAAATTTGGCTATATAAACACACGTGAATGAATGCAGCAAAATAGATTCCAAAGGCAATTTGCCATCGACGGCAAAATAGCCACTGCCTTTACTTTAAGGCCTAAGACAAAGTTGCCCCAAAAAAATTACTGCTGTAACTAGGAAAGGATGTATTTTTGGGTAAAGCCTACAAATGGTTTGCATCTATATAAAGCATTTTATCATTGTCGGAACTACTTCTTTTGGATTCATTTGTTTGTTAATCTATCGGATGTTTTGCTTAAATTTATTCATGCATTAATTTTGTACTTTACCTTTAAGTTGCAAAACATCACCTCACTTTAATTTACTTCATTGTTTTGTCTTTATTATTTGTTTGTCTTAAAACTTCTTACTTTTTTGAAAAATCGCAACGGTAAATTTTTTTTCCTCTTTGGTAACTTAATGTTTTTTGGGGTGGGTAACACGATGGAAGTCGCAAAACATCCCAATTTTGCTGCGTTTTTTGCTCATTTTAATGTTGTTAAATTCTTTGGTCTTAAATAGGGTAAATGACCCCAATCGAGGAGCAGATTTTCATCGATCAGGTCATTTCCCTGATGTGAGGATTTTCCACCAGTGGCTCTCTACTGCTTATCACGTCTACAAGAGTCATTTGTAATTATTTTGAAGTATTAAGTCAATAATGCTTACAAATAAGATTAGGCCTATGCCAACTTGTACAAGATTGGCAAGACAGTCATGAAAAAATGGAATAAAAGGCTACCACAACGACACAAAAACCTGGTTACAAACTTTAATTGTTGCTTGATTACGCAAACAATTAAACTTGTTATATTATCTTATCATAATTTACTAAACAAAAGAATTTTTAAAAGTGAGCATTTGGGCATTATGCAATTAAGCATGCAGTTGTGGACCAACACCATGCTTCTTTGAATTATACCTTGTCTTTGCTGTTTTTTAATCTGAATTGCAGGTGAAGATCATTTTTTTCTTTTTTCATTTTGGAGATAAATACAGATTTTTTCTACATGATTTTTTAAAGTTTGAATTTTTGCACTTTTTAGCCAAATTAAGGACAAAGAATTCTTTTAAGGACTATATTTTTACCAACTTTGGAAACCACTGAGCTATTTTCAGAACTAGCCAGTGGGCGACCTGGGGACACTGCATTGATGATCCATTTTCTAAAGTGTGTACCAAACTGGCAGCCTTTCACCTAAATTAGTAGCCAAGAAGTAGTTTGGGAGTTTCAAAAAAAGTGGTGATCCCTGATCTAGTTAAAACAATAATCCTAATTTTTGAGCCCACCCAAACTAGAAGTCAAAATACAAGACTTTTTTTACCTGGGCTTTTTTGTGTCAACAATGTGTGTTTCTATCCTAATGAAAACTAAAAAATGAACTGTTGGCTTGAAGATATTACAAAAATCCCAAGCTAACCCTTATTCCAACTACCACCAATAGTGATGTCACACACTGCCTGCATTTATTTTTGGCAGCGGCTATGTTGCCATCAACAGCATTTTACCCCTAGAGGTTATTTTGCCTTGAGTTATTTGTGAATGATCAATCTTAATGACATACAAAACATGTGACTTTTGGTCGTTTCTGACTGGTCAATTGCAATAGCTAGTTATACAATTTTGCATCCCAAATATCCACTCTTCCTTGTCACTGCCTTGCAGTGTAAACTACCCTATACTTTCACATACCGCGGTAACACTAATTTAATGAATTCGGAATGATCGGAATAGTCGGAATAAACACTAAAATGAGGAACTGTTGGAATTGTCGGAAATGTCGGAATGACTCTTTTCCTAAAAAGAGGAACGTCGGAATTGTCGGAATAGTTAAAATTTTTTAAATACGAACTACCTTGAATTCACAGACAAATGTTGTGCAGGCACAACACGATCCATCACAACATTACATAAATCAAATAACACACATTCAATCAATGAGTTCGAAATACATGGAGTGATATAAGAGTAAAATTATACACATATCAATAGACGCTCATTTATTTTAATGAATTCGAAATAGTCAGAATGAACAGATAGCAAAATGCTACGCATATTGAATTTAATGAATGAATTTAATGATTGAATTTAATGAATTGAATTTAATGAATGATTGAATTTAATGAATTCGGATTGATCTGATTGCAAAATGCCACGCATGTTGTCAGACGCTGAGCTGATTTCATGAATTCGGAATGGTCGGAATAAGCTGATAGCAAAATGCTACTCATATTGATTTAATGAATTCGGAATGATCTGATTGCAAAATGCTACGCATATTGCTAGGCGCTGAGCTAATTTTACGATTTTGGAATGATCTAAAGCAAAATGCTACACATATTGCCAGGTGCTGAATTAGCTTCATGAATTTGAAATGATCCGAATTTTATATATTCGGAATGATCCAATACGACATTTCAGAAAGAGGAAATATTTATATTTATTAAATGTTTATTAATTTGTGAAATCTGACGCATTTTAATTGTTTGACTAATCAAAAAGCTTGCTGTTAGCCATTGATTAGATAGTGCAAGCACCCAATCAAAGCCAAAAGTAGACAATTTGAGCGATATGGCAACACTGAAAACAAAACAGTTTTTTGTTGCTGCATCAACGTTGTTGATTATAATGTACTTTTTGTGCAGCAATAGTAAGTAGCAGACAAGGAACATTTTAAAATCAACTAAGCATCTAGCAATATGCGTAAGATTTTGCTGTCAAATCATTCCGACTATTCCGGATTCATTAAATTAGCTCAGCGTCTAGCAATATGCGTCGCATTTTGCCTTCAGATCATTTCGACCATTCCGAATTCTTTAAATTAACTGAGCGTCTGACAATATGCGTCGGATTTCGCCTTCAGATCATTTCGACCATTCCGAATTCTTTAAATTAACTGAGCGTCTGACAATATGAGTAGCATTTCGCCTTCAGATTATTCCGACCATTCCGAATTCTTTAAATTAACTGAGCGTCTGACAATATGCGTTGGATTTCGCCTTCAGATCATTACGACCATTCCAAATTCATTAAGTTAACTGAGCGTGTAGCGATATGAGTAGCATTTTGCTATCAGATCATTCCGACCATTCCGAATTCATAACAATAGCTCAGCGGCTAGCAATATGCGTAGGATTTCGGCTTCACATCATTCCGACCATTCCGAATTTATAAAATTAGCTCAGCGCCTAGCAATACGCGTGGATTTCGCCTTCAGATCATTCCGGCTATTCCGAATTCATAAAATTAGCTCAGCGTCAAGCAATACGCATAGTACTTTGCTATTAGCTTATTCCTACCATTACAAATTATAAAATTAGCTCAGCACCTGGCAATATGCGTAGCATTTTGCTATCAGATGATTTCCGACCATTCCGAATTCATAAACTCAGCGTCTAGCAATATGCGTAGCATTTTGCAATCAGATCATTCCGAATTCATTAAATCAATATGAGTAGCATTTTGCTATCAGCTTATTCCGACCATTCCGAATTCATGAAATCAGCTCAGCGTCTGACAACATGCGTGGCATTTTGCAATCAGATCAATCCGAATTCATTAAATTCAATCATTGCTTAGCTATATGCGTAGCATTTTGCTATCTGTTCACTCTGACTATTCCGAATTCATTAAAATAAATGAGCGTCTATTGATATGTGTATAATTTTACTCTTATATCACTCCATGTATTTCGAACTTATTGATTGAATGTGTGTTATTTGATTTATGTAATGTTATGATGGATCGTGTTGTGCCTGCACAACATTTGTCTGTGAATTCAAGGTAGTTCGTATTTAAAAAATTTTAACTATTCCGACAATTCCGACGTTCCTCTTTTTAGGAAAAGAGTCATTCCGACATTTCCGACAATTCCAACAGTTCCTCATTTTAGTGTTTATTCCGACTATTCCGACCATTCCGAATTCATTAAATTAGTGTTACCCCACATACCGGGCTTGCCCCTGCAGTGTACACTGCCTTTTCTTTAGTTTAGGGGTTTCCAACCAGTGGTATGCAAGATGTTTTCCAAAAATGCAAAAAAAGTAGTTGTTTTCACTGAAATTCCCACACAGAGAAATGTAGTAATGTGAATTTGGCTTTAGTTTATTTTCTTTTGTTTCTCAACTGCAATATATGCATATAAATTTGTACATATTGTATGATGTTACATGGGCTAACTAGCTTGCTTGGTGCTTTTGTTTTTCTGTAGCATATCTGCAGCAGCAAACTGCAATACAATTGAACATTCTAGCTAGCATTTTACACAATTGTCTCCAGTAATGAGCTCACGACTGGTTAAAGCTTATTATGTTGTAATAGATAGGGTAAGCACTGATTCATACAAAATTTTTACAAAGAAATGTGATTGGCTTATAATTAAAGAACCTTCTCGAAAGTTTTTGTCAGTATAAATACAATCGCTTGTGCATCATATTATTGTTTATTGGCATGTGGAAGTTCTTTTAGTGATAGAAGCTTTGTGAATTTTGAAATAAAATTCTGCTGTTCTAGCTAGCCATATTTTTATCTGCTGTTCTACCTGACTAAATTTTTTTTGCTGTTGGAATCTGGTTGTCTCATAACTTTATTTGTATTATATTTGTATGTTACTATGTCTGTTAACCTTTGTGTAAAGGTAGTTTATAAACAAAACTAATCGCCAAAGTTAGGTGGTACGCAGCTACAGAAAACTCCACAAGTGGTACACATCAACAAAAAGGTTGGGAACCCCTGTGCCCTGCCAGCTGAGATTGGAGCCCACAACCATAGCATTTCAAGGCTAGCGCACTATCCACAACACCACAGCATCACTGGCCGAAATATTGCAATTATGGCAATAAAAACACACGTGAATGATTATGGCAAAATAGCCTCCACGGGTAAAATGCCATCGACAGCAAAGTAGCCACTTCCTTTATTTTTTGTATGAAATACTGCACCACACTGCCACAGTGCATCGTCAAAATTTTAGTTACAGTTTACCCACACTGAAATGTATGCTTTACAGAATTAATCATCTTTAAACATAATATATATAGTTTGCGGCCTCTTACAAATCAACCCAATATGCTAGTTTTCCAAGGTCTTTCTAGGGACTGAGGGAGGCTTTTGCCTATGTCAGTATGTCAAAGATCAATTCCTTTTATGTACATTGTAGCGATCATGTTACCTTTGCCCTTAGGCCTACCCCGCACGTGTTTGTTTTCGTGTATTGCTACCTCGTGTTTATTTTCATTTTCGTAGAAACGTGAGCCATGCATTCTTTTGTCTTTGTAAAGTGATTATGTAACCTTTGCCCTCACCTCACCTATGCGCTTTTGTTTCAAATATTGTTGTTTTGCGTTTCGTTATGTTTGCTTAGAAATGTGAGTCAGGCATTCCTTCGTGTTGCAGAACATTACTCCTCGTGCGTCATTTTATTTTTCGTATAAACATGACTCATACATTGCCCCGTCTTCACCCCGCAAAAATTATTCCTCATGCTTTTTTTTTGAGAAATAAACATCTCTTGGTCTTTGGATAAAACAACAGATCATAGATTGCACATCAACAGATTAGAAATCAGAAATCATAAAACGGAAAACGGAATTAACTTTTGAAATTAAGATGCTGCTAAATTTTGAAATTGTACAATAATTTTTGGTAAAAGATTTAATAAACAAAACAGAGAAAATTCGTGTCAATTGAAAACTTTAGGATAATTCGATGTCAAAGAACTCCCGTGAATTGAAGTAATGAAGTGTAGGTCAGTAGGCTCACGGTACAGCACGCCACGCCTCTGCCGCTACATTTTCTGGTGCCTCGAGTGAGGAACATTATCCTGCAAGATTACGAAGACAACAAAAACACAGCAAGTATCTTTGCCAAATCAAAAGTAGGAACTTTTTATATCTATTAGTGATTATGAACCGGTTCGTTTGTGCATCGTCAGCAGTTAACCCTAGTGTTGGTATGCCAGTTTTTTTCTAGCCCGCGTTTTTTACGCCTAGGATTTCCACAGCCCGTGGTAGACCTAGGCATTGTAGTTTAGTTGAGAACGCAACAAGCCCAGGCCGTATAAGCAGCGGTCGCGTTGAGGGAGCCCAGGAAAATTGCATAAATCAGCATTTTGGTCACCTGCAGGCAGAGCTACATCAAGGCCATTTCAAAAATTACACATCGGGGGAGGCCATACCAAAATAGTTTACCTAACGGGGAAAGCAGTGTTGCAGGTGGAGAATCCCTTCACTATAATGGCCAACATAACCCAGTGAAATTGCCCACTTTCTAGGATACCGACCAAGATTTGTGGTTCACCACGATTGAGGATATTTTTCAGTTGCACCGCGTAACTTCGTTATTATGTTAGTTTGTTGAGTTGTCCGATTAATAATCTGATAATAAGGCTAGGGTGTATGAAATTTGAGATTCAGATGCAAGTTTAATATCGTGCTGAATTGTGTAAAAGTTATCAAATTTACCATTAATTATGATGAATTCGAGAGCCAAGTTAACCTAAAATTGATTTGTTTCAAAGGGATAAGAAGCTGCGCTAGGGTATATAACCGTAGAAATTACTTTGGTCACTCTGGTTAATCTGGGTATACTGGTTATACTATAAGGATTATTAGTATTATTATTGTGTGTTGGGTTGTAAATAGTGAATAAATTTGTTGGATTAATGGATTTGTAATTATTACTGTTCGATTTGTAAAAAAAAGTCTGCTCAGCATATGGTAGTGCCAGGTAATCGCTACTTGTAGAAACTGCTGCCTGGCCCATGTTCAAATAGACTCTACAGAAAGGACTAGTCGCCACTTGAAGTGCACTCATTTCGACTTGGATTACAGTCGGATGCTGCCATTTTGATACAATGGTGACCCCGACAAAGAAGCTACTTATTCTCGGATGAAGTTGGACGGCAGCGTCTTCAGTCAACCAGTACAAGCCATCGTCGAGTCGCCGAGCCCTAACGTCAAGACCGCCTTCGAATTGATGTCTTGGCAGGAATCTCACTTACTTCTGCCAGCAAGCCTCACTCTCTCAATGTGGGTGTGGAAGGCATGTTGCGACTTGAGCAACTTCCTCTGTTCATTCGCACGTCTCCGCTAGCTGGGGGTGCTTGAGAATAAAAATTGTATGGCAACTTCAACTACAAACCACGACCAGAAAGTAACCAACAACACCTGGCTTTAGATATCGATCACCATCTACGTTCAATAACTGTCATGATAGAAGGGACTAGTCGCCACTTGAAGTGCACTCATTTTAATTTGGATTACAGTCGGATGTCTGCCGTTGCTCTACAGTTCTTTTGTGCTGATAAAACACAAATAGACATGAATAGACTGGCCTAAAAATTTTTGCTCGTCAAAACTTGTTTTTATTTTTAGCCAGTTAAGTTACAAAAAAAGAACTCGACCCAGCAAAATGTAAAAGCTTCATGCATAGCCGAATTGACAAATTTTCCATCAGTTTATCTCCAAAAAACTTTTTTTAAATACCGTAAATAATGAACACTGCATCGTGAATGAAGAATAAAAATAGATCTCACTAATTTGATGAATTGTTGGAAATGTCCGAAAACTCATTAATTTGATGAAATGTCGGAACTGTCTGAAACGTCTGAAATGTTACAAATCTAATTTAAGGAACAGTCGCAATTGTCGGATTAAAAGTGAATTCTGATCAGTTAAACCTATTTATAACGAAAACAAACTGCATAATTATACAACACTGTCACAGTTATCTCAATGCATAGGTAAATATTTTGAACACGTCAAATATTTCTAAATTATAAAAAACAAAGAAACAAAAGAGTACGGGAAATGAAATTCATTTACAAGCCTTTTGAACAACAACAAAAACGTCGAAGGACTACATAAATATGTTTTTGAGATTTATTCCAGTTAAAAACACCTCAACAGTCTGTTTCGCCTAAGGCGGCTCGTCAGAAGGTAGTTCTAAAACACAACACTGGCATAAGATGAAATCCAAAATTAATAAATAAATAAAAATTAAAATTAAATTATATAGAGAGCTCTCTACTGCCAAATCGACCGACTACGTAAATATGTTTTTGAATGGAAATGGGCTACTACGTGTTAGAAATTCATCTACAAGCCTCTAAATAAAACCAATAAACGTCGTAAACTCATTAAATTGTTTTTGAAACAACGCAATAAGTGCACAAAACTCACACAAAAGCATCTGAAACCAAAAACTAACTGTCGCTAATTTATTTACAAACATCTTAAATACGGGAATAAGTCTAGAAATATCATTTATAAGCATCTGCAAGTAAGTAACAAGTGACAGAATTTTATTAACAATTCTCTGAAACACGCTAACTCTTGGAATTGTATTTACAAGCATCTGTTAGCGAGTGATAAGTGTCGGAATTTTATTTGCAACCATCTGCAAGCGAGTAATAACTGTCGGAATTTTAATTACAAGCATCTGTAAGCGAGTAATAAGTGTCGGAATTATATTTAGAAGCATTGGTAAGAGAATAACAACTGTCGGAATTTCATTTAGAACCATCTGCAAGCCAGCAATTACTGTCAGAATTTCGTTTAGATCCATCTGCAAGTGAGTAATATGTGTCGGAATCAGTGTTGGCTCGTGCCTATGGCTGCAGCCTCCCCCACGCGTTTTTTTGATCTGTTTTTTCGAATTTTTTATAATGTCATGGTTTATACCTTATTTACCAATGCACCAGTTTGTCTCCCTGCAAAGACGAATTTTCCTATATTGCTAGCACTAAACTAAGTCAACGTGCGATATAGAGCTTCTATGTAACATCATAATGGTGCGTAGGACGGGCTGCAGCTGCAGTGCCCGAGACTGTAATTTTGTAAAGCGATTTAGTTGCTTCATAAATGGTTTAAAGTTTTAGTTTCTGTGTGACATAGCAAAATTTTTGGCGCTGCAAGTATTGTCAACATAACTAATCCAAATTTTTCTGTATAACTGAATGTCTCTAGTATTTGAACACCGTTCGTAAAGCTGCGAAAGATAGCAGCAGGAAGGGCAAAATCAGTAGCGCCCAGACACATGACGTATTGCGTTGCTTTCACGGTCGCTTGATTCTTGTCACTTTTCTTGCGACGTAACAATTCCCGCTAAGCTTGCTGATGTTGTGGCTCTAAAACAGGGCTAGTTACCGCAAGTGGTTAAATTGTTTGTAGGTAAGCAAGTTCAAATGTCGCTATTCAGTTGTATCATTTAATGAATTAAGCAAATAAGTTCGAAGAAAACTTATTTAGAGGCGAGAAAGTTGTTTAACTTATTTTTTCTCTTCTACCGGTCAAAAGAGCCGTAAAATTTTTTCTTTGTCATTTAAATATCAGACTACCGCAACTGCGTGGGGGAATATTGCTGCTGCTTGCGACTAATCAAGGGTGGCTGAGCTCTTACGACTCCCCCTAGGTTGAACCCGCATAACTGGTGAAAACGAAGGATAGGAGGGCGAGGCATCTGACTCTCGTATTCGAATGGGGCAAAAGCATTGATTTCGTCCAGCCGCCAAAATTTATTTCGCGTATTTTACAAGAATTTCCTTTAAACACCGCACGCCCCGACTGCCCGCTTTATTACAATTCAGGGCTACGTAGATTCTAACGACTTGGTTTCGAGGCGTTGATGGTTTGATTCCACCAGCGTCGCGGTTCGCACTTTTAACGTTGGTCAATGCGTTGTTTGGTTCATGATACCTCATCGCTCAACCGCAAAACTACAACTATTCATTGTTTAGTCACGCTTCGCGTCCACTTGCAATGCAGGGGGCAACGTTAATCTTTAATTCTAGGCGAACAACGCCCCCTCCGGGGACGCTGCGTTAGGTGGGATGAGTCCTTGTTGATGAGGCCAAAGGGCCGAAATCTGAGTCTAGGGATGGTCCCGCCTATTTCGCTATACTAAAGTTGTTCGGATCGTGACTCTTTGTAAAACTAATTTTTTCCCGGAGATATGTTGCGTCGTGTCTGGTTCCTGTGGGCTTCGAACCCGGGTCTTTCGAGCTGCTTTTCCGTGCATGCCGAGACATGCTCTCGTGTAATCACCTACTTCCATGAATGCCATAAAAGATCGCATTTAGTATGTGATCATTAGAAGATTTTTCTATGCCTAATTAGCTTTTGTGTGATCAATTTCATGTAAAGACACCAGTCTTAGGAGCAAACGATTGGGATCTTTTGACGATTCTCAGCAAAAAAACCAGAGCCAGTATACTGCTGTACATATTTTAATCAGGACGTTTCGCTAAACACTGCTAGCATTGGTTTGCTGCACTATTTTGGTTGACAATGCCAGCAGTGTTTAGCGAAACGTCCTGATTAAAATATGTACAGCAGTATACTGGCTCTGGTTTTTTGCTGAGATACCAGTTTTAGTTTATACTTGCTCGGTTAGCAGTAATGTCAAAGGGAATCGTGGTTCAAAAGGAAACGGTAGTAGTATAGGATGATCCATTTGGTGAGGATTTAGGCAGAGGAATGACGTCACGAGTTGGGGAATTTTTTGGTCACGAGTGAGGGGATTTTTGAAGTTGGGAAATTTGTTTGGTCACGAGTAAGGGAAATGTTTTAATGGAAGGGGTAGGAGGTGATACGATAGTGGGAAAATTGGGACCCTACAAAGCAGTAAAGTGCTTTGCGTCACTAGAGATCGGTAAGGAGTCAACTGTCAAAAGTTTTTAGAATATAAAGATTACGTTTCATTTAGTTGTTTGTTAGGAATCTTTGCCTCAGACTTACCCAAGCTTTTTTCTCCGCACTGTATTTACATAATGAAAAGTTCTAAGAAAGCTAATTTCATTTGAAGAAGATCGGAGGGAGCTAATCATAGAGCACTAATTGCATGTGGGGGAGGTCGGAGGGAGTTAACTATAAATCTGAGAGAGTTAACACTAAGCTGAAAGAGTACACCCTAACACGATGGGGATGGTATTTCAAAGAGTTTGGTGCAAAACTTATGAGTTGTTATTACATAGCGTTTTTTTTTTGATTCTGTATTTCAATGACTTAGTTTTTACCTAGACCGTGGAAATATAGTTGCATCCCTCTTGCGCAATCCGTGACGTAAGCTTTAACTAGACCGTGGGAATGTAGTTGCATGCCTATTGCACAACCCATGACATATTGTATTTTTAACTTTTGTGTAGACAGGTCCACACTTGTCTGTCGAAAATTTTAGAATAAAATGTATAAAGATTACGTTTTATTCAGCTGTTGGATATGAATCTTTGTCTCTGTCTTGTCCAGACTTGCCCAAGATTGAATTTTTTTCTCTGTATTGTGCTTACATGATGAGCTAATTATAGTTTTAAGGGAGCTAACCAAAGGTCTAATGACACTAATTTTATTTCAAGGAGGTTGGAGGGAGCTAACTCTAGATCTGAGAGATTAACACTAACATGAAAGAGTTAATTCTAACACAGTGTGGACGTCATGTAGAATATTTCAAAAAGTTTGATGCAAAACTTACCGCTTTATGGTACTTGACCTAATTATTACACAATTACATAGTGGTTTTCAGGGTGTGATTCTGTATTTCAATGACGTAACTGGTTCTGTTTTATAATTAAACCATGGGAATGCGATTGCACCCTAGATCTGAAGGAACTAATGATACTTGTCCTACGTATTACATATTAACATAGTGGTTTTCAGGGTGTGATTCTGTATTTCAAAGATGGAAGTTTTTAACTAGACCGTGGGAATGTAGTTGTACCCCTCTTGCACAATCCATCATGACGTAAGTGTTAACTAGACCATGAAAATGTAGTTGCATCTCTATTGCGCAATCCGTGACGTAAGTGTTTAGGTAGACCGTGGAAATGTAGTTGCATGCCTATTGCACAACCCATGACGTATTCTATTTTTAACCATGATGCGATTTTTGCTTTTGTATAGACAGGTTCAGACTTGTCTGCCAAACATTTTAGGGTATAATATATAAAAATTACGTTCTATTCAGCTGTTGGTTAGGATGTATTGTCTCCGTCTTGAATTATCCAATATGAGATAAAATAATATTGCGCAATGGTTTCATAATTCTGGTACAATTGTTTGTTATGATGTGATGCAATGCCGTTAAAGCAAAGCGATGGGAAAAAGCAAAATATAACGTCGCTCTTAGCATTATCCAAAGCATACGGTTTTCAGGCGACTACTAGCTGTTTTTAACATTTTACGATTAAGATCGTTCAAAGTCTGTTGCATATTTGTTTCCAATAATGTTCACACGCTTATATGATAAAAGATTTATCAATTTAGCTAGCTATTTATGCGGTTTCTGCATTACGTAACTACAATGCCAACGTTTCAGGCAGACTAGATTGTTAAATTCAGGTAGTTTATTTAACCCCCTCAGACCGGTACTTTTACTTCGCCGAAATTTACTGAAACTTTTTTATTTTACTGAGCTTCTGAGAACACAAAAACACCTGAGAAAAAAAAATGTTATGCATCCACAGACGTAGGAGAAGCGTCGGAAAAATTGGGACTAATTAGTCCCAACCGGTCTCATGTGTACTTTTCGCTTTTTATTAAAATTTGAATCTTTTCTCTTTTGATGCAAGAATAGGAAGGTTGCACGCACGTGATCAAACGTTATCAAAATGCGCTTTCGAAAAATCTGGCTGACCAGATTCAGAGATTTTGCATTGAATTGAATAGGAGTGATATCGTTTTTTGCAAATCAAATGAAGAAACGTGACAGTTGTTAAATGAACGTTAAATATGTTGTTTTACTGATGTTAAAGAATGAATCTAAGGTCAAAGTAAGATAAGAGATGCTGAGGTTTGCTTCTTATTGCTAATAGTTGGGCTAATCTTATGGGCTAAACATGCAGGCTCATTTGTAGCCAGCTTCTGTGAGGGTTTTATATTCAATTAATCAGCGTGTTTCGGAATGCTGAGTTTAAGTTAATTGTAATGTGTAACTTATACAGTATATTTAGTGGCATAAGCATTCTGAAAAGTTGAAAACTTAAGTTACACTGTAGCCTAAATGACAGGGCAGACTTCTGTACCGTTTGTCACATGCTGGATTAGTTATTGCTGGATAAAATCAGTAAGTTTTTGAAATTTTTTGTCAATAGTGATTGCAGGCCAGTCATAGTGATAAGTCAGATGTAATTGTGTGACTTTAACCACTCCTTAAACAATTTTTGGGCTATTGCCTAGGCTGCTGGACGAAGGGTAATGTAAAAATTACGGTAACGATTAATTGATTCATGCGTATGAGCTCATGCTCTGTTTGCATGTCTTTCGTCACACTGGGCCACCACGACGGGTAGACTGCTTGGTCCCACCACCTGTTTGCCACATAAAGATGGAGGTATACCGTTAAATGCCTTGCTCATGGACACAGCAAGTAAGCTTGCTGGCAAGCTTACCGTACCGGTAGTAATGATCAAATAATGGTTGTTTTTGCTAATGTACCGACTAGTATCTAATTGGTATCGTTAATTTTTAAGTGAGGAGCAAATGGTAGTTAGATGGCACTTCTCCTAGGGGCATTTTTTAAAAATTAGCACACTGTGCTAGGCTTATACTAGCCAACAGAACGACCAAATCTCAACCAAATTGCTTTTGGTCAAATTTATTTGTTTCCAAGAATCCAACTAGCAATAATTCATTCCAAATTTTAATCAATTTTTCGTTAGTTTTCAAAATAACCCCAAAAGTTGGTGTTCGCCCTATACCTCTCCAGCATAAATTAGAGCTTTTGGTCAGCCAGTTTTTTGGCGCGAAATGTGTGACGTCATATGCAACCTTCCTATTCTCGGGCAAAAAATACGCAATCCATTGTCTTATGTTTCAAAACTCAAATTTGCAAGCTTTTGATTTCAATTTTGTTATTTTATCTAATAGACATCAGCTCAACGATTAACACGGGTCACCAAGAGCTACTCGGTGTAAAAAGTGTACTGAAAATTTGCACATTAATCATATACAGCTGGCGCTAAATGTCTTAGGAGCTAGCATTGCTGAATGAAAAAAATTACATCTCAGTTGTCAATTATTTCGCTTATATGATTGTGATTTGCAACATAAATGATGGGTCACAATCATATATGCGAAATAGTCAACGAATGAGATGCAATGCTTTTACATGCAGCAAAATGCAAAATATTGATGCTTGGCCCTAAGTCATTTTGCCTTAACTGTACTTCAACGACGTTTTATGCAAACTGGAATATTTGTTTTTGCTTTGATCAGCATCTAGGCACACCCATGCATTGGTTTTTCACAATTATGACGTTTAGCAAAACCAGCTTTGAGAACAGTTTTACTTTATTTTCAAAATAAAACTACAGGGTATTTTCGCTTCGGCTACATAATGGTGTATTTCTAACAACACAAAAATCAAACAAAAGTAAAGAATAAATGTGACAAAAATATCAAAAATCATCCACAAAAATTACAAAATGAAATCACTGCTGGACACCACGGTGCCATTCTGCAAAGCAGTCTTTCTTGCTTGTTTGGCACAGATACATGTTGCAACTGTTGCAACGAATGCAAGTACGAGAGTCAATTTTGCGTTTGGTGCAAAGCTTGCACCGTGCTCTTTCTTTGACTGAAACTCCGGTTACATGATGCTCACCAGAGTTTTGCATAGGCAGTCTCAAGGAAAAAGATTTCTTTAGTCGCTTGCGACATGAAAAGCTTCCTATCAAATGCATAGCCACACCATGTTTAAAGTCCTTGAGTGTCTTCAAACGCCTGCTGTGTGGAAAGTTTTCCTCCATCAGTTTTGTATACACAATAAAAGCATTCACAAACCCAATGTCAATAAGGTCAAAAAACAGGCGAAGATAGAATTTTCGGGGGTACCTTCGATCAACCTCATGTGTTGCTTTTAACTGATCCATAACATCAGTTCCTTTCATTCCCTGATTGTACGCTTTTACAATAATGGGACATGGTACAGTGACTTTCTCTTTTTGTCCTTTGACCCGTCGCTTTACATTCACTGTAGGCACACATGAGTCTATAGTGGAAAGCAGAACAACACCTTTAGTGGCCATCCATTTTACAAGGTGCAGGCCTTGAGATTTTCTTCGGTTGATCTCTCCTCTTGCCATGTCTTTGTCTTTTTTTAAATCTTTCGGCATGCCTTTTCTGTTTTGCCGAACAGTCCCACAGCAAAATATTTTTTCTTGTTGTAGCTTGTGTACGAGGGCTGGTGATGTAAAAAGTTGTCAAAGAACAACCTCACATTTGTACCCACCAATGACCTTGAAAGCTGGATTATGACATTTTCACCCAAACTTCCCACATTGCTTTCCTGCTTACCGCCATACATATCAAACTGAAAAAGATATCCAGTAGCAGAGTCATTGCGACACCACATTTTGAATCCTCCATTGATAGGCTTCATGGGCATGTATTGCTTCATAGCATGCTGCCCTTTAAATTTTACCATATGCTCATCTATAGCCTGCTGGGCAGTTGGGCTCATAGCATGTGAAAAAGAATTGTTAAAATACTTTATTACAGGTCTCATCTTCCAGGCTTTATCTTTTGTATCATGTGGCTGTTCATTGTCAACAAAGTGCAATGCTGTTTGTATCTCAAAAAAGCGATCACGAGGCATTACATTAGCAACCACATTTATCCCAAGACCAGGATCTTGATTCCAGTAATCCCACAGGCATGGAACAACATGGTAACCCATAAATGAGGTAATGCCAATAAATGCTTTCATCTCCTCCAAATCAATCTGGAAGACTTTTCCTTTTTGTTGCATGTACAACTGACTCTGCACAATCACGGACTGCAATAAAGTATTGAGATCTGTCACATCCAAAAACACATCTGCAGGTTGTGGCTCATGATCATATTTTAAATTGACAGCACCAGATAAAATACAGACAGGAATATCTACACTATTACTGCCAGAAGTTATTTTTTGCCAAGAAAATATATAGTCTAATGGGAAAGAATCAATTGGAATTTGTGTGTCTGCTCGAGCATCATCAATAGTAACCAAAACTTCATTTTCAGAGCCTGTTTCTGGAGTAGCTCCTTCAAGAAAAACAATGTCTTCTTCATCAATAAGATCATCCCCATCAGATGAATCAGAATTATCAGCTGTAGTTAGCTGGGCTACTTGATCAATGCCTACAATGAATTCCCTTGATCTAATTTGCCTGTTTGACATCTGCATATAATACTGTATAGTGTTAAATGAAAAGTACATATAAAACCGAATGGGACTAAAAAGTCCCACTTTCTAAAACAATTCGAAAATTGCATAAAACATGCAATCTATTAAACCACGGTTGATAGTGTAACTAAAATACATTTCACACCTAACAACAACTACTTTACGTTCAAAAACAGGTTTTGCGTAAATTTAGGTATATTTAAAGTTACACAATATTAAAGATCAATTTCACAAACTTCAATAAGCTATAAAATTCATAACTCAGCATTTTCAAAATTTTAAAAGCATTTTCTGGGTTGCCAAATTAGTTTGAGGAAAATATTTAATAATTAAAATAATCTGACAGGAACATGCACCAAGCAGTAGGCAAAAATTCCGAATAGGACTAATTAGTCCTATCGGTCTGAAGGGGTTAACAATCGAAACTAAAAATTTGTATAAACGCGGAAAATGTAATTTCGTCACCTGACAACGAGACGGCGAAAAGACCGTGAAGTCATCAAAATCAACTGCCGCGCCTATCAACAAAATATACAACTTTATCAATAACAAACAAGAAAACACAGTAAAGGATACAATTTTTAAATACAAACACATTTTTTTTCATTTACGTTCAAACATCGTCTTATTATGAGTTGATCTGCACCATGCTTAAACGCGACTTCAGACCAAGAAACAACTTCGAAGTCAAAAGTTTTATTTAAACAGTCTCGATTCTATATGACAGTGTTTTTACTCAAAGACTCTTGTAAGCATGTTGTTGTATAGACTTAGCATGCAAGAGCTCGTGTGATCAAGCCGTAGACTTGTTATTCAAGGTTAAAAATCTTAGGTATCGGTTAAGAATCAAATTCAATCTACTAAGAAAGACACATTATTGACCAACATGTCACAAATTAAAGCAAAATTATTCCTCTAGACTAGTATAATTTAACCGTTTTATAGTAAAAATTTTGTAGGTTAGCAGAAACACAACCGACCAATAGTTCTAATTTAAACAAAACGGTGGAGATTTAAGTTTACCTTTTGCCTGGGAGACTTTGCTTGAAATAATTCATAGAGCATTGAATTTGCAATAAGTTTTATACGGCATTACAAAGCTATGATTATCGAATGTTTAAATTTTACTCATTTTTTGTGACACATTACAAATAATCTCTAATAAACATTCAAGACACAGGTTTCTTATCACATCATTCTGACATTTCTGCACTTTTTACGTTTAATTTCGTCCGCCAGCATAGTTCAAGAGAAGAAGACGTTCAACTTCTCTTGAACACTGTTCTTAATACACGTCTTAAAATGTGTATAAGCCATCTTCTTTACGCAATATTGGTTTCACAAAATTTAGACCATTCTATATTTTTCAACTTTATTCGCTCAACTGCTAAATTTGCGACCTTAGAGAAATTCTTATAGTCTTTGGTCATCGTCAGATACAAAACTTCATTTTCGTTATTGCAGAGACGAAACGTGCCGAATCACCATGCTTAAAACGTCATCATGCAACCGATAGCCATGTGTTAGATATCTAAACGGGAATGGATCGTTTGGTTGAATTACAAAGAATTGCGGAGAATAATTACATGGATTGGTGTCATAAGGAGTAGTTTTTTAAAGGATAAACCGTTTGAAACCGAAACGTCATAAATGTGTAAGACACACGAGACCGTTAAACACGCAGTAGCTCGTGTTATCACCAATTTGAACTTGCTATCTGAAAATAACGATGCACATAGTGAGCCAGCGAGGGAAATACATCACATGCTGGTGCTCTCACGATCGTATATACATAAAACAATTACCACTAATTTTCAAGAGTGACTTAAAAAGATGTCTTGAAGAAAAGTATATGTAAATTTGACCTCATTTTTGATTAAAATAGTTTTAAAGACTTGAAATGTCTTTTTTAAATATAGATTGTAACAATTAATGCTATAATTTAACTTTAACACAATATAACTTATTAATTCTAAACGTTTTAATGCTTGAGCTGACAAATCAAACATTATTTTCAATCTCACAAAACTTCATATTTTACATCAGAGCCGACATAACTGAAAAAGAATCTCTCTTTACCACCAAATTTTTTCTCTATACAGCAATTATGCAACTTATTTCCTCGGGGCACTTTTAGTAAAAACCTTAACAATTTGAGCTTATTCGACTTCTATCACGTATTTTGCAGTTATTAGTGCTGCTCCAAACATTACAATCTAACCGCAGATTTGAAAACTTCAACGCTTATTTCAACCATTATCTTCGTATTTCTGCAGGAACCTTTTTTCCTCAACCACACTATCCTGCTTAATCTCATTTCCACAATTATCGTTTACTCGAATGATTGATTCCAAATACTATCCGCTCTTCTAAATTTTAACTTATCTTTTTCTAAAGTTTTGAAATCGTTCTGTAATCGTGTGCATTAACACACAGGTATAACATCTTGTAAAAATTCATTAGTTGCTGATAGTTAGAAATTATTTAGATCAAAATTTTCAAAAATATTTATCAAACATTTTGTGTATAAAAGTCAGAAATTTGTCAGTTTATAGTATGTTTGTACATGTAAAACAATGTGAGCTTACTGTCTCTTTTTGCAACTCTCACGCTTTTACTCAGACCCAAATCTACATCTGTTATCAATTTTATTAGTGAAAAAACACAAGATTATTGTTTATCATATATTTTATCAACTTTTTTGCATTTAAAATCAAGAAATAAAAACCACACTCGTAGTTTATTCAGAGCGTTTGCTAGCAATTACAAACTCTTGCAAAGCTTCAACTTTAACTGAACATCGAACTTTTTAATCTTTTGTGTTGACATAAACCACCAAAAATAAAAAACTTGCCAACACTTGCAAGGCTTTACAAAACCTATATGCGTTCAAAAGCAAAAAAATTGTCTGTACACCATTTTAAACCCTCACACTACCAGTTATATGCATTCACAAACCAAGATGAACCTCAACTTTGTTGTTAAGTTGCCTTTAATTTTTATTGCATAATCCTACAACCAAAAGCTCACAATAATTTGGTTGGCAACGTTGTTAAACAAAAATTTTTAATTATAAGTGATCTCACTTTATAAAAGTGTTAACTAACAATCTTTTTTATGATGCGTTAAGACAACTTCAGCACTCGTGTATTGGCGGCTACAAAGCAAAATTTAATAACAAAATCTAGGTCTCTGAACTTATCTCATTTCTATGCGTTCCTCATAGTAACCGTTTCTAAGAGCTTCAGCCACAATCTTTAACTCTGAAAAAAACCAAATCTGACGGAACTTAGCGACTTTCAACTCTTTTTTTCAGCAAACTAGGACATTAATTATCGATATGACCTGCATAAATACAAAACTTTTGTACGTGCTTGTTTATTTTTGTCAAATTCTACCTAACTTTCTTACTAGACGTTGCGCTTTTAGCGTTTTATCCTAGTTGATGTTAAAACAAAAACTATCAATTATTTGAAAAATAACAATTTTATCGCTGTGCAATCAAAATTTTTATTACCTCTAGATCTAGTTCAAACGTAATAATATAAATGTACAAGACAGTTTCCGAGCTTTACCCTAATTTCTTTACCAAGTGTTGACTCACAAATGCTATCTATAAACCAAATCTGAACTCAACACCTCTTAACTTGTGTTTTTATGCTGCTATTACTTACATATTTTAAAACAAACCTTACTTTTTTTATATACATCAGATAGTTAAATTTTCATCAAATCATTCTCACAAACACTAAATTCATGATTTCTAAGAGGGCTTATACCTAACTTTAAACCTAAACAGTTCTGATATTTCTAACTAATCAAGTCAATTGCATCAAATTTTAGCTATATCATATTCCATAGATGATAAACTTAGAATTTATATATCTTGATAAGCATTTACATAACAAAATTAGTGTAAATTCTATTAAACACTTTAAACGTTTTGATCTGTTCGCCTTCACCAAAGATTAACCTTCCAATTTTTGTCGTTTTGATGCAACAAAACTTTTTTTATATGTCCACTTTACATTCAAGAAACGTTTAAAAAAACTGAAGCTAATAATCATTATCTGCTATCGCCACTCACAAAGATGTAACAAAAATGACTCGTTTAAGATGATTCTTTAAAACTCTGTATATTATAATTCATTCTTTTCAATCCAAGATACTATTTGTGACATTATTTGAATTGGATTAGGGGTAAAAATCTTTGTAAACGTTCTTACAAGTTCTATCACTAAGCACGACTTTAATCAAAATACCAAATATTTTCAGATTTAAACCCACTGTTCATTGTGTAATTTCAAACTCAGTTATATGCAATTAATATATAAAATGTGTAGGTTTATCAGCAAATCTAAAAAAGTTTTACATGTTTCACCAAACGTCAAAATTACGTCTTTCATAAAATATATTCTTTTATTATACAACAAAAAGTCTAAACTTAAGATTTACCAAATAATTTTAATTTTCTCACTATATCCATCAAACTTGCAATGGTAGCATCAGTCCCGTAGCACTCCAACTTCGGGTTCCCCCCCCAAAGTAAGCGCAAGAGCCCCTGCGCACAGGTCATATCACTTTAGAGGTGTAAAATTGAAAAGCTGCATTAAGAAAATACACCACAATTTGTACATAAGTAAACAGGCTAATGTCAGAATAAAGCATGCCGATACCGAAGGTGCAAGTCATAAAAAATTCGGCACCGATGCCAAGTTCAGTAGGACATTTATGCAGACACTGCGAAACGAAAGCAATGACACTGAAAAACATGAAAAAGTTATAAAAACACAGTATCATTTAAATAGTCTGGAGCGAACCTTTTTGTTCGCAAATGCTGTTATGACATTGTCACAATCAAGAGATCGGGCGCAGTCATTTTCGATTGACAACATGGCTAATGAAGATAGTCTACTGTCTGTCATAGACGTTCTATTAAAAGTTTTGATCAGTTTCAATTTGCTGAAGCTTCTTTCAGCGCTGGCAACAGTCACGGGGCAAGTTAGTAAGATTCGAAGTGCGATGTACACATTCGGATACAATTCAAATAAATGAGTCTTTAGAAGATAGTTCAGAAAGTCTTGAGCCGTTTTGAGATTGCGTTTTTTTTGTAAAATTAAAACAAACCGCTGTAGCTCAGCGCTCATTTCATCAGAATCAATGTCACCGAACTTTTTTTGGAACTCTTTACAGCAAGTAAGAAGAGCATTTTCTTGTTGCACAAGCAAAAGTTTGTCTCGTGTGTACAAAAACGAAAAGGCGGAAGAAAGCTCACGTAACAAATTAAAGCGCTCCTTTATTGACATAATAGCCTGGTCTACTAATGGATAGAAAAAGTTGCTTTTAAATTTCAGTTCAGGAGTAGCTCGTTGTTCCTCTTCACCTTGGTAATCAAACAATCTTCTTTTCTTTCCACTTCTTGACGGAGGAAAAGAAGGATCAATATCCAATTCCTGTGCTATTTCAACAGCAGATGTTGCGGCACTGTCATAACCCGTTGTGCGATAGTTTTGCAAAAACTTTTCAGTTGCCTGGATTTCCGTTTCCATTGTATGAAGGGAGAGTCCATACGATTGAAGAATCTTGCTTGCTTTATTGACTTGGAATAGGATATCATACCAAATAAACACCGACAAAAGAAAACTCCATTTTGATAAATGAGCTATCAACGATTTTGTTTCTGAGGCAGCTCTTCCATCTTTTCTTTCTATGGAAATGGCTTCCAAGTCTTTCAGTGCCAGCAACACCTCTTTTAAATTGTATCGAAGAGGTTTGATGCATTTAATTCTGCTTTCCCAACGAGTATTAGATTGTGACTTTATGGACAGCTCCACATGTTTCTTCAAAATTTCCCAACGCTGAGCAGAGGAAGAAAACAGCACATACAACCTTGTAAGTACTCCAAAAAATGTCAATGCTTCCGTCGATGAATTAGCACTGTCAACAACAACTAAGTTAAGGGTATGGTTTGCACAGGGCACGTAAACAGCTTTGGGATTGATGTCTAGCATTCTTGCTTGGACCCCAGAATGTTTTCCTTTCATGTTAGCACCATTATCATATGACTGACCTCGACAATCAGACAATTCGAGTTGCAGTTCGGTCGCTTTTTCTAAGAAAGCGTCCAACAAGCCTTTCCCAGTACTGTCACTTATTCTCAAGTAGCCAAAAAATATTTCTTTAACAACAGCAGCTTCTTCATTACGTAGTACATAACGGAGAATGACAGACATTTGTTCATGATGTGACATATCTGGAGTGCAGTCCAAAATTATAGAAAAATATTTTGCCAATTTCAATTGCTGTAAATTTTCTTTTTCAACTTCTGTCGCTAGCAATTCAATTAGTTCATTTTGTATGGTAGGACTCAAATAGTGATCTTTAGTGTTTTTATTCTTGATTCTGTCTTGAAGCTCTTTTAGGATCGGATCTCTTCTTGCCAAAAGCTCAAATATACCCAGAAAATTTCCATTGTGAGGAGATCCTAAGACTTCTTCAGATCCTCTAAAAGCAAGATTCCTTTCCGATAGAAACAAGGCAATGTCGATAAGTCTCTCTAAAACATTTCTCCAAAAACGTCTTTCATTGAAAAAAATATTCATCTCGCGTTTGTCGATAGTGGATGAATTTCTTATCCCTTCAGCTAGCAACATCCATTGACTGCAGCATTCTTGGTGGGAAATGCCGTTTTCATGGTCTTTCAGTTTTTTCGAAAAACCCTCCCATGTATTTATACCACTACAAAAGGGGCTTAGTGTTTTTCCAAATAGCTTACAACAAAAGCAAAAAACTTGATCTGATTCCCCAGAATAAACTAGCCACGACCGTGAAACACTTTCACCATTAGGTAACACACGTTTATAATGGTTGGAGGAAAAACGTCGCCTTGGAGTTGTGTTATTATATGGAAAATTCATTATTAGTTGATGTGGTCCACGCTTTACTATATCACATCGTTGAGCATCAGAAATACTTTCAGGCCATTTACATGGGTCATCAGGGATAGGGCTAAATTGAGATTCAGATATTTTTGATATTGAAGGTTGCGTATTGGCAGGTAAATCCCAACTTAGATTTTCTGGAAATTCACAATCACTTTGATGCTGATCGTCATAGTCTTCTTTTTCTTGTACACTATAGTTTTCTTCATCCCTCTCGGTACTAGTGCCAGGTCTACTCTGCTCAGTAATCTTGAAAAAATCTGTCATCTTGGGCAATTTCGCTACAGCATCTCAAGCGGTGGCTGCTTCTTTTCTCTTTTGAGCACCACTTTTTGAACGTTTCATTCTATACAATGTCAATAAAATACTTTATCTGCACTCTGCAGTGTATATATATTGTCCCGGTATTTCTAGCCAAACAGAATTCCAGACCATTCTATGATTGTTGCGTAACAACGGCATTGTTACGTCAATCGAATATTCAAGATTCTACCAGAAAATCAATCGAAATATTTTAGATTCTGCGAGATAAAATGACGTCGCATTCACTTATGATGTCACAAGCCAATTTCTTCCTACAGTTTAAATCGGTTGTAAACAAGTCTGCTGAACTGAAAATAGTCACGTAGCCAAAAAGCAATTTCAGACTAACTTGGGCCCCCAAAGTTGGCCTGGGCCCCCCCCAATTGGGGGGTTTGGGGGGCGGCTGCTACGTCTCTGGGTAGCATCAACACATTTGACTTCAAAGCAAAATTTTATTAACTTACAATCTGTTTATACGAGTATCCATTTTTCATGTAATTACTCTCGTCGCATATTGAACTAGCAATCTTTAAGATTTTTATTAACTTTTAGATACATTAAAGGCAAACTTATGATTAAGTCGTGCATTAAAATTCTCGTGTTCACCAAAAATCAAATTCACACAGCCTTGAAGCAAACTTACATAAAACATGCAAACTGAAAATCATGAAAAATTCTATTACATCCATGCCCAACCTTGCATCAAACACTAAATTTGAAAACTATTACCGTGTAATGTATTGCCGTAAAACAAAATTTCAAGTTTTTTTTTTCAATTCTAAGGCGTCAGTTATCACACTGTAGTCTTGACAATGATATTTCTGAGTGCAAAACAAAACGAGTAACCTAATACTTCTCAACTAATAAGCATTTTTACATTATTTTAAGTGATAAATCTACCATATTGGTTACATTCAATCGTCACGAAAGATCACTAGTTTTTGATGTTACAGAAATGTCTGTACTTCAAAACAATTTAGTTGTCTTAGTTTTTGTGTCTACGCTAGATTTTTGAGGTGACGTAACAAAATTCGGTTGAAACATCTAATAAACACTGCATATGTCGGATTCTCAGCACGTGACAACAAGACAGCAAAGCGTCAAATGTGTGAGAACTAACTGGAATAAAGCAAATTATCAATATTCTACAAGTGTAAACGTAAGAATATTTTGAATTGTATTAAATACGACGTTCATAGGTTTTTTATATTTTGTTAATAGATACTTTTCATGAAGACAAAGGCGATGGTGCATAGAAGGGGTAGGGGAAAATGTACCCATGTCTAAGTCATCAACAGTGCTTCCCAAATCCTAACAGCACTGCCGCCACTGACGAATTTTCAAAATGGCTTAGCAAAACCAATTTGTTTTCTCGCTACCTAGGCGCTATAAATATTAATAAAGCCCACAAAAACTTATCAATGTCGTATTTAATACAATTCAAAATATTCTTACGTTTACACTTGTAGAATATTGATAATTTGCTTTATTCCAGTTGGTTCTCACACATTTGACGCTTTGCTGTCTTGTTGTCATATGCTGAGAATCCGACATATGCAGTGTTTATTTGATGTTTCAACCGAATTTTGTTATGTCACCTCAAAAATCTAGCGTAGACACAAAAACTAAGACAACTAAATTGTTTTGAAGTACAGACATTTCTGTAACATCAAAAACTAGTGATCTTTCGTGACGATTGAATGTAACCAATATGGTAGATTTATCACTTAAAATAATGTAAAAATGCTTATTAGTTGAGAAGTATTAGGTTACTCGTTTTGTTTTGCACTCAGAAATATCATTGTCAAGACTACAGTGTGATAACTGACGCCTTAGAATTGAAAAAAAAACTTGAAATTTTGTTTTACGGCAATACATTACACGGTAATAGTTTTCAAATTTAGTGTTTGATGCAAGGTTGGGCATGAATGTAATAGAATTTTTCATGATTTTCAGTTTGCATGTTTCATGTACTGCAAGTTTGCTTCAAAGCTGTGTGAATTTGATTTTTGGTGAACACGAGAATTTTAATGCACGACTTAATCATAAGTTTGCCTTTAATGTATCTAAAAGTTAATAAAAGTCTTCAAAGATTGCTAGTTCAATATGTGACGAGAGTAATTACATGAAAGTTTTAACTAATGGGTATAAGCAGATTGTAAGTTAATAAAATTTTGCTTTGAAATCAAATTTGTTGATGTTAACCATTGCAAGTTTGATGAACATTGTGAGAAATTAAAATTATTTGGTAAATCTTAAGTTCAGACTTTTTGTCGCATAATAAAAACTATATTTTATGAAAAACGTTTGGTAAAACATATAAAACTTTTTTAGATTCGCTGATAAACCTATGCATTTTATATATTAATTGCATATAACTGTTTGAAATTTAAACGCGATGAACAGTGGAATTCTGAAAATATTTGGTATTTTGATTAAAGTCGTGCTTAGTGATAGAACTTGTAAGAACGTTTACAAAGATTTTTACCCCTAATCCAAATCAAATAATGTCACAAATAGTATCTTGGATTGAAAAGAATGAATTATACTATACAGAGTTTTAAAGAATCATCTTAAACGAGTCATTTTTGTTACATCTTTGTGAGTGGCGATAGCAGATAATGATTATTAGCTTCAGTTTTTTTAAACGTTTCTTGAATGTAAAGTGGACATATAAAAAAAGTTTTGTTGCATCAAAACGACAAAAATTGGAAGGTTAATCTTTGGTGAAGGCGAACAGATCAAAACGTTTAAAGTGTTTAATAGAATTTACACTAATTTTGTTATGTAAATGCTTATCAAGATATATAAATTCTAAGTTTATCATCTATGGAATATGATATAGCTAAAATTTGATGCAATTGACTTGATTAGTTAGAAATATCAGAACTGTTTAGGTTTAAAGTTAGGTATAAGCCCTCTTAGAAATCATGAATTTAGTGTTTGTGAGAATGATTTGATGAAAATTTAACTATCTGATGTATATAAAAAAAGTAAGGTTTGTTTTAAAATATGTAAGTAATAGCAGCATAAAAACACAAGTATAGTGCGTACTCAGTAAAAGATTTCGAAGTTTATGAAATATTTTTTGAAAATAAGAGGTGGTGAGTTCAGATTTGGTTTATAGATAGCATTTGTGAGTCAACACTTGGTAAAGAAATTAGGGTAAAGCTCGGAAACTATCTTGTACATTTATATTATTACGTTTGAACTAGGTCTAGAAGCAATAGAAAATTTGATTACATAGTGAGAAAAATGTTATTTTTCAAATAATCAACAGATTTTGTTTTAACATCAACTAGGATAAAACGCTAAAAGCGCAACGTCTAGTAAGAAAGTTAGGTAGAATTTGACAAAAATAAACAAGCACGTACAAAAGTTTTGTATTTATGCAGGTCATATCGATAATTAATGTCCTAGTTTGTTGAAAAAGAGAGCTGAATGTGTTTTCAGACGCTAAGTTTCGTTAGACTTGATTTTTTTCAGAGTTAAAGATTGTGGCTGCAGCGCTTAGAAACAGTTAAGAGAACGCATAGAAACAAGTTCATGGACCTTTTCGTTTATTAAATTTTGCTTTGTAGCCGCCAATACGCGAGTGTTGAAGTTGTCTTAATGCATCATAAAAAAGATTGTTAACTTTTATAAAGTGAGATCACTTATAATTAAAAATTTTTGTTTAACAACATTGCCAACCAAATTATCGTGAGCTTTTGGTTGTAGGATTACGCAACAAAAATTAAAAGCGACTTAACAACAACGTTGAGGTTCTTTTTGTTTTGTGAATGCATATAACTGGTAGTGTGAGGGTTTAAAATGATGTACAAACAAATATTTTTGTTTTGTAAACACATATAAGTTTTATAAAGTTTTGCAAGTGTTGGTAAGTTTTTTATTTCTGGTGGTTTATGTCAACATAAAAAAGTAAAAAGTTCGATGTTCAGTTAAAGTTGAAGCTTTGCAAAGGTTAATAAGTATTTGTAATTGCTAGCAAACGCTCTGATAAACTGTGAGTGCAGTTTTTATTTCTTGATTTTAAATGCAAAAATGTTGATAAAATATTTGATAAAGAATAATCTTGTGTTTTTTCACTAATAAAATTGATGGAAAATGGGTCTGAGTAAAAGCGTGAGAGTTGCAAAAAGAGACTGTAAGCTCACATTATTTTACATGCACAAACAGACTAAAAGTGTTAAATTTCTGACTTAATACTTTTATATACAAATGTTTGATAAATATTTTTGAAAATTTTGATCTAAATAATTTCTAACAATTTGGAATTAATGAGTTTTCACATGATGTTATACCTGTGTGTTAATGCACTGGACTATAGGACAACAATAACATTACATGATATCAAATTTAGAAAACGGATAGCATTTGGAATCAATCATTGCAGATAATTGTGGAAATGAGATTAAGCAAGATAGTGTGGTTGAGGAAAAAAAAACGATTTCTGCACGTGATTAAGAAAATATCGGTTAAAACAAGCGGTAAAGTTTTCAAACCTGCGGTTAGATTGTGATGTTTGCGGCAGCACTGATAACTCAAAAATATGTGATGGAAATTGAGTAAGTTCAAAATGGTAAGGTTTTTATCAAAAGTAGATAAAAGTTGCATAACCGCTGTTACACAGAGAAAAATTGGTGATGAAGCGAGAAACGCAAGATTCTTTTTCAGTTATGTTGGCTCTGAAGTAAAGTGTTAAGTTTTATGAGATTGAAAATACTGTTTGATTTGTCAGCTCAAGCATTAAAACGTTTAGGATTAATACGTTATATTGTGTTAAAGTCAAATAACAACATTAATTGTAACAACATTTACAAATGACATTTCCAATCTTTAAAGTTATTTGAACTGAAAAACACATCAAAGTAGATATACTTTTCTTCAAACCATCTTTTTAGGTTGCCTTAGTAATCAAAGGCAACTATTTTGTGTATATACGACCGTGAGAGCATCAGTATGTGTTGTATTTCCCTCGCTGGCTCACTGTGCGCATCGTTCTCTTCAGATAACAAGTTCAAATTGGTGATAACACGAGCTACTGCGTGTTTAACGGTCTCGTGTGTCTTACACATTCATGAAGTGGGTTGAAAAGTTGAAAAAATGCAGAAAGTCAAGAATCTTGTGAATTAAACACTGACACTATTCACCAATATCAGGAAAAGAAAATGTCAGATACGTATTTTAAGACACGGTTGTGTGTTAAGAACAGTGTTTGAGAGAAGAAGACGTTCAACAAGTGAAACGATGCTGGTGAATGAAATTGAAAGTGCAAAAATGAAGAGAAGTGTCGGAATTATGTAATAAGGAACCTGTGTCTTAATGTTTAGTGGATATTATTTGTAATGTGTTACAAAGAATGAGAAAAATTTAAACATTTCAAAATAATAATAGTTTAGAAATGTCATATAAATATTGGAAATTCAACGCTCTGCGAATTATTTCAAGCTCTTTGACAAAAGTTAACCCGTTTTGCTGACTGTATAGGTTTAGAATAGAGCTATTGGTTGGTTGTGTTTCTAATAAACTACAAAATTTTGCTATAAAACAATCAAATTATACAGGTCTAGAAGAATAATTTTGCTTTATTTTGTTACATGTAGGTGAATGTGTCTTTCTAAGTAAATAGAGCAACATTTTTGACTCTTACCTAATATCTGTAACATTGAAGAACAAGTATTAACAAATTTGATCACACAAACCTTGTATAATGAGTCTATACAACATTACTGTTTACAAGAGTTTTTGAGTAACAACACTGTCATATAGAATCGAGACTGTTTAAGCAAAACTTTTGACTTCAAAGTTGCATCTTGGTCTAAAATTGTGTTTAAGCATCGTGCAGATCAACTCATAATAAGACGATGTTTGGGCGTGAGCAAAGAAAAATATATTCTGTTCAAAAATTATATCTTTTACTGTGTTTTTTCAGTTTGTTATTGTTAAAGTTTTGTTGTTGCATGATAGGTACGGCAGTTCATTTTGATGGTCTTTTTGCCGTCTCGTTGTCAGGTGATTTTTTTCCGCGTTTATACAGATATTTAGTTTCGATTGTTCAATAAACTTCCTGAATTGAACAACCTAGTCTGCCTGAAACGCTGGTATTGTAATTACATAATGCAGAAAGCGCATAAATAGCTAGCTAAATTGATAAATCTTTTATCATAAAAGCGTGTAAACATTTTTTTGGAAACAAATATGCAACATACTTTGACTGATTTTAATCGTAAAATCTTAAAAAACAGCTAGCCTCAAAACCGTATGCTTTGGATAGTTCTAAGAGCGAGTTTATCACATTCTTTGTATAATATATGATGGATAATACGTAGATTTTTGAACGGTAGTGATTTTTTGGACACACTGTTTATGAACTCTTTATATTCAAACGTTGTATCAACCATCTTTACTGGGTAAACTATGAAGCATGAATTATGTACGTACAGAACGAAAAATTGTTGTAAATTAAAAATGTTAGACATCTAGTTAATGAATTTAGAAAATCAATGTGTATATTCATAGTACTGTCTCAATAAATAGTAATCCAAATAACATTGAAATTTATTTCTACATTAAGAATTTAAACGGTAGTGACTTTATTACAATCTATGTTAAATAAATGATAAATCATACAAAGATTTTTGAACGGTAGCGATTTTTTGGACACAAAAAATCACACAATGATATATTATAATCATTCTCACTTATCCGCTTCCTACAGCATCACTTCTACCATGATGGATTGTGCAATAGAGATGCAACTACATTCCCACGATCTAGTTAAAAACTTACGTCATTGAAATAAGAAAGCACAACCTGAAAATCATTATGTAATATAACAAGTCACAAGAATGACATCAAACTTTTTTTAATAACACTGTGTTGGAACTAGCTCTCTCAGATTGGTGTTAACGCCCTCAGACCTCCTTACATAAAATTAGTGTCTTATGGTTAGCTCTCTCACAAAAATAGACCTCGAGTTAGCACTCTGAGACCTCCTTACATAAAATTAGTGTCCTGTGATTGGCTCTCTCACAAAAATAGACCTCGAGTTAGCACCCTGAGACCTCCTTACATAAAATTAGTGTCCTGTGATTGGCATTAGCATCCTCAGACCTCCTCCACATAAAATCAGTGTCCTATGGTTGGCTCTCTCACAAAAATAGACCTCGAGTTAGCACCCTCCGACCTCTTCCACATAAAATTAGTGTCTAGGGTTAGCTCCCTCCGACCTCCCCCACAAAAAATCTAAGGTTAGCTCCCTCCGACCTCTTTCAAATAAAATTAGCTTCTTTAGAACTTTCCATCGTGGAAGCACAGTACAGAGAAAAAGGATTCAAGCTTGGGCAAGTCTGGACAAGACGGAGACAATATATCCTAACAAACAGCTGAATAAAACATAATCTTTCTACATTATATACTAAAATTTTTGACGGACAACTCTGGACCTGTCTACACAAAAGCAAAAATCTGGTTAAAAATAGAATACGTCATGGTTGCACAATAGGCATGCAACTACATTCCCACGGTCTAGTTGAAAACTTACGTCATTGAAATACAGAATCAAAAAAACTTTGTGTAATAACAAGTCACAAGAATGACATTAAATTTTTTGAAATGACAAAATGTTGGAACTAACTACCTCAGACCTCCATCACATAAAATTAAAAAACCTATGGTTAGCTCTCTCCGACCTTCTTCAAATAAAATTAGCTTCCTTAGAACTTTTCATCATGTAAACACAGTGCAGAGAAAAAAGCTTGGGTAAGTCTGAGGCAAAGATTCCTAACAAACATCTGAATAAAACGTAATCTTTATATTCTAAAAACTTTCGATAATTAACTCCTTACCGACTTCTAGTGATACAAAACACTTTACTACTTTGTGGTGTCCCAATCTCCCCTTCCATTAAAAAATTCCCCTCAATCGTGACCAAAACTTCCCCGACTTCAAAAATTCCCCAACTCCTGACCAAAAATTCCCTAACTCGGACGTCATTGCTCCGCCGCAATCCGCGCCAAATGATGCATGCTATACTACTAACGGCACGTAAGTCTTGTGCTTTGTGTTGGTTGTTTGCGTATGCAGTCCAATGTTGGATATCGGGCTAGCCAGGAGCCACGTAAAGTATCTTACACTTGGCCAGGGCCCTAGTGATAATAATGCATCTTCATTACCCGTTTTCGAGGATGGTTCTGCCTATTTTGCTTTACTAATGTTGTTTGGATCGTGACAAAAAAATATATACTGTACATATATTGCTGATGTCCAAGGATGCTAAAGGAAATTTTGCAAGTCGTCGAATTAACCAGTTATAAGTTCAATTACGATAAATTCGTACGATTTGCACTTGTTCATGTGCTTCACTCTTCAGGCAAGTCCTTAGCTTGATGCTATGTGCGAAAATTTGTATTTGTTCTATTTTCTTTGTAGATTACAAAATATTTTCACAAATTAGAATTACTACACTACACACTAAATTAGCCTACCGCAATCCGTAATATGCAGCCAAAGCATGCAATGCCTGATTGAATACAATTATAGCCTACAACTAATACAGCGCAGAGTTTCGGAAAATTTGCACATTTATAACTAAACAACGGCAAACAAACTGCCTACAAAAGTGCAAAAAAATTTAAAAATGACTTGCAGCTCCACCAGCAAATTTAACCACAAGCCGCCACTAGTCTGCACCAATCAACAGCCGCCTCAACGTGGTGGTGCGGTCCCCGGCCCCGTTTGGGTTGGGTCGAAATAGCTGTTGGCCTTCCCGGGGGTCCCAGTTACCCCGGGCACTCCCCATTCATTTTTTCGCTATGCTGCCCCCTGAACGACCGCAGAAGGGCAGCACACAGCATCTTTAAAATCGGTTGCCTGTTCTCACTTTTTCTTCTCTCCTGCCTTACTCTTGCCCTCCTTCGTCTCCTCATTCTTCTTCTTCTCCTGATGAGCGGTAACGTTCATCCTAACCCTGGCCCCATCTTTCCTTGCTCTGTGTGCGCTGGAAATGTGACCTGGCGGGGCAAGTCAGTGCAATGCTGCGCTTGCTCCAAATGGATCCATCTAAGGTGCTCACAACTTTCTTTATCTAACTTCAGAGCTCTTGGCAGCTCTCACTCTTGGAGCTGCCCCCCTGCCGTAACACTGTGACTCCCCACTCCTCGGACTCCTCCGGCACGTATACCTCCACTGTGGAATCCGGCCCCCCCCTCTGCTAATGCTGCACTCTTGCCCCACCCTCATCTCCAAACATCTTATCCCCCATCTGCCCATCTTTTATCTCCTTCCCCTGCCCTTCCACCACCGTCCCTTGCTCCTGGCTATACTTCTGCACTTCCTGCCTCCTCTCCTCCCCCTGACTCTCTCAGGGTTCTTCAATGGAATGCTGGAGGTCTTCGAGCCAGGAGCACTGAACTACTTCACTTTCTTTCATCCCATCCTGTCGACCTTATCTGCATTCAGGAATCCAATCTTAACTCATCTTCCTCTTTCCGGATTCCTGGATTCTCTGTTCTGCGTTCTGATCGTACTCACTCCCGGTCTGGCATTCTCTCTTCTGATGCCTCGCATGCCAGTGGCGGCGTTGTCATTTTCGTCAGACAGGGCCTATCCTTTTCTGAACTTTCTACCACCTCTCTTTCTTCGCTCGATCCCTACTCTGATTATGTAGGGGTCAACATCTCTCTAAACAAATCCTCCTCGGTGTCATTTCTTAATGTGTATGCCCCCCCTATTTGCTCCTCCCCAACGGATGGCAGAACCGATTCCTTCTCTCCCTCAGTTCTTCCCTCCTCCAGAAATCTCTTCATTCTGGGGGACTTCAATTGCCATCACCCGCTTTGGGACTCAAGAGGTACTTCCGACCCCCGTGGGGAGGAAGTATTCATCTCCTCAGACCTCCTCCCCCTCAATGACCCTAACACACCCACCCTTCTCCATCGCTCCTCTGGTAGTCGCTCCTCTCCTGACATCTCCTTTGCTCCTTCTACTCTTGCTTTTTCTTGCTCCTGGGAGGTGCTTCAGGACCTGGGTTTTGACCACCTACCAATTCTTCTAAATATCCCTCTCTCTCCGATCTTTCACCCCAACGAGCGTCCCCCTTCCTTCAATTTTCAGAAAGCTCGCTGGGATTACTTTGCCTCCTACTTTGACTCTCACTGTCCTACTGCAGAGGAATACTCGTCTCTTTCTCTTTCCTCTGCAGCTGCTCTCTTTACCTCTCTGGCAATGAATGCGGCCAAATCTTCCATTCCTTTCGGCCGCATCAAACGCCCTCCTAAAGCCTGGTGGTCTGCTGAGGTGGAAGAAGCGGTTGGTGAAAGACGCAAGGCTTTCGCTACTGCTCACAGAAGTGATGAAGATCGCCAGGCTTACATGTCCGCTTCTCGACGTGCCTCGTCGGTCATTGCCAAGGCCAAGGCGGAGGCATGGCAGACGACCTGCACTTCTCTTTCACCTAAATCTAATCCTAAATCTGTGCACTCTCTTCTTCGCTCTATTGCTGGCTCTCCTTCCTCGTCTTCTTCCTCTCCTAACTTTCCTAACTGTTCCTCTCCCAGGGCGGCTTCGGTTTATGCCGCTTACCTGAGGTCTCACTTTTCCGTGTCTCAGCCAAAGGCCCTGCGCAGCAGAGCCAGAGGCTACCTCACTGAGCTCCGCCGAGCCACGTGCTCTGTGGAGTCTCACTCGTCCTTTTGCTCTCCCTTCTCTCCCGCTGAATTTCTTGCGGCTGCCTCCAACCTCTCCTCATTCACTGCCACTGGTCCAGACAAAGTTGCCTATCCCATGCTAAAGCATCTTCCTCGCTCTGGCATGGATTTTCTTCTTTACATCTTCAATCTTTCTTGGTCTTCACATTCCTTTCCTTCCATCTGGAAGACATCTTCTATTATTCCCATACATAAGATGGGAAAGCCTCTCGACTCTCCTGCTTCCTTCCGGCCTATCTCTCTCACCTCCTGCGTATCAAAGCTTTTTGAACGCATCATACTATCCCGTCTTCTCTTCTTTCTGGAATCTAATTCCATTCTTTCTCCCCGCCAGGCCGGTTTCCGCCCTAGACGGTCTACACTCGATCAAATTCTGTACCTTTCTCAGTCCATTTCGGATGGGTTTAACAAACCCAGGCCGGGCTCTCGGACGATCCTGCCTACTATCGATTTCTCTAAAGCTTTTGACTCTGTCTGGCATCCCGCCCTTTTCCACAAACATATTTCGGCTGACCTCCCTTCTTGCTTTGCTCGTTGGACTCAATCTTTCCTTTCTGACAGGCGCGCTTGTGTGGTTTTTCAAAATCACAAAAGCCGTTTCTTTCGAGTCCGTCGAGGTATTCCGCAAGGATCCGTTCTTGGCCCTGTACTTTTCTCTCTCTTTATCAATGATCTTCCGGCTTCTCTGCCTTCTTCCGTCAGCTGCTTTCTTTACGCTGACGATCTGGCCATTTGGTCCTCCTCCCCCTCGGTCCCCACTGCGGTGGAGGCCTCACAAGGAGCTCTGTTTCGATTGGAGCGCTGGTCTGTGTACTGGTGTCTTCCTCTCAATCCGAGCAAATGTGAGGCCTCCTTCTTTTCAGTGGATCCCCACCAGGCTAACCTCCACCTACTCGGCTCCCGCCTCCGTTTTAATCCCACTCCAACTTTTCTTGGGGTCACCTTCGACCGCACTCTTTCCTTTTCTAAGCATGTATCTTCGCTGAAGGCCAAATTTTTTCCACGTCTCAAGGCCTTACGCTGTATCTCTGCTTCTTCATGGGGCCCCTCTAAGGAGTCCCTCTCTCTTCTGTATAAATCTTTTCTTCGGTCCCTTCTCACTTACGCTTCACCCGGATGGTTTCCTTTTCCTAAGCGCTACCAATATCACCAAATTGGAACGCCTTCACCGAGCAGCCAGTCGCGTCATCACCGGATGCCTCACGTCCTTCCCTATCCCTCTACTACTCACCGAGGCTTCTCTACCTACCCTACGAGTCACTCTGACTCACTTTACTCTCTTTTCTCATGAGCGGGCTCTTCGTCTCCCAACCTCCTTTCCCATCTCAGGTTTGGCCAGACTAGGAGTGAAACCAAGACTCTGCAGATCGTCCTGGAGAGCTTTTGCGTCCACTCACCCGCTCATGCTTCCTTCTACTTGTTCTAGGGAGGCTCTTGTAGATTGCCCTCCCTGGAATCTTTCTTCCTTCACTATGGAGTCCACCCTTTCCTCTCCATGCTCTCGCTCTGATCCCCCTCACTCTCGCCAAGGTGCGGCTCTCGCCCACCTTGACTCTCTCCCCTCTCATGATCTGGTACTATGGACAGACGGCTCTGTTCCTTTTTCCTTTTGGTAAAGGCGGCTCCGGCGTACTTGCCAACTGCTCTCTCTGTGGCTTTGAGGCCACTCTTTCCTTTTCGGCAGGCCCAATTTGTTCCAGTTTTTCCGCTGAAGCCTGCGCCATTCTGCACGCTCTTTGCTGGTCTCGGCAACACCATACAGTCTGCCATTTCTCTTCTCTTCTTCTCCTGTCTGACTCTCGTTCTGTCCTCTCCTCCATCTTTCCTGTTATCTGAAACTCTGTGGCAGATCTGGCAGGAACTGTCCTTCTTCTCCTTCTGTTCTATCAGGCTACAATGGGTCCCCGGACACTCGTTTCTCCCGGGGAACGACACAGCTGATGAGCTTGCCAGACGGGGAGCGCTGCTTGCGCCCTCCACAATCCCTTGTGGTCTCTCTCCTCTTATCTCGGACTGGAGGCGTACTGTCTCTTTGAAGTATTTTGACACACAGGTTCCCTCAATTTCCACTGAGGAACTTGTGCTCCATCGTCATGCTCGCTGTGTCCTCTCTCGTCTTCGCTGCAATGGACACAGCCTTCTTTTAGGTTCCTATCTCTCCAGGATTGGCAGAATCGAAAATTCTTCTTGCAGCGCCTGTGGACACTCGTCCCAGGACATCTCTCATCTCATTCTGCACTGTCCAGCTACGGACTCTTTGCGCCGCTCACTCTTTGTCTCTATGACGTCTGGTCTAGACCCTGGAGAGTTGCCCGGCTTCTGGGGCTCCATGGTCTTCCGCCATGCCCCCATCCCTCGGAAGGGGTCGGGTAAACAACAACAACAGCCGCCACTGGTCGGAATATTATTTAGATCCATCTGTAAGCGAAAATCTACTATCAGAATTTCATTTACATCTATCTGCAAGCGAGTAATCATTGTCGGAAATTTATTTACAAGCATCCGAAAGCGAACTACTACTGTCGGAATTACATTTACAAGCATTTGTCAGCTAGTAATAAGTGTCGAAATTTTATTTAGAACCATCTGCAAGCGAGTAATAACTGTTGAAATTTTGTTTAGAACTATCTGCAAGCCAGTAATAAGTGTCGGAATTTTATTTAGGAGCATCTGTAAGCGAATAACAACTGTCGGAATTTCATTTAGAACCATCTGCAAACGAGTAATAACTGTCGGAAATTCATTTACAAGCATCAGTAAGCGATCTACTACTGTCGGAGCAATGTTTAGAAGCACTTGTGAGCCAGAAATTTGTGTTAAAAATATACTTAGAACCATCTGCAAGTCAGTAACAACTGTCGGAATTATATTTAGAAGCATCTGCAACCCAGTGATAAGTGTCGGAATTTATTTAATAATACAGTTTCGGTAGAGAGGTGACTTTTAGTATCCAAGTTGCTATTATTGCTACTAGCAATACACCGTTGAACATAATAATTCAAACGATTTCGGCGCTACATATCGCCCTCATCAGGATCTATACACCAATATTTACAGCATTAAAACTTTCGTCGATATTTACAGCATAAAAGCTTTGCTGTTTTTATCAGAACTATTTTCTAGTTACTTTATGTTTTTTGTGTTTTCGTTTAACGAAAGTTTTAATGCTGTAAATATTTGTGTATAGATCATGATGAGGGCAATATGTAGCGCCGAAAACGTTTGAATTTTCTAAATATTTTATTTAATACATCTGTAAGCAAATAACAACTGTCAGAATTATATTTAGAACCATCTACAAGCCAGTAATAAGGGTCGGAATTATATTTAGAACCATCTGCAAGCGGGTGATAAATGTCGGAATTTCATTTAGAAGCATCGGCAGGCGAGAAATAACTGTTAGAAAATCATTTAGAAGCATCAGCAAACCAGCAATCAATGTCGGAATTATATTTAGAAGCATCTGTAAGGGAAAAACAACTGTCGGAATTTTATTTACAGTTATCTATAAGCAAGTAATAAGTGTCGCAACTTTGTTAAGAAGCATCTGAAAGTGAGTATCAAGTGTCGGAATTTCATTTAGGAACATCTGCAAGCGAAAATCTACTGTCGGAAATTCATTTAGATCCATTAGCAAGCAAGTAATATACGTCGGAAATTTATTTACAAGCATTTGAAAGCGATCTACTATTGTTGGAATGTTACTTAGAAGCACTTGTGAGCCAATATACAGAGTGTCGGAATTTTATTTAGAACCATCTACAAGCCAGTAATAAGTGTCGGAATTATATTTAGAAGCGTCTGTAAGCGAATAACAACTGTCGGAATTTCATTGAGAACCATCTACAAGCCGAGTAATAAGGGTTGGAATTTCATTTAGAAACATCTGCAGGCGAGTAATAAGCGTCGGAAAATCACTTAGAAACCTCAGCAAACCAGCAATCATTGTGATTAAAGTCGTGCATTAAAATTTTTGTCTTCACCAAAAATCACACAGCCTTGAAACAAACTTACATGAAACATGCCAAACTGAAAATTATGAAAAATTCTATTCTTCCACGTAAGATGTTTGCTCCTGGGGCGTAAGTGGGGCACCAGGAGTGTTTGGACCACCTTGTGCTATATTACTGGAAGCGTTTTCCATTGTGGCCATTCTTCTTCGTGTCAGCAATGATCGCTCAACGCGGTGCTGCTTTTTTTGTTGCTCCAATTTCGTTTTTAGATTGTAACAGAAAGGAACTTGGCATTTCGCCTCCTACAAAATAATGTCATCAAAAACAATCCCGACACAACAAATTAATAATACTACCTGGCAAAACTTAGCGTGATATAAACAAAGAGCAATTAGCTGTTTGCAGATCGGACAACCTCCACTTGCCTTTCTTTTGCAACTCTTTATATGTGAAACAACCTAAGAAAAAATGGAAATACAAGTATTGGTATTTTTTATCAAGTTAAGAATTTAACATAGACTTAATATATGAAGAGTTCTAGCATTAAAACAATGCACGCAGAAACTCACTTTCTTCATTCTTGTGCAGGCGGGTGAGCTACAGTTTGCATTTTTGCACAGGCATGCATGAACCAATGAACTAATACATTGCTGTACCGACTGTCTTCTGCTAACTGACACGTTCTGAAACAATCTCAAGTGTCAAATCAATGATCAAATAGAAAAGAGACACAATATTTACTACATAACGAGACTTAAGTAAAAATACTCACATCTTGCGACCGGATATATTGTCATGTGTAAGGTCTTATATCATGACGATAGAAAAAAGAATTACTTGCCAGATAAACCACTAATGGATTATGAATCTGCTCTGTCGCGTATGAGTTGACGAAGTACTTGGTGCACATAAGAATAATGAAGCGCATTTATTAAACCATCGACACTAGATGAACAGAAGTTGGACCGAAAATGATGTTACGGTTTTTCAGTCAGTTACCAATGAGACACAAGTCATAGTATGAAGACGAACCATAAAATTAAAAGTAAACGACAGCTTTGCTCAATCACGCGTGCGGTCAAGCCTCTGTTGTTATCCGACCGCTTCTAAGGAATGGGGCATTGTGAGAGACCATGAAGCCTCAGAAGCCGGGAAACTGCCCAACGCCTGGACCAGATCGTAGCGAAAAGAAGTCGTCAAAGAACGAGTAGTCCGTCACAAGACAGTGTAGAATGAGATGATGAGTTCCTGAGTCGGATATTCCAGGACAATGTTATTGACATGTGATAACAAATTTCAATAGAGTCTTGTCAACTGATTTCACAAGTCAAGTACAACAAAAAACGAGTTAACTTTTAGGAAGTTTTGTCCCAGATGCGAAAAGTCGTTATTTGATTGGGGTGTTGCGGGAAAGTAACAGAATAGAGTTTGAGACATTTTTGAAGCTTGTTTTCGGAGCCCTCGTAGATAATCGAGGTAACATAGCTAGCTAAATATTTTTTCACTCTTATTTAGTGGTAATTAATCATTCACCGAAGGCACGAAAAAAAGACTAAAAATATTTGATAGGTGAATTTTTTTCTTTTAAGAAAATTGGCCGAAATTAAGGAAAAAGAGAAGCTTCTGAACGCGAATATTCGCGGGTAGCTTGTAAGCTACTTGTCAGGTAAACGCAGCTTGTTAACTCTAGTAAATAAATAAAACAATAATATTTGTAACCGTATCGTCTTATTCGAGGCGCTTTTAAAAAATAGTAATGTCTAGCAATCATTTAAAATCACAAAGTCTTACTGCATTTGTGAGGGAGCTGCCCTTTATGAAAAATATTTTCGGGGTATCCCGCCAACTTTATCCAGCGCCACTGCGTACATATAAAGGCCAAAGACTGCAACAGCCGCGCGCACAGTTACGCTTTCGAGGAAGTTTTCCTAGCACAGTGCACAAAGCTTTGAAAATTTAGTGGCTTTTCTGTGCACTGGTAGACCTGATTAAATAATACATCTTAATATTTGATGAAGTTGTTCACCAAGCATCAATTAAAGCCTTCGTTATACCGGCGAGCTGTAATTACCACACATATTCCTGTAGTAGTGCTTTTATTTTGGCAAACATTTCGTCGGCCAGCACGACCAACATTAGAGCAAAGTGACAACTTGTTTACAACAACAACGCATCACTGATATTTTCAAAATGACTGGGCACACAAGATTTTGGAAAATCTTAGTGATATGTTGCTGTTGCAAATAAGTCGCAATTTGCTCTGATGCCGGTGGCCGTGCTGGCCGACGAAACGACAGCCTAAGTGAATGTAACTTCACAGGATTTTGTTATCATTCACTGGTAAAGCAAAGCCCAGAATTTAATTAAGCCCAGAATACACCTTCAGGTTGCGTCAGAACACGGTTTTGTGTTGAACGAAGTTTGAGAGCTGTTTCCTACCGTTGCCCTTTATAGCAGAAATTAAAATTGACTGGGAAACGTAAAAAACTCTTTGATCTTACTTTATGTTAATCGCTTGAGAGATAATTTGTATTACAAAAGAAGTATGCCAATGTGTGCGATACTAAACTTGTTGTTGAGTCACAGCCACGCAATGCTTCCGTGAGACGCTGCACTGCCCTAGAAAGCGTCGATTCAAACTTGAAATCTTTTTCCCTCGAAGTTGATTAAATATTTTGCTAGCAAACTGCAAAAATTTTAACTGAAAAGAAGTTACCGAAAACAGCCGCACATTTTTTGCGCACCGTTGAATTTCAACTGCGAATAGCCCAGACTAGTTTTCGCAATACGCACATTTTTGCGTTTAAAGATAATACTGCAAGTAACATAAATCTGCACGTTTTTCGTCGTGTTTCAAGTTAAAAAAGCCTGTTGCTGAAATATTGCGTCTTTGTGACAAACTGTTAAAGCGTTGGTTAAATGTTGGTTCTTTTCGGTAGAGGAGATTGATTGAGCTGAAACAGCAATTATCACGGCTATTCAACAAGAATCTATCTTCGATGACCACAAAGAGTTGTGCGCAATAAACTGACCAGGTAAAAAATTGAGCCCTGATTGAAAGAAGCTGAATCTTATTTGTGTTGCAGATGTACTAAGAAGAGACAGGCTTCGAAACTCATTCTTTTCATTCGATGTTCGGCATCCTATAATCATGCCGCCAAACCCATGCATAACTCGTCTGTTGATTGAGAAATACCAAGGCACGATTGAATGTAGTGAACCCTCCGATACTTGGACTACTCTAGAGATGGGGGCATGGCGGAAGACCATGGAGCCCCAGAAACCAGACAACTCCCTACGGCAGAGCTACTCAACCATTTTAACGGTGGTCCAGTTAGATAAGTTTAGTACTTCCAGAGGTCCAGTAAAATTTTTGACTTACAACGACAAAAATGAAACCCTCATCATCAGTAAATACAAAAAATATGCTTAGATTTTCTCTTAGTCTACACACTCTACACCAGGGGGGCCAACCGTGGCGCATTGCGCCAAATTTGGCGCATTGCATGTTTAGAGGTGGCGCATTCCAGGTTCAAAATTTTTCGGGCAATTTGGGTAAGTGTCCTTTCATCTCGCCGAAAAATTTGTCACTCCAATAACATCTCCAAAAAAAAAGTCCGCACTTGGTTGGCCTCACGTTTGGTGGCATATTTAAGCCAAAAGTGATGGAAAAGGTGCAGCGAAACAGGGGATGATCTTTTTTTTTTTATTTGGAGATCACCGCTGAATATGGCCTAATATTCAGCGGTGATCACCAAAAAAAAAAAAAAAAAAGGTCATCCCCTGTTTCGCTGCACTATGAATGTTTGTGTGGCGAAAAATTTTGGCGCATGGACTGAAAAGATTGGCCACCCCTGCCCTACATTTATGGCGCATCCGACACGGGTTGGTAGAAGAGTTGGCGCTTTGCATAAAAAGCTTGGCCACCCCTGCTTTACACTAATCATTGAAATCAAAAATAAAATGAACTTAGTGTAGTTTGTTGTGCTAATTTGGGAAAAAATGCGTATTTCTTATTTTTAGCCGGTTCTGAAAATTTGGTCCATAAAAGTAACAGCAAATCAAAAGCGGTGGCAAGGCCTTAGGTTTTCGTACCATACATTAGGCTATCGTGAGCGGCAGTAAGATCTGGCCATACAATGCCTAATTTATTGATTTCTTCAAAATGTTGTTCAACGTCATAGGTTAGTTTAAACACTTGATTGGTTATGCATTGACTATGCCTGAAGCTAACTTGTTTGTCAGGAAGTTGGCGGTCAAAAACAGGTTCTAAACGCCACAAGAGTAACCGCTCGAAAAGGTTGTAAGAAACGCTCAGCAGCGATGTGGGCTGGAAGCTCTTTCAATTATCAAGTGCTTTGCCAGGTTTTGGTACCGAGATGTCCGTGGCCGGTGGCCATATTGTGGGGATTGTTTGGTGGGTGACGCAGGCAGTATAGAATTTTTGAAGCCATGTATCACATTTGAGACAGCAGTGCTTCAGATCGTCTGGGCTTTGAACTTTACCACACTTTGATCAGCTTAATTGCAGAGACACATTTTGTTGACAAGAGAAGCACGACAAAGAGATCTTCAGCCCAGTGAAATAAGTTTTTTCCTGTTTTTCATGCAGGTCGTGTTGTTTGTTTGTCCTTTAAAGGTGCCGTTAGTCAATACTAAGGATGTTGAGTTGCGCCGAAGGCTTGAAAATCTTTGCTATTTTGTTTGAAAATAACTTCTTCTTCTTTTTCTTTTGGAAGGGATCCACATTTTCAGATGCTGGCAGTGATGGTACTCAGGTAGCATCGTGTGTCGACATCCAAAACCGTCCGTCCACGTATTTCTGTAGGTGCCCAATGTACGGGGCATGTCAGAATGATGTGTTCTGCGGTTTGTTCTACAGCGCCACACTCACAATTCGATGTAGGAGCAAGGCCCCATTTGTGCATGAACGACTGAAAACACCCGACACCAGCCCGCAAGCGGTTGAGCCTGACCCATGATGATCTGGGCAGGCCCATCCCCATTGGCCTAGTGCTTGTCCTAGGAATGAAAGCACGGAGATCAGATGAACACTCCGAGTATTCCGTGCTCCATTTAAAGTCAGTCCATTGAGCTGCACGAATATCCAATTCAGTTAGATCTTGCAGTAACTTCCGTGCAGCGGGCACAAAGGGGAGTCTAGATTTTAGTCTCTCTCTGTAGCCGTCTGGGGACCTAGCCAATAATTCATGAAGAATATGGCCTGGGTCCAGACTGCCACGATGTGCCAGGGAGAGTGTTGCTCCTAATCGGCGAAGCTCAGCCGGCTGGATACCTGCGAGGACGGGTAGATAGTCTGTTGGAGTTGGACGCAGGCATCCAGTGACAATGCGCAATGCGTCGTTGAGAACACTATCGAGGAGGCGAGTGTGTGCACTGCGACACCAAACTGGTACACAGTACTCCGCAGTAGAGTAGACCAGAGATAGGGCGGCTGTACGCAGTGTTTTAGCTCCAGCGCCCCAACCTGAGCCTGCAAGTCGTCTCAGCAGAGCAACGCGCGTTGTTAGTTTTTTGCGCAATGCCTCAAGATGGTGACGAAACGTGAGTGATCTGTCCAGTTCAACTCCAAAATAGGTAGGGACTGGACAGAATGGCAGGCGTTTGCCATTGTTGTAGACATTAATCTCACGTTTGGCATCTCTGTTGTTCAGGTGAAAGGCCGTCGTCACCGTTTTAGTGTGGCAGAGCTGTAGCCTCCAAGTCTGGAGATATGTTGAGATTGTAGTCATGTCTTGGCTTAAAACCCCCTCCAGATCCTTCCAGTCATCAGAAGAGTGTAACAGTGCAAGATCATCGGCATAAGCATACCTTCTGGAGACCGTTGAAGGAAGATCGTACACATAGATATTGAAAAGAACGGGTGCCAAGACCGATCCCTGTAGGACGCCGTTTTTCAGACGTCGCAACCTGCTTCGCTTGCTGTCACCGCTAGTACGAGTGAAACTTCTATTCCGGACAAGTTCCATGATCATACGAACCATGTGCTTATCCGGGAGAAGTCTCAGCAGCTTTCAGGTGAGACCACGATGCCAGACAGTGTCACATGCAGCTGTCAGATCTGCAAACACAGCGCCGGCCTTCTTTTTTGCCTCCAAAGAATCCTTGATGTTTTGTGTTAGCAAAACAACTTGATCCACTGTCGATTTACCATGTCGAAACCCAGCCTGCTCGCCTGGGAGCAGGGGGTCGACAATAGGTTCAATACGAGCGTAGATCAGTCGTTCGAGGATCTTGTAGGGGACACAGAGCAAGGAGATGGAACGATAGCTCTTTGGGTCCTCTACAGGTTTGTTTGGCTTTGGGATCGCAACTACAAGTGCTCTTCTCCAGACTTTGGGAATTTTGAGTTGGCGCAAACAGGAAGAGAGGAAGCCACGTAACTTTAAAGCAGTTCCAGCATGAATTATAAGCTCCGGACAAATAGAGTCAGGGCCCCGAGCTTTCCCTGGCTCAACGTGTTGGAGAGCGGCAGCGAATTCTCTGGACGAGAAGTCGCCAGAGAGATTCACTGAAGATGGTATCAAAGCCCTCCAACGGTCAGACACTTCTTGATAAATGAGTCAAGACGACTCACGATCAACACCCTCGTATTTCCCGTTTCTTACCAGCTGAGCAGCAATGGCGTTAGCTGAAACGGGACAGTTACGGGGGCTGTGTCGCGACCTGCCAGTAAGGTTGTTAATTGTGCTCCATGCTTTTCTGCTTGAGTGTGTGAAGTCGATGTTTCGAACTGCCTCCGACCATCGGTCTCTGCGTTTCTTGTCAAGCCAAGTTATTAGGGCTGTAGCAGCCCTGCTTGACTGGTCTACAGCAGGAGACTGCAAAAACGTTTGGTAGAGGGCCTCACACTTAGCGTCAGAACACGGTATGTAGGTGTTACGACAACCGCGTGGGATAGCTTTCTTGGCTGCTTTGCTGATGATATTGCAAAGGTCCTGGTAGGCCTGATCCACATTTGTTGAATCAGGTGATGGCAAATTCCTTGCAAGCTTGTTTGTCAAGGAGTTATAGTGGCTCCAGTTGGCCTTGCGGAAGTTCCATCGCTTTACAGGCCTTCCCGGTACTGGGAGGAAAGCCTTGGTGGTGTTATAAGCGAAGGTCGATGTGGTGACCTAGGAAACTTCTCCAAGACGCGTCTGTAAGGCAAGCGACTATCACGACCGACGGTGGTAAAGGCAAGATCCGGGTTAGTGCCAGTGTTCCAGCGCCCAGAATGAAAGCTAGGTTCATCCTTGGGATCGTGAAGAAGGGCAAGATTATTGGAGCTTGCCCAGGCCAGTAGGCAGTCTCCATCTGCGCTGTTGGTGTTATAACCCCAGTCGACATGGGGGCAGTTGAAATCACCCGCATACAGACAAGGGTGAGTGAACACTGGAAGGTCGGAAACTTGCAACCGCGTTGGTGGAGGTTTGTAGATGTTAACGATTTTATAACCGTCAACATCCACGCACAACCACTCAGTCTCCGATGTCGTGGGAGATCGATCGTATAAGGTCCATTTTAGCCGCTCATGGACAAACGTGGCAAGGCCATGCTTCCTGCTTAGGGAAAACCCAGCTAGTTGATAGTTTGTTAGCACTAGCTTTTCTGCAGATGTGCATTGGGTCTCCTGTAGAAGGATGACGAACGCCTCAAGCTGAATAGCAAGGTGATGAAAAACGTTCATCTTGCTAGCTGTGAGGCCTTCGATGTTCAGTTGTAGTATTGAGGGCTCACGAAACTTTTTGATGATGTGCCCTGAAAAGGGCAGTTTATGTGCAACGCACTCATCATCCCATCCTGAAAAGGAGGTTTGCTGGTTAGCAGGCCCTTGAACATCGGAATAGGTGGATACCCTTCCGGGTGGCACATTCGGTTTCCACAGAGCATTAGAGAGACTTTCCAATTGCTAGGTGTACTCACGACCCGCGCTGCGTGAAAGCATGTGCCATGCGGGTATGAGTACTTATTACTATAACTTATTACTGAGAACAAGTCAAGAAAGTTTGGTAAAATGTTCTAAATAGTTGTGTTTAGTCAAGCACCAATATAAAGATCTTCACTTTAAAAATTAGCAGATTTAACCTTAACGCAAGGCTTGAGCCAAGAGTTTGAGCAAAGCAGTTTCAAAAACACAATCTTCAAAAGCAAATAACATAAGCCTTAAGTTTGACTAGACTGTCGCAAATGTTTATAAGTTTTCAAAGGGAGCCGAGTTAAAAAATTGAGAATCACAGGCAAAGTCAAAATTATTGTCGAAAAAGAAGACAAGTTATGAATGATGAAGGTTTACATTTAGGGCAAAGTCAAGACACGAGAGTCTTGATTTTCAAACCTAGTCTAAACTGAAGACAAGCGGGGCTTTACTCCTTGATTTTGTTTCGTTTTGGTTCAATCGCAAACTGTGCGCTGTTATTATTATAATTCTCACTCGCATACGAAGCTCAACAAACGTACAAAGAGAAAGGCTTTGGACGAATAGCGTTTGTGACAAAAACGTGCTCTTAGGATCATTTAGTGATTGCGTGTAGAATCAGGCCTTGATTGCTGGTCTATCAAGTTCTATAATATGAACAATGTTCCCTTTAAATGCAAAAAAGTGCGAAATTGCGAAAATACGTCCGGCGGCTTCTGGTAATTTTTTTCAGTTAGTTAAAATTTTTTACTATTTTGCCAGCGAAATTTTTAGCTGCTTGTTACGTGGGAAGACAGTAAAGAGAAATCAAAAGTTGGCCAACGTTTGTTTCGATGTTTTACGTAAACTATGCACGGCCATAACGCAACGGCGATTGACGATGACTCAAATATTGCATTTGCCACTAGCACACTTTTTTTGTATCACAAATCATCTCTCAAGCGAACAACAAAGTTTTGCACTTGCAAATGTTGATTCGCGAGTATAATCATGCTCATTTCGGGCGTCGGCTTAGGATCAATCCTATTTACATGCACTGCTAACCTGATGTTCTGGAACGCTTACGAATTGCTGTTACAACCATCGTAGATTTTGAGAGATCACTCTTTACTCATAAACCAGATCTTTTGCTTCCGCCATTCACTAAGCGCTAGGATACTAATTGATGAACTTTTTAGGGCTAACACAAACACGGGAATTACTACGTCACCTAAGCGCAACGTCAGCCTAGCCTCCCCATCCCCGATAATTTTTTACATTTGGCTTCTATGTCCGTGCAATTGTTTGGACTTTTTTTTTTTTATCATCTTCGGAGGTTGACGTGGAGTTAACTCGAGTCCCTGTTGTGAAAGATGTAGCTAAGTACACCAAAAACAACTCGCAACCAGGCGCCTTAAGCAGTTTACAAAGAAATGATTATTTGTGACGGAGATGATGACCTAGACCAGAAATCAAGAAAATCATACAACTGAGCTAAATGCTTCTGCGTAGTTTATGGAGCACAAGGCAAAAACAACTTGAGAAGCACTGAGCTAGACAAAAGAGTGGCGCAATAGACCAACAAAATTAGTTTGAGGGAATATTAAACGTTGCCGGGATGTATGAATCAACGTTCCAGATAACCTTTAAAAATTGAACTTCTGCAGGGTCTGAGGGAAGCTGTAGGTTATTGTCGTCATAAATGAAGTCATTCGACCAATTCTGTTGTACGAAAATACATAATAGCCATTCGTCCTCAGCTGTGAATTGCTATTGTGCCATTGTGATGTAATGTTTATGTGAGACGTTTAGCGGCCCTAAGCATAAAGCGATCTGAATCGAGAGAAACGACATTGAATCTACAGTACGTACATTTGATGAACAGCAGTTGGCTACCAATATATCAAAAAACGTGCCCAAATTCTTTTACTACTTCAATATAAATTATTGAAGATGGTGTAACTTTTTGTTCACCAAAATCAGCAATATTTTGTCTGGCGGATTTCGTGCGTTTGCTAGCAATCTGCACATGCACCGGCGGTTACGCACTGACTAAAATCATAAAGGGAACACTGGATATCAAAAGCTTTAGCGAGTTTCACGGCATGGCTTAACTAACCTGCAGAGAAGACAACTGTATTTTCAATCGTTCACGTTCATCAACGGCCATGTGATACTGCGACCGAGTATTTGCTAATTCCGTTTCACATTGTCTTCTCGCGTTTCGCTCTCTTTCCGCTTCCCTGAAATGAATCAACATTGCCCTGCCACTTTGTTAAAAAGGTTGCGAAGGTGATATCTTCGAGTTTAAAGAACTTACCTAAGACCAAGTCGATGAAAATGTGATGTAAAAGCGGTTTGTTGGTGACTGGCATTTAGACTTAATATTCCGGGCGATATCGAAAAAAGAACATCACTGTCTAATTAATTGCTTTTCTTCTACAATGCGTTTCTGATAGATAGACAACTAATCTTATCTACTAATGTGGAAAACACGATTTACAAACTTTCAGTAAATGTTCCAAGTTTAATGCCCTATGTAAATGACATGAGTTTCCGACAAAGTAAGATCTCGTCCTTTATTTTTCCCCTTCTGACATCAGTTAATTTGAAGTAGAATGAAAAATTATCAGTCTTAAAATTAATGTAATACGAGAGGTCACGCAACTCACCAGAGGAAACAAAGTAAAAGCAACACATAAACTCAAGCTGGGAGTCCATCCATTACGACGATGAAAATAGATTATATGATTTAGATAATAACCTTTTAATCTCCAACAAATAGCATACAAACTAAACAACTGACTCACTTTAAAGCTCGCTCAAGGTCTGCTGTGTCGAGCGCTACCAACTTTTTAGCATAAATTACACGCATGTCATTCCTCTTGGCTTTTGCATTGCATTGTGGACACTTGGGAAAACAATCTTTAAGCCATCTTTCTATGCATTTATGGCCAAATATATGACCACATCTAAAAATTCAACTTCAATATATATATATCACCAACTTCATGAAGCCTAAGTGAATTAATAAAGATCAAGAGAAACATCTGTAGACTAAACTACAAAACAGGCGTCAGAGCATTGTTTTAAAACCCCCGCGTTTGCACGTCATCCGTACGCAGAAGTCTGTTAGATGGTATGCATTGCATAAACAAGTGAAGGCCTGATGTCACTTTAAAAAGACAAGCAGAGCTACTGTAACAATAAAGTAAACTGTGTTCAATGTTCAGATCAGCCTGCTTCTAAGTGCAGCTGACTGAACGTGTAAAAACACGCGATAATTCTTGGGAAAATTTTCGATTTGCGAAAGGTGTACATCATATACCGTAACTAAATGTCTTGTACTGATGAGCGACAAACAAAAGAAAACTAAGGTGGAATATGGTTTGGAACTTCTGTGCTAGAGCAACAAACACATAAACATTAAATTGTCCTCATGGAGACCAACAATTAATTTGAACCAACCCGATTGGGTTGAGAACTTGCCATACCTCCGTCCCTCGGAAGGGATCGGGTAACAACAACACCATTAAATGACATAACAGTAGTAATACAGTAAAAAGATTTCCCATTTATTTATTCAAAGAAACTGACTTCGGACACAGAGATCTTTAAATCGATCTCACTTTTATTTTCAACTTACATTGACTGATAACTTACTTCATGCTAGAAAATTTACATTAACAGGTCACGGAATCTGTCATCATACAGTATTTGAAGACATTCTGAGGTAATTACCCAGCTAGAGCTTTCTTTTAAGAAGCATAAGTGCAGTGAAACTTTAATCTTAGTCCTAGGTAAACGACTTACCTTAATGAGGTTAGCCGATGACTGCCACTATTTGTCAATGATTCAAAGCAAATTGGACAACTCAGAGCATCATCATCATCTTCATTATTTGCTGCTACGACTTTCTTATTACTATCACTTTCTGGAGGCGATGACAATTTTCTTTTAGCTCTTTTTTTCTGTCGACCATAGCCGCCTCTAGGAATCACATCTTCACTGACGTCAGATTGTGAAGGCAAAGCTGTTGGAGGTGCTACAATTCGTGAATTGGTAGGTACATCGGGCAATGGCAAGACTTCCTCAGCGGGTGGATCAAGCAATTGCGGTTCTTCTTCAATGGGCCGATCTTGAGGCTGTGATAATGCATTTTCAACAGATGGAGGACATGGCGGGTTTGAGAGCTGTTTCCTACCGTTGCCCTTTATAGCAGAAATTAAAATTGACTGGGAAACGTGAAAAACTCTTTGATCTTACTTTATGTTAATCGCTTGAGAGATAATTTGTATTACAAAAGAAGTATGCCAATGTGTGCGATACTAAACTTGTTGTTGAGTCACAGCCACGCAATGCTTCCGTGAGACGCTGCACTGCCCTAGAAAGCGTCGATTCAAACTTGAAATCTTTTTCCCTCGAAGTTGATTAAATATTTTGCTAGCAAACTGCAAAAATTCTAACTGAAAAGAAGTTACCGAAAACAGCCGCACATTTTTTACGCACCGTTGAATTTCAACTGCGAATAGCCCAGACTAGTTTTCGCAATACGCACATTTTTGCGTTTAAAGATAATACTGCAAGTAACATAAATCTGCACGTTTTTCGTCGTGTTTCAAGTTAAAAAAGCCTGTTGCTGAAATATTGCGTCTTTGTGACAAACTGTTAAAGCGTTGGTTAAATGTTGGTTCTTTTCGGTAGAGGAGATTGATTGAGCTGAAACAGCAATTATCACGGCTATTCAACAAGAATCTATCTTCGATGACCACAAAGAGTTGTGCGCAATAAACTGACCAGGTAAAAAATTGAGCCCTGATTGAAAGAAGCTGAATCTTATTTGTGTTGCAGGTGTACTAAGAAGAGACAGGCTTCGAAACTCATTCTTTTCATTCGATGTTCGGCATCCTATAATCATGCCGCCAAACCCATGCATAACTCGTCTGTTGATTGAGAAATACCAACGCACGATTGAATGTAGTGAACCCTCCGATACTTGGACTACTCTAGAGATGGGGGCATGGCGGAAGACCATGGAGCCCCAGAAACCATACAACTCCCTACGGCAGAGCTACTCAACTAATTTTAACGGTGGTCCAGTTAGATAAGTTTAGTACTTCCAGAGGTCCAGTAAAATTTTTGACTTACAACGACAAAAATGAAACCCTCATCATCAGTAAATACAAAAAATATGCTTAGATTTTCTCTTAGTCTACACACTCTACACTAATCATTGAAATCAAAAATAAAATGAACTTAGTGTAGTTTGTTGTGCTAATTTGGGAAAAAAAGCGTATTTCTTATTTTTAGCCGGTTCTGAAAATTTGGTCCATAAAAGTAACATCAAATCAAAAGCGGTGGCAAGGCCTTAGGTTTTCGTACCATACATTAGGCTATCGTGAGCGGCAGTAAGATCTGGCCATACAATGCCTAATTTATTGATTTCTTCAAAATGTTGTTCAACGTCATAGGTTAGTTTAAACACTTGATTGGTTATGCATTGACTATGCCTGAAGCTAACTTGTTTGTCAGGAAGTTGGCGGTCAAAAACAGGTTCTAAACGCCACAAGAGTAATCGCTCGAAAAGGTTGTAAGAAACGCTCAGCAGCGATGTGGGCTGGAAGCTCTTTCAATTATCGAGTGCTTTGCCAAGTTTTGGTACCGAGATGTCCGTGGCCGGTGGCCATATTGTGGGGATTGTTTGGTGGGTGACGCAGGCAGTATAGAATTTTTGAAGCCATGTATCACATTTGAGACAGCAGTGCTTCAGATCGTCTGGGCTTTGAACTTTACCACACTTTGATCAGCTTAATTGCAGAGACACATTTTGTTGACAAGAGAAGCACGACAAAGAGATCTTCAGCCCAGTGAAATAAGTTTTTTCCTGTTTTTCATGCAGGTCGTGTTGTTTGTTTGTCCTTTAAAGGTGCCGTTAGTCAATACTAAGGATGTTGAGTTGCGCCGAAGGCTTGAAAATCTTTGCTATTTTGTTTGAAAATAACTTCTTCTTCTTTTTCTTTTGGAAGGGATCCACATTTTCAGATGCTGGCAGTGATGGTACTCAGGTAGCATCGTGTGTCGACATCCAAAACCGTCCGTCCACGTATTTCTGTAGGTGCCCAATGTACGGGGCATGTCAGAATGATGTGTTCTGCGGTTTGTTCTACAGCGCCACACTCACAATTCGATGTAGGAGCAAGGCCCCATTTGTGCATGAACGACTGAAAACACCCGACACCAGCCCGCAAGCGGTTGAGCCTGACCCATGATGATCTGGGCAGGCCCATCCCCATTGGCCTAGTGCTTGTCCTAGGAATGAAAGCACGGAGATCAGATGAACACTCCGAGTATTCCGTGCTCCATTTAAAGTCAGTCCATTGAGCTGCACGAATATCCAATTCAGTTAGATCTTGCAGTAACTTCCGTGCAGCGGGCACAAAGAGGAGTCTAGATTTTAGTCTCTCTCTGTAGCCGTCTGGGGACCTAGCCAATAATTCATGAAGAATATGGCCTGGGTCCAGACTGCCACGATGTGCCAGGGAGAGTGTTGCTCCTAATCGGCGAAGCTCAGCCGGCTGGATACCTGCGAGGACGGGTAGATAGTCTGTTGGAGTTGGACGCAGGCATCCAGTGACAATGCGCAATGCGTCGTTGAGAACACTATCGAGGAGGCGAGTGTGTGCACTGCGACACCAAACTGGTACACAGTACTCCGCAGTAGAGTAGACCAGAGATAGGGCGGCTGTACGCAGTGTTTTAGCTCCAGCGCCCCAACCTGAGCCTGCAAGTCGTCTCAGCAGAGCAACGCGCGTTGTTAGTTTTTTGCGCAATGCCTCAAGATGTGACGAAACGTGAGTGATCTATCCAGTTTAACTCAAAGATAGGTAGGGACTGGACAGAATGGCAGGCGTTTGCCATTGTTGTAGACATTAATCTCACGTTTGGCATCTCTGTTGTTCAGGTGAAAGGCCGTCGTTACCGTTTTAGTGTGGCAGAGCTGTAGCCTCCAAGTCTGGAGATATGTTGAGATTGTAGTCATGTCTTGGCTTAAAACCCCCTCCAGATCCTTCCAGTCATCAGAAGAGTGTAACAGTGCAAGATCATCGGCATAAGCATACCTTCTGGAGACCGTTGAAGGAAGATCGTACACATAGATATTGAAAAGAACGGGTGCCAAGACCGATCCCTGTAGGACGCCGTTTTTCAGACGTCGCAACCTGCTTCGCTTGCTGTCACCGCTAGTACGAGTGAAACTTCTATTCCGGACAAGTTCCATGATCATACGAACCATGTGCTTATCCGGGAGAAGTCTCAGCAGCTTGCAGGTGAGACCACGATGCCAGACAGTGTCATATGCAGCTGTCAGATCTGCAAACACAGCGCCGGCCTTCTTTTTTGCCTCCAAAGAATCCTTGATGTTTTGTGTTAGCAAAACAACTTGATCCACTGTCGATTTACCATGTCGAAACCCAGCCTGCTCGCCTGGGAGCAGGGGGTCGACAATAGGTTCAATACGAGCGTAGATCAGTCGTTCGAGGATCTTGTAGGGGACACAGAGCAAGGAGATGGAACGATAGCTCTTTGGGTCCTCTACAGGTTTGTTTGGCTTTGGGATCGCAACTACAAGTGCTCTTCTCCAGACTTTGGGAATTTTGAGTTGGCGCAAACAGGAAGAGAGGAAGCCACGTAACTTTAAAGCAGTTCCAGCATGAATTATAAGCTCCGGACAAATAGAGTCAGGGCCCCGAGCTTTCCCTGGCTCAACGTGTTGGAGAGCGGCAGCGAATTCTCTGGACGAGAAGTCGCCAGAGAGATTCACTGAAGATGGTATCAAAGCCCTCCAACGGTCAGACACTTCTTGATAAATGAGTCAAGACGACTCACGATCAACACCCTCGTATTTCCCGTTTCTTACCAGCTGAGCAGCAATGGCGTTAGCTGAAACGAGACAGTTACGGGGGCTGTGTCGCGACCTGCCAGTAAGGTTGTTAATTGTGCTCCATGCTTTTCTGCTTGAGTGTGTGAAGTCGATGTTTCGAACTGCCTCCGACCATCGGTCTCTGCGTTTCTTGTCAAGCCAAGTTATTAGGGCTGTAGCAGCCCTGCTTGACTGGTCTACAGCAGGAGACTGCAAAAACGTTTGGTAGAGGGCCTCACACTTAGCGTTAGAACACGGTATGTAGGTGTTACGACAACCGCGTGGGATAGCTTTCTTGGCTGCTTTGCTGATGATATTGCAAAGGTCCTGGTAGGCCTGATCCACATTTGTTGAATCAGGTGATGGCAAATTCCTTGCAAGCTTGTTTGTCAAGGAGTTATAGTGGCTCCAGTTGGCCTTGCGGAAGTTCCATCGCTTTACAGGCCTTCCCGGTACTGGGAGGAAAGCCTTGGTGGTGTTATAAGCGAAGGTCGATGTGGTGACCTAGGAAACTTCTCCAAGACGCGTCTGTAAGGCAAGCGACTATCACGACCGACGGTGGTAAAGGCAAGATCCGGGTTAGTGCCAGTGTTCCAGCGCCCAGAATGAAAGCTAGGTTCATCCTTGGGATCGTGAAGAAGGGCAAGATTATTGGAGCTTGCCCAGGCCAGTAGGCAGTCTCCATCTGCGCTGTTGGTGTTATAACCCCAGTCGACATGGGGGCAGTTGAAATCACCCGCATACAGACAAGGGTGAGTGAACACTGGAAGGTCGGAAACTTGCAACCGCGTTGGTGGAGGTTTGTAGATGTTAACGATTTTATAACCGTCAACATCCACGCACAACCACTCAGTCTCCGATGTCGTGGGAGATCGATCGTATAAGGTCCATTTTAGCCGCTCATGGACAAACGTGGCAAGGCCATGCTTCCTGCTTAGGGAAAACCCAGCTAGTTGATAGTTTGTTAGCACTAGCTTTTCTGCAGATATGCATTGGGTCTCCTGTAGAAGGATGACGAACGCCTCAAGCTGAATAGCAAGGTGATGAAGAACGTTCATCTTGCTAGCTGTGAGGCCTTCGATGTTCAGTTGTAGTATTGAGGGCCCACGAAACTTTTTGATGATGTGCCCTGAAAAGGGCAATTATGTGCAACGCACTCATCATCCCATCCTGAAAAGGAGGTTTGCTGGTTAGCAGGTGTTAAATATTTATTCTGTCGTTACCGCCACATTTTTTGTAAGCCGTCTTTACGTTAAAAGTGCTGCCTTTTGTTGATCACACGATCACGTGACCGTTCAAGCACAGCGCCAAATTCGTTTTTTCACTGTACTATTGTTTTGTAATTTCAGTAGCAAGCCAAAAGAGCTGGCAGTTGTATGTAGATTAGATTAGGTGTTTAGTAAGTTAAAGTCGGAAACTTAACTATTCTACTTGAATTTAGATGAAGTCGATAATAATAAAGTGTGTTGCTATAATTGTTTGATAGAAGTTTGGCGCAATATTGTTTCTGGTACGTATTAATTTTCCTTAAGTATGACGTAATCATATTGGTAGCAACTGATTTTGGTATGTTTCTTTTATAGAAACCGTCTTGTACTGTCTCGTAACACCGCGTGTTTGAACGGTCCTCCCCACCCAACTTTCGCTCTTGGATTTCAAGTATCGTTATTATTTTGAATCATTTATCCTTTAACTTCGTTTATATCTAAATAACATTTGTTCGAGTCAACGTCTGGAGATATAGAGAGGAAGCCAGTACGAGACGCGTTGCAGAAATAAATAATACTATATCAACAATCAAGTCGTAGCAGCCATAGTTTGGTGCGAATAAGGCGTCGCCAAAGCGTTTTAAAGGAAAGAATTCGCAACAAACAAAAGTTTCAGAAACAATATTTTTTGTAGCAAGACAAGACATCTTCTGCATTAAACTCAGATTTGGAGCAGTTGTTAAAGTCAAAAAAAAAAAAAGTCTGTGCCATGTCTTCTAGATCTACGCAGTCTTCATCAAAGTTTTCCAAGCAGTCTAGCTGTTCGAGGTCTAAGCGCAAAAGTCAAGTTGATCTAATGGTAGCTCGTCAAGCAAAGTTGATTGAGCAACGCAAGCAGCGCGATGAAAGAGCAGCTCGTAGGGCTCTTGAAGCTGTGCAAAGAGAAGCAGAATCAAAAGCAGAAGAAATAAGAAAGAAACTTGCTATAAAAAATCGGGAAAGAGATATAGATTTGGCGGAAGCGCGAGTTAAAGCTTGGGATGAAACTTCGAGTAGAAAGAATACATCAGTACATTCAAAAGGATCTTGCATGCAAAGCTCATGTCAAGATAAGATGTTGGCTGGACCAAGTAAGCAGGAAGCAGATCCTTTAGTCCCAAGTGTGAACGTTAGATTCAATCAGCCCGAGGTTCTTGAGGTTTTCCAGCAAAACGATGCGCTACCACAACCAGCTAGTAACCCCCAATTTAGTCAACATCGCGTGGTTAAGACTATTCCCGAATTAGAAAACCCTGTTGATCAAACTCGAGCCAAATGTGAATACCCTTTTCCGATGAATGTGGATTATCCCCCTCCACGTCCGGTGATTCCGGATTTTGATGGTGATCCCTTGAATTACAATGCCCTTGCCGCCACTTTCCAAGCTCATATAACGAGCAGAATTACTTCCGATAGTGCCCGTCTAACCTACTTGATTCAGCATTGTAATTCGGAAGTAAGGAGTTTGATTGATCATTACGTGGGTACAGCATATGGTTTCGAACGAGCGTGGGAAAAACTGTATCATTATTACGGTAGACCATTGATTGTAGCGAGTCGTTGTCAAGAAAAGCTAATGGCATATCCAAGAATTAAGAACAGAGATAGCGTTAGTTTGAGAGACTTCGCAAGGATCATGGACAAAGCCCTTGTTCAACTTGAAGGGATTGAGCACTTCACCAGTCTAAATTCTCTTGGAACGTTAAAAGGAATTGTTAAAAAACTACCAGAAAAGCTGCAAGATGATTGGTTGCAGTGGTCCTTTTCAATCATAGAGGAAACGAAAAAAGAAGTGACGTTTCGAGATCTGGCTGCCTTTATCCGCCGAGAAGCTGACATGGCAAGTTCGGTCTTCAGCAGTTGTCGATGGCCTGCAGCTACGGGTAAAGGAGATTTGAAGTTAAAACGTTATGTAATCTCAAATACCAATGTAGTGAGCAACAAAGAAACAAAAGAAAAGTCATCAACTGCAAACTGTAAGTTGTGTAAAGAACCCCACCATATTAGTCGATGCGACAAGTTTCTAAAGTTGAATTACTTTAGACGCCTCGACTTGGTTAAAAGAAAGGGATTATGTTTTCGTTGCTTAAATACGGGTCACATGATTGGATCGTGCTCTGCTAAAGAAGGCTGTTCCGTAGATGGATGCAAAAAGCCCAACCATCACTCGTTGTTGCACATGCCTTTAAAGGACTCTGAAAAGGAAACAAGGCCAGCTGTTTTGCACTCTATCTGCAGTAGTAAAAAAGAGAAAGGAAGACTACCTTATCTTCCTGTTCTACCGGTAAAAGTGAAGAGTGGCAACAAGACCTTAACCACTTATGCTCTACTCGACACAGGATCACAACAAACTTTCTGCTCGTCAAAATTGGCTGACTCGTTGGGTACTAGTGGTCCAGAATGCTCAATGGAAATTAAGACGATGAGTCAAGAAAATAAGTCTACAGTGGTTAAAGGAAAAATTGTTGATATCCTTTTGCAAGCTTATGATTCAGAAACGCAAATTAGTTTAAGTAAAGTATTTGTGGTAAAAACTTTGCCAGTAGAAAAATGCTCGGTTATGGAGCCAAGCATGCTAAACTCGTGGAGTCATCTTAGAAATTTAGATCTGCCGCAGTTAGACGATAAGTCTGTGGGCTTGTTAATTGGTACAGATCATAAAACAGCAATGACACCTTTAGATTGTCTTCCAGGACCAGAGGACGGCCCAGATGCGGTGAAGACGCCGCTTGGATGGATTATCTACGGACCCAATTCTCATTTCCTGTGTGAAAAAGATGACAGAGCGATTTCAAAAGTTTTGAACATCAAAATTGAACAGATTTATGATGGACCTCCATTAAAAGACCCAAATGTAAGTGAGATTGATTGTAGCCTAACCACAAAGAATTCTCGAGAAGACCGCGAAGCTTATGATAAGATGAAAAGATCAGTGAAATTAGTTGATGGTCATCTTCAACTACCCTTGCTATGGAAGGCAGAAAAAGTTGTTTTACCAGAAAGTCGAAAAATGGCGGATATGCGACTAATTCATTTGAAAAGACGATTGGTTAAGGATGAAAGTCTCCGCAAAAAATATGCGGAAGTTATGCAATCGTATTTTCTAGAAGGATACGCCGAAGTGGTTCCAGCGAACGAGTTGCAGGATTCAGAACGTTCATGGTTCCTTCTTCATCACCACGTGATCAATCCCAAGAAGCCTGAAAAACTAAGAATAGTTTTTGATTGTGCTGCGGAAGTAAAAGGAGTGTCATTAAATAATTCATTGATTCAAGGACCTGACTTAACAAATTTGCTAGTCGGGGTTTCGACAAGATTCCGAGAAGGTCCAGTTGCACTTGTAGCTGATATACGGTCCATGTTTCATCAGGTTAAAGTGAACAACGAAGATAAGAACGCTTTGAAGTTTTTGTGGTGGAAAGAATGTGACTTTACTAAGCAGCCTGACGTCTGCCGGATGACAGTTCATCTCTTTGGATCTAAATCATCGCCAAGTTGTGCGTCGTTTGCCTTGAGACACACTGCAGAGTTATTCAAGGACCAATATTCAGCGAGGGCTGTGAAAGCAGTTCAAAGGAATTTTTACGTTGACGATTTTCTTTTCTCAGCCACAACTCTCGAAGAAGGCAGATCGACCGCACGAGAAGTCGCCCAAATTTTGTCTAAAGTTGGGTTTGTCCTGACCAAGTGGATTACAAACACACCAAAAGCACTGGAAGATTTTCCGACAGATGCATGCGCAAAATTTGACAAGTCAGTTTCTGTTTCTAGTGAGCACCGAGAACAAGTGTTAGGGATTCACTGGAATGTTGAGTCAGACCAATTTGTCGTTGAAGTTCAATTGAGCCAGAAACCGTTTACTAGACGAGGATTATTATCGTTGTTGTCATCCATTTTCGACCCCCTTGGATTTGTAGCACCAGTGTTAACTCAGCCAAAACAGTGGTTAAGAGATCTTAAAGACCAAGAGTGGGATGAAGAAGTTTCCCAAGAAATAAAGGAGCAATGGAAAAAATGGATGAATTCGTTTCTCGCGCTAAAAGATCTTTCAATTAGTAGATGCGTAATGTCTGCAGATAGTGAACCAGTAATTTGTGAACTGCATCATTTTGCAGACGCTTCTCAGATAGCTTATGGCGCTGTATCTTATTTGCGAACTGTTCACGGAAATGGAAGCATTTGTTGCTCTTTTCTCATGGGAAAAGGGTATTTGGCTAAAGATAGAAGAACAGTTCCTCAGCTAGAATTGCTGGCTGCTGTAGTTGCCGTGAAACTGAATGCTTTGATCAAAGGTGAACTTACTCTTGCGATTACACGATCATATTTCTGGTCAGATTCAACGTCGGTTTTACTTTCAATAAGAAACCGCAAGCGACGATTTCCTGTGTTTGTGTCCAACCGCCTTGCTGAAATTGAACGTGGAAGTGATCCCAATAATGACTGGGAATATGTTCCTTCCGGTGACAATCCAGCTGATGAAGTGACAAAAGAGATGAGGGCCACCAAGTTTGTGAAATCGGGCAAGTGGTTAAAAGGTCCTGATTTTCTGAAATTGCCAGAAGAAAAGTGGCCATCGCAGAATGTCATTTTAGTGAGCGAAACTGATGGTGAAGAACACAAAGATATTGATTCGACTGAGCTGAAGCCATTGAGTGTTTCCTTGGTGATGGCATGTGCCAGTGAGGACTCCCCCATGATACAAATAATCAATCACTTTTCCTCACATTATCGACTAAAGAAGGCAACGGTGTGGCTCCTTAGATTCGGACAGTTTCTATCGGCCAAAAGCAAGGGAGAACAGTTCAAGTTGTTGAATCACCCTACTATCAGGGAGTTGGAGTTAGCTGAAAGATCACTTATCAGGTTTGATCAAAAGAAAAATTTGTCTGTGCTGTACAAAGCGTTGGAAAAAGAAAGGACACTGACCAACTCTAATTGACCTAATGCTTTGTTGAAAGGAACTCCCAAGATGCTGAATCACGCCATAGTAATGGTAGGCCGTTTGGCAAATGCTCCTGTGGCATTGTGTGCAAGACATCCGTTGCTTTTACCAGCAAAAACTCATTTGACTAAGTTAATAATTTTACAAGCTCATCGTGATTGTGGTCACGGTGGTATTAATCATACTTTTTCTACTTTAAGGCAGAGATTCTGGACCCAGAAGGGGTGCTCCTCAATCCGAAGCGCCATCGGAGAATGTTTGGTGTGCCGCAAGTTGAACGCCAAACCTTTGAATCAAATCATGGCAGAATTACCAGCCGCCAGATTGCAAATTTACGAACCACCATTTACTCACGCGGGAGTAGATTATTGTGGGCCTTTTACGGTAAAGCAAGGTAGAAGTAAGGTCAAACGTTATTGTTGTGTGTTTACTTGTCTAACCACAAGGGCTGTCCACATAGAGCTTGCTTTAGATTTGACTACGGATGGTTTTTTAAATGCTTTACGTCGGTTTATTTCCAGACGAAGAAGTGTCAAGCATCTTTACTTTGATAACGGTACCAACTTCGTTGGAGCAGAGAAAATTTTACGAGATGAATTCTTGAAGTTTGATCAGGATCGTGTACACGAGCACATGTGCAATAAAGGAATTGAATGGTCGTTCAATGTACCAGCCGCAAGCCATCATGGCGGCGTATGGGAACGGATGGTAAAATCTATTCGTAGAGTCCTGAGTATTTTGAACCCTGGTCCTATCTACAACGAGGACGTCCTTCACACGGTGTTGACTGAAATAGAAGCGATCATTAATTCACGACCCCTGTTCCCAGTCACATTTCTTGATATAGAAGAGCGGCCATTGACACCGAACGATTTGCTCTTACCTGATGCCAACGTATCTTTGTTATCGCCACAACCTGATAAAAGGGACCAATATCTGCTGAACACATACAAGCGTACCAAGTTTTTCATTAGTAAAGCGCGAGAGCGATGGATTAATGAATATCTACACAATATCGCCGATCGAACCAAGTGTTTTGGAGAAAAACGAAATCTGTGCGTTAATGATGTTGTTATGCAGTCCACTGATTCTATGACAAATGACATGGAACTCGGACGTGTAATTGAAGTTTACCCCGATAAAAGAGGTTACGTCCGCAAAGCCCGATTACAATTAAAGAATCGTGAACTGTTACGACCAATAACAAAAATGAGACTGTTGATTCCTGCTGAAGAAAGCGTCACAGAATCCATTCCGCCGTGGCTTAAGACTGTGGTAGAAAGGGACAAAGATCAATCACTGAAATTATAATAACGTGATATTTAGGCCTAGATTTGTGTGTGGAGTTTGTGTTTTTGCTGGCTTGTGTTAATTGTATAAATATCTTTATTGAGGTAAAATACCACGTTAAAACGTGTATTTTCGGGGGGAGTGTGTTAAATATTTATTCTGTCGTTACCGCCACATTTTTTGTAAGCCGTCTTTACGTTAAAAGTGCTGCCTTTTGTTGATCACACGATCACGTGACCGTTCAAGCACAGCGCCAAATTCGTTTTTTCACTGTACTATTGTTTTGTAATTTCAGTAGCAAGCCAAAAGAGCTGGCAGTTGTATGTAGATTAGATTAGGTGTTTAGTAAGTTAAAGTCGGAAACTTAACTATTCTACTTGAATTTAGATGAAGTCGATAATAATAATGTGTGTTGCTATAATTGTTTGATAGAAGTTTGGCGCAATATTGTTTCTGGTACGTATTAATTTTCCTTAAGTATGACGTAATCATATTGGTAGCAACTGATTTTGGTATGTTTCTTTTATAGAAACCGTCTTGTACTGTCTCGTAACACCGCGTGTTTGAACGGTCCTCCCCACCCAACTTTCGCTCTTGGATTTCAAGTATCGTTATTATTTTGAATCATTTATCCTTTAACTTCGTTTATATCTAAATAACATTTGTTCGAGTCAACGTCTGGAGATATAGAGAGGAAGCCAGTACGAGACGCGTTGCAGAAATAAATAATACTATATCAACAATCAAGTCGTAGCAGCCATAGTTTGGTGCGAATAAGGCGTCGCCAAAGCGTTTTAAAGGAAAGAATTCGCAACATCGGAATAGGTGGATACCCTTCCGGGTGGCACATTCGGTTTCCACAGAGCATTAGAGAGACTTTCCAATTGCTAGGTGTACTCACGACCCGCGCTGCGTGAAAGCATGTGCCATGCGGGTATGAGTACTTATTACTATAACTTATTACTGAGAACAAGTCAAGAAAGTTTGGTAAAATGTTCTAAATAGTTGTGTTTAGTCAAGCACCAATATAAAGATCTTCACTTTAAAAATTAGCAGATTTAACCTTAACGCAAGGCTTGAGCCAAGAGTTTGAGCAAAGCAGTTTCAAAAACACAATCTTCAAAAGCAAATAACATAAGCCTTAAGTTTGACTAGACTGTCGCAAATGTTTATAAGTTTTCAAAGGGAGCCGAGTTAAAAAATTGAGAATCACAGGCGAAGTCAAAATTATTGTCGAAAAAGAAGACAAGTTATGAATGATGAAGGTTTACATTTAGGGCAAAGTCAAGACACGAGAGTCTTGATTTTCAAACCTAGTCTAAACTGAAGACAAGCGGGGCTTTACTCCTTGATTTTGTTTCGTTTTGGTTCAATCGCAAACTGTGCGCTGTTATTATTATAATTCTCACTCGCATACGAAGCTCAACAAACGTACAAAGAGAAAGGTTTTGGACGAATAGCGTTTGTGACAAAAACGTGCTCTTAGGATCATTTAGTGATTGCGTGTAGAATCAGGCCTTGATTGCTGGTCTATCAAGTTCTATAATATGAACAATGTTCCCTTTAAATGCAAAAAAGTGCGAAATTGCGAAAATACGTCCGGCGGTTTCCGGTAATTTTTTTCAGTTAGTTAAAATTTTTTACTATTTTGCCAGCGAAATTTTTAGCTGCTTGTTACGTGGGAAGACAGTGAAGAGAAATCAAAGTTGGCCAACGTTTGTTTCGATGTTTTACGTAAACTATGCACGGCCATAACGCAACGGCGATTGACGATGACTCAAATATTGCATTTGCCACTAGCACACTTTTTTTGTATCACAAATCATCTCTCAAGCGAACAACAAAGTTTTGCACTTGCAAATGTTGATTCGCGAGTATAATCATGCTCATTTCGGGCGTCGGCTTAGGATCAATCCTATTTACATGCACTGCTAACCTGATGTTCTGGAACGCTTACGAATTGCTGTTACAACCATCGTAGATTTTGAGAGATCACTCTTTACTCATAAACCAGATCTTTTGCTTCCGCCATTCACTAAGCGCTAGGATACTAATTGATGAACTTTTTAGGGCTAACACAAACACGGGAATTACTACGTCACCTAAGCGCAACGTCAGCCTAGCCTCCCCATCCCCGATAATTTTTTACATTTGGCTTCTATGTCCGTGCAATTGTTTGGACTTTTTTTTTATCATCTTCGGAGGTTGACGTGGAGTTAACTCGAGTCCCTGTTGTGAAAGATGTAGCTAAGTACACCAAAAACAACTCGCAACCAGGCGCCTTAAGCGGTTTACAAAGAAATGATTATTTGTGACGGAGATGATGACCTAGACCAGAAATCAAGAAAATCATACAACTGAGCTAAATGCTTCTGCGTAGTTTATGGAGCACAAGGCAAAAACAACTTGAGAAGCACTGAGCTAGACAAAAGAGTGGCGCAATAGACCAACAAAATTAGTTTGAGGGAATATTAAACGTTGCCGGGATGTATGAATCAACGTTCCAGATAACCTTTAAATATTGAACTTCTGCAGGGTCTGAGGGAAGCTGTAGGTTATTGTCGTCATAAATGAAGTCATTCGACCAATTCTGTTGTACGAAAATACATAATAGCTACTCGTCCTCAGCTGTGAATTGCTATTGTGCCATTGTGATGTAATGTTTATGTGAGACGTTTAGCGGCCCTAAGCATAAAGCGATCTGAATCGAGAGAAACGACATTGAATCTACAGTACGTACATTTGATGAACAGCAGTTGGCTACCAATATATCAAAAAACGTGCCCAAATTCTTTTACTATTTCAATATAAATTATTGAAGATGGTGTAACTTTTTGTTCACCAAAATCAGCAATATTTTGTCTGGCGGATTTCGTGCGTTTGCTAGCAATCTGCACATGCACCGGCGGTTACGCACTGACTAAAATCATAAAGGGAACACTGGATATCAAAAGCTTTAGCGAGTTTCACGGCATGGCTTAACTAACCTGCAGAGAAGACAACTGTATTTTCAATCGTTCACGTTCATCAACGGCCATGTGATACTGCGACCGAGTATTTGCTAATTCCGTTTCACATTGTCTTCTCGCGTTTCGCTCTCTTTCCGCTTCCCTGAAATGAATCAACATTGCCCTGCCACTTTGTTAAAAAGGTTGCGAAGGTGATATCTTCGAGTTTAAAGAACTTACTTAAGACCAAGTCGATGAAAATGTGATGTAAAAGCGGTTTGTTGGTGACTGGCATTTAGACATAATATTCCGGGCGATATCGAAAAAAGAACATCACTGTCTAATTAATTGCTTTTCTTCTACAATGCGTTTCTGATAGATAGACAACTAATCTTATCTACTAATGTGGAAAACACGATTTATAAACTTTCAGTAAATGTTCCAAGTTTAATGCCCTATGTAAATGACATGAGTTTCCGACAAAGTAAGATCTCGTCCTTTATTTTTCCCCTTCTGACATCAGTTAATTTGAAGTAGAATGAAAAATTATCAGTCTTAAAATTAATGTAATACGAGAGGTCACGCAACTCACCAGAGGAAACAAAGTAAAAGCAACACATAAACTCAAGCTGGGAGTCCATCCATTACGACGATGAAAATAGATTATATGATTTAGATAATAACCTTTTAATCTCCAACAAATAGCAAACAAACTAAACAACTGACTCACTTTAAAGCTCGCTCAAGGTCTGCTGTGTCGAGCGCTGCCAACTTTTTAGCATAAATTACACGCATGTCATTCCTCTTGGCTTTTGCATTGCATTGTGGACACTTGGGAAAACAATCTTTAAGCCATCTTTCTATGCATTTATGGCCAAATATATGACCACATCTAAAAATTCAACTTCAATATATATATATCACCAACTTCATGAAGCCTAAGTGAATTAATAAAGATCAAGAGAAACATCTGTAGACTAAACTACAAAACAGGCGTCAGAGCATTGTTTTAAAACCCCCGCGTTTGCACGTCATCCGTACGCAGAAGTCTGTTAGATGGTATGCATTGCATAAACAAGTGAAGGCCTGATGTCACTTTAAAAAGACAAGCAGAGCTACTGTAACAATAAAGTAAACTGTGTTCAATGTTCAGATCAGCCTGCTTCTAAGTGCAGCTGACTGAACGTGTAAAAACACGCGATAATTCTTGGGAAAATTTTCGATTTGCGAAAGGTGTACATCATATACCGTAACTAAATGTCTTGTACTGATGAGCGACAAACAAAAGAAAACTAAGGTGGAATATGGTTTGGAACTTCTGTGCTAGTGCAACAAACACATAAACATTAAATTGTCCTCATGGAGACCAACAATTAATTTGAACCAACCCGATTGGGTTGAGAACTTGCCATACCTCCGTCCCTCGGAAGGGATCGGGTAACAACAACACCATTAAATGATATAACAGTAGTAATACAGTAAAAAGATTTCCCATTTATTTATTCAAAGAAACTGACTTCGGACACAGAGATCTTTAAATCGATCTCACTTATATTTTCAACTTACATTGACTGATAACTTACTTCATGCTAGAAAATTTACATTAATAGGTCACGGAATCTGTCATCATACAGTATTTGAAGACATTCTGAGGTAATTACCCAGCTAGAGCTTTCTTTTAAGAAGCATAAGTGCAGTGAAACTTTAATCTTAGTCCTAGGTAAACGACTTACCTTAATGAGGTTAGCCGATGACTGCCACTATTTGTCAATGATTCAAAGCAAATTGGACAACTCAGAGCATCATCATCATCTTCATTATTTGCTGCTACGACTTTCTTATTACTATCACTTTCTGGAGGCGATGACAATTTTCTTTTAGCTCTTTTTTTCTGTCGACCATAGCCGCCTCTACGAATCACATCTTCACTGACGTCAGATTGTGAAGGCAAAGCTGTTGGAGGTGTTGAATTTTCATTTTCAAACGCATCAGTTTCATCTGAATCTAAAAGACCACTATAACCTCGATCAGTTGAAGCAACATCTTCATTTGCATTTAGAAGCGACATTGTCCAATGAATATAAATTTTTACAAAAAAATATTGTGAATACTCTGCATATTGGAGCTTGTCCTACTACCAAAAATATAACTACATATACCTAATATAATATTTTGCTCAATATCTTCAATACCTAACATAGCACTGTGTCAATTATAATTAAAAATGCGTAGTGATTTGACACTTATTTTTGCAGAACACAACTCAACTTTGATGATTCTACATGTTCATTCGACTCGTTGAGTATGAGACGATATTATACTTCTTTAAGTCAGCAGCTAACAAAATAGTTGGCAAGCAATAATTCTCTTTGGACATGCAACATTCATTTCTCTTGAGCGTCAAAGTTTAGTCCCAGAACACTTTTCTATCAGCTATGCACAAAACAACTTTGTGTTTGAACACAATTTTATGTTCCCACTACGGCTGACACTGTGCATTTTCATCACAAGCAGTACAAACAGAGAAGGAAATTTTCTGTTGCGGTTCTACAACAATGCAGTAATCTTGAGATTTTCACGCATAATTATATCAAGCAATTGTTTAAAAAAGCTGCACTTCAACAAATTGATCACATTGCTTATACCATACCATACCACTGTATGAGCAGATGAAGCAAGTAGTGCTGCATGCAGTAACAATGGAACAGACCTCTCTAATCTTTTACAAGCTTTGGACTGCTATTGTTTTGTTCTGGTGGCCACAATTGAACACAAGCTACAATTGCTTTAACAGCAACTTGCGTTTCTAACAAGTATTTACATCTTTTGGTGCAAGGCCAATGAATTCACACTCCTAGTATCTGTCATTAAATTCAAGACAATCCATTTGGCATCAATACAAACCAAATCTTTGATATCTTCAAATATAAATACAGTAGAACGCCGTTTATCCGAACGCTTATTATCCGAACACGACTTTAACAAAAGTCATTTAGAGCCTGAAATCAATAGGTGAGAAGCATTAGAACGTCCATTGTGTTTAGAGAAAATAAATGCGTCCAAAAAGCAAAACGCAATGGACTCGTGATGCATTTATTTAAAGTTTGCAACCAGTTACTATACCGCCAATGCCAATAATATACAATAAACCACAATGTCTGTGAACCGTATATGATGTATTTTTGTAATATTGCATGTTGTTCGATTATCCGAACAAATTACTTATCCGAACCACCCTTGGTTTTAATTAGTTTGGATAATCGGTGTTCTACTGTATTAGCCAAAACCACATTAGGAAATTCTAATTCACTTTTTTTTATATATTGATAATGTTGCTGTCATTTCCTAGTTTCAATTGACATCGCCTTTTTTAAAAAAGGGTCACGTAGTACCCAAACATCAAATGACCACAATGTCGTAAGAAATGTGCATTTTGTTGTTGCGCTTTCTACAATAATGCGAGTGAGATATTAGGCCAGGAGTGCAAAAATACAATTATGTGCTTGCACTGCAAGAAAGTTTGTGTGCGAACATGATTTGCAGTGACTTATACATACGAAAAATGAATGGCAAAGTTTATACATGTGTGTGCAACTAAAAATTTCTATGTGGTACTAAATTCAAAAAAAATTTTGTACCCCTATATTAAGCACTAATATACATCATCCACTGAAAAGCTGACAGAGCAATCTAATACACTAGCATTCAATAAAAGTATGAAATCGTTTTATTCTTTATGTGTCAAGGCTATTTCGATCAAGACTGTCATGGAATACAGAACAGAATTTGCAGCTATATTTTCCCACAAAAATTTAAAAAGTAAATAACAGAATATGGCATGATTTATTATTTAATTCTTGTTAAAACATAAAATTGATTTGAATCAGGAGTGCATTTAGGATGTGATAAAGGGTGACTACCCTCCAAACAAATTGACAGAAGCAATAAAAGTCACTGATCTCTAAAAAAGATCTGCACTTGATTTTGGAGCATAAAATAAGCCACATTCTAGCTTTTACATATTGTTAAAAAAAAAGTTTCCGAGCTTGGAAAAAGTGCAAAAATGTCTGATGGTCGTCACAAATTTGTAGGTTTCACACTTCATAAAAAGATTGAGCTTAGCTAATGTTCACCACATCTCCTGCCAAAACAAAATAGTTTCTAAACATGGGCCTAATTGAAATTACCATCAGTAATCACCCATAAACTGAAATAGCCAAGTCTTTGCCAATGCTAATCTACAACCTGTAGGCAGGCTACTTCTTCATAAATTTTAAGGCTGAGATGACCACTGCATAATTTCGCCACCAAAGTATAATAACAGTTTTGTCCTGAAGATTTTATTAATGTGTCACCCAATTGTTGTATGAACAGTTTTTAAGTCATCTATGAAAAATTCTGACTAGCAAGAAACTAGAGTCACTGCTGCAAAAGACACAGAAGAGCAAAGAAACAACTTGCAAGTCAGGCATCTTGACTGGACAAAAAGTGACTATTATTTGTAACAAAAATGATGGCCTACACCAGTGGTTTTGAACCAGAAAACCCTACTTGGCCAGTATTTATTGAGCCTACATCCAGAGCAAATTCAGCTACATGACTTCTTACCGTATTGTTAGGACACTGCCCCTAAAATTTGGAAAATTTGTCTTGACAACAGATTACCTCTGAAACTGAGAAAAATATATAATCTGATCACAAATATAAGTCAGGAGGGAAAAGAGAACACATGCCAAAATTGGATGAGAAAAACCAACCTAAAGAGTGTCATCCTTAACAAACAAAATACATCTAAGAAAAGAAAAGATGCCACTACTCATTGATCTATGTCATGGGCAAACTTTGATAATGTATAGTCAATTGGGGTAATTATTGGACAAAATTGAAAAACGTTAAAATTTTTCAATGTAAAATACAGTTTTTTATTGTCTTAGCACATGGTAATCATAGGTCAGCGTTTACTGCCTCAGTTAAAAAAGAAAGGATCGCTGCAACTCTTTCCCATAAGAAGTTAACGATTTTTTCTGGTCCAATAATTACCCCAGCATTTGGGGTAATTATTGGACAGGTAGGGGGTAATTATTGGACAACACCTAACTAATTCATAATTATTCAAAACTTATCTATTATTAGTATCCTACAACTTAACAATGAAGTTTTTTGCCATCTGCGATCTAATACTGTTGTGTAGTTGCACATCTTGATAATATTACAGCCAATAAATTAATGAATATACTTACAACACAAAAACTCACGACAGAAACGAAATACAATGAAAATAAAACCAAACTATAACATAACCAAAACCTTTCAAACACTACAGTTTAGGAAACAGTCTGTTGTATTCGCTTTGGCAGTCAAGTTTCACGACCTTATCAAAAGTTTATCAAACTTTTGGATAATCAGTTACCGTATTCGCCACTTTTTGCCTTTCTCTGCTGTGGCTTCCAAAGGTCTGCTATTAAATAAAAATCTTAGAAATCATCAATATCTGGAGGAAGATGTGAAGGGGTTTCATTTACCCCAATTGTGGCATAACCAATATCTGGCTTTAAACAGCTTAATGTCAAGGAAATTGTTGGACCTTCAAAATCGTGCAGAAATTTTTGCATCAGTTTTCCAAAGTAGAGTCCAGCTTTTTTGCCACGACTATCAGAATAATAAATTCCTGCAAAAAATTTATCCACAAGTTGATTTTCAGCAACTGGAGGGTTTATTTTAAACTAGACAGATTTTCAGTGCAAGTAAGACTGCCTTTCAGTTACAGGTGGAAACAGAGAATGTTCTGGAAAAATACTTCACTGTCCATCCAACCTGACTTATTGGGATAGATCCAAGGATAAGTTGGGGCATTAGCAGGCATTGTTGGTCTCCATGTAGACTACACTTGCTGACCCTGAAAGATTTGTAATGGAAGAAGTTTAATTGCACTAGCTAAGCATGCACCAACAACAGTTGTATTTTCTCGGCCAGAACCAGGTACAATATGCAGCATCTTCTGTTCTTTTTCAGATATGACTTTGCATTTTTTAGGTGAATAAGGTAGTCCCGTTTCATCCATATTCCATATTAAATCAGGACAATTTTGCAGACCTAACTTTTGAATGCTTTCCTCCAGTATATCATAGTAATGATACATGATAAAAGAATTTTTAGTAGCATTATACATTGCGACATTGAGCTTAGTAGCATTTTTCAATGACAGACTGTTCTTTTCAAGAAATAGTGATATCAAATCAGGCCCATGTTACCCTTCATTTCCTTTGTATTGTAACCTCATTTTTGCATTAGTGAGGTCATTGTATTGCACGTAACTACCAACAATGTCTCTGACATCCTTAATGGAAGGTGCAAATCCCATTTCTGTCAATTCCACTATGCATTTCTTCAATTCTTATGAATGTTCCTTAGTTAGCACAGGTTTACATCTTTGGCCTGTTGGTATTACTTTTTGTTTATGTATACAAACATAAAATTGTAAGGTAGGCTTTGGAATTGAATACTTCTCAGATAGCTTTCACACACTTGTTTCATTAAAAAAATTTATTTTTTTATTTTATTTCTACAAATTTAAGCGCCAATTTAAACAGCAAAGGAGGTGGAAATAGACAAAACAAAATATTTCCATAGGAAATATCACCGTGGTCGCTATAGAGATGGACAGTGGGTATTTGGTGGTGTGGAGCAAGAATCCGGAAATTGCTTTCTTGTGGCAGTGTCAAATAGAAAGACTGATACTCTTTTTCCTCCAATACAAGAGTAGATTCTCCCAGGAACTCGAGCCATAAGTGACAGTTGGGCAAGTTATGCTACAATTGAACAAAGGAGTCGGGGCACATTTGTAGTGGATTGCTCCCCTACATATTATTGCCAACATCATAATACAATAATTAGTGGCAACATTATCAGAAAATGTGCTTCGTATAGTAATGAAATAGCTGAGGCTTTTTGACTTTCTTGTATTGCAGGTTACATAAGCTTGTATGTTGTATTGGTAAAGTTTTGTTGTGGTAGCATCTGAAATCCGGGAACGGGTTGGAAGTGAAGAGGAAACAACTGAAAGATTGTCAGAACCATCAAGGTGTTCTACACATTAACACATGCAGCTGTAAACCACAGCTTAAATTTTGTTGATCCCCAGGACCCCAGCATCCATACGAATCGCATTGAAAATATGTGGATGCGCGCTAAAAGGAAATTAAGATGCTAGTTTGGAACAAGTGAACCTTTATTTGGTGGATACCTTTTTAAATTCATGTGGCGTTCTCGTTTTCCTGACTACAATAAACTATTTAAAAATATTGTTATCTCTATTAGAGAAGTGTATGTTGTTTAGAGAGTGCTGTTGTGGGTAAATGCCTCGTGTATTATTTTACAATAAAGCTTTTTTTGGATATATAGAATTTTTTTAATTTATTGCGCTAAAGTACAGAATTACCATATTATTTTCAATGATAGTTTTTTTGATGGAGTTTTTATTCCAGTTTTTTTGGCCTAGGGTTGTACTTTCTTTACATTATTAGCTTAACACTACAACTTACTCACTCCAGTGTTTAATATGCATTTAGGTTAGTGCATAGTTGCAACACTACTAACAGAAGTCAAAAGAAACAAAAATGCAAGTGTCCAGTAATTACCCCATCAACTGAAATTTTGTGTGGGGTAATTATTGGACAGCTATTACACGAAACCTGTAGGAGATAGATTTGCATATTCATCATATATGATAGGTTCAGTGCTATTCCTGATCGAGTTTTCAAAATTAAATTTCAATTAAACAAAATTGATGTTGATTTTAACCACTTTGCGTCCGAGAGCGGCATATGCCGCGCTTGGCAGCTTTGGCACAGCATCGAAGCGCGTGATATCACGCGCTTCGCTGTTGTGGCAAGGCGTGATATCACGCAAAATTTTACTGCCGCTTCAATGGAAAGCCTGATATCACGCGAATGTTTTTGCGGTCAGTGCGGAAACGTATGTAAACAGCAATGATATTTACTGCAGTTAAAGGTTGGGAAAGCTCTTAGTTTAACTCTTTTGCACCAGCGAAGCAGTCTTGAAATTCTTTGTAACAGATGCAAAAAAACGGCTAATTTGCATAAAAAACCATTAATCATGTTTACTTTTATCATTCACTGGTTTTAAGCCATTGGCTATTATATAGATTATGTTATATCGCTGAAAAGGAAATTTCATCCCAGTTAGCGTGATGTGCATTCTAAAAACAATGCCTTGTGACTCAAAATGAGACAGAAACATCTTTACCCCCTTCATTTTTTGGTGAGGGAAACCAATGTTACCCCAAGTTCAAAAGATATTACAGGCCTCGCGTGTGGATGAATTTTTTTGAAAATGGCCGCTAAATGATGTAAAAGAATTATACTTTTAATGTAAAATGTCAAAAATTACCAAACGACAAATTTTTTGAACTATTTTCAATTTTTTTGAAGCCCAGAAGCCAAATTTTTGGCCTTTTTGGGGGATCCTGGAATCTACTGCAACTATCCTTTTCATCAGTCGTTACATAATAACTCTTTGCATATACCACCTAATATTGCTTATCTTTGAAAAGACAGGTTCTTCCTGATTCAAATAATATGCAGTCTAAAAAGATTATTTTGTTGCTTAAGGTGAAACATAAGCTTCTCTTTCCCTCTACCTTTTTGCTGGGAGAAAGCTAATTTTGATTGATTATAGCACGCCTGTCAAAGGCAATAAAAAGTGTTTTGTTGGCATTTTCTCCTTGGTAACTTGATACCACGTGATAAAAGAACTGTGCTATTTTATAAAAACGTTTTAAGGTTTTTAAAAGGGGTGGTTTCTTCACAATTTGCAATTTTAGGAGGTCTAGCACCAAAATTGGGGGAGTTTTTGGGCGGTACCGAAGATAATTTAGGGTTTATCATGTAGGCTAGTCTTTTTACCAATCAAAACTTAGCCTAAAATATGTATTATAATATATTTTTAAAAAGGAAATTTCTTCAACTTTCAGATAATATAAAACTTAAAACTAATATCTTATTCATAAAGATGAAACAGGACCATCTTTACACCCCCCTTTTTTGTTGGAGGAACCAGATTATCACCCGGAGTACCCTACCTTGCAAAATCTATAAAAAGTGTTTGATGTACACCAGCTCCGTGGAAACTTGATACAGGGCGCAAAAATGAGTTATGTAAACGCATAAACATGATTTCAAATTTGAAAAGAGAGTACTTTTTGTGTGATTTGCATTTTCTGAGGTCCAGCTATCAAATTTTGAGTGTTTTGGGCCGGTACTAAAGATAACTATAGATACCATGCTTCATCAATCATTATAGAATAACTCTTAGCCTAAACCTTGCAACAATATATATTTTTGGAAAGGAAAGTTTTTAAACTTTCAGATGATATGTAGTTTGAGAGGAAAATTTTGTTGCTAAAGATGATACAGGACTATGTTGATTTCCCTAACTTTTTTGTGGGGGACTCGCCAATTTTTTTGCTTTCAATGTTTTTAGAGTCGGCTACATATCGATAATTCCACAGACTTCATTTTTTGATCAATCTTTCTGAAAACTTAGATACAGACAGCTAAATAACCATGGATATCAGAAAAAATAGCCAAAATGTACTAAAAAAATTAGTTTTTCTACAAATTGCACTTTTGTGAAGCTTAAGCATCCAAATTTTCAATGTTTTTCGCTGGTACTGTAAACAGATTAGGCCTACAAAATTTTCCAATTTCATCAGTTATTATAGAACAACTCTTAACCTGAACCATGCAACAATATATATTTTTGGAAAGGAAATTTCTTGAACATTTTGATAATATGTAGTTTGGGATAAAAATTTTGTTGGTAAAGATGATACAGGACCATGTTGGTCCCCCCTTTTTGGGGGTAGAAATTACCAATTTTTTTGCTTGGTGTCGGGTATCTATCAAAAATTCCACAGACTTCATTTTTTGATCAATCTTTCTGAAAATTTAGATACAGACAGCTAAATAACCATGGATATCAGGAAAAATAGCCAAAATGTACCAAAAGAATTAGTTTTTCTACAAATTGCAATTTTGTAAAGCTCAAAAAAAAGCAATTTTAAAATTTTGCAAAACAAATCCTGATGCTGGGTTTTGAACCTATAATAAAATTTCTGACTGAAAGTGGTTAACAAATTACTTTTTTTACTTAGGTAGCTAAAATATCAGAAAATGACAAAAGGTTGTGAAGGTGCCTGTAGTCGCAAAAATATCATGATAGTGGGCAATAGTAAAGTATCTACATAAGCAGTAGTACTCCCACTATAAATTCCATGAAAGACACTACAAATACCATAAATGCTGTAATATTTTCACCAGCAATCTGTCTATTAGTTACCCCATACTTTTAGCTGTCCAACAATTACCCCAGGTGACTATATACAAAAAAATAAATTATACAAGGAGACTGGTAAATGCTACATTTTTACAGGTGAATTGATGCTACAAACAAAGCTGTTTAAAAAAAATTCTCTGGTAAAAAGAAAGCTAAGAAAGAACATATTTGTTGCTGGTAAATCACTGTTGCTTCACTGTCATGTATTCTATAGGGCAGATATTTTGCTGCCCAAAAACAAATTTTGGTCAAAGGACTCGTACATTGAAATGAAATAAACAACAATCAATTTTAATTATGGCATAAATAGCAGTTTCAAAAGTATATTTTTGTGTAGACTAAGAGTGCAAATTTGTTTAATTGATGATTAAAAAAATTTTTCTAATTTTAGTTAGGCCACTAGGACAGCTTCATCGTGCCAGTCTGCCACAAAGTGATAGAAGTATCCCAGTAAGTGTTTTACTTAAAGAAATATCAGGTAAACTTGCTGCCTTTTTCTGATGTCATCTTATTTACTTTAGGCAGTGGCTATTTTGCTGTCGATGGCAATTTACCCTCAGAGACGATTTTGCCGTGAGTTATTTGTGATTTGTCAATCTTAATGATGTACTAAACATGTGACTTTTGGTCATTTCTGATTGGTCAATTTTAAAAACCAATTAAAAAAATTTTATACCCCCAGGTCTCTATCCCCTACCCTATACACTCCCTTCCAGTGTACACTGCTCGTACATTTACATACCGGGCCTGCCCCTTCAGTGTCCACTGCCTTTCTTTTAAAGCGCTGACCAGCTGAGATTCCAACCCACAACCATGGTATCTCAAGACCAGCGTTCTACCCACTACACCACAATGTCACTGGTGTAATTATAGCAAATTTGGCTATATAAACACATGTGAATGCTTGTGGCAAAATAGATTCCAAGGGCAATTTGCCGTCGACGGCAAAATAGCCACTGCCTTTACTTTAAGGCCTAAGACAAAGTTGCCCCAAAAAAATTACTGCTGTAACTGGGAAAGGATGTATTTTTGGGTAAAGCCTACAAATGGTTTGCATCTATATAAAGCATTTTATCATTGTCAGAACTACTTCTTTTGGATTCATTTGTTTGTTAATCTATCAGATGTTTTGCTTAAATTTATTCATGCATTAATTTTGTACTTTACCTTTAAGTTGCTAAATATCACCTCACTTTAATTTACTTCATTGTTTTGTCTTTATTATTTGTTTGTCTTAAAACTTCTTACTTTTTTGAAAAATCGCAACGGTAAATTTTTTTTCCTCTTTGGTAACTTAATGTTTTTTGGGGTGGGTAACACGATGGAAGTGGCAAAATATCCCAATTTTGCTGCGGTTTTTGCTCAATTTAATGTGGTTAAATTCTTTGGTCTTAAATAGGGTAAATGACCCCAATCGAGGAGCAGATTTTCATCAATCAGGTCATTTCCCTGATGTGAGGATTTTCCACCAGTGGCTCTCTACTGCTTATCACGTCTACAAGAGTCATTTGTAATTATTTTAAAGTATTAAGTCAATAATGCTTACAAATAAGATTAGGCCTATGCCAACTTGTACATGATTGGCAAGACAGTCATGAAAAAATGGAATAAAAGGCTACCACAACGACACAAAAACCTGGTTACAAACTTTAATTGTTGCTTGATTACGCAAACAATTAAACTTGTTATATTATCTTATCATAATTTACTAAACAAAAGAATTTTTAAAAGTGAGCATTTGGGCATTATGCAATTAAGCATGCAGTTGTGGACCAACACCATGCTTCTTTGAATTATACCTTGTCTTTGCTGTTTTTTAATCTAAATTGCAAGTGAAGATCATTTTTTTCTTTTTTTATTTTGGAGATAAATACAGATTTTTTCTACATGATTTTTTAAAGTTTGAATCTCTGCACTTTTTAGCCAAATTAAGGACAAAGAATTCTTTTAAGGACTATATTTTTACCAACTTTGGAAACCACTGAGCTATTTTCAGAACTAGCCAGTGGGCGACCTGGGGACACTGCATTGATGATCCATTTTCTAAGGTGTGTACCAAACTGGTAGCCTTTCACCTAAATTAGTAGCCAAAAAGTAGTTTGGGAGTTTCAAAAAAAGTGGTGATCCCTGATCTAGTTAAAACAATAATCCTAATTTTTGAGCCCACCCAAATTAGATATTTCTGTGCAGCTCAGGAATACGCTGACTTCTCTTGGCACAGAAACCTTTGGCGGTATTTATCCTTTCCAACTTCACTACAGCCTTACATTACAACACCATTACATTATCACAATCTTATTCAAATAGAATAATACGGTAGCATGCAATGCAAATAACACGTTGTAAGTAGTTAAAACTATCCAAAAATTTAGTTAAAGCTAGCAATCACATAGAAGAAAGACTAACTGATGCATCAACTGTACAACTAAATATCTAATTCAGCTTAAAAAGACTAGTTAAACCAAATTACTCAATTACAAAATAAACAACTAGAGCTTGCTGATAATTGTACCGCACTAAATCCGGGTTACTGATATAAACAAAGGTAATGTTGCCAACTAATTCCCAATTATAGCTAAACAGCAAAGGCGGATCACAAACATGAAATATGGCGGATTACAAACATGAAATGCAATTGTATACAACAAAGTTAAGCAGAGTGAGAAGATAAGCGAATAAAAGTGACAAACGGCAATACTGGCAGTGGCAATGGTGTAAGCGAACGGCAAAATGGTGGGGTTGGATCGGGATAAATAACGATTGTGCATTTCCGCTTTTATGCAAATTAATCACAAAAACGCAATGGTAGTCTTATTGATCGGCCTCTTCTCGTAGCACCTCTAGGCCGATTTATTTTCGGTGACGTCAAAACATCCTGGCCACCTCGACCCGATTGCTCATGATCGGTCGAAATTTGATTATTATCGTCACAAAAAACATTCGTTGCAACATTAGCATTGTTCTGGATTTTGTCACAGTCCGTAATGTTTAGTTCGTTGATCCCCCGTTCAATCAGATGCAATTTCTGAACCGGGCGGGTCAGAACTCCAGAGCTGGTTTTTAATTTGTATGTTCGTACGAGGCCGTCCTTACTTGCTATGACTTCAATAACACGGCCGAGAGGCCATTTCGGTCGTGAAGTATTTTTTTCGCTGATTAAGCACACGTCGCCAATTTTGAGAGGTGGTTGATCTGAATACCATCTGTTTCTTTTCTGCAATGTGGGAAGATATTCTGACGACCATCTTTTCCAGAAATGTTTTAACAGCGTTTGCAAATACTTGTATCTTGTGGTAACACTAACTGATGAATCATCAGGAACGGATGGAATTGTACGCAATGTTAGGAACAGGAACTTACTTTGACCATGCGATCCCTTTATATAAATTAATTTTATTTTTCTTTTCTTTTCTTTTGTTATCACTAGAGGTCATTCGCGAGTGACCTATAGCGTGCGCCTTGTTTGTTCACTCCCTTTTTGGATTGCGTGGCGCGAAGGTAGGAGATAAAATTCTTCTAAAATTGCTTAGCTAGAACTCTTTTGAATTGGTAAGTGTAATGACGTTATGTTCTTTCGTTTGATGTAACTGTTTGGTTTGGTCAGGTAAATTTTGGTCTGTTGAATTATTATATTTTGGTTTGACATTGTATGGTTTAGTTGTTTTGTTAGCGGGAGATAGCAAGGAAGTTCGAGGCTAGGCGATCTAAGATCAATTTCCGACTTTAGCTTCTGGGCAATCCAAAAGCAGATATTCCGTCTAAGAAAATTACACGCAAGGCTTGACCAATGGCAAGGTGACTAGGCGTAATCGCCTGGGGATTTCTGGGATCGCTGCCCAAATAAGTTAGAGGGCGTTGGTTTAAGGCAGCTTCAATATCGGTCAGAATTGTGTACAGTTCAGCATAATTTAATCGCGCTCTTCCAAGAACTTTTCTTAGTGGTTCTTTCAATGAGCGGTTAAGACGTTCGTAAAAGGCACCTCGATGAGGACTGCGTTCAGTAATATAAGACCAAGTAATTCCATTTTCAGCAAAATATTTCTGTACAGTTTCATCATTGAGCTTTCTTCCCAAATAGTCCGAAATAGCAAGCTGTATAACCCTTTCAGCCTTCTTAAACGTAAGTTGATTGTCGCTGACAATCTTTTTGCACCATCCACGACGATTAATCATTCTTCTCAAAGCACATAGAAATTCTTCTGTTGACATGTTATTGGCTAACTCAAAATGCACCATCAGACTGTGCGTGCAGGTAAAAATGCAAATATAAGATTTTCGCATTCTGCCTGTTTCTTCATTCTTTATATAAACAGGTCCAGTAAAATCGAGTCCAATGTCCGTGAAAGCAAAAGCAGGAGTCACTCGCTCTTTTGGCAACACACCCATCTTTTGCTGCAGCGGTTTACTGGCAAAATGCCTGCAAATTTTGCATTCTTTCAAGGCTTTTCGTACTTCTTCTCGAATATGAATGATGTGAAATCGCTCTCTGAGAACTGCAATTGTGGTATCTTGCGGTGCATGACTATTTGTGTAATGAACATGTAAAATAAGTTTGCGCACCAAATGGTCTCTAGCAGGAAGAATAATTGTTTTCTTTGTAGTTTCAGGCAGATCTGGAAACATAAGGCGATCACCACAAACAATCAATTCACGATCACTATCATACTGGGGATTCATGTCCAAAAAGTTACAGTTGCGATGCGGTCGCCCAGTTGTCTGTAGAGCAGTATAGTCTTCAGGAAAGTGCAGTGGTTGAACTACTTTGAAAATGAAATTTTCCGTCAATTTATATTCTTCAGCATCAATACAAAAATGAATAAATTTGCGCGTAGCACAATTTTTCCATCTCAAGGCTCTGGCCACCAATCAAACAGTTTTGGGATATGACTCAAAGCACTCAAACATTTCTATTTTAGGAGGAACCACAACTGATAAGGAGGTGGTAGCCTTTGAGATTTCTCTGTTTAGTGCTTCTAATAAATCAGGGTTTTCATTCTTCGCAGCAAAAGTATTATACTGACTTGGCCAGAGAGACCTTTCCAATACAAGCCATTTAGGACCGTTCCAATACATACTGCTGTTTTTTAAATCTATCAATTTCATCCCACGGCTATGCAAATCTGCAGGATTTTGGGCACCGGGGCAATGTCTCCAAAAACTGGAAGGAAACAAATCATGAATGCTTTGAACTCTGTTTCGGACAAACGTTTTCCAGTGAGCGCCAGGCTTAGCTAGCCATGCTAACACCACTTGAGAATCAGTCCAAAGAAATACATCATCAATTGTGACACAGCCTGTCAATGACTCTTTTACATAGTGAGTCAGTTTTGCAAGGCAATGGGCACCCATCAATTCCAATCTGGGAATGGTAGCATTTTTAAGAGGAGCCACCCTTGTTTTAGCCATCAGGTAGGTCACTTGCACGTCGCTCGGAGTAAATTCAGTTCTCATGTAAACTACTGCCGCATATGCTTCTTGTGATGCATCGCAGAAGCCATGTATCTGAACATTCACACCTTCTTTACTTTGATGCAAGCGAAAAAGGCATCGTGGGATTTTTATCGTTTCCAACAACGACAGTTCTTCTGCCCATTGGACATAACTTTCAGCGACTTCTCCACTGATGTGCTCAGACCAATCCACTTTCATTTTCCACAACCGCTGCAAAATTACCTTTGCTCTAACAGTGTATGCAGCAAGAAATCCAAAAACATCAAAAATACGACTAACTTTGCTTAATATACTCCGTTTAGTGACAATCTTGTCCGCTTTCATCAGCTTTTCGCTAGCTTTGCAGTAAAAAGCATCATCCACTGTATGCCATTTAAGTCCTAAAGAAGAAGCTTCGCCAAATTCATTTTCATCAAGATCCAACACTAAGTTAGGAAGTCTGGATTCTTTAGGAATGGCTTTCAAGACTTCGCTGCTATTTGTGGCAAACTTCACCAAATTCCAGCCGCCAGACTGAAAAAACTCGACTAGCATTCGCTGCTTTTTGACCACATCTTCGACTGTATCTCCACCAAGATGGACGTGGTCCATATACATATTATTGCGCAGCAAGTTGTACAAAGAATCGCCATACTTTGAAACAATGTGATCTCTTTGAGCATGATGCAGCACACATTGTATCGCGAGAAAAGGACTGCTAGTGATTCCGAACATCAGGCGTTGCATCGCAAACACTTTTGGCATAATAGCAGCGTTGCAATCACGCCAAAGATACAATAGGAAGGTTGCATGTGACGTCACACATTTCGCGCCAAAAAAAGTGGATGACCAAAAGCTCTAATTTATGCTGGAGAGGTATAGGGCGAACACCAACTTTTCGGGTTATTTTGAAAACTAATGAAAAATTAATTAAAATTTGGAATGAATTATTGCTAGTTGGATTCTCGGAAACAAATAAATTTGACCAAAAGCAATTTGGTTGAGATTTGGTCTTTCAGTTGGCTAGTATAAGCCTAGCATAGTAGGCTAATTTTTAAAAAATGCCCCTAAGAGAAGTGTCATCTAACTACCATTTGCTCCTCACTTAAAAATAAACAATACCAATTAGATACCAGTCGGTACATTAGCAAAAACAACCAATATTTGATCATTACTACCGGTACGGTAAGCTTGCCGGTAAGCTTACTTTCTGTCTCCATGAGCAAGGCATTTAACGGTATGCCTCCATCTTTATGTGGCAAACAGGTGGTGGGGCCAAGCAGTCTACCCGTCGCGGTGATCCAGTGTGACAAAAGACATGCAAACAGAGCATGAGCGCTACGCATGAATCAATAAATCGGTACCGAAATTTTTGTATTACCCTTCGTCCAGCAGCCTAGGTAATAGCCCAAACAATTGTTTAAAGAATGGTTAAGGTCACACAATTACATCTGACATATCAATATGACTGGCCTGTAATTACTATTGACAACAAATTTCAAAAACTTACTGATTTTATCCAACAATAACTAATCCAGCATATGTCAAACGGTACAGAAGTCTGCCCTGTCATTTAGGCTACAGTATAACTTAAGTTTTCAACTTTCAGAATGCTTATGCCACTAAATATACTGTATAAGTTACACATTACAATTAACTTAAACTCATCATTCCCAAACACGCTGATTAATCGAATATGAAACCTTCACAGAAGCTGGCTACAAATAAGCCTGCATGTTTAGCCCATAAAATTAGCCCAACTATTAGCAATAACAAGCAAACCTTAGCATCTCTTACCTCACTTTGACCTTAGATTTATTCCTTAACATCAATAAAACAACATATTTAACGTGCATTCAACAACTGTCACGTTTCTTCATTTGCTTTGCAAAAAACGATATCACTCCTATTCAATTCAATGCAAAAACAATGGCTTTGGTCATCCACTTTTTTCGAAAGCGCATTTTGATGACGTTTGATCACGTGCGTGCAACCTTCCTATTGATAGAACTGATGATCATACGTCACTTCAGTTTGACAAAACATTTTCTTTAAATCTCCGTTTAACGCAATTAACGGCATGCGAAATCTTAGTAACACAGATGTTATGTCTGGTAGCAAATTCGGTCCTTTAAGTAAACAATCATTTAGAGAATAACCGTTAGGGCCTTTTGAGCTAGCATCGAAAACAATCCTTACTTTGGTGGAAGTGCTAGATGATTTGAAAATTGGATGGTGTGGAACAAAATAATTGGAACAGCTTTTAACTTTTTCTAATTCTTGCACACTTAACTCTATGGCAAATCCACGTTCAACATACTGATTAATGGCCTCCGAGTAAGCTTGTCTCTTCAGAGGATGCTTTCTTAAACCCTTTTCTGTAGTCAAGAGTCTTTGATAAGCTTCTTGGTAGTTACTTATCAATTGAGGCGCATTATCTTTGAAAGGCAAACTAACAGCATAACGCGTGCCGTTGAAAATAACTGAATTATTAAAGGTCTCTACAGCAAAACGTTCCTCTTCAGTAAAAGAATCTCCTTTGTTACATAAGCCAATAGCATCTTGATCCCAAAATCTTTCTACCAATGTTTCAAGACGAGACAATCGAGGAGCAGAGCGATGCTGATTTAAAGAATTAGTTGTTAATAGCATACACTTTGAGGAATCGTCTTCACATGCCGACTGCGCCAGGTATGGCCCAGCAAGAATCCAACCAAACATTGTTTCAATAGCACAGGGAGCGGAACCCGGTTTCTCAGGTCTGGTCACCCTTCCAGACATTATGTCAAAGTAATACTGCCCACCGAGCAAAACATCGACATCAACTTCGCCACGGGGAACAGGATCAGATAAATGCAGTCCATCTAAATGTCTGTAGCAGGTCGTATTCAAATATACAGGTTCTAAAGAAGAACAAATAATCCCATCCTTTACATGAGCTTGTACAAAAATTCCTTCTTGTGGAGAGTCGAACGTGGGTGTAAGATTAAACTTAACTACATCCATGTGAGTGTTTATACAGGAACCACCAAAACCAGATATAGTTAAGCTTTCCGAACAAAGAGCCGTCATGCCCATCTCATCAGCAATTCGCTTGGTAATAAAACTTTTCTGAGAAAAGGAGTCAAATCCGACGCGAACCATTCTCGTTTGGCTTCCAACACAAACCATAGCGAGTGCAGTAGGGAGAATCGTCGCAGCGTTATCGACGCGGAAGCAGTCAGCCGTATCAGACTTTAAAGTTCGATCGCAAATCGTAGCAACAATGGCATTTGCTCTTTCTTGTGCGGGCTGCTGTTCTGTTACATGCAGCAACTTATGATGTGGCTTACTACAACCAGGAATTTCACATTTAGCAGTACATTTTCGAAACGTCGATGGGTGATTTTCGGCAGTTCGACCTCGCAAACATTTAAAGCATACTTTTCCAGGTCGACTAATCAATTCATTCAGCCTCTGCGCTGGTGAAAGTTTCAAAAATTCCGGGCATACACTGATGCAATGTTGCTGAGAACACAGAAAGCAGACATTCACGGGCGATATCTTACTGACACCCTGTGCAATTAACGCATGTGCAGATGTTGGTTTGTAGTTTTGCTCCTTTACTTGTCTTTGATTTTGCTTAGCAACAAAACACTGCTGTTTTGAGCCTCCAGATTTATATTTTGAATTAAATGATCCATTAGTTGCTAAAGCTTCCATAGTAGCTAACTCAGCAGTTAAAAAGTCAATCAAGTCCTTGGAGGTCGGAGCAGTGTCGGATTCAATCAAAGGGCTAAGCTTACGAATCCATCTTTCTTCCAAATTGCTTGGAAGTTGATGTTCCATAATCTGAACAAAAACTTGTTCCCACTCAACATTATGCTGAGCTAATATAGCTTTCTTGGCTATCATCTTATCCAAAAGGGCCCTTAATTGTTTGACATTAGGGTCGATTTTTCCACCAGATAGCAAGTCTTTCACATGGCTACGAATAATAGCCTGATTCCGACCAAAACGCTTCTTAATAGCTTCAATAGCAATGTCGTAGTTTTCAGAAGTTGTGGGATAGCTGTCTAAAGCACCAGATGCTTCACCTTTCATTGCTGCTTTCAAATAAGTCATTTTGTAAAAACGATTCACCTTTGGATTTTCATGGACCAATGGAGCAAAAGCATCCCAGAACGTGGGAAATTTCATCTTGTCTCCATAAAATACAGGTGGAGAGATACCGCTAGGGAGGCATCCAGCTTGCTTGTCTTGTTCAATTTCAGTTTTCAACTTGGACAAGTAGGACTTGGCAGTAGCAGCTTCATCATAAAAACCTGCCTGCGTGGTCTTATAATGACGTAACATGGCTTCCCTAGCGCCATCATCTTGCAATGAATCAACCTTCGAGTCTACAAAATTCTTCAGGTCTTCCATTGCACCAGTCAGAGCAGACAATATAACTTCAACCTCGTGCAAAGGTTTCAGTGAGGAACAACGTTTATTTAAATCGACCATCAAATCTCTGGCTTCCTTATCAAGCCTACTAAATTTACGATTGATAGCATCAGGGGAAGAGCCACTACTGGAGCTTCCGGCACGTCCCACCTGAAGTTGAGTGTCTGCAAGAAACTTGGCGAGATGCATACGGTCTTCTTGTGACCGGCACCGAATCTCTTCTAATTGCAGCTGAAATCGTCTTTCAGAAGCAAGTTGCTGTTTTTGCATCATATCAAACAACAAAGACAACTCACCAAGATTTCCAAAGCTTTTAGAAGTTTCTGGTTCTTCTTCATTTAGGGAAGACACAGAGGCAGCTTCTTGATCCATAGTTTCAACAGGGATATTAGCTTCCTCAGCAAGTCGCATCTCAACTACTCTTTCTACAATCAGGTCTTTACTTCCTGTGGTTTTTTGGACTTTTGATTCAAGTTCATTTTGGAGGACAGATTTCTTCAATTTCGACACAGTTGAACGAATTCTGATTTTCCTTCTAAGAACTTGGTCTTCATCAGCACCTTCTAAATTAACACCAACAGCAAGACTTGGCTGATTCTGCGAACTTTCAGGAACAGATTGCATCACGAAAGAATACAGTTAAACTTCAGCTCACTTGAATAGAGTAGTGCAATGAAAGCAGCCAACAAACAAATCGTTATTTATTATTTCTGTGCAGCTCAGGAATACGCTGACTTCTCTTGGCACAGAAACCTTTGGCGGTATTTATCCTTTCCAACTTCACTACAGCCTTACATTACAACACCATTACATTATCACAATCTTATTCAAATAGAATAATACGGTAGCATGCAATACAAATAACACGTTGTAAGTAGTTAAAACTATCCAAAAATTTAGTTAAAGCTAGCAATCACATAGAAGAAAGACTAACTGATGCATCAACTGTACAACTAAATATCTAATTCAGCTTAAAAAGACTAGTTAAACCAAATTACTCAATTACAAAATAAACAACTAGAGCTTGCTGATAATTGTACCGCACTAAATCCGGGTTACTGATATAAACAAAGGTAATGTTGCCAACTAATTCCCAATTATAGCTAAACAGCAAAGGCGGATCACAAACATGAAATATGGCGGATTACAAACATGAAATGCAATTATATACAATAAAGTTAAGCAGAGTGAGAAGATAAGCGAATAAAAGTGACAAACGGCAATACTGGCAGTGGCAATGGTGTAAGCGAACGGCAAAATGGTGGGGTTGGATCGGGATAAATAACGATTGTGCATTTCCGCTTTTATGCAAATTAATCACAAAAACGCAATGGTAGTCTTATTGATCGGCCTCTTCTCGTAGCATCTCTAGGCCGATTTATTTTCGGTGACGTCAAAACACTAGAAGTCAAAATACAAGACTTTTTTTACCTGGGCTTTTTTGTGTCAACAATGTGTGTTTCTATCCTAATGAAAACTAAAAAATGAACTGTTGGCTTGAAGATATTACAAAAATCCCAAGCTAACCCTTATTCCAACTACCACCAATAGTGATGTCACACACTGCCTGCATTTATTTTTGGCAGCGGCTATGTTGCCATCAACAGCATTTTACCCTTAGAGGTTATTTTGCCTTGAGTTATTTGTGAATGATCAATCTTAATGACATACAAAACATGTGACTTTTGGTCGTTTCTGACTGGTCAATTTCAATAGCTAGTTATACAATTTTGCATCCCAAATATCCACTCTTCCTTGTCACTGCCTTGCAGTGTAAACTACCCTATACATTCACATACCGCGGTAACACTAATTTGATGAATTCGGAATGGTCGGAATAGTCGGAATAAACACTAAAATGAGGAACTGTTGGAATTGTCGGAAATGTCGGAATGACTCTTTTCCTGAAAAGAGGAACGTCGGAATTGTCGGAATAGTTAAAATTTTTTAAATACGAACTACCTTGAATTCACAGACAAATGTTGTGCAGGCACAACACGATCCATCATAACATTACATAAATCAAATAACACACATTCAATCAATGAGTTCGAAATACATGGAGTGATATAAGAGTAAAATTATACACATATCAATAGACGCTCATTTATTTTAATGAATTCGGAATAGTCAGAGTGAACAGATAGCAAAATGCTACGCATATAGCTAAGCAATGATTGAATTTAATGAATTCGGATTGATCTGATTGCAAAATGCCATGCATGTTGTCAGACGCTGAGCTGATTTCATGAATTCGGAATGGTCGGAATAAGCTGATAGCAAAATGCTACTCATATTGATTTAATGAATTCGGAATGATCTGATTGCAAAATGCTACGCATATTGCTAGACGCTGAGCTAATTTTACGATTTTGGAATGATCTAAAGCAAAATGCTACACATATTGCCAGGTGCTGAATTAGCTTCATGAATTTGGAATGATCCGAATTTTATATATTCGGAGTGATCCAATACGACATTTCAGAAAGAGGAAATATTTATATTTATTAAATGTTTATTAATTTGTGAAATCTGACGCATTTTAATTGTTTGACTAATCAAAAAGCTTGCTGTTAGCCATTGATTAGATAGTGCAAGCACCCAATCAAAGCCAAAAGTAGACAATTTGAGCGATATGGCAACACTGAAAACAAAACAGTTTTTTGTTGCTGCATCAACGTTGTTGATTATAATGTACTTTTTGTGCAGCAATAGTAAGTAGCAGACAAGGAACATTTTAAAATCAACTAAGCATTTAGCAATATGCGTAAGATTTTGCTGTCAAATCATTCCGACTATTCCGGATTCATTAAATTAGCTCAGCGTCTAGCAATATGCGTCGCATTTTGCCTTCAGATCATTTCGACCATTCCGAATTCTTTAAATTAACTGAGCATCTGACAATATGCGTCGGATTTCGCCTTCAGATCATTTCGACCATTCCGAATTCTTTAAATTAATTGAGCGTCTGACAATATGAGTAGCATTTCGCCTTCAGATTATTCCGACCATTCCGAATTCTTTAAATTAACTGAGCGTCTGACAATATGCGTTGGATTTCGCCTTCAGATCATTACGACCATTCCAAATTCATTAAGTTAACTGAGCGTGTAGCGATATGAGTAGCATTTTGCTATCAGATCATTCCGACCATTCCGAATTCATAACAATAGCTCAGCGGCTAGCAATATGCGTAGGATTTCGGCTTCACATCATTCCGACCATTCCGAATTTATAAAATTAGCTCAGCGGCTAGCAATACGCGTGGATTTCGCCTTCAGATCATTCCGGCTATTCCGAATTCATAAAATTAGCTCAGCGTCAAGCAATACGCATAGTACTTTAATTGCTATCAGCTTATTCCTACCATTACAAATTATAAAATTAGCTCAGCACCTGGCAATATGTGTAGCATTTTGCTTTAGATCATTCCAAAATCGTAAAATTAGCTCAGCGTCTAGCAATATGCGTAGCATTTTGCAATCAGATCATTCCGAATTCATTAAATCAATATGAGTAGCATTTTGCTATCAGCTTATTCCGACCATTCCGAATTCATGAAATCAGCTCAGCGTCTGACAACATGCATGGCATTTTGCAATCAGATCAATCCGAATTCATTAAATTCAATCATTGCTTAGCTATATGCGTAGCATTTTGCTATCTGTTCACTCTGACTATTCCGAATTCATTAAAATAAATGAGCGTCTATTGATATGTGTATAATTTTACTCTTATATCACTCCATGTATTTCGAACTCATTGATTGAATGTGTGTTATTTGATTTATGTAATGTTATGATGGATCGTGTTGTGCCTGCACAACATTTGTCTGTGAATTCAAGGTAGTTCGTATTTAAAAAATTTTAACTATTCCGACAATTCCGACGTTCCTCTTTTCAGGAAAAGAGTCATTCCGACATTTCCGACAATTCCAACAGTTCCTCATTTTAGTGTTTATTCCGACTATTCCGACCATTCCGAATTCATTAAATTAGTGTTACCCCACATACCGGGCTTGCCCCTGCAGTGTACACTGCCTTTTCTTTAGTTTAGGGGTTTCCAACCAGTGGTATGCAAGATGTTTTCCAAAAATGCAAAAAAAGTAGTTGTTTTCACTGAAATTCCCACACAGAGAAATGTAGTAATGTGAATTTGGCTTTAGTTTATTTTCTTTTGTTTCTCAACTGCAATATATGCATATAAATTTGTACATATTGTATGATGTTACATGGGCTAACTAGCTTGCTTGGTGCTTTTGTTTTTCTGTAGCATATCTGCAGCAGCAAACTGCAATACAATTGAACATTCTAGCTAGCATTTTACACAATTGTCTCCAGTAATGAGCTCACGACTGGTTAAAGCTTATTATGTTGTAATAGATAGGGTAAGCACTGATTCATACAAAATTTTTACAAAGAAATGTGATTGGCTTATAATTAAAGAACCTTCTCGAAAGTTTTTGTCAGTATAAATACAATCGCTTGTGCATCATATTATTGTTTATTGGCATGTGGAAGTTCTTTTAGTGATAGAAGCTTTGTGAATTTTGAAATAAAATTCTGCTGTTCTAGCTAGCCATAATTTTATCTGCTGTTCTACCTGACTAAATTTTTTTTGCTGTTGGAATCTGGTTGTCTCATAACTTTATTTGTATTATATTTGTATGTTACTATGTCTGTTAACCTTTGTGTAAAGGTAGTTTATAAACAAAACTAATCGCCAAAGTTAGGTGGTACGCAGCTACAGAAAACTCCACAAGTGGTACACAGCAACAAAAAGGTTGGGAACCCCTGTGCCCTGCCAGCTGAGATTGGAGCCCACAACCATAGCATTTCAAGGCTAGCGCACTATCCACAACACCACAGCATCACTGGCCGAAATATTGCAATTATGGCAATAAAAACACACGTGAATGATTATGGCAAAATAGCCTCCAAGGGTAAAATGCCATCGACAGCAAAGTAGCCACTTCCTTTATTTTTTGTATGAAATACTGCACCACACTGCCACAGTGCATCGTCAAAATTTTAGTTACAGTTTACCCACACTGAAATGTATGCTTTACAGAATTAATCATCTTTAAACATAATATATATAGTTTGCGGCCTCTTTTACAAAATAACCCAATATGCTAGTTTTCCAAGGTCTTTCTAGGGACTGAGGGAGGCTTTTGCCTATGTCAGTATGTCAAAGATCAATTCCTTTTATGTACATTGTAGCGATCATGTTACCTTTGCCCTTAGGCCTACCCCGCACGTGTTTGTTTTCGTGTATTGCTACCTCGTGTTTATTTTCATTTTCGTAGAAACGTGAGCCATGCATTCTTTTGTCTTTTTAAAGTGATTATGTAACCTTTGCCCTCACCTCACCTATGCGCTTCTGTTTCAAATATTGTTGTTTTGCGTTTCGTTATGTTTGCTTAGAAATGTGAGTCAGGCATTCCTTCGTGTTGCAGAACATTACTCCTCGTGCGTCATTTTATTTTTCGTATAAACATGACTCATACATTGCCCCATCTTCACCCCGCAAAAATTATTCCTCGTGCTTTTTTTTTTGAGAAATAAACATCTCTTGGTCTTTAGATAAAACAACAGATCATAGATCGCAGATCAACAGATTAGAAATCAGAAATCATAAAACGGAAAACGGAATTAACTTTTGGAATTAAGATGCTTCTAAATTTTGAAATTGTACAATAATTTTTGGTAAAAGATTTAATAAACAAAACAGAGAAAATTCGTGTCAATTGAAAACTTTAGGATAACTTGATGTCAAAGAACTCCCGTGAATTGAAGTAATGAAGTGTAGGTCAGTAGGCTCACGGTACAGCACGCCACGCCTCTGCCGCTACATTTTCTGGTGCCTCGAGTGAGGAACATCATCCTGCAAGATTACGAAGACAACAAAAACACAGCAAGTATCTTTGCCAAATCAAAAGTAGGAACTTTTTATATCTATTAGTGATTATGAACCGGTTCGTTTGTGCATCGTCAGCAGTTAACCCTAGTGTTGGTATGCCAGTTTTTTTCTAGCCCGCGTTTTTTTACGCCTAGGATTTCCACAGCCCGTGGTAGACCTAGGCATTGTAGTTTAGTTGAGAACGCAACAAGCCCAGGCCGTATAAGCAGCGGTCGCGTTGAGGGAGCCCAGGAAAATTGCATAAATCAGCATTTTGGTCACCTGCAGGCAGAGCTACATCAGGGCCATTTCAAAAATTACACATTGGGGAGGCCATACCAAAATAGTTTACCTAACGGGGAAAGCAGTGTTGCAGGTGGAGAATCCCTTCACTATAATGGCCAACATAACCCAGTCAAATTGCCCCCTTTCTAGGATACCGACCAAGATTTGTGGTTCACCACGATTGAGGACATTTTTCAGTTGCACCGCGTAACTTCGTTATTATGTTAGTTTGTTGAGTTGTCCGATTAATAATCTGATAATAAGGCTAGGGTGTATGAAATTTGAGATTCAGATGCAAGTTTAATATCGTGCTGAATTGTGTAAAAGTTATCAAATTTACCATTAATTATGATGAATTCGAGAGCCAAGTTAACCTAAAATTGATTTGTTTCAAAGGGATAAGAAGCTGCGCTAGGGTATATAACCGTAGAAATTACTTTGGTCACTCTGGTTAATCTGGGTATACTGGTTATACTATAAGGATTATTAGTATTATTATTGTGTGTTGGGTTGTAAATAGTGAATAAATTTGTTGGATTAATGGATTTGTAATTATTACTGTTCGATTTGTAAAAAAAAGTCTGCTCAGCATATGGTAGTGCCAGGTAATCGCTACTTGTAGAAACTGCTGCCTGGCCCATGTTCAAATAGACTCTACAGAAAGGACTAGTCGCCACTTGAAGTGCACTCATTTCGACTTGGATTACAGTCGGATGCTGCCATTTTGATACAATGGTGACCCCGACAAAGAAGCTACTTATTCTCGGATGAAGTTGGACGGCAGCGTCTTCAGTCAACCAGTACAAGCCATCGTCGAGTCGCCGAGCCCTAACGTCAAGACCGCCTTCGAATTGATGTCTTGGCAGGAATCTCACTTACTTCTGCCGGCAAGCCTCACTCTCTCAATGTGGGTGTGGAAGGCATGTTGCGACTTGAGCAACTTCCTCTGTTCATTCGCACGTCTCCGCTAGCTGGGGGTGCTTGAGGATAAAAATTGTGTGGCAACTTCAACTACAAACCACAGAAAGTAACCAACAACACCTGGCTTTAGATATCGATCACCATCTACGTTCAATTACTGTCATGATAGAAGGGACTAGTCGCCACTTGAAGTGCACTCATTTTAATTTGGATTACAGTCGGATGTCTGCCGTTGCTCTACAGTGCTTTTGTGCTGATAAAACACAAATAGACATGAATAGACTGGCCTAAAATTTTTTGCTCGTCAAAACTTGTTTTTATTTTTAGCTAGTTAAGTTACAAAAAAAGAACTCGACCCAGCAAAATGTAAAAGCTTCAGGACAGACCAAATGCATAGCCGAATTGACAAATTTTTCATCAGTTTATCTCCAAAAAACTTTTTTTAAATACCGTAAATAATGAACATTGCATCGTGAATGAAGAATAAAAATAGATCTCACTAATTTGATGAATTGTTGGAAATGTCCGAAAACTCATTAATTTGATGAAATGTCGGAACTGTCTGAAACGTCTGAAATGTTACAAATCTAATTTAAGGAACAGTCGCAATTGTCGGATTAAAAGTGAATTCTGATCAGTTAAACCTATTTATAACGAAAACAAACTGCATAATTATACAACACTGTCACAGTTATCTCAATGCATAGGTAAATATTTTGAACACGTCAAATATTTCTAAATTATAAAAAACAAAGAAACAAAAGAGTACGGGAAATGAAATTCATTTACAAGCCTTTTGAACAACAACAAAAACGTCGAAGGACTACATAAATATGTTTTTGAGATTTATTCCAGTTAAAAACACCTCAACAGTCTGTTTCGCCTAAGGCGGCTCGTCAGAAGGTAGTTCTAAAACACAACACTGGCATAAGATGAAATCCAAAATTAATAAATAAATAAAAATTAAAATTAAATTATATAGAGAGCTCTCTACTGCCAAATCGACCGACTACGTAAATATGTTTTTGAATGGAAATGGGCTACTACGTGTTAGAAATTCATCTACAAGCCTCTAAATAAAACCAATAAACGTCGTAAACTCATTAAATTGTTTTTGAAACAACGCAATAAGTGCACAAAACTCACACAAAAGCATCTGAAACCAAAAACTAACTGTCGCTAATTTATTTACAAACATCTTAAATACGGGAATAAGTCTAGAAATATCATTTATAAGCATCTGCAAGTAAGTAACAAGTGACAGAATTTTATTAACAATTCTCTGAAACACGCTAACTCTTGGAATTGTATTTACAAGCATCTGTTAGCGAGTGATAAGTGTCGGAATTTTATTTGCAACCATCTGCAAGCGAGTAATAACTGTCGGAATTTTAATTACAAGCATCTGTAAGCGAGTAATAAGTGTCGGAATCATATTTAGAAGCATTGGTAAGAGAATAACAACTGTCGGAATTTCATTTAGAACCATCTGCAAGCTAGTAATTACTGTCAGAATTTCGTTTAGATCCATCTGCAAGTGAGTAATATGTGTCGGAATCAGTGGTGGCTCGTGCCTATGGCTGCAGCCTCCCCCACGCGTTTTTTTGATCTGTTTTTTCGAATTTTTTATAATGTCATGGTTTATACCTTATTTACCAATGCACCAGTTTGTCTCCCTGCAAAGACGAATTTTCCTATATTGCTAGCACTAAACTAAGTCAACGTGCGATATAGAGCTTCTATGTGACATCATAATGGTGCGTAGGACGGGCTGCAGCTGCAGTGCCCGAGACTGTAATTTTGTAAAGCGATTTAGTTGCTTCATAAATGGTTTAAAGTTTTAGTTTCTGTGTGACATAGCAAAATTTTTGGCGCTGCAAGTATTGTCAACATAACTAATCCAAATTTTTCTGTATAACTGAATGTCTCTAGTATTTGAACACCGTTCGTAAAGCTGCGAAAGATAGCAGCAGGAAGGGCGAAATCAGTAGCGCCCAGACACATGACGTATTGCGTTGCTTTCACGGTCGCTTGATTCTTGTCACTTTTCTTGCGACGTAACAATTCCCGCTAAGTGGCTCTAAAACAGGGCTAGTTACCGCAAGTGGTTAAATTGTTTGTAGGTAAGCAAGTTCAAATGTCGCTATTCAGTTGTATCATGTAATGAATTAAGCAAATAAATTGGAAGTAAGAAAACTTATTTAGAGGCGAGAAAGTTGTTTAACTTATTTTTTCTCTTCTACCGGTCAAAAAAGCCGTAAAATTTTTTCTTTGTCATTTAAATATCAGACTACCGCAACTGCGTGGGGGAATATTGCTGCTGCATGCGACTAATCAAGGGTGGCTGAGCTCTTACGACTCCCCCTAGATTGAACCGGCATAACTGGTGAAAACGAAGGATAGGAGGGCGAGGCATCTGACTCTCGTATTCGAATGGGGCAAAAGCATTGATTTCGTCCAGCCGCCAAAATTTATTTCGCGTATTTTACAAGAATTTCCTTTAACCCCTCCGCGTCGCTTATCATCATATGATGATGGCGAAGAGAACGCCGCTCATCCTCATATGATGATTTGCCGGCTACGGCGAAATGCGTGTATTGAAGAGAGATGTCAAAAAGGAAAGGAAGATCTCTCCCAAGCGAGCTTCAAATACACGCATCATGAATTAAGCAAATAAATTGGAAGTAAGAAAACTTATTTAGAGGCGAGAAAGTTGTTTAACTTATTTTTTCTCTTCTACCGGTCCAAAAAGCCGTAAAATTTTTTCTTTGTCATTTAAATATCAGACTACCGCAACTGCGTGGGGGAATATTGCTGCTGCGTGCGACTAATCAAGGGTGGCTGAGCTCTTACGACTCCCCCTAGATTGAACCGGCATAACTGGTGAAAACGAAGGATAGGAGGGCGAGGCATCTGACTTTCGTATTCGAATGGGGCAAAAGCATTGATTTCGTCCAGCCGCCAAAATTTATTTCGCGTATTTTACAAGAATTTCCTTTAAACACCGCACGCCCCGACTGCCCGCTTTATTACAATTCAGGGCTACGTAGATTCTAACGCAGTGATTCCCAACCGGGGTTCCGCGGAACCCTGGGGTTTTGCCGACCATCACCAGGGGTTCCGCGAGAAACTGTAAAATAATTATGTGCTATTACAATATGACAGTGATCTTAATTCATAATTCGTAACTCCTACTCAACAACACGTCACAAACAGTCTCCAGACACCAACATACTCGTACGTGTCAGTCAGTACAATGTATATACTAGTAATGAGAGCAAATGCTATGCATAGAATTCAGGGAAAAAAAAAGTGTTATTACCGGTGCGGGATACGCCCTTCACTCCTACTCCGCTAGTTTGGTGACGAGTCGGTAGGAGGGTGACGCAACCCGGTACGAGTATCATACGTGTCACGACCCCCAGCCCAGCCGTTCACACCTCTTCCTTCAGTCAGTTTTGAGCAGCGCAACCGAGTGAAACGTTGTGTTAATTAATCTCACCAGTTAATATTAGTTAATCTCACCAGTTAATACTGATTTAGAAGACTGCGGCATGTTGAAATATTTGAAAAGAAAGCATGGCAGTGGAGAGGAGGACAGTGACGATGAGTCACAAATACCACAGCCAAGTACTAGTAAAAGAAAAGTGAGCGATGTTAAAAAAAATCGCCTTTACAATGACAGTTATCTGGCCATTGGCTTTACATGGACTGGAGAAGAAAAATGTCCACTTCCCTTGTGTATTGTTTGTGGAAAAAAGCTCGCTAACACAGCTATGGTCCCAGCCAAGTTAAAGCGACACTTCAGTACTAATCACAGCCACTTGTCAAACAAAACCGTGGATTATTTTCGAAGACTCTTGGATTCACAGCAGAAACAAAGAAAAGTTTTTAAAAGGAAGGTAACCATCAGTGATAAGGCCCAAGAAGCAAGCTATTTAGTGGCTGAGCTAATTGCCAAGAAAATGAAAAGTCACACTATCGCAGAAAGTCTAATAATGCCTGCTTGTAAAACAATTGTGAGAACAATGCTAGGTGAAGAAGCTGAATGTGAAGTAAGCAAGGTTCCTGTTTCTAATAATACAATTAGTAGGCGTGTGGATGACCTGTCCAACAATATTTCTGGTATTTTGTCAGAAATACTGCAGAATAACAACTTCGCTCTCCAAGTAGATGAGACAACTGATATAACTGGTAAAGCTCAGCTGCTGGCATTTGTACGATTTGAAAATGAAGGTGAAATAATAGAAAATTTTTTATGCTGTAAAGAACTGCCAGAAACTACCAAAGGCCACGACATTTTCAACATCTTGTCTTCTTGCCTGGAATCTTATAATTTGTCATGGAACCAGTGCGTTGGAATCTGCACTGATGGTGCTCCCTCAATGATTGGTTCAGTACAAGGCTTTGTATCACGCGTGAAAGAAAAAAACTCTGAAGTCATAACAACTCACTGTTTTCTCCACCGAGAAGTTCTGGTTTCAAAAAGTATTGGGAATGATTTAAAACAAGTTCTTGATATAACTGTGAACATGGTCAACTTTGTAAAGCAGCGCCCTCTGAAGTCTCGCATGTTTGCAAGGTTGTGTGAAAACATGCAAAAAGACCACGTGGCGCTTCTCCTGCACACAGAGGCTCGATGGCTATCGAGAGGTAAAGTTTTGTCAAGGGTATTTGAGCTGCGAAAGGAACTGCTGCTTTTCTTCAAAGAGAATAATAAAGCCAGTTTCTGTGAGTGTCTTGAATCTACAAACTGGCAAATGAAATTAGCATATTTAGCAGATATTTATCAGCATTTAAATAACATAAACACCAGCATGCAGGGTGCAAAGGAAAACATTCTGACTTCCACAGACAAACTTCTGGCATTTAAGAATAAACTCTCTGTTTGGAAAAAGCACCTTTCAAGAGGAAACGTCGAAATGTTTCCACTCCTACTTCAAGTTCAAACTCAGACTAAATATGAATATGTCATCCCATTAATTACAAGTCATTTGGGATCACTGTCAGAAAAGCTTCATAAGTATTTCCCCTCCTTGTCATCAGATATGTATGACTGGGTGAGAAACCCCTTCACTGAGTTCTCACCAAGTACAGAAAACCTACTTAGTCTGCAAGAAGAAGAAGAACTGAGTGAATTACAGTGCGATCGAACCTTGAAAATGAAATTTAATGAAGTACTACTTGACAAGTTTTGGATTTCATCAAAGCGAGAGTACCCTGTCATCTCAGTAAAAGCACAGAATGTTTTACTCCTGTTTTCAACTTCTTACCTCTGTGAACAAGCATTCTCATGCCTGACCATCATTAAAAGCAAATCAAGAAATCGTCTTCTGTCTGTCGAGGAACAACTGCGCGTGTGTCTGTCAAAAATTCGGCCAAGAATTTCACAGATACGCAGAGAAACAAGCCCAAGTGTCACACTGAAGGTAAGTCATAACATTACTGACTTATTAGTGTGAACTCTCATTTGATGTAATATTAGATTTTATATGAATTATATTGCTCAAGTACTTTTCGTAAAAATAATATATAAATTAGAATACTATATATAGGGGTTCCTTGGAAAATAAAAAATTATTACAGGGGTTCCTCCAAGGTGTAAAGGTTGGGAATCACTGTTCTAACGACTTGGTTTCGAGGCGTTGATGGTTTGATTCCACCAGCGTCGCGGTTCGCACTTTTAACGTTGGTCAATGCGTTGTTTGGATCATGATACCTCATCGCTCAACCGCAAAACTACAACTATTCATTGTTTAGTCACGCTTCGCGTCCACTTGCAATGCAGGAGGCAACGTTAATCTTTAATTCTAGGCGAACAACGCCCCCTCCGGGGACGCTGCGTTAGGTGGGATGAGTCCTTGTTGATGAGGCCAAAGGGCCGAAATCTGAGTCTAGGGATGGTCCCGCCTATTTCGCTATACTAAAGTTGTTCGGATCGTGACTCTTTGTAAAACTAATTTTTTCCCGGAGATATGTTGCGTCGTGTCTGGTTCCTGTGGGCTTCGAACCCGGGTCTTTCGAGCTGCTTTTCCGTGCATGCCGAGACATGCTATCGTGTAATCACCTACTTCCATGAATGCCATAAAAGATCGCATTTAGTATGTGATCATTAGAAGATTTTTCTATGCCTAATTAGCTTTTGTGTGATCAATTTCATGTAAGGACACCAGTTTTAGGAGCAAACGATTGGGATCTTTTGACGATTCTCAGCAAAAAAACCAGAGCCAGTATACTGCTATACATATTTTAATCAAGACGTTTCGCTAAACACTGCTAGCATTGGTTTGCTGCACTATTTTGGTTGACAATGCCAGCAGTGTTTAGCGAAACGTCCTGATTAAAATATGTACAGCAGTATACTGGCTCTGGTTTTTTGCTGAGATACCAGTTTTAGTTCATACTTGCTTGGTTAGCAGTAACGTCAAAGGGAATCGTGGTTCAAAAGGAAACGGTAGTAGTATAGGATGATCCATTTGGTGAGGATTTAGGCAGAGGAATGACGTCACGAGTTGGGGAATTTTTTGGTCACGAGTGAGGGGATTTTTGAAGTTGGGAAATTTGTTTGGTCACGAGTAAGGGAAATGCTTTAATGGAAGGGGTAGGAGGTGATACGATAGTGGGAAAATTGGGACCCTACAAAGTAGTAAAGTGCTTTGCGTCACTAGAGATCGGTAAGGAGTCAACTGTCAAAAGTTTTTAGAATATAAAGATTACGTCTCATTTAGTTGTTTGTTAGGAATCTTTGCCTCAGACTTACCCAAGCTTTTTTCTCCGCACTGTATTTACATAATGAAAAGTTCTAAGAAAGCTAATTTCATTTGAAGAAGATCGGAGGGAGCTAATCATAGGGCACTAATTGCATGTGGGGGAGGTCGGAGGGAGTTAACTATAAATCTGAGAGAGTTAACACTAAGCTGAAAGAGTACACCCTAACACGATGGGGATGGTATTTCAAAGAGTTTGGTGCAAAACTTATGAGTTGTTATTACACAGCGTTTTTTTTGATTCTGTATTTCAATGACGTAAGTTTTTACCTAGACCGTGGAAATATAGTTGCATCCCTCTTGCGCAATCCGTGACGTAAGCTTTAACTAGACCGTGGGAATGTAGTTGCATGCCTATTGCACAACCCATGACATATTGTATTTTTAACTTTTGTGTAGACAAGTCCACACTTGTCTGTCGAAAATTTTAGAATAAAATGTATAAAGATTACGTTTTATTCAGCTGTTGGATATGAATCTTTGTCTCTGTCTTGTCCAGACTTGCACAAGATCGAATTTTTTTCTCTGTATTGTGCTTACATGATGAGCTAATTATAGTTTTAAGGGAGCTAACCAAAGGTCTAATGACACTAATTTTATTTCAAGGAGGTTGGAGGGAGCTAACTCTAGATCTGAGAGATTAACACTAACATGAAAGAGTTAATTCTAACACAGTGTGGACGTCATGTAGAATATTTCGAAAAGTTTGATGCAAAACTTACCGCTTTATGGTACTTGACCTAATTATTACACAATTACATAGTGGTTTTCAGGGTATGATTCTGTATTTCAATGACGTAGCAAAATATAACGTCGCTCTTAGGATTATCCAAAGCATACGGTTTTGAGGCGACTACTAGCTGTTTTTAACATTTTACGATTAAGATCGTTCAAAGTCTGTTGCATATTTGTTTCCAATAATGTTCACACGCTTTTATGATAAAAGATTTATCAATTTAGCTAGCTATTCATGCGGTTTCTGCATTACGTAACTACAATGCCAACGTTTCAGGCAGACTAGATTGTTAAATTCAGAAAGTTTATTTAACAATCGAAACTAAAAATTTGTATAAACGCGGAAAATGTAATTTCGTCACCTGACAACGAGACGGCGAAAAGACCGTGAAGTCATCAAAATCAACTGCCGCGCCTATCAACAAAATATACTACTTTATCAATAACAAACAATAAAACACAGTAAAAGATACAATTTTTAAATACAAACACATTTTTTTCATTTACGTTCAATTATCGTCTTATTATGAGTTGATCTGTACCATGCTTAAACGCGACTTCAGACCAAGAAACAACTTCGAAGTCAAAAGTTTTATTTAAACAGTCTCGATTCTAGGCCTATATGACAGTGTTTTTACTCAAAGATTCTTGTAAGCATGTTGTTGTATAGACTTATCATGCAAGAGCTCGTGTGATCAAGCCGTAGACTTGTTATTCAAGGTTAAAAATCTTAGGTATCGGTTAAGAATCAAATTCAATCTACTAAGAAAGACACATTATTGACCAACATGTCACAAATTAAAGCAAAATTATTCCTCTAGATTAGTATAATTTAACCGTTTTATAGTAAAAATTTTGTAGGTTAGCAGAAACATAACCAACCAATAGTTCTAATTTAAACAAAACGGTGGAGATTTAAGTTTACCTTTTGCCTGGGAGACTTTGCTTGAAATAATTCACAGAGCATTGAATTTGCAATAAGTTTTATACGGCATTACAAAGCTATGATTATCGAATGTTTAAATTTTACTCATTTTTTGTGACACATTACAAATAATCTCTAATAAACATTCAAGACACAGGTTTCTTATCACATCATTCTGACATTTCTGCACTTTTTACGTTTAATTTCGTCCGCCAGCATAGTTCAAGAGAAGAAGACGTTCAACTTCTCTTGAACACTGTTCTTAATACACGTCTTAAAATGTGTATAAGCCATCTTCTTTACGCAATATTGGTTTCACAAAATTTAGACCTTTCTATATTTTTCAACTTTATTCGCTCAACTGCTAAATTTGCGACCTTAGAGAAATTCTTATAGTCTTTGGTCATCGTCAGATACAAAACTTCATTTTCGTTATTGCAGAGACGAAACGTGCCGAATTACCATGCTTAAAACATCATCATGCAACCGATAGCCATGTGTTAGATATCTAAACGGGAATGGATCGTTTGGTTGAATTACAAAGAATTGCGGAGAATAATTACATGGATTGGTGTCATAAGGGAGTAGTTTTTTAAAGAATAAACCGTTTGAAACCGAAACGTCATGAATGTGTAAGACACACGAGACCGTTAAACACGCAGTAGCTCGTGTTATCACCAATTTGAACTTGCTATCTGAAAATAACGATGCACATAGTGAGCCAGCGAGGGAAATACATCACATGCTGGTGCTCTCACGATCGTATATACATAAAACAATTACCACTAATTTTCAAGAGTGACTTAAAAAGATGTCTTGAAGAAAAGTATATGTAAATTTGACCTCATTTTTGATTAAAATAGTTTTAAAGACTTGAAATGTCTTTTTTAAATATAGATTGTAACAATTAATGCTATAATTTAACTGTAACACAATATAACTTATTAATTCTAAACGTTTTAATGCTTGACCTGACAAATCAAACATTATTTTCAATCTCACAAAACTTCATGTTTTACATCAGAGCCGACATAACTGAAAAAGAATCTCTCTTTACCACCAAATTTTTTCTCTATACAGCAATTATGCAACTTATTTCTTCGGGGCACTTTTAGTAAAAACCTTAACAATTTGAGCTTATTCGACTTCTATCACGTATTTTGCAGTTATTAGTGCTGCTCCAAACATTACAATCTAACCGCAGATTTGAAAACTTCAACGCTTATTTCAACCATTATCTTCGTATTTCTGCAGGAACCTTTTCTCCTCAACCACACTATCCTGCTTAATCTCATTTCCACAATTATCGTTTTCTCGAATGATTGATTCCAAATACTATCCGCTCTTCTAAATTTTAACTTATCTTTTTCTAAAGTTTTGAAATCGTTCTGTAATCGTATGCATTAACACACAGGTATAGCACCTTGTAAAAATTCATTAGTTGCTGATAGTTAGAAATTATTTAAATCAAAATTATCAAAAATATTTATCAAACCTTTTGTGTATAAAAGTCAGAAATTTGTCAGTTTATAGTCTGTTTGTACATGTAAAACAATGTGAGCTTACAGTCTCGTTTTGCAACTCTCACGCTTTTACTCAGACCCATTTTCCATCAATTTTATTAGTGAAAAAACACAAGATTATTCTTTATCAAATATTTTATCAACTTTTTTGCATTTAAAATCAAGAAATAAGAGCTGCACTCACAGTTTATCAGAGCGTTTGCTAGCAATTACAAATACTTATTAACCTTTGCAAAGCTTCAACTTTAACTGAACATCGAACATTTTACTCTTTTATGTGGACATAAACCACCAGAAATAAAAAACTTACCAACACTTGCAAAACTTTATAAAACTTATATGTGTTTACAAAACAAAAATATTTGTTTGTACATCATTTTAAACCCTCACACTACCAGTTATATGCATTCACAAAACAAAAAGAACCTCAACATTGTTGTTAAGTCGCCTTTAATTTTTGTTGCGTAATCCTACAACCAAAAGCTCACAATAGTTTGGTTGGCAACGTTGTTAAACAAAAACTTTTAATTATAAGTGATCTCATTTTATAAAAGTTAACAATCTTTTTTATGATGCATTAAGACAACTTCAACACTCGTGTATTGGCGGCTACAAAGCAAAATTTAATAAACGAAAAGGTCCATGAACTTGTTTCTATGCGTCCTCTTAACTGTTTCTAAGAGCTGCAGCCACATTCTTTAACTCTGAAAAAAATCAAGTCTAACGAAACTTAGCGTCTGGAAACACATTCATCTCTCTTTTTCAACAAACTAGGACATTAATTATCGATATGACCTGCATAAATACAAAACTTTTGTACGTGCTTGTTTATTTTTGTCAAATTCTACCTAACTTTCTTACTAGACGTTGCGCTTTTAGCGTTTTATCCTAGTTGATTTTAAAACAAAAACTATCAATTATTTGAAAAATAACATTTTTCTCACTATGCAATTAAATTTTCTATTGCTTCTAGCCTTAGTTCAAACGTAATAATATAAATGTACAAGATAGTTTCCGAGCTTTACCCTAATTTCTTTACCAAGTGTTGACTCACAAATGCTATCTATAAAACAAATCTGAACTCACCACCTCTTATTTTCAAAAAATATTTCATAAACTTCGAAATCTTTTACTGAGTAAACACTATACTTGTGTTTTTATGCTGCTATTACTTACATATTTTAAAACAAACCTTACTTTTTTTATATACATCAGATAGTTAAAATTTCATCAAATCATTCTCACAACCACTAAATTCATGATTTCTAAGAGGGCTATATCTAACTTTAAATCTAAACAGTTCGGATATTTCTAACTAATCAAGTCAATTGCATCAAATTTTAGCTCTATCATATTCCATAGATGATAAACTTAGAATTTATATATCTTGATAAGCCTTTATGTAACAAAATATTGCAAATTCTATTAAACACTTTAAAAGTTTTGATTTGTTCGACTTCACCAAAGATTAAATGCACAATTTTTGTCGTTTTGATGCAACAAAACTTTTTTATATGTCCACTTTACATTCAAGAAACGTTTAAAAAACTGAAGCTAATAATCATTATCTGCTATCGCCACTCACAAAGATGTAACAAAAATGACTCGTTTAAGATGATTCTTTAAAACTCTGTATAGTATAATTCATTCTTTTCAATCCAAGATACTATTTGTGACATTATTTGAATTGGATTAGGGGTAAAAATTTTTGTAAACGTTCTTACAAGTTCTATCACTAAGCACGACTTTAATCAAAATACCAAATATTTTCAGATTTACACCCACTATTCATTGTGTAATTTCAAACTCAGTTATATGCAATTAATATATAAAATGCATAGATTTATCAGCGAATCTAAAATATTTTTACATGTTTCACCAAACGTTTTTCATAAAATATAGTTTTTATTATGCGACAAAAAGTCTAAACTAATGATTTACCAAATAATTTTAATTTCACACAATGTTCATCAAACTCGCAATGGTTAACATCAACAAATTTGATTTCAAAACAAAATTTTATTAACTTACAATCTGCTTATACCCATTAGTTAAAACTTTCATGTAATTACTCTCGTCACATATTGAACTAGCAATCTTTAAGACTTTTATTAACTTTTAGATACATTAAAGGCAAACTTATGATTAAGTCGTGCATTAAAATTTTCGTGTTCACCAAAAATCAAATTCACACAGCCTTGAAGCAAACTTACATAAAACATAAAAACTTAAAACCATGAAAAATTCTATTACATTCATGCCCAACCTTGCATCAAACACTAAATTTGAAAACTATTACGGTGTAATGTATTGCCGTAAGATAAAATTTCAAGTTTTTTTCAATTCTAAGGCGTCAGTTATCACACTGTAGTCTTGACAATGATATTTCTGAGTGCAAAACAAAACGAGTAACCTAATACTTCTCAACTAATAAGCATTTTTACATTATTTTAAGTGATAAATCTACCATCTTGGTTACATTCAATCGTCACGAAAGATCACTAGTTTTTGATGTTACAGAAATGTCTGTACTTGAAAACAATTTAGTTGTCTTAGTTTTTGTGTCTACGCTAGATTTTTGAGGTGACGTAACAAAATTCGGTTGAAACATCAAATAAACACTGCGTATGTCGGATTCTCAGCACATGACAACAAGACAGCAAAGCGTCAAATGTGTGAGAACTAACTGAAATAAAGCAAATTATCAATATTCTACAAGTGTAAACGTAAGAATATTTTGAATTGTATTAAATACGACGTTCATAGGTTTTTTATATTTTGTTAATAGGTACTTTTCATGAAGACAAAGGCGATGGTGCATAGAAGGGGTAGGGGAAAATGTACCCATGTCTAAGTCATCAACAGTGCTTCCCAATCCTAACAGCACTGCCGCCACTGACGAATTTTCAAAATGGCTTAGCAAAACCAATTTGTTTTCTCGCTACCTAGGCGCTACCGGTATAAATATTAATAAAGCCCACAAAAACTTATCAATGTCGTATTTAATACAATTCAAAATATTCTTCAAGGCTGTGTGAATTTGATTTTTGGTGAACACGAAAATTTTAATGCACGACTTAATCATAAGTTTGCCTTTAATGTATCTAAAAGTTAATAAAAGTCTTAAAGATTGCTAGTTCAATATGTGACGAGAGTAATTACATGAAAGTTTTAACTAATGGGTATAAGCAGATTGTAAGTTAATAAAATTTTGTTTTGAAATCAAATTTGTTGATGTTAACCATTGCGAGTTTGATGAACATTGTGAGAAATTAAAATTATTTGGTAAATCATTAGTTTAGACTTTTTGTCGCATAATAAAAACTATATTTTATGAAAAACGTTTGGTGAAACATGTAAAAATATTTTAGATTCGCTGATAAATCTATGCATTTTATATATTAATTGCATATAACTGAGTTTGAAATTACACAATGAATAGTGGGTGTAAATCTGAAAATATTTGGTATTTTGATTAAAGTCGTGCTTAGTGATAGAACTTGTAAGAACGTTTACAAAAATTTTTACCCCTAATCCAATTCAAATAATGTCACAAATAGTATCTTGGATTGAAAAGAATGAATTATACTATACAGAGTTTTAAAGAATCATCTTAAACGAGTCATTTTTGTTACATCTTTGTGAGTGGCGATAGCAGATAATGATTATTAGCTTCAGTTTTTTAAACGTTTCTTGAATGTAAAGTGGACATATAAAAAAGTTTTGTTGCATCAAAACGACAAAAATTGTGCATTTAATCTTTGGTGAAGTCGAACAAATCAAAACTTTTAAAGTGTTTAATAGAATTTGCAATATTTTGTTACATAAAGGCTTATCAAGATATATAAATTCTAAGTTTATCATCTATGGAATATGATAGAGCTAAAATTTGATGCAATTGACTTGATTAGTTAGAAATATCCGAACTGTTTAGATTTAAAGTTAGATATAGCCCTCTTAGAAATCATGAATTTAGTGGTTGTGAGAATGATTTGATGAAATTTTAACTATCTGATGTATATAAAAAAAGTAAGGTTTGTTTTAAAATATGTAAGTAATAGCAGCATAAAAACACAAGTATAGTGTTTACTCAGTAAAAGATTTCGAAGTTTATGAAATATTTTTTGAAAATAAGAGGTGGTGAGTTCAGATTTGTTTTATAGATAGCATTTGTGAGTCAACACTTGGTAAAGAAATTAGGGTAAAGCTCGGAAACTATCTTGTACATTTATATTATTACGTTTGAACTAAGGCTAGAAGCAATAGAAAATTTAATTGCATAGTGAGAAAAATGTTATTTTTCAAATAATTGATAGTTTTTGTTTTAAAATCAACTAGGATAAAACGCTAAAAGCGCAACGTCTAGTAAGAAAGTTAGGTAGAATTTGACAAAAATAAACAAGCACGTACAAAAGTTTTGTATTTATGCAGGTCATATCGATAATTAATGTCCTAGTTTGTTGAAAAAGAGAGATGAATGTGTTTCCAGACGCTAAGTTTCGTTAGACTTGATTTTTTTCAGAGTTAAAGAATGTGGCTGCAGCTCTTAGAAACAGTTAAGAGGACGCATAGAAACAAGTTCATGGACCTTTTCGTTTATTAAATTTTGCTTTGTAGCCGCCAATACACGAGTGTTGAAGTTGTCTTAATGCATCATAAAAAAGATTGTTAACTTTTATAAAATGAGATCACTTATAATTAAAAGTTTTTGTTTAACAACGTTGCCAACCAAACTATTGTGAGCTTTTGGTTGTAGGATTACGCAACAAAAATTAAAGGCGACTTAACAACAATGTTGAGGTTCTTTTTGTTTTGTGAATGCATATAACTGGTAGTGTGAGGGTTTAAAATGATGTACAAACAAATATTTTTGTTTTGTAAACACATATAAGTTTTATAAAGTTTTGCAAGTGTTGGTAAGTTTTTTATTTCTGGTGGTTTATGTCCACATAAAAGAGTAAAATGTTCGATGTTCAGTTAAAGTTGAAGCTTTGCAAAGGTTAATAAGTATTTGTAATTGCTAGCAAACGCTCTGATAAACTGTGAGTGCAGCTCTTATTTCTTGATTTTAAATGCAAAAAAGTTGATAAAATATTTGATAAAGAATAATCTTGTGTTTTTTCACTAATAAAATTGATGGAAAATGGGTCTGAGTAAAAGCGTGAGAGTTGCAAAAAGAGACTGTAAGCTCGCATTATTTTACATGCACAAACAGACTAAAAGTGTTAAATTTCTGACTTAATACTTTTATATACAAATGTTTGATAAATATTTTTGAAAATTTTGATCTAAATAATTTCTAACAATTTGGAATTAATGAGTTTTCACATGATGTTATACCTGTGTGTTAATGCACTGGACTATAGGACAACAATAACATTACATGATATCAAATTTAGAAAACGGATAGTATTTGGAATCAATCATTGCAGATAATTGTGGAAATGAGATTAAGCAAGATAGTGTGGTTGAGGGAAAAAAAACGATTCCTGCACGTGATTAAGAAAATATCGGTTAAAACAAGCGGTAAAGTTTTCAAACCTGCGGTTAGATTGTGATGTTTGCAGCAGCACTGATAACTCAAAAATATGTGATGGAAATTGAGTAAGTTCAAAATGGTAAGGTTTTTATCAAAAGTAGATAAAAGTTGCATAACCGCTGTTATACAGAGAAAAATTGGTGATGAAGCGAGAAACGCAAGATTCTTTTTCAGTTATGTTGGCTCTGATGTAAAATATTAAGTTTTATGAGATTGAAAATACTGTTTGATTTGTCAGGTCAAGCATTAAAACGTTTAGGATTAATACGTTATATTGTGTTAAAGTCAAATAATAACATTAATTGTAACAACATTTACAAATGAGATTTCCAATCTTTAAAGTTATTTGAACTGAAAAACACATCAAAGTTGATATACTTTTCTTCAAACCATCTTTTTTGGTCACCTTAGTAATCAAAGGCAACTATTTTGTGTATATACGATCGTGAGAGCATCAGAATGCGTTGTATTTCCCTCGCTGGCTCACTGTGTGCATCGTTCTCTTCAGATAACAAGTTCAAATTGGTGATAACACGAGCTACTGCGTGTTTAACGGTCTCGTGTGTCTTACACATTCATGACGTTTCGATTTCAAACGGTTTATCCTTTAAAAAACTACTCCCTTATAATGCCAATCCATGTGATTATTTTCTGCAATTCTTTGTAATTCAACCAAACGATCTATTCCCGGTAATTCGGGACGTTTCGTCTCTGCATAAACGAAAATGAAGTTTTGTATCTGACAATGACCAAAGACGACTATAAGACCACAGTCTAACTATCGAGAGAGTAAAGTGGGTAGAAAAGTTGAAAAAATGCAGAAAGTCATGAATCTTGTGAATTAAACACTGACACTATTTACCAATATCAGGAAAAGAAAATGTCAGATACGTATTTTAAGACACGGTTGTGTGTTAAGAACAGTGTTTGAGAGAAGAAGACGTTCAACAAGTGAAACGATGCTGGTGAATGAAATTGAAAGTGCAAAAATGAAGAGAAGTGTCGGAATTATGTAATAAGGAACCTGTGTCTTAATGTTTAGTGGATATTATTTGTAATGTGTTACAAAGAATGAGAAAAATTTAAACATTTCAAAATAATAATAGTTTAGAAATGCCGTATAAATATTGGAAATTTAACGCTCTGCAAATTATTTCAAGCTCCCTGACAAAAGTTAAACTTAAATCTCTACCCGTTTTGCTGACTGTATAGGTTTAGAATAGAACTATTGGTTGGTTGTGTTTCTAATAAACTACAAAATTTTGCTATAAAACGATCAAATTATACTGGTCTAGAAGAATAATTTTGCTTTATTTTGTTACATGTAGGTGAATGTGTCTTTCTTAGTAAATAGAGCAACATTTTTTACTCTTACCTAATATCTGTAACATTGAAGAACAAGTATTAACAAATTTGATCACACAAACCTTGTATAATGAGTCTATACAACATTACTGTTTACAAGAGTTTTTGAGTAACAACACTGTCATATAGAATCGAGACTGTTTAAGCAAAACTTTTGACTTCAAAGTTGCATCTTGGTCTAAAATTGTGTTTAAGCATCGTGCAGATCAACTCATAATAAGACGATGTTTGGGCGTGAGCAAAGAAAAATATATTCTGTTCAAAAATTATATCTTTTACTGTGTTTTTTCAGTTTGTTATTGTTAAAGTTTTGTTGTTGCATGATAGGTACGGCAGTTCATTTTGATGGTCTTTTTGCCGTCTCGTTGTCAGGTGATTTTTTTCCGCGTTTATACAAATTTTTAGTTTTGATTGTTCAATAAACTTCCTGAATTGAACAACCTAGTCTGCCTGAAACGCTGGTATTGTAATTACATAATGCAGAAAGCGCATGAATAGCTAGCTAAATTGATAAATCTTTTATCATAAAAGCGTGCGAACATTTTTTTGAAAACAAATATGCAACATACTTCGACTGATTTTAATCGTAAAATCTTAAAAAACAGCTAGCCTCAAAACCGTATGCTTTGGATAGTTCTAAGAGCGAGTTTATCACATTCTTTGTGTAATATATGATGGATAATACGTAGATTTTTGAACGGTAGTGATTTTTTGGACACACTGTTTATGAACTCTATATTCAAACGTTGTATCAACCATCTTTACTGGGTAAACTATGAAGTAATGTATATATTCATAGTACTGTCTCAATAAACAGTAATCCAAATAACATTGAAATTTATTTCTACATTAAGAATTTAAACGGTAATGACTTTATCACAATCTTAGTTAAATAAATGATGGATCATTCAAAGATTTTTGAACGGTAGCGATTTTTTGGACACAAAGAATCACACAATGATATATTATAATCATTCTCACTTATTCGCTTCCTACAGCATCGCTTCTACCATGATGGATTGTGCAATAGAGATGCAACTACATTCCCACGGTCTAGTTAAAAACTTACGTCATTGAAATAAGAAAGCACAACCTGAAAATCATTATGTAATATAACAAGTCACAAGAATGACATCAAACTTTTTTTAATAACACTGTGTTGGAACTAGCTTTTTCAGATTGGTGTTAACACCCTGAGACCTCCTTACATAAAATTAGTGTCCTATGGTTAGCTCTCTCACAAAAATAGACCTCGAGTTAGCACCCTGAGACCTCCTTACATAAAATTAGTGTTCTGTGATTGGCTCTCTCACAAAAATAGACCTCGAGTTAGCATCTTCAGACCTCCTCCACATAAAATCAGTGTCCTATGGTTGGCTCTCTCACAAAAATAGACCTCGAGTTAGCACCCTCCGACCTCTTCCACATAAAATTAGTGCCTAGGGTTAGCTCCCTCCGACCTCCCCCACAAAAAATCTAAGGTTAGCTCCCTCCGACCTCTTTCAAATAAAATTAGCTTCTTTAGAACTTTCCATTGTGGAAGCACAGTACAGAGAAAAAGGATTCAAGCTTGGGCAAGTCTGGACAAGACTGAGACAATATATCCTAACAAACAGCTGAATAAAACATAATCTTTCTACATTATATACTAAAATTTTTGACGGACAACTCTGGACCTGTCTACACAAAAGCAAAAATCTGGTAAAAATAGAATACGTCATGGTTGCACAATAGACATGCAACTACATTCCCACGGTCTAGTTGAAAACTTACGTCATTGAAATACAGAATCAAATAAACTTTGTGTAATAACAAGTCACAAGAATGACATTAAATTTTTTGAAATGACAAAATGTTGGAACTACCTACCTCAGACCTCCACCACATAAAATTAAAAAACCTATGGTTAGCTCTCTCCGACCTTCTTCAAACAAAATTAGCTTCCTTAGAACTTTTCATCATGTAAACACAGTGCAGAGAAAAAAGCTTGGGTAAGTCTGAGGCAAAGATTCCTAACAAACATCTGAATAAAACGTAATCTTTATATTCTAAAAACTTTCGATAATTAACTCCTTACCGACTTCTAGTGATACAAAACACTTTACTACTTTGTGGGGTCCCAATCTCCCCTTCCATTAAAACATTCCCCTCACTCGTGACCAAAACTTCCCCGACTTCAAAAATTCCCCAACTCCTGACCAAAAATTCCCTAACTCGGACGTCATTGCTCCGCCGCAATCCGCGCCAAATGATGCATGCTATACTACTAACGACACGTAAGTCTTGTGCTTTGTGTTGGTTGTTTGCGTATGCAGTCCAATGTTGGATATCGGGTTAGCCAGGAGCCACGTAAAGTATCTTACACTTGGCCAGAGCCCTAGTGATAATAATGCATCTTCATTACCCGTTTTCGAGGATGGTTCTGCCTATTTTGCTTTACTAATGTTGTTTGGATCGTGACAAAAAAAACATATATCGCTCGCTATGTATGCATCCCCCAAGCTTAATACCCAGGCCCGGGGCATTGGGACCGTTCATGTTAACAAGTTCATCTTTCGGTGAAACGCCTGTTCCGGTGTGCTCCTGTGGTGCGGGGGCTCTGTTAGTAGCTCGAGCACTGTGATCGCGCAAACCCTGCCGAAGAACCGTGTGGTGGAATCTCCGCGTGTGATTGTTAAGTGGTATCCGGCGCTAGTTGCGTCGCTGATCGAGCTACGCTATGTAACACACTAGCTATTGCCCGTGCGGTGGGCTAGTTGTCGGAATCGGTAGCTACGCTTGGAGTGGAATAGGCGAAGCGGCTTACCTCTTGGCGGCCGTGCATTATATAAGCCGCGGTGCAGTCATTTGGGACCGACCAAAATTAGTTAGGCGCCCTTTTCACGTTGCGCGTGCATTGCGTTCTTGAGCGTCGGCGCTGGGGCGACGCGCGTGAGGGATTCGAACCTGCGCCTTTGGATCTGGCCTTCTCGCGCGCCGATTTTTTGCTGCCATGCGCCGCGTGCTGCCAGCTATGCCTTGAGGCACCGCATTTGGTTTGTAACTTTTGGAAGATCTTTTTATGCATAATCACTACTTGTGTGATCAACTTTACATAAGGATATCAGTATCAATCCATGGTCGAGCGGCTAGAACTACGTCAAAACCAACCTCGCCCAATAGTAAACGGCACGTAAGTCTTGTGTTAGTCTGTTTTATAATGGTCAGCGTTGATGCTCTTGGGGGGACCTCTCGGCCCTTGGCAAGCCCTGCTGATGAGTCCAAAAGGACTAAACGCGTCCAGGGATGGCTTTAAAAATTTAAATATCTCTCTCAATAGCATTGCTTTCTTCGGAAGCCCCGCGCCTGTAGGACTCGCTTTGTTGTTTTGTTTCTCGCTTATAAGACGCTCTCTATCGATCGTAACCACTTGGAGCCAACAAACATATACTGTACATATATTGCTGATGTCCAAGGATGCTAAAGGAAATTTTGCAAGTCGTCGAATTAACCAGTTATAAATTCAATTACGATAAATTCGTACGATTTGCACTTGTTCATGTGCTTCACTCTTCCGGCAAGTCCTTAGCTTGATGCTATGTGCGAAAATTTGTATTTGTTCTATTTTCTTTGTAGATTACAAAATATTTTCAAAAATTAGAATTACTACACTACACACTAAATTAGCCTACCGCAATCCGTAATATGCAGCCAAAGCATGCAATGCCTGATTGAATACAATTATAGCCTACAACTAATACAGCGCAGAGTTTCGGAAAATTTGCACATTTATAACTAAACAACGGCAAACAAACTGCCTACAAAAGTGCAAAAAAATTTTAAAATGACTTGCAGCCCCACCAGCAAATTCAACCACGAGCCGCCACTGGTCGGAATATTATTTAGATCCATCTGTAAGCGAAAATCTACTATCAGAATTTCATGTAGATCTATGTGCAAGCGAGTAATCATTGTCGGAAATTTATTTACAAGCATCTGAAAGCGAACTACTACTGTCGGAATTACATTTACAAGCATTTGTCAGCTAGTAAGGCACCTGCAGGTAATATGGCCATGCTGGCAATATGGCCCACTGCTCCGATCTCCGTATCTAAGAGAAGAAATATTTTTCCATTTTTATGAACTTGGAGTGGATCCATACCTGTATTGATTCGCACAGTTAGGGTTAGATCTGTGCAGTAATGAGTTCGCTACAGCGAAACAAAAGTTTGAAATCTTGAAATTGAGCGTTTTTATAAAATCTAGGATTTTTCACCCTTCCAAAAATGGAGTGTATGGTTGGGGAAACTTTAATTTTTTTTTAGCAGGGCAGGAAGGGATTGCTTCAGTTAAACTAAGTAGTTTTGTGTGCTTAAAAAGATTTAAGCATTAGTTTAATTGATATGAAATTGTTCGAGAGCCGTTGCTGGTAATAAGGCCCAACTCCTATTTATAGTGTAGGTGCCAAAAGTAATTACACAGAAAAGCTGAGTGGTTTAACATTTTCAGAAAGAAGATCTCATAGCTATTTTACAATATTATGAGGATTCTTTTGTGACTTTAGCATACTCATTTAAGTTACTGGTAATGGCAGGCTACTAAAGTGAGTACCAGTGCATACCATGGGACTAGGCTAGTAGGCCAACGATACCCTACAGCTGTACAGTACAGTAAGCAGGTAGGTCTAATTGTTGAAGTGGGTGTTACTGTGACAAGAAAATAGGCTTAACAAGCGTTCAGGTACAAAATCATGCGTTTCTTGTCTTAAAAAGTAATCTGTATCAGGCTACAATATGATGCTGGTACCAGCCCTTTTACTTGGGATACTATAGCAGTGTAGCCTACTGCATGGTGCTGAGTGGAAGTTATTTACACACCACTGCTGACTGTGTGTAACACAATAAAAACAGATCAGATTTGTGCACCAATCTGGAATTACCTCACACTACCCTTTCTTTTTTACTTTTTAGAAAGTCATCAGGGGGTCATCTTAATTTATTAAGTAGTAACTTATTTTAAAACTTGCCATTAATATTTGCATAACACTGATGTCCATGAAAAGAGCAACTTGGACTGAAGAAGATCTTGCAGGAGCACTTGAAGCTATTGAAGCTGGCACAACACAACGTCAAGCTGCACAAATGTTTAATGTTCCTCGAACAACACTGCGAAACCATGTAAAATCAAAAGTTAAGACCAAACATTTGGGAAGGAATCAACTTTTAACAGTTGAGCAAGAAAAAGAGGTTTGCTCAAGAATACTGAGATATAGTGAAATTGGAATGCCAGTAACAGCCAGTATTGTAAAAACTTATGTTTTTGAATTTTGTGAGAAAAACAACATCCCAAATTCTTTAAACAAATCAAAATTGGCTGCTGGGCGATACTGGTTTCAAAGATTTTTAAATAGACATCCAGAAATCTCCATTCGGAAAGCACAAGCTATGAATCCAGGTCGAGCAATCAAACTAAACAAGCACATTGTTGAGGACTACTTTAACAAATTAAAAGTTGTGATGGAGAACAATGATTTTTTTAGCAAGCCACGCTGCGTATACAACATGGACGAGAAAGGCTGTAGATTAACTCTACATCATCAACAGTCTGTACTTGCTCAAAGAGGAGCTAAAAGAGTGCATTTAGTTGCACCTGAACATGCACAAAATGTGACAGTAGTAGCATGTGGAAATGCAGCTGGAGCTGCAATCCCACCAATGATCATTTACAAAGGGAAAAGATGCAAACCTGAATATGCTGATAACCTGCCACCAGACACGCTTGTGCGGATGTCTGAAAAAGGCAGCATGACAACAGAGTTATTTATTGAATGGCTTGACCATTTTTCGAAATTCAAGACAGCTGGAACAGTTCTCCTCATATTTGATGGAGCAACAAGTCACATTAGTCCTCGGATAGTGGATGTTGCAAGCAACAATGATATTATTTTGTTTTGCCTTCCAAGTAATACCACACACGAACTGCAGCCCATGGACAAATGTGTCTTTCGGTCTTTTGGGACCAGGAAGTCTTAAAATACTGGCGTACTCACCCAGACCGGGTAATTACCAAATCAAGGTTTGGTCATTTATGCACACCAGCTTACAACCAAGCACTAACTATTAGCAACATAACAAGTGGATTTTGCGCCACTGGAATCTATCCATTCAACCCAGCAGCAATTCCAGAAGCTGCATTTGCTCCTAGTTTAGTTACTGAAGAAAAACCATCAACTTCCATTCTTGCTGTTGAATCTGCAAATGGAGATTTTTTTATCAGTGCAGCTGATGTGGCATCAGCTGATTCAGAAAATGTTGATGATTCTGATGCTGTCATGGTAGCTGGTACCAGTATTGATATTTCTAATGCTGTCATGGTAGCTGGTGTCAGTAACCCAGCAACTGCTCAAGATGTAGCTGATATGTTAAGCATTGATTTTGGTGTAGAAGAATCTCCCCTTAATGACAACCAGCAGCCTTTGTCCGACAATTCAGTGATTGTTTCTCCCAAAGTTAGTTTTTCAGAGCTAATGGTAACACCCAAGGTCACGAAAAGGAAGATCATCCGTAAAAAGAGCCTTACGTATAAGGCTCAAGTTCTATCAAAAGAACTTTTTTCTGACAAAAAATTAACTACAAGTTCAGCCACTAGTTCTTACAAAAAGGCAAAGAAACGCAAGAAGTCTGCAAACAAAAACAAAGCGACGTCCGATGTATCCTGGTACTGCCCTGCATGCGAAAAAGATACTGCCTTAAGTATGAGGATGTGCAAGAAATGCAATGACTGGTATCATGAGGAATGTGTGGGGCTAGATTCAGATGACAATGAAGACTTTTTGTGTGTTGATTGTGAATAAGTTAATGTTACGATGTATTGATGTTTCGTTTTGATTAAATGTGCACCTGCATTGATGTTTCGTTTGATTAAATGTGCACCTGTGATTGTGTTAGTGTGCATACAGTACTGTGTGAACACACCTGTCTTTGCATGTACGCTATAGTGATTTTGAGTAAACCATTTGATTGTGAGAATTTAGGGAGTACACCTTTCTTTTAACGAAAATGTGATTGCTTAATTTTAAATTTAGTTGCGTACAGCATAGTAATGAGCTAAATTTAGGGTACGTTTGCCCGCATGTTTTTCGATCCCTACGATTTAACCAGTAGCTACAAAAAATATTCAGGACCTCTTGTTAATGTTCCTGAGCATCTTCATGCTTCATTTAATGCAAAAACATCACAAAATATTCATTAGTTTGTCTACAAAATTTCTTAAATAGCTTGACAATCTTGGGCCTTATTACCTGCATGTGCATCTAATATGGCCCAAAAAAAACTTTTTTTTAAAATAGCCTCATAGAAATCCTGAACTTCATCCGACCTTCAACGTTTGATATATGATGTGTAACAACTTACTCTACTTCCATGCACAGTTTGAACAGAAACTTTCAAGTAGTTTTTAAGAAATTTGAGAAAGTTTGTTAGGGTGGCCATATTACCTCCAGGTACCTTATATAATCAGTGTCGGAATTTTATTTAGAACCATCTGCAAGCGAGTAATAACTGTTGAAATTTTGTTTAGAACTATCTGCAAGCCGGTAATAAGTGTCGGAATTATATTTAGGAGCATCTGTAAGCGAATAACAACTGTCGGAATTTCATTTAGAACCATCTGCAAACGAGTAATAACTGTCGGAAATTCATTTACAAGCATCAGTAAGCGATCTACTACTGTCGGAACAATGTTTAGAAGCACTTGTGAGCCAGAAATTTGTGTTGAAAATTTACTTAGAACCATCTGCAAGTCAGTAACAACTGTTGGAATTATATTTAGAAGCATCTGCAACCGAGTGATAAGTGTCGAAATTTATTTAATAATACAGTTTCGGTAGAGAGGTGACTTTTAGTATCCAAGTTGCTATTATTGCTACTAGCAATACACCGTTGAACATAATAATTCAAACGATTTTGGCGCTACATATCGGCCTCATCAGGATCTATACACCAATATTTACAGCATTAAAACTTTCGTCGATATTTACAGCATAAAGCTTTGCTGTTTTTATCAGAACTATTTTCTAGTTATTTTATGTTTTTTGTGTTTTCGTTTAACGAAAGTTTTAATGCTGTAAATATTTGTGTATAGATCATGATGAGGGCAATATGTAGCGCCGAAAACGTTTGAATTTTCTAAATATTTTATTTAATACATCTGTAAGCAAATAACAACTGTCAGAATTATAGTTAGAACCATCTACAAGCCAGTAATAAGGGTCGGAATTATATTTAGAAGCATCTGCAAGCGGGTGATAAATGTCGGAATTTCATTTAGAACCATCGGCAGGCGAGAAATAACTGTTAGAAAATCATTTAGAAGCATCAGCAAACCAGCAATCAATGTCGGAATTATATTTAGAAGCATCTGTAAGTGAAAAACAACTGTCGGAAATTCATTTACAGTTATCTATAAGCAAGTAATAAGTGCCGCAACTTTGTTTAGAAGCGTCTGAAAGTGAGTATTAAGTGTCGGAATTTCATTTAGGAGCATCTGCAAGCGAAAATCTACTGTCGGAAATTCATTTAGATCCATTAGCAAGCAAGTAATATACGTCGGAAATTTATTTACAAGCATTTGAAAGCGATCTACTATTGTTGGAATGTTACTTAGAAGCACTTGTGAGCCAGTATACAGAGTGTCGGAATTTTATTTAGAACTATCCACAAGCCAGTAATAAGTGTCGGAATTATATTTAGAAGCGTCTGTAAGCGAATAACAACTGTCGCAATTTCATTGAGAACCATCTACAAACCGAGTAATAAGGGTCGGAATTTCATTTAGAAACATCTGCAGGCGAGTAATAAGCGTCGGAAAATCACTTAGAAACCTCAGCAAACCAGCAATCATTGTGATTAAGTCGTGCATTAACATTTTTGTCTTCACCAAAAATCACACAGCCTTGAAGCAAACTTACATGCCAAACTAAAAATTATGAAAAATTCTATTCTTCCACGTAAGATGTTTGCTCCTGCTTTTTTTGTTGCTCCAATTTCGTTTTTAGAATGCAACAGAAAGGAACTTGGCATTTCGCCTCCTACAAAATAAGGTCATCAAAAACAATCCCGACACAACAAATTAATAATACTACCTGGCAAAAATAAGCGTGATATAAACAAAGAGCAATTAGGTGTTTGCAGATCAGACAACCTCCATTTGCCTTTCTTTTGCAACTCTTGGTATGTGAAACAACCTAAGAAAAAATGGAAATACAAGTATTGGTATTTTTTATCAAGTTAAGAATTTAACATAGACTTAATGTATGAAGAGTTCTAGCATTAAAACAATGTACGCGGAAACTCACTTTCTTCATTCTTGTGCAGGCGGGTGAGCTACAGTTTGCATTTTTGCACTGGCATGCATGAACCAATGAACTAATACATTGCTGTACCGACTGTCTTCTGCTAACTGACACGTTCTGAAACAATCTCAAGTGTCAAATCAATGAACAAATAGAAAAGAGACACAATATTTACTACATAACGAGACTTAAGTAAAAATACTCATATCTTGCGACCGGATATATTGTCATGTGTAAGGTCTTATATCATGACGATAGAAAAAAGAATTACTTGCCAGATAAACCACTAATGGATTATGAATCTGCTCTGTCGCGTATGAGTTGACGAAGTACTTGGTGCACATAAGAATAATGAAGCGCATTTATTAAACCATCGACACTAGAGGAACAGAAGTTGGACCGAAAATGATGTTACGGTTTTTCAGTCAGTTACCAATGAGACGCAAGTCATAGTATGAAGACGAACCATAAAATTAAAAGTAAACGACAGCTTTGCTCAATCACGCGTGCGGTCAAGCCTCTGTTGTTATCCGACCGCTTCTAAGGAATGGGGCATTGTGAGAGACCATGAAGCCTCAGAAGCCGGGAAACTCGAGTAGTCCGTCACAAGACAGTGTAGAATGAGATGATGAGTTCCTGAGTCGGATATTCCAGGACAATGTTATTGACATGTGATAACAAATTTCAATAAAGTCTTGTCAACTGATTTCACAAGTCAAGTACAACAAAAAACGAGTTAACTTTTAGGAAGTTTTGTCCCAGATGCGAAAAAACAGCGAAAAGTCGTTATTTGATTGGGGTGTTGCGGGAAAGTAACAGAATAGAGTTTGAGACATTTTTGAAGCTTGTTTTCGGAGCCCTCGTAGATAATCGAGGTAACATAGCTAGCTAAATATTTTTTCACTCTTATTTAGTGGTAATTAATCATTCACCGAAGGCACGAAAAAAAAGACTAAAAATATTTGATAGGTGAATTTTTTTCTTTTAGGAAAATTGGCCGAAATTAAGGAAAAAGAGAAGCTTCTGAACGCGAATATTCGCGGGTAGCTTGTAAGCTACTTGTCAGGTAAACGCAGCTTGTTAACTCTAGTAAATAAATAAAACAATAATATTTGTAACCGCATCGTCTTATTCGAGGCGCTTTTAAAAAATAGTAATGTCTAGCATTCATTTAAAACCACAAAGTCTTACTGCATTTGTGAGGGAGCTGCCCTTTATGAAAAACTAGCAGATTAACCCGTCGTTGATCGGGTAAAATGTAAAGACTGATCTATACAGAAAGAAAATAAAACTGAACAATACAACCAGTGTCATAATTTCTTAGCAAATACAAATACATTAGCAAAGACATAGACGATTCTGATCGAAATCAAAATACTGTACCCGTCGTTAATCGGGTAAAAAGTAAAGACTGATTAAATTTTTACATTGAATAACCATATTTTAATATAGGTTGAATAAATATAGGCTCGTAGCCCCCCATAGACGATTCTGAGCGAAATCAAAATCCCGTACTTGGCTTCCCTGGAAAAAGTTGTAGCAGCTTTACCCGTCGTTGATCGGGTAAAATTTTTACATTGAATAACCATATTTTAACTCTTTCGACCCGCGCGGGTATAATTACCGGCAAGCGATCTTTATGCGTTCGCTCCCGCGACGGTATATATACCGGCAGTAGCAGTAATGGCGGACATGCGCGCAATTGTTTCCATACATCTCGTTCAAGCAAAAACGTTTATATATAAACCTTTCTAACATTTTGTTTGTGGTTTGCAATTGAATTTTTTTGAACTTTGTTGTGTGAGTTAATATAGGTTAAATAAATATAGGCTCGTAGCCCCCCATAGACGATTCTGAGCGAAATCAAAATCCCGTACTTGGCTTCCCTGGAAAAAGTTATAGCACATTTACCCGTCGTTGATCTCCCTGGAAAAAGTTGTAGCAGCTTTACCCGTCGTTGATCGGGTAAAATTTTTACATTGAATAACCATATTTTAACTCTTTCGACCCGCGCGGGTATAATTACCGGCAAGCGATCTTTATGCGTTCGCTCTCGCGACGGTATATATACCAGCAGTAGCAGTAATGGCGGACATGCGCGCAATTGTTTGCATACATCTCGTTCAAGCAAAAACGTTTATATATAAACCTTTCTAACATTTTGTTTGTGGTTTGCAATTGAATTTTTTTGAACTTTGTTGTGTGAGTTAATATAGGTTAAATAAATATAAGCTCGTAGCCCCCCATAGACGATTCTGATCGAAATCAAAATACCGTACTTGGCTTCCCTGGAAAAAGTTATATAAGATTCATATGTTTGTTTGTATCTAAATGTCTCCAGTTTTATTTCTATAGCGGACATACAGACAGACAAACTTTGAGTTTTATATATATAGATTTCGGGGTATCCCGCCAACTTTATCCAGCGCCACTGCGTACATATAAAGGCCAAAGACTGCAACAGCCGCGCGCACAGTTACGCTTTCGAGGAAGTTTTCCTAGCACAGTGCACAAAGCTTTGAAAATTTAGTGGCTTTTCTGTGCACTGGTAGACCTGATTAAATAATACATCCTAATATTTGATGAAGTTGTTCACCAAGCATCAATTAAAGCCTTCGTTATACCGGCGAGCTGTAATTACCACACATATTCTTGTAGTAGTGCTTTTATTTTGGCAGACATTTCGTCGGCCAGCACGACCAACATTAGAGCAAAGTGACAACTTGTTTACAACAACAACGCATCACTGATATTTTCAAAATGACTGGGCACACAAGATTTTGGAAAATCTTAGTGATATGTTGCTGTTGCAAATAAGTCGCAATTTGCTCTGATGCCGGTGGCCGTGCTGGCCGACGAAACGACAGCCTAAGTGAATGTAACTTCACAGGATTTTGTTATCATTCACTGGTAAAGCAAAGCCCAGAATTTAATTAAGCCCAGAATACACCTTCAGGTTGCGTCAGAACACGGTTTTGTGTTGAACGAAGTTTGAGAGCTGTTTCCTACCGTTGCCCTTTATAGCAGAAATTAAAATTGACTGGGAAACGTAAAAAACTCTTTGATCTTACTTTATGTTAATCGCTTGAGAGATAATTTGTATTACAAAAGAAGTATGCCAATGTGTGCGATACTAAACTTGTTGTTGAGTCACAGCCACGCAATGCTTCCGTGAGACGCTGCACTGCCCTAGAAAGCGTCGATTCAAACTTGAAATCTTTTTCCCTCGAAGTTGATTAAATATTTTGCTAGCAAACTGCAAAAATTTTAACTGAAAAGAAGTTACCGAAAACAGCCGCACATTTTTTACGCACCGTTGAATTTCAACTGCGAATAGCCCAGACTAGTTTTCGCAATACGCACATTTTTGCGTTTAAAGATAATACTGCAAGTAACATAAATCTGCACGTTTTTCGTTGTGTTTCAAGTTAAAAAAGCCTGTTGCTGAAATATTGCGTCTTTGTGACAAACTGTTAAAGCGTTGGTTAAATGTTGGTTCTTTTCGGTAGAGGAGATTGATTGAGCTGAAACAGCAATTATCACGGCTATTCAACAAGAATCTATCTTCGATGACCACCAAGAGTTGTGCGCAATAAACTGACCAGGTAAAAAATTGAGCCCTGATTGAAAGAAGCTGAATCTTATTTGTGTTGCAGGTGTACTAAGAAGAGACAGGCTTCGAAACTCATTCTTTTCATTCGATGTTCGGCATCCTATAATCATGCCGCCAAACCCATGCATAACTCGTCTGTTGATTGAGAAATACTAACGCACGATTGAATGTAGTGAACCCTCCGATACTTGGACTACTCTAGAGATGGGGGCATGGCGGAAGACCATGGAGCCCCAGAAACCATACAACTCCCTACGGCAGAGCTACTCAACTAATTTTAACGGTGGTCCAGTTAGATAAGTTTAGTACTTCCAGAGGTCCAGTAAAATTTTTGACTTACAACGACAAAAATGAAACCCTCATCATCAGTAAATACAAAAAATATGCTTAGATTTTCTCTTAGTCTACACACTCTACACTAATCATTGAAATCAAAAATAAAATGAACTTAGTGTAGTTTGTTGTGCTAATTTGGGAAAAAAAGCGTATTTCTTATTTTTAGCCGGTTCTGAAAATTTGGTCCATAAAAGTAACATCAAATCAAAAGCGGTGGCAAGGCCTTAGGTTTTCGTACCATACATTAGGCTATCGTGAGCGGCAGTAAGATCTGCCCATACAATGCCTAATTTATTGATTTCTTTAAAATGTTGTTCAACGTCATAGGTTAGTTTAAACACTTGATTGGTTATGCATTGACTATGCCTGAAGCTAACTTGTTTGTCAGGAAGTTGGCGGTCAAAAACAGGTTCTAAACGCCACAAGAGTAACCGCTCGAAAACCTTGTAAGAAACGCTCAGCAGCGATGTGGGCTGGAAGCTCTTTCAATTATCAAGTGCTTTGCCAAGTTTTGGTACCGAGATGTCCGTGGCCGGTGGCCATATTGTGGGGATTGTTTGGTGGGTGACGCAGGCAGTATAGAATTTTTGAAGCCATGTATCACATTTGAGACAGCAGTGCTTCAGATTGTTTGGGCTTTAAACTTTACCACACTTTAATTGCAGATTTGAACTTTACCATACTTTGATCAGCTTAATTGCAGAGAGACATTTTGTGGACAAGAGAAGCACGACAAAGAGATCTTCAGCCCAGTGAAATAAGTTTTTTCCTGTTTTTCATGCAGGTCGTGTTGTTTGTTTGTCCTTTAAAGGTGCCGTTAGTCAATACTAAGGATGTTGAGTTGCGCCGAAGGCTTGAAAATCTTTGCTATTTTGTTTGAAAATAACTTCTTCTTCTTTTTCTTTTGGAAGGGATCCACATTTTCAGATGCTGGCAGTGATGGTACTCAGGTAGCATCGTGTGTCGACATCCAAAACCGTCCGTCCACGTATTTCTGTAGGTGCCCAATGTACGGGGCATGTCAGAATGATGTGTTCTGCGGTTTGTTCTACAGCGCCACACTCACAATTCGATGTAGGAGCAAGGCCCCATTTGTGCATGAACGACTGAAAACACCCGACACCAGCCCGCAAGCGGTTGAGCCTGACCCATGATGATCTGGGCAGGCCCATCCCCATTGGCCTAGTGCTTGTCCTAGGAATGAAAGCACGGAGATCAGATGAACACTCCGAGTATTCCGTGCTCCATTTAAAGTCAGTCCATTGAGCTGCACGAATATCCAATTCAGTTAGATCTTGCAGTAACTTCCGTGCAGCGGGCACAAAGAGGAGTCTAGATTTTAGTCTCTCTCTGTAGCCGTCTGGGGACCTAGCCAATAATTCATGAAGAATATGGCCTGGGTCCAGACTGCCACGATGTGCCAGGGAGAGTGTTGCTCCTAATCGGCGAAGCTCAGCCGGCTGGATACCTGCGAGGACGGGTAGATAGTCTGTTGGAGTTGGACGCAGGCATCCAGTGACAATGCGCAATGCGTCGTTGAGAACACTATCGAGGAGGCGAGTGTGTGCACTGCGACACCAAACTGGTGCACAGTACTCCGCAGTAAAGTAGACCAGAGATAGGGCGGCTGTACGCAGTGTTTTAGCTCCAGCGCCCCAACCTGAGCCTGCAAGTCGTCTCAGCAGAGCAACGCGCGTTGTTAGTTTTTTGCGCAATGCCTCAAGATGGTGACGAAACGTGAGTGATCTGTCCAGTTCAACTCCAAGATAGGTAGGGACTGGACAGAATGGCAGGCGTTTGCCATTGTTGTAGACATTAAGCTCACGTTTGGCATCTCTGTTGTTCAGGTGAAAGGCCGTCGTCACCGTTTTAGTGTGGCAGAGCTGTAGCCTACAAGTCTGGAGATATGTTGAGATTGTAGTCATGTCTTGGCTTAAAACCCCCTCCAGATCCTTCCAGTCATCAGAAGAGTGTAACAGTGCCAGATCATCGGCATAAGCATACCTTCTGGAGACCGTTGAAGGAAGATCGTACACATAGATATTGAAAAGAACGGGTGCCAAGACCGATCCCTGTAGAACGCCGTTTTTCAGACGTCGCAACCTGCTTCGCTTGCTGTCACCGGTAGTACGAGTGAAACTTCTATTCCGGACAAGTTCCATGATCATACGAACCATGTGCTTATCCGGGAGAAGTCTAAGAAGCTTGCAGGTGAGACCACGATGCCAGACAGTGTCATATGCAGCTGTCAGATCTACAAACACAGCACCGGCCTTCTTTTTTGCCTCGAAAGAATCCTTGATGTTTTGTGTTAGTAAAACAACTTGATCCACTGTCGATTTACCATGTCGAAACCCAGCCTGCTCGCCTGGGAGCAGGGGGTCGACAATAGGTTCAATACGAGCGTAGATCAGTCGTTCCAGGATCTTGTAGGGGACACAGAGCAAGGAGATGGAACGATAGCTCTTTGGGTCCTCTACAGGTTTGTTTGGCTTTGGGATCGCAACTACAAGTGCTCTTCTCCAGACTTTGGGAATTTTGAGTTGGCGCAAACAGGAAGAGAGGAAGCCACGTAACTTTAAAGCAGTTCCAGCATGGATTATAAGCTCCGGACAAATAGAGTCAGGGCCCCGAGCTTTCCCTGGCTTAACGTGTTGGAGAGCGGCAGCGAATTCTCTGGACGAGAAGTCGCCAGAGAGATTCACTGAAGATGGTATCAAAGCCCTCCAACGGTCAGGCACTTCTTGATAAATGAGTCAAGACGACTCACGATCAACACCCTCGTATTTCCCGTTTCTTACCAGCTGAGCAGCAATGGCGTTAGCTGAAACGAGACAGTTACGGGGGCTGTGTCGCGACCTGCCAGTAAGGTTGTTAATTGTGCTCCATGCTTTTCTGCTTGAGTGTGTGAAGTCGATGTTTCGAACTGCCTCCGACCATCGGTCTCTGCGTTTCTTGTCAAGCCAAGTTATTAGGGCTGTAGCAGCCCTGCTTGACTGGTCTACAGCAGGAGACTGCAAAAACGTTTGGTAGAGGGCCTCACACTTAGCGTCAGAACACGGTATGTAGGTGTTACGACAACCGCGTGAGATAGCTTTCTTGGCTGCTTTGCTGATGATATTGCAAAGGTCCTGGTAGGCCTGATCCACATTTGTTGAATCAGGTGATGGCAAATTCCTTGCAAGCTTGTTTGTCAAGGAGTTATAGTGGCTCCAGTTGGCCTTGCAGAAGTTCCATCGCTTTACAGGCCTTTCCGGTACTGGGAGGAAAGCCTTGGTGGTGTTATAAGCGAAGGTCGATGTGGTGACCTAGGAAACTTCTCCAAGACGCGTCTGTAAGGCAAGCTACTATCAGGACCGACGGTGGTAAAGGCAAGATCCGGCTTAGTCCCAGTGTTCCAGCGCCCAGAATGAAAGCTAGGTTCATCCTTGGGATCGTGAAGAAGGGCAAGATTATTGGAGCTTGCCCAGGCCAGTAGGCAGTCTCCATCTGCGCTGTTGGTGTTATAACCCCAGTCGACATGGGGGCAGTTGAAATCACTCGCATACAGACAAGGGTGAGTGAACACTGGAAGGTCGGAAACTTACAACCGCGTTGGTGGAGGTTTGTAGATGTTAACGATTTTATAACCGTCAACATCCACGCACAACCACTCAGTCTCCGATGTCGTGGGAGATCGATCGTATAAGGTCCATTTTAGCCGCTCATGGACAAACATGGCAAGGCCATGCTTCCTGCTTAGGGAAAACCCAGCTAGTTGATAGTTTGTTAGCACTAGCTTTTCTGCAGATGTGCATTGGGTCTCCTGTAGAAGGATGACGAACGCCTCAAGCTGAATAGCAAGGTGATGAAGAACGTTTATCTTGCTAGCTGTGAGGCCTTCGATGTTCAGTTGTAGTATTGAGGGCCCACGAAACTTTTTGATGATGTGCCCTGAAAAGGGCAGTTTATGTGCAACGCACTCATCATCCCATCCTGAAAAGGAGGTTTGCTGGTTAGCAGGCCCTTGAACATCGGAATAGGTGGATACCCTTCCAGGTGGCACACTCGGTTTCCACAGAGCATTAGAGAGACTTTCCAATTGCTAGGTGTACTCACGACCCGCGCTGCGTGAAAGCATGTGCCATGCAGGTATGAGTACTTATTACTATAACTTATTACTGAGAACAAGTCAAGAAAGTTTGGTAAAATGTTCTAAATAGTTGTGTTTAGTCAAGCACCAATATAAAGATCTTCACTTTAAAAATTAGCAGATTTAACCTTAACGCAAGGCTTGAGCCAAGAGTTTGAGCAAAGCAGTTTCAAAAACACAATCTTCAAAAACAAATAACATAAGCCTTAAGTTTGACTAGACTGTCGCAAATGTTTATAAGTTTTCAAAGGGAGCCGAGTTTAAAAAATTGAGAATCACAGGCGAAGTCAAAATTATTGTCGAAAAAGAAGACAAGTTATGAATGATGAAGGTTTACATTTAGGGCAAAGTCAAGACACGAGAGTCTTGATTTTCAAACCTAGTCTAAACTGAAGACAAGCGGGGCTTTACTCCTTGATTTTGTTTCGTTTTGGTTCAATCGCAAACTGTGCGCTGTTATTATTATAATTCACACTCGCATACGAAGCTCAACAATGGTACAAAGAGAAAGGCTTTGGACGAATAGCGTTTGTGACAAAAACGTGCTCTTAGGATCATTTAGTGATTGCGTGTAGAATCAGGCCTTGATTGCTGGTCTATCAAGTTCTATAATATGAACAATGTTCCCTTTAAATGCAAAAAAGTGCGAAATTGCGAAAATACGTCCGACGGTTTCTGGTAATTTTTTTCAGTTAGTTAAAATTTTTTACTATTTTGCCAGCGAAATTTTTAGCTGCTTGTTACGTGGGAAGACAGTAAAGAGAAATCAAAGTTGGCCAACGTTTGTTTCGATGTTTTACGTAAACTATGCACGGCCATAACGCAACGGCGATTGATGATGACTCAAATATTGCATTTGCCACTAGCACACTTTTTTTGTATCACAAATCATCTCTCAAGCGAACAACAAAGTTTTGCACTTGCAAATGTTGATTCGCGAGTATAATCATGCTCATTTCGGGCGTCGGCTTAGGATCAATCCTATTTACATGCACTGCTAACCTGATGTTCTGGAACGCTTACGAATTGCTGTTACAAACATCGTAGATTTTGAGAGATCACTCTTTACTCATAAAACAGAAATAACCAGATCTTTTGCTTCCGCCATTCACTAAGCGCTAGGATACTAATTGATGAACTTTTTAGGGCTAACACAAACACGGGAATTACTACGTCACCTAAGCGCAACGTCAGCCTAGCCTCCCCATCCCCGATAATTTTTTACATTTGGCTTCTATGTCCGTGCAATTGTTTGGACTTTTTTTTTTATCATCTTCGGAGGTTGACGTGGAGTTAACTCGAGTCCCTGTTGTGAAAGATGTAGCTAAGTACACCAAAAACAACTCGCAACCAGGCGCCTTGAGCGGTTTACAAAGAAATGATTATTTGTGACGGAGATGATGACCTAGACCAGAAATCAAGAAAATCATACAACTGAGCTAAATGCTTCTGCGTAGTTTATGGAGCACAAGGCAAAAACAACTTGAGAAGCACTGAGCTAGACAAAAGAGTGGCGCAATAGACCAACAAAATTAGTTTGAGGGAATATTAAACGTTGCCGGGATGTATGAATCAACGTTCCAAATAACCTTTAAAAATTGAACTTCTGCAGGGTCTGAAGGAAGCTGTAGGTTATTGTCGTCATAAATGAAGTCATTCGACCAATTCTGTTGTACGAAAATACATAATAGCCATTCGTCCTCAGCTGTGAATTGCTATTGTGCCATTGTGATGTAATGTTTATGTGAGACGTTTAGCGGCCCTAAGCATAAAGCGATCTGAATCGAGAGAAACGACATTGAATCTACAGTACGTACATTTGATGAACAGCAGTTGGCTACCAATATATCAAAAAACGTGCCCAAATTCTTTTACTACTTCAATATAAATTATTGAAGATGGTGTAACTTTTTGTTCACCAAAATCAGCAATATTTTGTCTGGCGGATTTCGTGCGTTTGCTAGCAATCTGCACATGCACCGGCGGTTACGCACTGACTAAAATCATAAAGGGAACACTGGATATCAAAAGCTTTAGCGAGTTTCACGGCATGGCTTAACTAACCTGCAGAGAAGACAACTGTATTTTCAATCGTTCACGTTCATCAACGGCCATGTGATACTGCGACCGAGAATTTGCTAATTCTATTTCACATGGTCTTCTCGCGTTTCGCTCTCTTTCCGCTTCCCTGAAATGAATCAACATTGCCCTGCCACTTTGTTAAAAAGGTTGCGAAGGTGATATCTTCGAGTTTAAAGCACTTACTTAAGACCAAGTCGATGAAAATGTGATGTAAAAGCGGTTTGTTGGTGACTGGCATTTAGACATAATATTCCGGGCGATATCGAAAAAAGAACATCACTGTCTAATTAATTGCTTTTCTTCTACAATGCGTTTCTGATAGATAGACAACTAATCTTATCTACTAATGTGGAAAACACGATTTATAAACTTTCAGTAAATGTTCCAAGTTTAATGCCCTATGTAAATGACATGAGTTTCCGACCAAGTAAGATCTCGTCCTTTATTTTTCCCCTTCTGACATCAGTTAATTTGAAGTAGAATGAAAAATTATCAGTCTTAAAATTAATGTAATACGAGAGGTCACGCAACTCACCAGAGGAAACAAAGTAAAAGCAACACATGAACTCAAGCTGGGAGTCCATCCATTACGACGATGAAAATAGATTATATGATTTAGATAATAACCTTTTAATCTCCAACAAATAGCATACAAACTAAACAACTGACTCACTTTAAAGCTCGCTCAAGGTCTACTGTATCGAGCGCTGCCAACTTTTTAGCATAAATTACACGCATGTCATTCCTCTTGGCTTTTGCATTGCATTGTGGACACTTGGGAAAACAATCTTTAAGCCATCTTTCTATGCATTTATGGCTAAATATATGACCACATCTAAAAAATCAACTTCAATATATATATATCACCAACTTCATAAAGCCTAAGTGAATTAATAAAGATCAAGAGAAACATCTGTAGACAGGGGCGCCGACTACGGGCATGCGGTCATGCCACGCATGCCCGCACATTTGACTACACTCAACACATGGAGGTCAGATACAAGCTAGAGTCAGTTGAAAAACAACATAAGCAGGCAAGAGTGTATATCAATGGTCCCCAAACTTTGATCAAACGATCTCCGGAAGTTATGGGATGTAGCCCGAAATGCTGATCTCCAAAAAAAAAGGTCATCGCCTCTCTCACCGCAACCCGTCATGCCTGCCGCAACTTCTGGAGATTGTCGGCCATTACTTTACAAACATTTTCACGTAAATTTCGCAGACCAACTTCGGAGACCAGGCGCTCGCACTGTGGCACGAAATCCTTACACGGGCCGTATGTTTGACACCCCTGTCATAGACAATCAAACGGTAATGTTTTAATTTTGACGTCATAAAGTTTGCGCATGCCCGGTAAAATCACAAACTCGGCGCCTATGTCTGTAGACTAAACTACAAAACAGGCGTCAGAGCATTGTTTTAAAACCCCCGCGTTTGCACGTCATCCGTACGCAGAAGTCTGTTAGATGGTATGCATTGCATAAACAAGTGAAGGCCTGATGTCACTTTAAAAAGACAAGCAGAGCTACTGTAACAATAAAGTAAACTGTGTTCAATGTTCAGATCAGCCTGCTTCTAAGTGCAGCTGACTGAACGTGTAAAAACACGCGATAATTCTTGGGAAAATTTTCGATTTGCGAAAGGTGTACATCATATACCGTAACTAAATGTCTTGTACTGACGAGCGACAAACAAAAGAAAACTAAGGTGGAATATGTTTTGGAACTTCTGTGCTAGTGCAACAAACACATAAACATTAAATTGTCCTCATGGAGACCAACAATTAATTTGAACCAACCCGATTGGGTTGAGAACTTGCCATACCTCCGTCCCTCGGAAGGGATCGGGTAACAACAACACCATTAAATGATATAACAGTAGTAATACAGTAAAAAGATTTCTCATTTATCTATTCAAAAACTGACTTTGGCCACAGAGATCTTTAAATCGATCTCACTTTTATTTTCAACTTACATTGACTGATAACTTACTTCATGCTAGAAAATTTACATTAATAGGTCACGAAATCTGTCATCATACAGTATTTGAAGACATTCTGAGGTAATTACCCAGCTAGAGCTTTCTTTTTAGAAGCATAAGTGCAGTGAAACTTTAATCTTAGTCCTAGGTAAACGACTTACCTTAATGAGGTTAGCCGATGACTGCCACTATTTGTACATGATTCAAAGCAAATTGGACAACTCAGAGCATCATCATCATCTTCATGATTTGCTGCTACGACTTTCTCATTACTATCACTTTCTGGAGGTGATGACAATTTTCTTTTAGCTCTTTTTTTCTGTAGACCAGCAACATCTTCATTTGCATTTAGAAGCGACATTGTCCAATGAATATAAATTTTTACAAAAAAATATTGTGAATACTCTGCATATTGGAGCTTTTCCTATTACCAAAAATATAACTACATATACCTAATATAATATTTTGCTCAATATCTTCAATACTTAATATAGCACTGTGTCAATTATAATTAAAAATGCGTAGTGATTTGACACTTATTTTTGCAGAACACAACTCAACTTTGATGATTCTACATGTTCATTCGACTCGTTGAGTATGAGACGATATTATACTTCTTTAAGTCAGCAGCTAACAAAATAGTTGGCAAGCAATAATTCTGTTTGGCCATGCAACATTCATTTCTCTTGAGCGTCAAAGTTTAGTCCCAGAACACTTTTCTATCAGCTATGCACAAAACAACTTTGTGTTTGAACACAATTTTATGTTCCCACTATGGCTGACACTGTGCATTTTCATCACAAGCAGTACAAACAGAGAAGGAAATTTTCTTTTGCGGTTCTACAACAATGCAGTAATCTTGAGATTTTCACGCATAATTATATCAAGCAATTGTTTGAAAAAGCTGCACTTCAACAAACTTGATCACATTGCTTATACCATACTATACCACTGTATGAGCAGATGAAGCAAGTAGTGCTGCATGCAGTAACAATGGAACAGACCTCTCTAATCTTTCACAAGCTTTGGACTGCTATTGTTTTGTTCTGGTGGCCACAATTGAACACAAGCTACAATTGCTTTAACAGCAACTTGCGTTTCTAACAAGTATTTACATCTTTTGGTGCAAGGCCAATGAATTCACACTCCTAGTATCTGTCATTAAATTCAAGACAATCCATTTGGGATCAATACAAACCAAATCTTTGATATCTTCAAATATAAATACAGTAGAACGCCGTTTATCCGAATGCTTATTATCCGAACACGACTTTAACAAAAGTCATTTAGAGCCTAAAATCAATAGGTGAGAAGCATTAGAACATCCATTGTGTTTAGAGAAAATAAATGCGTCCAAAAAGCAAAAAAGCAATTGACTCGTGATGCATTTATTTAAAGTTTGCAACCAGTTACTATACCGCCAATGCCAATAATATACAATAAACCACAATGTCTGTGAAACGTATATGATGTATTTTTGTAATATTGCATGTTGTTCGATTATCCAAACAAATTACTTATCCGAACCACCCTTGGTTTTAATTAGTTTGGATAATCGGTGTTCTACTGTATTAGCCAAAACCACATTAGGAAATTCTAATTCACTTTTTTTTATATATTGATAATGTTGCTGTCATTTCCTAGTTTCAATTGACATCGCCTTTTTTAAAAAAGGGTCACGTAGTACCCAAACATCAAATGACCACAATGTCGTAAGAAATGTGCATTTTGTTGTTGCTCTTTCTACAATAATGCGAGTAAGATATTAGGCCAGGAGTGCAAAAATACAATTATGTGCTTGCACTGCAAGAAAGTTTGTGTGCGAACATGATTTGCAGTGACTTATACATACGAAAAATGAATGGCAAAGTTTATACATGTGTGTGCAACTAAAAATTTCTATGTGGTACTAAATTCAAAAAAAATTTTGTACCCCTATATTAAGCACTAATATACATCATCCACTGAAAAGCTGACAGAGCAATCTAATACACTAGCATTCAATAAAAGTATGAAATCGTTTTATTCTTTATGTGTCAAGGCTATTTCAATCAAGTCTGTCATGGAATACAGAACAGAATTTGCAGCTATATTTTCCCACAAAAATTTAAAAAGTAAATAACAGAATATGGCATGATTTATTATTTAATTCTTGTTAAAACATAAAATTGATTTGAATCAGGAGTGCATTTAGGATGTGATAAAGGGTGACTACCCTCCAAACAAATTGACAGAAGCAATAAAAGTCACTGATCTCTAAAAAAGATCTGCACTTGATTTTGGAGCATAAAATAAGCCACATTCTAGCTTTTACATATTGTTAAAAAAAAGTTTCCGAGCTTGGAAAAAGTGCAAAAATGTCTGATGGTCGTCACAAATTTGTAAGTTTCACACTTCATAAAAAGATTGAGCTTAGCTAATGTTCACCACATCTCCTGCCAAAACAAAATAGTTTCTAAACATGGGCCTAATTGAAATTACCATCAGTAATCACCCATAAACTGAAATAGCCAAGTCTTTGCCAATGCTAATCTACAACCTGTAGGCAGGCTACTTCTTCATAAATTTTAAGGCTGAGATGACCACTGCATAATTTCGCCACCAAAGTATAATAACAGTTTTGTCCTGAAGATTTTATTAATGTGTCACCCAATTGTTGTATGAACAGTTTTTAAGTCATCTATGAAAAATTCTGACTAGCAAGAAACTAGAGTCACTGCTGCAAAAGACACAGAAGAGCAAAGAAACAACTTGCAAGTCAGGCATCTTGACTGGACAAAAAGTGACTATTATTTGTAACAAAAATGATGGCCTACACCAGTGGTTTTGAACCAGAAAACCCTACTTTGCCAGTATTTATTGAGCCTACATCCAGAGCAAATTCAGCTACATGACTTCTTACCGTATTGTTAGGACACTGCCCCTAAAATTTGGAAAATTTGTCTTGACAACAGATTACCTCTGAAACTGAGAAAAATATATAATCTGATCACAAATATAAGTCAGGAGGGAAAAGAGAACACATGCCAAAATTGGATGAGAAAAACCAACCTAAAGAGTGTCATCCTTAACAAACAAAATACATCTAAGAAAAGAAAAGATGCCACTACTCATTGATCTATGTCATGGGCAAACTTTGATAATGTATAGTCAATTGGGGTAATTATTGGACAAAATTGAAAAACGTTAAAATTTTTCAATGTAAAATACAGTTTTTTATTGTCTTAGCACATGGTAATCATAGGTCGGCGTTTATTGCCTCAGTTAAAAAAGAAAGGATCGCTGCAACTCTTTCCCATAAGAAGTTAAAGATTTTTTCTGGTCCAATAATTACCCCAGCATTTGGGGTAATTATTGGACAGGTAGGAGGTAATTATTGGACAGCACCTAACTAATTCATAATTATTCAAAACTTATCTATTATTAGTATCCTACAACTTAACAATGAAGTTTTTTGCCATCTGCGATCTAATACTGTTGTGTAGTTGCACATCTTGATAATATTACAGCCAATAAATTAATGAATATACTTACAACACAAAAACTCACGACAGAAACGAAATACAATGAAAATAAAACCAAACTATAACATAACCAAAACCTTTCAAACACTACAGTTTAGGAAACAGTCTGTTGTATTCGCTTTGGCAGTCAAGTTTCACGACCTTATCAAAAGTTTATCAAACTTTTGGATAATCAGTTACCGTATTCGCCACTTTTTGCCTTTCTCTGCTGTGGCTTCCAAAGGTCTGCTATTAAATAAAAATCTTAGAAATCATCAATATCTGGAGGAAGATGTGAAGGGGTTTCATTTACCCCAATTGTGGCATAACCAATATCTGGCTTTAAACAGCTTAATGTCAAGGAAATTGTTGGACCTTCAAAATCGTGCAGAAATTTTTGCATCAGTTTTCCAAAGTAGAGTCCAGCTTTTTTGCCACGACTATCAGAATAATAAATTCCTGCAAAAAATTTATCCACAAGTTGATTTTCAGCAACTGGAGGGTTTATTTTAAACTAGACAGATTTTCAGTGCAAGTAAGACTGCCTTTCAGTTACAGGTGGAAACAGAGAATGTTCTGGAAAAATACTTCACTGTCCATCCAACCTGACTTATTGGGATAGATCCAAGGATAAGTTGGGGCATTAGCATGCATTGTTGGTCTCCATGTAGACTACACTTGCTGACCCTGAAAGATTTGTAATGGAAGAAGTTTAATTGCACTAGCTAAGCATGCACCAACAACAATTGTATTTTCTCGGCCAGAACCAGGTACAATATGCAGCATCTTCTGTTCTTTTTCAGATATGACTTTGCATTTTTTAGGTGAATAAGGTAGTCCCGTTTCATCCATATTCCATATTAAATCAGGACGATTTTGCAGACCTAACTTTTGAATGCTTTCCTCCAGTATATCATAGTAATGATACATGATAAAAGAATTTTTAGTAGCATTATACATTGCAACATTGAGCTTAGTAGCATTTTTCAATTACAGACTGTTCTTTTCAAGAAATAGTGACATCAAATCAGGCCCGTGTTACCCTTCATTTCCTTTGTATTGTAACCTCATTTTTGCATCAGTGAGGTCATTGTATTGCACGTAACTACCAACAATGTCTCTCACATCCTTAATGGAAGGTGCAAATCCCATTTCTGTCAATTCCACTATGCATTTCTTCAATTCTTATGAATGTTCCTTAGTTAGCACAGGTTTACATCTTTGGCCTGTTGGTATTACTTTTTGTTTATGTATACAAATATAAAATTGTAAGGTAGGCTTTGGAATTGAATACTTCTCAGATAGCTTTCACACACTTGTTTCATTAAAAAAATTTATTTTTTTATTTTATTTCTACAAATTTAAGCGCCAATTTAAACAGCAAAGGAGGTGGAAATAGACAAAACAAAATATTTCCATAGGAAATATCACCGTGGTCGCTATAGAGATGGACAGTGGGTATTTGGTGGTGTGGAGCAAGAATCCGGAAATTGCTTTCTTGTGGCAGTGTCAAATAGAAAGACTGATACTCTTTTTCCTCCAATACAAGAGTAGATTCTCCCAGGAACTCGAGCCGTAAGTGACAGTTGGGCAAGTTATGCTACAATTGAACAAAGGAGTCGGGGTACATTCGTAGTAGATTGCTCCCCTACATATTATTGCCAACATCATAATACAATAATTAGTGGCAACATTGCTAGAAAATGTGCTTCGTATAGTAATGAAATAGCTGAGGCTTTTTGACTTTCTTGTATTGCAGGTTACATAAGCTTGTATGTTGTATTGAAGTTTTGTTGTGGTAGCATCTGGAATCCGGGAACGGGTTGGAAGTGAAGAGGAAACAACTGAAAGATTGTCAGAACCATCAAGGTGTTCTACACATTAACACATGCAGCTGTAAACCACAGCTTAAATTTTGTTGATCCCCAGGACCCCAGCATCCATACGAATCGCATTGAAAATATGTGGATGCGCGCTAAAAGGAAATTAAAATGCCAGTTTGGAACGAGTGAACCTTTATTTGGTGGATACCTTTTTAAATTCATGTGGCGTTCTCGTTTTCCTGACTACAATAAACTATTTAAAAATATTGTTATCTCTATTAGAGAAGTGTATGTTGTTTAGAGAGTGCTGTTGTGGGTAAATGCCTCGTGTATTATTTTACAATAAAGCTTTTTTTGGATATATAGAATTTTTTTAATTTATTGCGCTAAAGTACAGAATTACCATATTATTTTCAATGATAGTTTTTTTGATGGAGTTTTTATTCCAGTTTTTTTGGCCTAGGGTTGTACTTTCTTTACATTATTAGCTTAACACTACAACTTACTCACTCCAGTGTTTAATATGCATTTAGGTTAGTGCATAGTTGCAACACTACTAACAGAAGTCAAAAGAAACAAAAATGCAAGTGTCCAGTAATTACCCCATCAACTGAAATTTTGTGTGGGGTAATTATTGGACAGCTATTACACGAAACCTGTAGGAGATAGATTTGCATATTCATCATATATGATAGGTTCAGTGCTATTCCTGATCGAGTTTTCAAAATTAAATTTCAATTAAACAAAATTGATGTTGATTTTAACAAATTACTTTTTTTACTTAGGTAGCTAAAATATCAGAAAATGACAAAAGGTTGTGAAGGTGCCTGTAGTCGCAAAAATATCATGATAGTTGGCGATAATAAAGTATCTACATAAGCAGTAGTACTCCCACTATAAATTCCATGAAAGACACTACAAATACCGTAAATGCTGTAATATTTTCACCAGCAATCTGTCTATTAATTACCCCATACTATTAATTTACCCCATAAAAGTGTATTAACTTGAAAGACACCTATGGCAAAAGCAGGGCAAATAAGAGGTTGCCAGGGTCTTGAGAAACCGGGGAGCATGTAGTGGCTCTGCTCAACCGCCCGTATAGTTTTTTTACCGATTGCGTTTAAAAAAGCATTGCTTTGGTTTTGGAAAGAGAGTTTGCTATGAAAAAAACGCAAGCGTTACCTAATTCTTTTCACAACTATCCATTTGGTAAAGCCGGCTTAGTCGGCTGAACCAATATTCTTAATCTCCACATTACTCACGGGGGCCCTTCTATTGTAATAACGTAACTGCAAGTGCTTCGTTTTGGGTAAATTTGCTTTTTGCATGCATGCCACGATCAAATAACATGCGCCAGCCAGAGGCTTATGGTCCAACAAATAGGCACAATTACGAAAGAGTAGTAAGTGGTGGTCCTAACATCTAACACCAGCAATTCTCTCTGAAGCGTGTACCAGCAATCTAGTACAATAAGAAACAGAAAGATTTAAACTAGGGAAATTATTTATGCTAATGATCTCTTTGTTTTTTACTGTTTGGTATTTCTCGAGGGGGTTTTACTAAGTCGTAGAATGTGCACACCACCAAATAACTGATTTGTATTATGCCAAAACAAAAGCCATTACGGCGCCGATTCCCACTATTGTGTTTGTTCTACACTTATTTGAAGGAATGGACAGAATTTGTGAAATGATGAGGAGTTTCTAAAACCTCTCTTTATTGAAAGGTATAGAGGCTCGGGTAAAGGGCATAAAGGCTGTTAGGTTTAGGCTTGGGGTAAGGGGCATAGAGGCTGTTAAAGCTTTTCTTATTGGCGGCTGGGGACGCTTAGGGGCGCTAACAGGTGTATTGGAGTGATAGATTTCTCTTTTTCTTGTAATAATCTTTAACACGGAATTTTTAAACGATTTCATTTCATAAATACAATGAAATTTGTTCCCAAAGAAAATTTAAATGCGAAGACAAGTATGTGATACAGTTGGTCAAATATCCGATTCAATTTGGTAATACTTTAGGTTTCGGACTAATTGATTTTTCCGGTTTCTACAAAAATAAACATCAAATTATCACAATATATAGAAACGGGGCCAATTACAAATAATAATAACGTACATACTAGAACTATTTTTATAGCGAAATCTAGTATTCCAAACCAATAGGTGGACAAATATGCGACTTATCGCATACCCAAATTACAGCACAATTAACTCTTATCTGCAGAGCAACTTATCACCTCATTCAAATAGATTAAAAAAACAGATGCTATTGACTTGTAAAGCAAATTCTCAAGACAAAAGATTATTGTACGTACAAGATCTCAAATTAAATGGTCTCAACTTAAATAGACTGCCGCGATTCACAGCTCTACAAAGAAAAGGGCAGCGCCGATTAATTAAATACAGACAAGGCATAAACATTTTTGTTTTTCTTAGAAGTGTTTGGACCACGGAAAATGAAATTTAGCAGCGTTTTTTTCCCGCAATTTCTGTATTTCTACATGGCCTTTTATTTCACACTATATTTTTTGTAAAGATATGTTGTTGCAAATTTTCCTGTTTTCTCCTGATTTTTTTGTCTTGATCATTTGCGCCTAGTTTCCCCTTTTCTGACTTTTAGAGTCAAATTTTATCAAATAAGAAAATTTTCTTAAGTAAGGAAATTTCCTTCCAAGTTGAAGCCGTGTCAACAAGGTCGATATCGGTCAGCATGATGCAACAAACAGGAAGCAAGGAATAACTTGTTTTGATTTTTTGATTGTTTTTTCTTGAAGGCTCAGGCAGACATTATAGTATGCAACTGAAAGCGTAAAGATGGAGTTACCCCTGATAATGCAACGCAAAATTCATTTTATTACAGGTCTACTTTTAATTTTCTCGTAAGGGTTACAAAAGCTTTTAATTCTGATGCATGCAGCCAATTTGTCTTGAATTTGTTTCGCAACCCCAAAACTAAATCGTGGGACACCAAATGGGATCGCCACCCGTAGTTTGAGAGGCGCTGCTCTAAACTGTTTGAGGTGATTCGCTGTCTTTTGCATTAATTTAGTACATCATGAATAGTGTTTATCACAAGCGGAGCCAATTTCACCGTTAGGAAAAATAGGATCATGTCTTGGACCCAGCAAAAGATTTAGGGCAACTTTTTAAATACTTTTTTAATATTTAGCATTAAACCACTTTTGTTTCAATTGAATTCTGGCACATACAATCTTAAATGGAAACGTATTAGTTATGTTTGGTTGTTAGCTAAATTAGTTTTGGCCACTGGAAATTTATTTTTGCTTCTGTTAAACTTCTATTTTACTTGATATTCCAACGCACAATTTGGAATTTTTTTTGGAAGAGGAACTTTACAAAATTTGCGACGCCGAATGCTAGTGCTCTTGCCAGCCCTCCAGGTCACAGTGTTGTCATGAATAGCAGCACAATCACGTGCCACACTGGGGAGACGGAAAATAGAGTAGGATAATATAAGGGGGTCAACTCACCATGCGTTGTCTCTGCAAAATTAACCTGTGGAATAAGCCAGCACCAGTTTGTAGGCGGTTGATCCTGACCCATCCGGATCTAGGAAGAAACATTCCCAATGGCAATGAATTCGTGTTAACAACAATGCCAGCAACCATTTGAATCTCCTGAGGGTTTCATCAGTTTCGGTACGACAACTACCTGCGCTCATCTCAGATACGTAGAAGTTTTAGTATGCAAAAGGGGGAAGACAAGAATTTACACAATATCAGCTGTATGGCCGCACCACCGTGGAATATGAGCTCCGGCCAAACAAATACGCGATTCCGTGGTTTTCCTGGCTGTAGTTGCTGGAGTGTACTGACAAAGCCATCTGAAGTAAAACCTTCAGAAATGCAGTAACCAGTATGTGTTAGAACTCTTCATCGGCCAGACAGCTCTTAACTACTCAAAGTATGGCGTCATAGTACACAAGTCGGAGCCACCTTGTGTGATCGTGTTTCATAATTCTTGCTTCCGTTTTTGTTACGAGTAAAACCAAGAGCTTAGTGTTGACTGGCATCATTTCTTTCAGTCAGATTTGTACATGGTTGTGTAAAAAGTCCTTTGATTAGTTTGTTCAATTGGCATTTTGAACAACTTCCAACATGATATGAGAATTATATGATACGTTCGGATTTATTCCCTCCCCGCTTGCTATGCGCATTACGAAATGCTTTGCGTGTCAGTTGATTGTCTGGGTAGCAACTCAAATATGAGGAAGTTTTGCAATTTGGTATTTAATTTTGTCCTCAATATGACTGATACAAGTATGTATTTGACGGAAGAAAGATTAGCCGCCAAAGTTTTGGTGCATGAGAGACCTCGCACCGATATTATTGATTTGATACGAACACTAATTTCGAATTGTATGTTTGCTGTAACTAGATTCGTTTATCTACCAATTTGATGTTTTTTTTGACAAATTGGGGGTGCGGTGACTTCTTGGATACCCTGAACAGTGCCGTCTCCACTGCAGATGAGTAGAAAAGATGTTTGCTTCTGCTGCTACTTTTTCTCTTAAGGCAAACGAAAAAATAATTGCCTTTCTACTTACTTATTTTTCGAAATTGCAGTATATTTTATTGTCTTATCCATAAACCCTTTTCGATTTTTAAAATGAAACATCAAAAAGACCAGGAAAGATTAAAGATGTGTAGGAAAAAACCCATACCTGAGCGAGGAAGGTGCTTTAGCATGAGATAGGCAACTTTGTCTGGGTCAGTGGCGGAAGATGAGAACTGATTTGTAGCAGCCGCAAAAAAATTGAGCGAAGGAGGAGAGGAAGCAAAAGTATGAATGAGACTCCTAAGGGCACGTGGCTCGGCAGAGCTCGGAAAGATAGCCTCTGGCTCTGCTACGCAGGGCCTTTGGCTGGAAGACAGAAAAGTGGGATCTCAGGTAATCGGCGAAGCCCGAAGCCGACTCCCTGGAGAGGAATAGTTGGAGATGTTAGGAGAGGAAGAAGAACCTGCGACAGAACAAAGGAGAGAATACACAGATTTTGGTGAGAGAGAAGAGCATATCGCCTGCCATGCCTCAGCGATGATAGACGAGGCACGTCGGGAAGCAGAGATGTAAGGCTGACGATTTTCATCACTTCTGTGAGCGTCTTACGTCTATCACCAACCGCATCTTCAACTTCAGCAGACCACCAATCTTGAGATTGGCGTTTGACGCGGCCGAAAGAAAGGCAAGATTTGGACGAATTCAGTGTCAGAGAAATGAAGAGAGCAGCAGCAGAGGATAAAGACGAATATTTTTCTGTAGAAGAATAGTGAGAATCAAAGTAAAAAGAAAAGTCATTCCAACGAGCTTTCTGAAAATTGAAGGGAGGGAAACGTTTGTTGCGCGAAAGACCGGAAAAAGAGGGACGGTTAGTAAAATTGGTAGGTGATTAGAACCCAGGTTCTGAAGCACCTCGCAGAAGCAAGTGAGGGTGAGAGAGGAGGGAGAAAAGAGATATCAGGAGAGGAGCGATGGAGAAGAATAGGTACGTTAAAGTCATTGAGGGGAAAAAGGTCAGAGGAGATGACCCAGTCGAATATTTCCTCCCCACGGGAATCAGGAGTACCTTTTTGAGTCCTAGAGGGAGTGATGGCAGTTGAAGTCCCACCGGATCAAGAGATTTATCGAGAAGGGAGGAATTGAGGGGAGAAAAAGAGTCGGTTCTGCTTTTTGTCAAAGAAGAGCAAATAGGGGGGCATAAGCATTAAGAAATGAGAGTGAGAAGGAGTTGTTTATAGAGATGTTTACCCCCACATAATTAGAGTAGGGATCAAGCGAAGAGAGAGAGAGAGAAGGTAGAAAGTTCAGAGAAAGATAATCGCTGCCTGACAAAAATGATGACGCCGCCGCTAGCGCGCGTGGCATCGGGAGAAAAAATGCCAGACCAGTAGTAGGGGCGATCAGATCGCAGAGCAGAGTATCCTGAGATCCGGAAAGAGAAAGATGAATTGAGGTTGGATTCCTGGATACATATAAGGTCAACAGGATGAGACGAGTAATAATGTAGTAGTCCAGTGCTCTTGGCTCGGAGTTCTTAAGCATTCCAGTGAAGAAATCTAAGGAAGTCAGGGGAAAGAGGAAGCAGAAGGTATAAAAAAAACAGCCAGGAACATGGGGCGGTGAGGAGGGTACAGAGAAAGAAGATACGAAGTAAGCAGAAGGAGGATTAGAGGTTTGAAGACGAGGATGGGGTGAGAGTGCTGCATTAACAGAGGGGGGTCGAAAGTGCCAGATAGCGCAGTGGAGGTATACAAGCTGGAGAAGTCCGAAGAGAAAGACACAGTGTTGGTAGGTTAGGGATATTTAGAAGAAGCGGGAAAGCAGTAGGGAGGACAGATCCAGGAGTGAGAACTGTCTAGAGTTTTCCTTTACTTCCTTCTGGAAGACATCTTTATTATTTCCCATCCACAAGATGGGAAAGCTTCTCGACTCTCCTGCTTTTTTCCCGCTTATCTCTCCCACTTCCAGCGTCTCAAAGCTTTTTGAACGCATCATTCTATCGCGCCTGCTCTTCTTTCTGGACTCTAACTCCATTCTCTCTTCCTACCAGGCCGGTTTCCGCCCTAGACGGTCTACTCTGGATCAAATTTTGTTTTTTTTGCAGTCCATTTCGGATGGGTTTAACAAACCCGAGCCGGGCTCTCGGACGATTCTTGCTACTATCTACTTTTCTAAAGCTTTCAACTATGCCAAGCACCCTGTCCTTTTCCAAAAACTCATTTCGGCTGGCCTCCCCCTTGCTTTGCTTGTTGGACTCAAGCTTTACTTTCTGATAGGCGCGATTGCGTGGTCTTTCAAAATCACAAAAATCGCTTTTTTCGAGTTTGTCGACATGTTCCGCAAGGATCCATTCTTGATCCTGTGCTTTACTCTCTTTTCATCAATGACCTTCCTGCATCTCTGCCTTCTTCCATCAGCTGCTCTCTTTATGCTGACGATCTGGCCATTTGGTCCTCCTCCCCTTGGTCTTTGCTGCGATCACACAAGGAGCTCTGTTTCGATTGGAGCGCTGGTCTGAGTACTGGTGTCTTTTTCCTAATCCGAGCAAATGTGAGGCCTCCTTCTTTTCAATGGATTCCCACCAAGACAACCTCCATCCCAATCTGCTCTTATTCAACTCCCGCCTCCGTTTCAATCCCACACCAACTTTTCTTGGGGTCACCTTCAACGGCACTGTTTCTTTTTCTAAACATATATCTTTGCTGAAGGTCAAGTTTTTCCCTAGTCCAAAGGCCTTACGCTGTATCTCTGCTTCCTCATGGGGACTCTCTAAGGGGTCCTTCTCTCTTTCGTTTAAAGGCTTTTCTTCGGCCCCTTCTTACCTAAGCTTCATCCCGATGGTTTCCTATTCTAAGCGTTACAAATATTATAAAATTGGACTGAGCGGCTAGTCGCGCCATCAACGGCTGCCTCTCGTTTTCCCCTATCCTACTTCTCCTTTCTGATGCGTGTTTACCTTCTCTACGAGTCACCCGGATTCATTTCGCTCTGTCACCGTATGAGCAAGCCCTTTGTCTCACAGCCTTGTTTCCCATTTCAGGTTTGGCCAGACTTGAAACCAAGACTCTACAGATCTGCCTGGAGAGCTTTTGCGTCCATTCACCGGTTCATGCCTTTTTCTACTTCTCCTACGGAGACTCTCTTTGCTTGCCCTACCTCTCCTCTTTGGAACCTGCTTTTCTTCACTGTAGAGTCCACTCTTTCCTCTCCATGCTCCCGCTCTGATCCCCTTCTCACTCGCCAAGGTGCGGCTCTTGCTCACCTTGACTCTCTTCCACCTTACGATCTGAACAGATTTCCTTTTGGCAAAAGCGGCTCGGGCGTTCTTGGTAACTGCTCTCTTTGTGGCACTGAGGCCACTCTTGCTCCTTTTCGGCAGGTCCAGTTTATTCAAGTTTTTCCGCTGAAGCCTGCGCCATTTTGCACGCTCTTTGGTGGCCTCGTCAGCACCAACAAATCTGCCACTTCTTTTGCTCTCTGTCCTCGCCTTCGTCTTTCTTTTTACCTCAAACTCTCTGGCAGAAACTGTCTTCTTTTTCTTCTTGTACTGTCAAGTTACAATGAGTTCCCGGATATTTATTTCTCCCGGTGAACGACGCGGCTGATGAGCTGGCCAGACGAGGAGCGCTACTCGTGCTCTCTGCAATCCCTTGTAGTCTCTCCTCTTTTATCTCGCGTATCCACTCTTTTCTTTTCTCGGACTGAAGGCGTGCTGCCTCATTGAAATTCTTAGACACACATCAATGAGGAACTGGTGCTCCCTCGTCATGCTCGCTGTGTCCTCTCTCGTGTTCGCTGTAACGGACATAGCCTTCAGTCAGACTCTTATCTCTCTAGAATTGGCAGAATCGATAATCCTTCATGCAGCGCCTGCGGAACCTCTCATCTCATTCTGCACTGTCCAGCTACGGATTCTTTGCGGCGCTCGCTCTTTGGCGACTCTCCGACTCTCTACGATCTCTGGTCTAGACCTTGGGGGGTTGTCCGGCTTCTGGAGCTCCACGTCTTCCACCATGCCCCTATCCCTCTGAAGGTGTCAGGTAACAATAACAATCAAAAAAGTAGTTGAAATCTTGGGCGACAATCTACATTTACTGCTGACATTCAACATTGAAAATAAGTTACTTTTATATCATTTATTTGAGAAATTAATTTCAAAACAGTACAAGTGGTCATTTCTGCAGCCGACTAAGAGCAGATAATTATTTTCTTCACCAATCACCACTGGAGATGAGAATACTTGTCCAGGTAGTTTGTGTTGCGTCATAAGTCGACCACTAATCAAATCAATTACAGAGAGGTTTCCGTCGGTAGTTGCTGATACTGCTACGCTGCAGACCTGAGCAACATTACAAAGAATGAAGTTATTTAACACGGAATAGAGGAGACTGAAAAAAGGCCATACGACATTCGGGAAAGTTATTCACTGAGACAAGGGACCGGCAACCTTTTAACACTCACAGAGCGATTTAAATCCGGTGCTCACAGAAGAAAACACTAAGAGCGGCAAATACTACAAGACTATTTTTTGGAGATCAACTTTTTTTGAAGGCAATTATTTTCCAATTTTCGTCTCAAAAAAAGTTTAGAATCTTTTTTTAGCCCATTCGTCTATTTTAGAAATTTATGGCGGCTGTAGTTTACGCCTATGCTTAGAGAAACTGCTTTATAGTATGAGCTTGATTTTCGGCCCCACGCGGAGCCGCAGGTAGCTGACCCTTGACGAAGATGATCGCAATGGAAATATGTTTGCACATTATTCAGGCATTTTAAGCTACGCAATTAGTAGTCGATATTCGTCGGAAAACGCAGCTTGGATCAAGACGTTCTGTTGCTGACTTGAAATCTGATGCAGAGGAGATGACAACGATTTGAGAAACACACTATTAGCAACGTCGAACATTGTACTACGTTCAGCTAGTGGCCTAATCCTTAAAATCGAAAGATTAATTACTTGTGATTGCAGAAACGAAATCGACTCGAAAGTTGAGCTGTTTTGAAAGTTTATGTTGACTTATATGCAGACCTGAGCTTTAGCAGCATAGCGAATCGATAAAATGTACTAATTAAAACTTGGCACGGTTTTGAAGCAAAGGATTAAGCTCGGTCAATGCGGACTTATATTCATTACTAACAGATTCAACCAAATAATCTCTCTAATTAGCAAAACGCACATCTTACACGATTATAAATTAAATCAAGGAAAAAACTTCAACATAGCTTACAGTTATCTTAATTTATTTAGAAGCTTTTTGAAGTAATTTTATCAAAAACATGCTTTTGAAGACGTTTCGATTATAAATTGCGTTGAAATCAAAATGTCTTCAGTGCATGTATCGTTTTTCGTAGGCTCTTAACCCTTTCGCTACGGAACTCAAATTTTTGATGAAAAAAATTTTTTTGCTTGAATCACATTTAGGCACACCCAATATGGCAATTTTACAAAAAAAAATTTTTTTCATAACTCAAGTAGCTGAAACTTCACTGGTACATATATGAACCACTACGGTTTTTGAAAATATTTCACTGGTACATATGTGTACCAATAGGGTTTTACAAAAGCTTTCAGGAATTTTTTTCATTTGGTGGTACACATGTGTACCAATAGTAGCGAAAGGGTTAAGTTTTGTAACAACAGCTTTTACCTTAAAAGTAGAAAAATTCACATCAAATCATTGATAAGCTAGGTTTCTTGAGCAATTATTCACTTGAAACGATGTAATTAACGTATATCGAAAACGATTCAACAAGCGATAGGAAGAAATGACATAGTAATTGTATTTACGATTCCCGACGTCCAGGGTAACGCCCATAATGTGAAATCGCTTAACTTTTTTCAAAAAAAGTGCACCTTGCAGGTACTTTTGCTTTAAATACACTTCATTAATTCTTCTTCCCAAAGTATTCTCAAAAGCACTTCGTGTACTTTGTTTTCAAATATCTGTATCTGATTTTGTGCTATGTGATCGCAGATGCACGACTTGCTTTACCATTGTAATAGGGTAGATTTAGCATCCGCTATCCAGGGTCAGATTACCTTTAGCATCCGCTATCCAGGGTCAGATTACCACTAATACGAACGGGAAACAGCAGCAAATGTCAGAGATTGCCCGAAAAAAAACAAACTAAATGATCTTTAGCTTCAACAGTGGCAAATAGTTTCAAATGCTAGGTCCGTAGCATTTGCCACACTTGCCTGAACGTTAATATGGACCTGCTTCTAAGTTTTCAAGTTCTAATTATGTGCGAAAAACTTCAAAACACCATTTATCAGCTAATGCAAGTGTTAGTAATGTTTATATGTTTGGCGAAAATTTTTCATTATAATACCTACGTAAGATCGTCTTCAATTAGAGAAAACGCGAGCACCCACTGGAAAAACTGTGACGACCAGAAATCTGTGTTATATACTAAAAAACTTTTTCCAAAGCAAGTTATTGTTAATCTTACGCTTACTTCCTTGTTTGAAGTTAGAGTGGTGCAGAACGGAGTGGCGTAAACAGCAGGTTGTGATGCATCATAATTTTGCGCAAATTTCCACTTCAAAGAGCCACTTGCACTGTCCAAACAGTTCAAATAGCCGTCGTGAGAGCCGCACGTCACTAGCTCCTGGTCCATCATACGGTAAACGGCAGGAGAAGAAAATATAGGACCTCCACTCTCAAATTTCCATATCTGGGAAACAAGAGCTACTGATGAAGTTGTTTACGTAAAAATGATGTAGTCATTATTTTTTTGCATCAGCATTAAGAGGATTTTCAAGGGCATACGCGATGGCGTAGTGGTTAGAGCGCTTACTTTGCAGTCGGTAGATCTGGGGTTAAATCCTTTTGTCGAGTCATACCAAAAGACTTTAAAACATGGTGTCCTCAGCTTCCCTGCTAAGCGCTTGGCATTTACGGGAGGTTGTAGAGAACAAGCGGGCAAATTTGCTTGTTGTGTCCTTGGGCAAGGCGCTTGAGGGGGCGCCCCCACCTTTATGTGAAAGACAGGTGGCCCAGACACCTCGGAAATGGCAACTCCCAAGCGAGTGCGGACGTTCAGTCCAAAATATAGCGATACAATTCGCTTTCTGGTGAATGGGGGATAAATATGGCAAACAAAAAAACGAAACAAAACATCAGCTAAAATAAAAATGAAAGACGATCACAGTAAAAGCGATTCCGTTGACAACACAAAACTTCGCACGAATTAATCCAGAAACCTGTTGCAACTGAATCAGTCAATGAGAGTTCCCATTACATCCAAATCAATTTTGTAATAGAATTGATAGAACATCATTTATTTATCTACAACTTACAGTCAGCGTATTGCTTTACTTCTATTTTATAAATCTGAAAAATTTGTTTTAACTAAAAAAAAACGAGGCCAACCTTTTAAAATTTGATCAAGTAGTTTTATCAATATTGACCTTCAAAATGCCACTAACATTACCTTCTACACTACATTTAGCAAAATAAACTCGAATGCTACGACGTCATAAGATCCGATGTTTTGTGCGATCTTGATAACCGATATTTATGCTGATGACCTGGCCATGTTTTCTTCCTACCCCTCTGTAATTGCTGCTGACGAGACCACACAACGAGCCCTGGTTCAATTAGAGTGCTGATCTCAGCACTGATATCTTTCTCTTAAGCCGGGAAAATGTAAAGCCTCTCTTTCCGGTGGATCCCCACCAGGCTAATCTTCATCCTCGCCTCCTCCTGCTCAACTCCCTTTCTGGTTTATTCATACTCATACTTTTCTTGGGGTTACCTTTGACAGCACTCGTTTCTTTTCCTAAAAGTGAATGCTAGCTGAAGACCAAATGCGTCCTTCGTCTCGAGGCCTTACCCTGTACCTCTGCTTTGGAGCCTCTATCTTTTCTGTACCAAGCTTTACTTCGGCCCGTTCTCACCTACGCTTCACTCGAATGACTTCCTTTTTGAAATGTTACCAACGCTACCATGTTGGAACGCCTTCACCGAGCGGCCCCTCGCGCCATCACCGGTTGCTTTTCGCTTTCCTTTATCTCTCTTCTCCTCTGAGGCGTCCCTGCCTCCCTTACAAGTAACCTTGAGTCACTTTGTTCCATCCTTTCATTAGAGTTCTATCCTTGCCAGAACTCCTCTTTTCCTATTTCAGAACTGGCCAGACATGAAACCATGACCTCTAGGAGAGACTTTGCCACCACCCGCTTATCCTCTCTTCTTCCTGCTGTAGGGATGCTCTTCTTGCCTGCTCTACCTCTACCCCTAAGACCAGGAGTAGGAAAACTTTTTATCCGGAGGGCCGTATAGACCAAAGGCCAGTACTTAAAATCTTGCAATAGCTGTATTCAATGCAACAGCTGGCAATAGCTTGTTGCAATGTCATATTGAATAAAATACATGGAAGCTTCTACAAGTGTTGGCGGGCCGCACAAAATGCTTTGATCGGCCGCATGCGGCCCGCGGTTTACCCACCCCTGCCTTCTTTCAGTCTGGAGCTCACTTTTTCTACTCCATGCTTTTGCTCTGACCCCATCTTTCTCGCCAAGCTGGTCCAGCCTACCTTGACTCTCTTCCAATTCAAAATATCGTGATTTGGATTGACGGTTCTGTCATTTTTCTTTTTGGCAAAGAAGGCTCTGGCGTCCCTACCAACTGCTCACATTGTGACGCTGAGGCCATCTTTTCCTATTCAGCAGGCACTGTGTCTTTAAGTTTCCTACAGAAGCCTGGACCATTCTGCAAGCTCACCGATGGGTTCGGCAACACCAACAAGTCTGCTATTTCTCATCTCCTCCGCTCACACTCTCGCTTTGTCCTTGCTACCTTATCTCTCCTACATCTTTTCTTCTTCTACACACTCCTTACCACGTTCGCCAGGAACTTTCTATTTTCACCTCCTCTTCTATTCGGCTACAATAGGTCCCCCGCCCAGTCACTCATTTCTTCCGAGTAGCGGTACCGCCGATGAGTTGGCCAGACAAGGTTCGCAGCAAAGGCCATTTAAAGTCCTTGTAGTCTCTAACTTCTTATCTCAAGTAGCCACTCGTGTATTCTTTCGAACCGAAAGCTAACTGTCTTATCAAAACTTTTCAACAAACAGGTTTCCTCAGCATAGACAAAAACTTGTACTTCCTCGTCAAGCTCGCTGAGTCCTCTCTCGTCTTCACTGCAGCGGACACAGCATTCTGTTAAAAGTGCTCTCGCGAAAGTATAAAATTAAAAATTTTTCATGCAGCGCCTGCGGTCATCCGAGAAGGGACACCTCTCATTCCGTCCCGTTTCACTACGGATTCCAAGTCACTTGCTCTTTTAGCGACTTCTTTTCCACGAACGACCTGTGGGAAGCAGACAGGATTCTGGGGTGCCATGCTTCCACCATGCCCTAATCCCGAGGAAGGGGTAGGGAAACAACCTTGCGAAGAACCACTAGTACAAAATGTTCACGAGAATTAATATTCTGAGATACACTGTACACTTCCAAGGAATCATCACATTATCGTAATACTGTTCTTATGACGTCAGCGCTTTGAAAAGACCTCGAAGGTACCGATAGACTGTCAGCATCTGTCACTCTAGATTTCATGTAAATATTAAGCAGGATGATGGTTATTTAGATAAAATCAACTTTGACAAAACTTCAGTTTAAGTCGTACACATTCAGCAAAAACGCATTTTTTGACATTTACTAGTTTTACATGCTTTAAGCAGGAAGTTGAATAAAACAAAGAGTTTAAAAACGTCAAATATTGATTTCACTTTTGCATAGACATCAAATACCTGCAGCGCAAAGAACACTACCATACAATATTTATTGCGGCCGAACTAAAATTCTTATCAAAAATGTTATTAATATAAGCATGGCCATTAATAATAGCAAATCAATACCAAAAACTTCAACTTCACTAGCATTTATATCATCGTTTGGGTGACAGGTTCACAGGGCTATAATGAACAATTAAAGAATAAAAATGCCACATATAAAAGACAAAAAACGTGAAAGACGGCTTTTAACGTATTTATTAATTACCATTAAACTAGTTGAAATTACCCCGGTTTTGGCAGGCTACACTACTCATTTAGCCCAAGTTGTACAGTAAGATGTACGACAAAATTTCAGCCACAAAACTGGGTAACAGACATTTTAAGATACATAAAACTAATTACCGAAAAGGTTCTTAAAAATGCGTTTTTAAAATATAGACAATACCAAGGAAAGTAGAGAACAATTCCAGGTAGCCTCCACAGACCACTCTCACTGACCCCCAGGGCTTTGCAGTATAGACTAGGACCTCAACAGTGGGTCGTAAAAAAAAATTGAGGGAGATAAAAAGTGGCATTTGGTGTTGAAAGAAGCGAGAAAACCTGTTTTTCTGTTTTGAGATAGACACCACAATGAGGTGTATTCTGTAAATTAGTGGGGAATTGTCTTCCGTAAAACAATGCTCAGTAGTGCTTGGGCCGCCAGACTTAGAGACTTCTTTTTTGGGGTAGCGCCACAAACTATTTGAGAATCCCCGGTAGACAGTAAAGTACGTTGCAAAAATATTCAACCAGAATAGAAAAAACGAAGTAAATGCGTAAACACTGAATGTTGAAAGAAGATCGAAAGTACTGTGAGAGGCCGAAACCGTACACTTTTAACACTTATCGTTTGTCACAGGCTTTAACAAGCACGGACGGAAACAGCAGCTTGCTAAATCTGATATTTCTATGTTTGTTAAACGTTTAAGCAATTTCGTGTGCATCAGTGCTACTAATCAGTAATTACGCGTTAATTTCACGTTAGAAGATAAAATTAAACACAATTTGAGTACAGGCTTGCGTAAAACCATCAACATATTTTACAAGTGATTGATTTATTATATGTACAGTACATCAGTTGAAACTATGAAGTGTACTCATATAATAGCTGTAGTCTAGGTCAGGGGTTCTCAAATAAAAATGGGTCGCGAGACTTATATTGGGTCGCAAAAAAGTTGTGTAAGGATCTATTTTTTAAAGATTTAACAACCTTTGTGTTGAATGAAACGTGACGACCTTTTTTCTGGAGATCCAACTTGAAAAAAAGAGTTAAACAAAGTGTAAAATTTTTTTATTTTTTCGAAGATAACACCACAATGAGGTGTATTCTGTATATTTGTAAAGAATTGTTTTTCGTAAAACTATGCTCAGTAATGCTTGGGCTGCAAGAATTAAGGACTATTTTTTTTATGTTTTAACACCTGCTCTAGTTCAAAGTTTAAGCAATACATGCACTCCAATAACAAAGACAATCGTGCAATCCTACGCTTAGAAAGCTATCGTTAGCATCATGTGCGGATACACTTTTCACTGTAAATGCCTTAGTTGCTGTAGTTAATTCTTTTTCTTCGGCTGCAAGAAAACATTTGCGACTACCGAAACACAGCTTCTTCTACAAACAATGCAATCACACAGGAAAAGTGCGGGAAAATGCCTTATTAAAGGGGCACGACGAAAGAGAGCACATGCTCAAGCAAAGGCAAGACCAGATTATCGTACTGGCTACCGTTGCCTCATTAGTTGCAATCAAAATACGGAAAGTATGACAAAATTTATTGAACTCAACAAACAAGAAATATGTGGAGACTCTGGAAGACTGGGAAATGACCTTAAAATGTTTTGAGTCAGAAACTTTCTTAACTATCGAGCTATCGAGTTATCGGCGATAGTAGTAGCTTGATCACAAAGCGTGAGATTTAATGCAATCAACCATCCTCTCGCCATTTCCCATGCAACGCTACGCTATGAGCGCTCAACACGCAGTCTTTTGATGACAAGTCTGCCGTTCAGACTATTTTGTTACGCTACCGCCATGCATTAGCTTCCGTGATTGCAAATGTGTCTTGCATCACAGCATTTGTATAGGCATGCGTCATAGGCGACATCCGGTGTTTAGCTGCACTGCTGTAGATGTCCTTAGAACTTAAACAAATAAAAGTTGAAACTACTTACAAGGTTTCCTGTAATCCTGTCCAAAGTATAAAGGCAATTGTCAACACATCCAACGCACAATCCAACACTGCTTAACGCAGCTGATGAAAATACTGGCTTCGGCAATTTGCTCGTCCATCTAACAACGCACTAAAGGTTAGTAGCGCATTAAAGCGAGTTGAAATCGTTTAACTTTATATAATTAAATCAGGATCAACATAGCGTGTACTTAATTATTGCATTTGCCAAAAAAAGCAGGCGTAGCTCAGCTTTGAAAACATTTTTTTGCCAAAAGTTTTTTCTGAACTACTAACCAGTGTGATGATGTCTGGTCAAATTACAAGGAATTTTGTTGATGATTGTTTCCTTTCTTTGGATAAAAACACAAAGTGAAAAGGAATATTCAGGCCTCGCCAACAGGAACATGCTGATCACGTTTGCAGAAAGTGATCAGCTATGTCGAACACGCCACAAAAATAGTGTGGCAGCCCGCCATCAACGAGGCGGACTTTGATCTTAGTAGGTGCCTTACGATTGCCTTTGAAAGAATGCACGGAGAGGAGCTCCACAAACCTATCCTAGTGAAACAAGGGCAGCTGAAGGAGTTTGAACAAATCTGTTTCCATTTCACTCATCAACTTGTACTGTTATTATTGCTACTAGCAATACACCGTCGAACATAAAAATGCATTAAACAAATTCAAACGTTTTCGGCGCTACATATTGCCCTCGTCAGGATCTACATACAAATATTTATAGTGCTAAAACTTTCGCCGAATGAAAACACAAATAACACAGAATAACTTGAAAATAGTCATAATAAAAAACAGTAAAACTTCATTCTGCAGTCTCTCAATTATAGACTAGTCAATAACTTTAATCCTAACCCTAACCCTAGTAATTGATTAGTCACTGAGACTGCAGAATGAAGTTATACTGTATTTTATTATGACTACTTTCAAGTAATTTCGTGTTTACTGTGTTTTTGTTCAACTAAGGTTTTAACACTGTTAATATTTGCTTATAGATCTTGACGAGGGCGATACGTAGCGCCGAAAACCTTTGAATTTGAACGGTGTAGTGCTAGTAGGAATACTAAACAATGTGGATTTTAAAATTCATCTCTCTACCGAAATTGTTTTAACTTCAACTGCTGATAGTTGCACTATGAGAAGTTCTATACCACTCACCAATTAAAGCAAATTAAGTTGCCAGAGTCGACAACGGCATAGGCAAACTTTGCTTTTATTTAGCACTTACAGCGGTTTTCACACTGTAAATGTACCGCATCTAATAATCTTTGTTTCTTTATTTTGTTGAACGAGTACCCACGAGTAGTTTTTATTTCTTCATTATATCAAAGACTTACCGCAGCTTTCGCTTGCGACAAAATAAAAAATGCAGCAGCTTAAGCATACTGTATAAAGTGAGCAAGCCCAAAGTAACCTCTGGTCTAAACCTTTTGTAAAAGGCTTAAAATAAATAATTCAGAGCAATAATCAAAAAAACACTAAAATAGCCGCAACAATGCTTATTATGCAAGAAAATTGCTCTGAAGATAAAATGAAACTTGGCGGAAAATTTTCAGGGTCAGCTTTCATCAAAATAACAAACAGCATTAAAGTTTGATTTCGAAAACAACATGCTCGGAATAATACCACGATAAAAACCTCGCGACCGGCGCGATGGTGCAGTGGTTAGAGCGTCCACATTGTAGTCGGTAGACCTGGGGTTCATTTCCTAAGTCGAGTCATACCAAAAGACTTTAAAAAATGGTATTCACAGCTTCCCTGCTTGGCGCTCAGCATAAAAAAGGGATAGTGTGGAGAACAAGCCGGCAAGCCTTGCTTGTTGTGTCCTTGGGCAAGGCACTTAACGGGACGCCTCCACCTTTATGTGGCAGACAGGTGGCCCCACCCGTACTTCACCGGATTATAATTGTGAAGTTGCTAACCCAGCATGTCAGACGACTCTTGGGTACCCACCAGTGGCAGTCCGCCTTGTTGGTGGTGGGGCTACCAGTCACTCAAGACTGGTTCGAAATGGGCTGCCATCTTCCCCTAGCCTAATATCAATTAGGTTGACGGCATGAACCTGAATTACCGTTCATGCTGTACCTCCATCCCAAGGAAGAGGAGGGGTAAACACACACACACACACACACATAAAAACCTCGCAGATGCAGGATTTTCATTGCCTCCTAGTCAGAAAGCATTGTTTTCTATTTTCTTCGTGTGGTAGTTGGTTGCCAATTGAGAAATAAAACGTGATTACTGACTGACTTAAACACTTTACGCAATTTTCCAAGCATGTGTAGTACTCAAAATTTACCTCATCCTGAAGCTTAAACTCAATTTTAATACTTCGTGACATAACTGAGATGTTCGATAACACAAAGATCGATCGAAGAAGTATATTTCCGAATGTCGTCGGACTATTCTTCAGAGAAATCGTCAGAGAAAATTACAGAAATAAATGGCTTTCTCGGCTTAAGCTTTTTGTCTTTGATGAAGACATTCAAGGGCGATTTCTAGTCCGTGGTTGGAGTGCATGTAGTTGTAATGCACTGCATGAGTAGTGATGGCAACTGCCAAGCGGAAACGAATAAAAGCAGTCTTATGCATTCGCATAACTGTAAATGATTTGTTGCGTGGTAAAATAACAAAGATGTGAAAGTATGACTTTACCTCACAGCCCCATCATTGGCCGAAAGAAGGAAAATTTTTCCAGAGAGGGAACAAACAAAGACCGAACCACGAGGACTATTCTGTAACGAACAAGTTAATACATAGAGGTACATTGCTACAAAAACGGCGGCAAAAAATTGCTCTGTAAAAAGCTTTACAAGACGCCGGCGCTAGTTTTACAAGATTGTATCACCGTTGGCGCGCTTTTTCGCGCCATCTTATGACGCTTCCAATAAGTGCGTCACGAAAAGCTTTCGTCTCGTAGACAGCTTTTTTCAAAGTTCAAGCAAACTTGTTGAGATTCTACTTTAACCAAACGCTGATTTTATAAAAGCGATTTTAATACCAATGGCATCATAGGAAAACGTATAAAGGACTAAGGCAACAACGCACCTTCTCAGTACGGAATAAAATACTAAAAACACATTTAAAAGCTTACACCTCCACAAAAATGTCCACTCGAGCTTTTTAAGAAAAACGTGCTTAATCGAGTGAAAAAGCATTTTCAAGGTCAAATTTTAAAGCGTACATTATGACCTAACCAACACGCCGGTGACACACCTATGCTATTTATAGAGCACCAGAAATCTATTGAAAGCAAATATAACGTACCTCGAATGTATCTTCAGAGTAAATTGGCGAGGAAAATATAGGCGCACCGCTGTTGTACTTCCATTGTAAAGCTCTTAACTGAAACGAAACGTAAGACGGTTAGCTGGATTTTCCTGTTATGGGAAAGCCTTAACCTTTTTACATACATTAACCAGCTCTTCCAGCGTCGCCCCATCAGTAACGTCGCGGTTAAGAATGTAGGTTCATCCGGCTTTACCAAATGAATGGCTGTAAGAACAATAATCAACAGCCAATATTTTTTCTGCTCGTCTAATATTTGTTCCAAATTCAATTGTGCTTTAACAAGTGATCAAGTCAAAAACATATTTGGCAGGATCGGCGTAGTCCTTATTCCCATGATCCAGGTATCTGTGTTCTTTTAAACAAGTAGCCAACGGAGACACAACTGAAGTCAAACAGCGAGGATGTCGACGCTAAAGCAGTGATTGTTTTCAAAAATATAAAAATTGGATATCCAGCAGTAGGTCTTTTTCACGACTTGCTGCGATTCCTTTCGTAATTAAATTAGTGACTAAGCTCCTGGCTAGGCCTTAGGCCTATGTGCTCTGCTCATTGCTTACGCGTAGCCAGGTAGGGCACCAAAGATTTTGCGTTTTCCGCTATTTATATCCTTGACCCCGGTAAGTATATGAAGTTACTTTCAAACAAAATAACAGAAATGCCTTCCACACGGAGCGATTTCAATCGGGGATGTTGTTTGCTTTGCATTCCCTCAAACTTTCTCAAGAACTCGTTGGCTATGCCTTATGTGCCTTGTACTCAAAAAAGATAAAAGGGGCCTTGTCTTTCCCCAAAATTTTTGGCTTTGATCCCGGTACTCTATGAAGCTATTATCAAGCAAAATAGCAAAAATGTTTCTCCAAAACATGGTGCGATTTTATTACGGTTTAGGTAGAGCTTGCCACTGGCTATCCTGAGTTGAAAAGTACTAGTTCAAGCGGGTACGTCGGCTTCTAGCTTCATCTGTGAGAACAGTAACCAAAAGTTGTAGTAAATGAAGGTCGTATTTCCTGTACGGGTAATGGCGATCTTCTTGCTCTACTAATCAAGACTGGATACTCACAAACAAGCAAAATAGTATATCGATTGTTTTATCCAAAAAGTAAGAGCGGGAGAAACGAAGCCAACAATGATGGCGTCGCCAGAATGGTGGTAGTTTTCGCAATTACAGAAACGATCTATTTAGTGGTAGGCCGATTTCACGACTTGGTCCACACCTTTTTGTATTTACATTTGTGATATTTTGTTTTTTTGGCTTCGCTGCTCGCCCTGGTTTTAGCAGAGCAAGAAAAAATGCCACGCATCCCCCCCCCCAAAATCATGCACCCTGTCCCAGTACGTTTGTTAAGCTGTTTTAAAGCAAAAGTGTTCCCTCTAGATCAAATTTTACATATTGATAGGCCTATTGTTTTAACTGGGACAGGGTACAGGGTTTTTCCTACACTTATGACTTTATTCCATTAAACTTTTCCCCGAATCCCGATCTCCTTACTTTTAAATCAAGATTAGTCTTTACAAGCAGCCAATCAATTAGAAACATTCATCCATTTCTGTCCCTAAGCGCAGGTAGGAATACAAATTAAAAATTATGCGTGTGCGCCAAAGTATCCAAATGTCGATCGCTCTACTCATAACTTTTAAGTAGGTTTATTCACAAAAAGTGTTTCGTGCACGCACGGGTCAACAAACTTTTTCCACAAAGAGCCAGATAGCTGTGAAGACTGACGACAGCGAGACGGATACGAAGTTCTTTCGTAGCATATTACGCAACCGGCTGTATGGTTAATCGGTTTCCACAAAAACTTTTCTCCGCAATTTTTATTACACAAGCGACACTCAACATCTGGTTTTCTGTTTTTTTTTGGTAGTCATTTAAAGAGTATTTTACAATGAAATCTAAAAATCAAAATACAGCGCTGTATCGAATTCAGAGCGAAGTGCCTATAAACTTCCTTGCAACAGTCCTTTCTGTTAACTAGCTTTAATTGCAACAAACTAATTAAATTTATTTCAACGAGGCTATGAGCTCTTGCAACCGTTACCGCAAACGGCTAGACTGCTTGGTCTAGGGGACCGCACATAGTGAGTTGCGATCCAAAGTTGGGTAGCAAGACCAGCACTTGGGGCGCAAAAAAATTTGAATTGACCGAAATTATTCTGATATAACGACGCATTTTTGTCACGTTTGCTGGTGCGGCAAGTACCTAGGATTTAAGCGGTTTCTTTATGTACTGTAGCATCGCTTGTACAAATAAAATGTTGCTTTGTAGTCGCTCATTATCTTCATGTTCGTTCATTATGTCAGAGTTACACTTTATAATTAGCTAAACATTGTGTGACCGTGGTTTAAAAAAATTGCTTGATTAAAACTACGAGAACTTTGTATGAATTTTGGATTTTAGTTGGAAAAGAATATCGACGGTTATCAGCGGCTGCGATGAGCGTTCTAATCTCCTTCCGAACTACCTAACTATGTTAAATAACATTTTCCGCTCTATCATACATTAAAAGCAACTACAACACAAACGTGGATGAGGAAGATCTTTGGTCGGCCGTCTCCAAAATCAAACCTCGCCTTGATTTGCTGTGCCTTAAACACAGAGCCAATAGTTTACATAAGATAGAATAAGTTTGAGGCTCGTTGATTCACTCTGTACGTATCAAGTTCCATTTTAAGAAAATTGCTACAATCACCAATAGCCTTAACCTTACCATTTAAGTAAGCATATTTTTTGTAAAACTATGCTCAGCAACTTTTGGGTCGCGAGACGTCACGACTATTGTTTTGGGTGGCGCCAAGAATTATTCGCAGACCCCTAGCTTAGTTTGCCGGTACAGCCACTAACTGAAGAATGTCAAACTGAAAAAGCATTGATGTAATGTCAGTAGAGTTTGCGATATTATGAAAAACGTGGAAAGAAACAAAAAATCATCGATAGATTTTTTCTGGTAGGACAACTAATTAATATTTTGATAATTATTTCACATAAGGTTTATGCAAAAACAATCGTACTTAAAGTTCTTTAAAGCACCGCGAGGCGGACCAGAAGAACTAACCTCGCACGCCGTACTTTGGTGACTACTGGCATAGATGAAACAAATTACCGTACATCCAGATGACCTAAAGGTCTTCGGTAGCATACCAGATCGTTATCAGAGGCACCGCAACCAGCCCGGAAATATCGGAATTAACTTTTATGCAAGGAAATAAAGACTCATTCCATGATAATTTTTTAACAGAAACTGTAACACTGTATAATGTTGCGAGTAAAAAGTTTTAGTATTAGGTACGTAAAATCATTATCGAAGCGTGATCTAAATTCTACATTATTGTATGCCACGCCTCACTATAGCATTGACACGAAACGAGTAATTGCAATGATCGAATTACAGGTGAACACGATATTACGTCATTAATCATGAATCGGTCACACACTAGCAAGTTGTGCTTCAGTTACAAGAACTGGCTGCAGAGAGCTACATGTTTAGCCTAACCTCTTGCTTGAGATAGAAATGTTTCAATAACACCACTCGAAAATAGCGAAAGCTATTTGAGCTGAACAATACAGTTGTAAGCACAAGGCAACATTATAAAGCTTTTAAAACATGCCTATTGGTTTTCAATTCGACTCGGGGCTACGTAATCTGTAAACCATCAGCAGACAATCACGCCACCACGGTTACGCAATGATGAACACAGAGCTAGTCATTGCTAATGAATAGAGATGTAATTATATTGCTTTATTTTTATTGTTCCACTTTAAACATTTGCTAGTCAATATTCAAATATTTCTAAGGCAATGCTCAAAATCAAGTTCAAAAGTACACAAGTAAAATTTATTTCACTAAATCTACCGAGGCAGTCTTTCTTCGCAATATTTGAGATATTAAATGTTTTCGCAGTGAGTTCAGAATCATCTGAGCTTGGGATTCAAAGTCTATCATCCCATCCAGCACCCACCAAAAATAGTTAACCACAGCCAAAGTGTAAACTTCAGTGATTATGATTTTGGGTTTGCCAGAAAACTTTTTCAAGCGCCTGCTGTAGTAATAAAACACTGGCCCCATTTGTTTCAGAGATGAAGTTGAAATATGCTCAAATAAATAGCCAGTATGCCGAAACAATTCGAGCTAAGACGAACAATGCACCGGACGTATATATAGTAGACCTATAAATCAAGGCACAACTGTCAGTCGAGATTCAATAAACCTTTTTAAAACAGGCCCAACTGTGAATGTCGGTAGAGCGCTTGTAAAACCTAACTGTACGCAAATACTGACTTAAGCTCTCAACAATTAACTAATAATTATTGCTACCAATGTAGCTTTTCAGCTGGGAGCAAATATATTTGGCAAAGTAGAGATCGCCGTTAACGTTTAACACACCATTACAGCACAAGACTTTGAAATAGCTTTTAAATAAGCTTTTCCTGATGCTTTTTTTTTTGTTGAAAACTGTGCTTATAAAACCATCTATAAAAGCATCACAAAATGCTTTAGTAAAATTACTTTTTCAAGCAAGCGAGGTGCAACAAGTTAAAGCGAATACCTTCGTATCAAGGCAGTACAAATAACCGTCGTGAGATCCAATGTACACACAAGACGAGCTCAAAGAGCCAGGGCATGGTGAAGACTTGACTTGGTCTCCAGTTTTAAACTTCCAAGCCACCTGAAAACATCAAATTTTTTTCAGTTCTTCCATAATCATGCTTTCTTTTGCACACGTTGCAAAATCGTGAAGCTTCAAGACATGGAAACATGTATGAAGTAAAAGTAGGTTATGCAACAGCTAATGTAGTAGTGCAAAACCAATATGCGTCACTGGAAACTTGTTAAGCGTAAGCGTGAAAGTAGAAAATCTTACCGTGCCATCAGAAGCTCTCAGAAAATACGCATAATGATCGTAACAACCAACAGCAACAAAATTGCCGCACGAAGTCAGGGAAGCAGACGATTCAATCCTGCCGCCTAGCTCTACTTGCCAGTGCGTGGCACCAGACGTTACATCCAAGCATGCAAGAAGGTGCGAGTGAGAACCTGTAGCAAAAGAACGTGAGAAATGGATTAAACAATGTAACTAGCCGTAGGTGAAGCGGCCAGTGAGTGGGGATTTTCAATCAGGCCAAACCAAAGTAACATCAAACTCTCTAAACCTTCAGCACTGAGACTTAACAAATCACAGCTGTCAGGCTACACACGGCCGTAATTGTAATGCGACCACAAGCAGAGGAATAAAAAGCTACAAAAACACATTTCTTTATTTTGCAGCTATTCAGTCAGGCGAATAACTTACTCATTTCATAAACTACTCTAAAAATACATTTGTAAACGTACTAAAACCTGATTACAATTTACATTTTTTACTGCCGTGCTTCACCGGTTCTGCCGTGCTTCACCGGTTAAAGAATAGTGAAGCTGTTTACCCAGCATGTCGTAAAAGGCGACTATTGGGCACCTACCAATTGCAGTCTGACTGTTAATGGTGGGGTTGCCAGCTTAATTGCTTGGTTGGACCACTCCTGTCAGAAAACTGAGGTTGGGGGTAAGCAAGGGCATGCTCCCTGTAGAAAAATTTCGCTCCAACAAATCCCCATCCATGGGGTAAATCCGGCCATCTCTGCTAAAGGGACAACACCGGATGGAAACTGAATCACTACTACCCCGATAGTAACTGCACTTACAGGACGGTGAAAACGCACTATCTATGCAAATCCGATACATAGAGAATATCCCAAAAAAATGTATACACAATTTAACAATCGTTTATAAAAATTCATTTAATTTTCAAAATGTTTTTGAATCTACAAGCATGATTTTGTAAGTTTATTGCTGCCTGTTTTCCAACTGGTCCAAACACTGCTGTTAACGTGAAGCAATGGAATGACACTTATTACAACACGATTCCCTTAGCGTGCATCCACTTTAATCACTACTTTCAGTTTACTGTTGCGAATTTTATAGTATAAACCTTGTCTTTTAGATACTTTCACGAAAAAGCCGAGTAATATGAGGTCTGGTGAACGTGGAGAGTATTTAATGAATCTCCCTTTTCCGGTCTACTTGTTTGGACCGAAGTTTCTAGCTGCTAAAGTGTGTACACATTTTTTTGGAACACCACGTATAGATCAAGCATTACCTATTACAACAAACCCTTGCAAGCCCTTTTCGGTTGTGAGAACGACCAACGGAGAAGCATCAATGCATTTCTTGGTATCGAAATTCCAAGCTTGCCTTAAGTAAATTCTTTTCTTTTGAGATTTTTCCAAAGTTAACTCGTCATGTCTTGGTTTCGAACCTTCTTTGAGATCGAATAATTGATTTCCTCGCCTAGTAAAGCTCACTGGCGAAACAGCGGCAGCCTTTTTGAGACTTTTTGAACTTTGAGAAAAAGGAGATAAAGAAGATCGCTTTTTGCCGTGGATCTTCCTCACAGGCAAGTTTCTATCTGCTTTAAAAGCCGGGGCAGCATCAGTCAGTATGATTAAAACATCGCTCAAAGTTCCGCGTAAGATACCGTCCAATAATTTCGATTCGTCAATCATGAAATCATTACTATTCAGTTCTTTTTGTAGTAATGACACTAACTTCACTGTACCAAAAGAATCTCCCCCACAAGCAATAAAATTGCGGTTCAGAAAATCGGGCAAAGAATTGTTTTCAAAACTGTGTTGATCGCAGTTACCATCCAAAACCATACACCAAGATCTAAAAAGCACATCCTTCAGCTCCCGATTTTCGAATCTATGTAGTGAAGTATCACATGTTAAAGAATTAGTTTGCCACTGTGTTAGCAGCGCCATTTCATCTACTTTGCCGTGAATAGTTACAGGCAGCTTGCTAATAAACACAATTTCATCTGGAATATAATGAGAATCAAAAGTACAATGGAAATAGCCAAACAATGAGTTCTTTGTGGATTGTGACATTTGACCTTTTCCAAGGACGACAAAAGCAACCAACAATTCGCTTTGAAAAGCCTTTAGTTTGGTGCCAAAAAGCTCTTTAAACTTTTCATTTTTCGTATTAATGTTAATCACGTGAGCAGCAGACACCAGCTCATGATCTTCCAGCTGCCGTTTAACAGCTAAAACATTTACTCTCTTTCCATTTCGTTTTATCTGTCCATCAGTACGACCAACGTAATACAAGCTATAAGGTATGTCACCGCAGTCGGTATTCAAACATTCAACCAAATTCATAAACTTATCCACGTCAATTTCTATTGTAACCAAATCACCAGTATTTCTCATAGCTTGAATCCCACTATCATCAACTTCTTCAGCACCTTTTATATAGCATTGCCTTTCACAGCCGCCGACTTTTATGAACCCCGTGACAGAAGCTTTATCCTCGCGTACTTGCCACTTGGCTTCGTTCAAAACTTGCACTTTAACAGATGAACTCATACACCTGTCTTCAAAGAAACAAGATGAGTAAGTGAAATCCTCTTTTTTAAGATTAGCAACAATTCGGCATAGCACTTCGTCGCTATTAGTAACAATATCTACAACTGTTTCTAACAATGGCCATCCTAAAGATAGCTGGTCCGTCTTATCAGCAACAATATCATTCCAATCTATCTCAAAATAGGTGGACCATGACGACACTTCAGTGATGCCGTACAGATTAATAAAGCGCATGGGTTTACTACGGCTATTTACCGAATCACAAGTCACCCAACTCTTCAAAGTCCGGTACGAAGGACATGCTTCACCGCCCAAACCAGCTATACGCAGGGATGACGTGTCAGAGAAAACAATAGTTCTTAAAACGGAAGGACTGAAACGGCTATACAATGTCGGAGTCGCTTGCATCACGGTGACTTTTGAGAGAGTAAATAAAACTTTTGACAAGCTACATGGATCACATTTTACGACATCTGAAACAATCACCAAAGTAGCACCGACTCCAAGAGCAACAAACATATCCACAACGCTAGGGTCAAAAGTTAGAGGTGAGCACATCGCAACCTTATCATCAGAGGTAGCTTTGTAAATGGCTATCAGATGGACTATGTTAGGTAATATGCATTTGTGCGGTACAAGCACCAGTTTGGGATTACCTGTGGTGCCTGATGTTGAAAGAACGTAAGCTAATTCACCATGGTGGCCTGAATTTTCGATGTGATTTTCAGACTCCACTTTAGAGCGGTTAACTATCAAAAGATAGAACGAATGCTCTTCTGAAGAAGAGGCTTTCAAGGTGAAAGTGTGTATCTCGTTAACAACACCAAATTGCAATTTTTTAAACTGTGCTTGATAAGAACAATCAGTAACTATGAAGCTAATGTCAGCAGCTTTGAAAAGTTTTGCATTAACTGCAAATGGTGAGTGCGGGTTAATGGGCATGAAACTGCAACCAGCATTTAAAACTCCCAGTAGCAAACTAGGAAGAAAGACACCTGCATCTAAATAGAGAGCAACTGTAACGTTCGAACAAGCTGAAGTTTTTTGGATGCAAAACCTGATAAGTTGCTCTACTTGGACAGCATGTTGGAGCACGTCCTTGTACGTCAGATACAGCTTGGAACCGCTAGAATCGCGGTAGTATTCCACTGCTACATTTTGTGGATAACGAGTCACGACATCATCAAAAAGTTCATGTAATTTCATGCATTGTCTTGCCATACAAAACAAATGTAATCATAGTTTACAAAAACAAGTAAAAGGCTTAAACAACCAGTTTTCATTCATCTAAATTGCATAACATAATGTCACTTGCATCTAGACATGTTGAAAATAAACATTTAAAAATGCACTTGCACACACTACAGCCAAGAGCATGTTGTTTCAGTAAAGACTACAATAACAGTCCGAAAAATATAAAAACTTTAATGCACAGTTTTGACAAGTTACAGATTGGTGCAGTACAACAAGCTACACCTAACCTAGTTTTGCAAAATTCACTTTTGTTTGGTGTAACAACGTTTAAAATAAAGCTATTTCCATACAAATCATCAAAAAAATACAATTATGTCAATGCAGTACATGCTTTCATTGGACTGTTTAGGTAATGCTATTGTGGTTGTATGCACAGGCCAGAAACGACCCGTCACACCCTACAATGCTTGATAGAGTGCGGATCAAAAAAACAATGATTCTTCAAGTTAATTACCCAGCTGAAAGTGACATGCAAGCGACTGCAATCCATCTATTGGTGATACTGAAGTTCAAAATAGATTTCAAAAAAGCTTTTCATGATGCACACAATAATACCAAACCGGTATGACCTAAATGTGGGTTACAAAGATATTTTATCAATTAGCCTAACAACTACAGTACATCTAAAAACAACGTAGCTTCCGCGTCAATAATTACAAAAAAAAAGAGCAGAAAGCAAAACAACGTTAACATAAGCTTTTAAATTCCAGCTTTAAAGAGTCCAACTAGATAATATTTGCTTCATTTATTATCCGCTGATCAGTTTGCCGTTACACTTTCAGTAAAAATAAACTAAAACCGGTAAACACAAAGGTAAAACATATCTGCCAGATCTAAATTGGCACGACTGGGTCAAGAGTACAACAATAGCCGTTCAGCTTTTCAGTTAAAAGTTTTGTTTTGGATTAGGGTAGGAGAAATGGTTCAAACTCCGGACGAGACAAAAAGGATGAGGGAGAACAATATATCAAGAACATCTTCCATGCTATAAAGGCTGTTGTAAAAGTTAATGCTTCAAGTGGGAGAGAGCCTCTTTGTGGCAATTTAAAACCAGTAGACTTTAGGGTTGTGCTACCCGCTCCCATCAGTGGGCTAGGGTTGAAGTACAATGAACTAGGCTATAGTACACCACTGATAATCTCAACGTCAGCCTTAATACACTGACCTCTGCTTTATAGCGATGCAAGCATTAGCACAAACATAAATGACATCAGTTCTACACAATACCTCGCAGATTATTGTGGTAACTTTTTGAATTAGTAATAATCCTGTAACAATGAATTACAGTTAAGCTAAGAATATTCGAAACGAGGCATTCACATAAACTTCTTAATTTGATGCTTTAATGAGGGAACACAGTTATATGTTCGAATGAAAGCACTAAACGAATATTAACAATACCTACAACACAATAATAAATGGATACTCTAGATGAACAACTAAGAACTTTTCTCAAGAAGAACGGTTTTACATGGGATACAAAGGCGTGGGAATCATTTGAGTCATCTGCTACAGAGTATAATTGCAGTCACTCCAACCGTATGTTACATGATTTTGATATGCAATAGCAGCCAGTTTGATCTTGCAACACAGCGCTTATCTGTCACAGAAAACGCATTTTTTGTTCAGACTAACCATGGAGCAAACACAACTGTCGATATAGTCAATCACTGCCAGAAACACTACAGTAAAGCAGGAAAAATTGATGTACAGTGTGTTTCTAAACGGCACAACCATATGGAACGCACGTGGACTTCAAACGTCCCATGCTAGCAAGACAAGCACTGTGTCACGTTGGGATATTATTGTCGTAAAGTTACAACCATATTTCTATTCAAGGATTGAAAACATATATTAAAGGGGATATACTCTTAATAAACTACATTTCAAAAGCTTCGAAGTATAAAAATAATACATAACCGGGCTAACACTTTACAGTAAAAGGAATTTGTACAACTCTTCAACAAGTAGATACAAACAATGCAAAACAATTCGTTTTATGCAATTTTACTAGTTTTTGTGATCGACATTTTAACTCACCTACAGCACAAAACTTTGATGCTGGATTACAATTTTTCTAAGAATGTTATCTCTACAATAAATTGAGCTAAAACGAAAAGAGAAAATATCAGTTGGTTACACATAATAGAGTAACATACAACAAAGTTTTAAAAAATTGTATAAAAACCTATAGGTTATCGCGTAAAGGCAATCAAACCACAGTTACGCAGTTAATCAAAAGCATGGCGATGAAATCGCTTTAAATAAATCTTACCCAGTAAGACAAAAAAGTTGAAAAGCCTTAAGACATGTTTCAAAATGGTATCTGCAACATGCTATCTTTAGACATTACTGCAGACAACTTATGCACAATAGTGATTTTACCACAATGGCCCTTGGTGATTAAGCTGTAATTGAGGAATGAAATATGATCCTCAAATGTAAAGCTGCATACACAAACATAGATCGGCTTTGTAGTTCTCTGCCTTGCTTTCTAATTCAAAACGTTACAGATCAACGATTTGTCCTGCATTGAATTTCTGTTTAAGCAAGCGAGACCTTCATGCAGAATTGTAACATAAAGTATTCTTAGAGCAAATGCAAAAATATCAACTACTGCTTAGCAATTCCAGTTTCAAAAATTTGTGACCACAAATAACAGAAATTGTCTGCTTTGTGCTAAAAATCTTGGCTTTATGACAAGATGACCCAGCTGGTTTGAGGTTAATTCCAACGACAACCAACATTTAGGCTGTTACTCATCAAACTCGTCTTTAATTTTTAAAATTATAAATGCTGAACAAGTTACAGCAAAGCAGACAAAAAAGTACGTATTACCAGCAACCTCTAAAAAGCCTTTCTATTTAAAATGCATATTTCCACCAACAAATCAATATTCCAGTCACTAGAAGAGTACAGAGTAAATGATCTACTGAAATATTTAATCCAGTATACAAGTAAGCAAAAATTTTCCTTGACAATTCCTCAATCAAGTGCAGAGGGACTGCTAATTTCCTTTTAACCTTGAATTAAAACTGTCTGTGATTGCTCATTGAAAAATATCACTCGACAGTGGTGTTTCCTTCGTTTTTAACAACTTGGTAAGCACAAAAAAGTTTAAAGGTGAAGATAAATTTAAGTGACTCAAAACTTTAAAGATTCTCTAATTTCTTCAAAAAACAATCTCAAAAGTTAGTGAGGCCTCGATTCCATGGTCAATAAAAAATGTAAAAAAATACATTTTTTTTTGTTAAATAGTTGTCACAAACACCTGCCTTGATATAAATTTGGCCAAATAAAAAATATGCCGATTTGTGCTATTGAAATGGCTTAAAATTAAATGCAGCATAGCAACCACTTTAAAAAAATGTCAAAATTGGCATTCAAAGTGGTACATTACGTATGCTTAAAAAATCAATTTACTTGTGTGCCACCACATGACTTTTGTGAAATTACAATGCAGGTATACCCTTCCTATGGTATTACCAGGTACATCCTTCCTATAGTATTATTGCCAATCAAATTATGATCAACATTCCATGTTATGCAATGCAACCTTATTCGTATAAAAAAACCTCAAAGCTACAAGGAATGAAAGTAATTGGGTTCGACCCACAATTAAGAATTTAATGTTGCTCTAATGTTCTAATAGCTACAGCAAAAAAACTTGAAAAATTTTAGCTAAAGGTCTATTGTTCAAATACTGCCTTGGCATGATGATGACACAAAATGTATTATGGTTGCTATATCTGTAAATATTACCACAGGCCTTAGCACGACGGTACAGATTAATAGCAGAGCTAATAAGAAAAAAAAACTTAGCTTACTTTACAATATTTACTTTTAGCAAGCAGTGTCATACTGTTCCAAATATAAACAAGCTTGGGACTGTATGCTATCAAATAAGTTCAGTTCTGGAACAGGGTGGTCCCCCTAGTTCGATCTGAGTTTTATTTTACAGCTAACTCATTGACATCCAATTTGCTCAAAATGAAAAATTAAATAAACACAAATATTTAAAACTGAAACAACAGTAAAAACAAGCAATTAATTGAATCTATTACAAAGATATAGCAGAATTACTGTGATTGTGGCTTCTATTTTTTTTGTAAGTAACTATTTTTTGTATGTCCAAATCAATGTTGGTAGTAGCATTATGTCGAAGACAATTATTCAGTGTTTTGCCACCAATTTAGGTCTAACGTGTTTCAGAACAAAAACTGTGCTCTCCCAATATGGAAGTGTTTTTTAACCTTGAGGGCATTTTTAATGAAAAATTCTTAAATTTGTAAAATCTATTTTTGCTAACTATTTTCCATAAACTCTCTTAAAGTTTGTTTTTGACCCACAAAAAATATCATCAAAAGTTGCACACAGCCTACAGGCCAGTAGTAGGACCACGTTAATCGAGAGTATAAACAATGAAACTTGTAAAGTAAATAAAGATGAAACCAGAAGATTCCACATTTCTATTATATGCAAACTGCATAAGCATTCATCCATATTTAAAATTAAGAGTAGGGGTGTGCGACCTTTACCTCAGCTAGAAAAAATACACTTAATTGGCTTCAACCACAAGCCATAATTGCATTTCTCAAAATTAGCAAAATTTACATTATTTATCTATAGAGATTGCTCAAACGCATTCCATTAGCAACAAAATTTCTACTAGCAAGCCACAACCAGCCCACATTCCTTAGGGTTACACTATGCTGTAGGATTAGAATAAAATTCTGTAAAACACAATAATTTATTAATATAATCAGCGTACAATTAACAGAGTTTGCCAGGAGCAGTTAAGTGTCTATTCACAATTAGCATATCAGTAAAGGTGTACAACTGTTTAACTATTGAAGCTACTTCCTTCTTGAATGCTTCATTGACCTTTCTTTGCCCAGTTCAAGTCATCAGTTCTTGGCTGATGGCCAGTGCAATACTCTATCATATTTTCTAAAGTTATCCAAAATTTGATTTTTTCCAAAGGATAATTGAGCCACCCAGTGGTGATGCAAAAGTATGTCTCGTGAGGTGAGATGTGATGGACACGATGATGCTGTCTGGGTAAGATCAAGTGAAGATCTTGCAAGAAAATAACCCATTTAGGAAGACCAAAATATGTGTGAGACCACTTGTGGATTTGATTTGTCAAGCAAACAAACAAGCTCAGGGAAAACAAAAATGCATCAAATGAGTACATTTGATTAATATCTTCAATACTATAAGTTGTAAATTTATACAGAGAAAGTGCCATAGGAATGATAGCCAGCATAAAGTTGTCACCATTTGTTTCAATCCAATCATGTCGAGTTATAGCAGTTGGATCAATGTGGTGCTCTCTAAAAGGTCGAATAAAATTCTTTCCCAGAATTGGCAACTCAATCGATCCCCAACTATCAGCAGCCCAATGTACCAATCCAGAAAAAAAATCTGCTGCCAGTATTCCACCAATAACTGATGATACAACATACAAAATGTTGGAATATTTGAAATAAATGCAAAGAAATATAAAATCAATTAACATGGCTGCAATGCATGTGTAAACACAAATGATTTCTTGCAAGCGTTTATTTCTACTATAGAGCTGGGAAAGTTCTTTTGCTCCTTCATGATTCGGACCCCATCTCACTTTGCTCTGACAATCTCTTTGTGATTCATTTGTATCTTCATCCAAAAACGAATGTTCTACTATTGGATCTTTCATGGTACACTGGTAAATGGAATTAGTTTTAGAACTTGGGATAGCAAATGATAATCAGTTTGAAGTTGCATTTAACTGTAAAAAACAACCAAGTTGATTCACCAATCTAAACAATAAAAGTAAAAACTTATTTTTTTAACAGTTGATAAGTTGAAACATAACAACATATTATCGTAAATTTTTGACAGTGGCTATTTTGCTGTCAACAGGATTTTACCCTTAGAGGTTTTTGCCATCACCATTTACAAGTCCTTATGTAGACATATTTGCTACAGATCTGGTAGTGATGCTGTGGTAAAAGGATAGTGCTGTTGCCTTCAAATGCATTACTCATGGGTTTGAATCTTCACTGGCAGGGTATTCAGACAAAAGCAGTGTACCCTGTGGGGGGCCACATTCACTTGGAGTGCAATTTTTTTCTTAATTTGTCATAAAAATTGTCCAATCAAAAAAGACCAAAAGTCACGTTTTTATACATTATTGAAATTAACCACTCACAAATGTTTGACAGCAAAATGGCTTCCAAAGGTAAAATGCAGCTGACAGCAAAATAGCCACTGTCAAAAATTTACGATAATATGTTGTTATGTTTCAACTTATCAATTGTTAAATAAATATTTAAAGTGTGTACATTGTGAAGGTTCTACTAACTAGTACATCTCTGTGATGTTCAAAATGTGCATGACGTCCATGATGATGTCAACCAACCTTAAACCAAATTTAGCTCTAACTCTACTGTTGCAGCATAAATTTGTATTTATAGTGCACTATGGATCTGAACTCACAACCTTGAGATTTGCCCTATATCCACTCATCTTTTCCTTTTGTTAATCACATCACAATAAAAAAAAGGTGTGCTTCAAGTGATTACACAATTATACATGTGCAATCTTGTAAACTGCAGAATTTTGTGCAACCCACATCATTACACATCTAGACTGTTAGAAGGCAAAGACCACTTTACAAACTGTTAGAAACTTGTTACTGTTTGAGAAAGCCAAATCCCACACATTCAAAACCGATTGTGCTGAAGCAGTCATTAAGTGTGTTATTATTTCTGCTACAATTTATCATTTATGTTGATTTATTAAAGAAAACTGCTCCACACTGGCCACTGAAGTTAGAGTAAGTTTCTTGCCATACCATCAGTTGTGAATCACATATGTTTGGTGTCTTACTGTAATATAGTTTTCAACTCTTGTACAATTGGTTGTAAAACATCTAAAGGTAATATTTGATGTATTTATTGAAATGAATGTGAAGAGAGAAAGATCAACTTAGTGGTCTTATAGCAAAACTGAATAATTTTTATGATAGGCTAATGCTATCCAGCTAATAAACTGAATAGCTAAAACTAGTGAAGTGCTTTGTTTTAAAAAATATGTCTTCAATAAAACTTGAAAAAGTAAAAATAAATTTGCCCCAAACTGTTGAGTTTTCTCTAAAAAATGAAACTGATGCAGTTCTTAAAAATCAACATATAAAAACGCTAAAATTTGTTGCAATTGTAACTGCATGGCTCAAATTTAGTAATCTTTCCAGATGGAGAGGTTGCTAGTTGCTACTGTGCTAGGTAACAGTTTTTAGGCAACCTATAACATGTATTAAGAGGAACCTGCCTCCAACATTACACAAAGATAAAATAGAAAATTTTGCTCAAAAATGATCACCAACATCATATGGTACCATACAGCAATCTATTACATCATTTCAATAACCTGCAAATGGTTTTAACCTTATTGGGTCTCATCATGTGGGTGCAACTGTGCAAAAAGCACTTATTAACAAAAATGGTAATTGCTACCTAACAACAAGCAACCTTTATGTTTTGCAAGATAGTGGTGTTAATAATGATTCTACACCCCTACTAGAGCTTACTGATGTGACTTGTTGTCCATGTCATGTGTGTGTGTGTGTGTGTGTGTGTGTGTGTGTGTGTGTGTGTGTGTGTGTGTCCCTAAATGAGACCCCCATGATATAAATATTGCTGTATCTTATTGTTTTGTATTGCATCATTTTTTGCACCCAACAATTAATTTGTTCTTATTTAACATTTATATTGTTGATTGCCTTTTTCATCCACCTGATGAGACCCAATAAGGTTGCAACCACTTGCAGGTAATTGACATGATGTAAAAGATTGCTGTATGGTATGATGTTGGTGATCATTTTTGAGCAAATTTTTTCATTTTACCTAAGTAATCTCTCTAACAAACAAATATCAAGGGCATCGTCAGCTCACACACTTAGGATCAAAACTAAAAATCCTAAAGTGTCATGCTTCTCCTCATTAGGTAGCAAAGTTGGGTTAGTGCTAGCTAAAAAACAAGGATCGGTAGCACATTCACATTCACAAACTGATTCAAGGCTTTTCAACTCAACCAAATTTAGAATGTGAACTTGTGAAGCCAAGCTTAAACGCAAACGCGAATTCCTGAAGGTTACACATACACTAAATGAAGCTACCTTAAGAGCATTACGCATTAGAAGAGCTTGAACGTGGTGGCTACATCGAACCTGAACGTAGTGTTGAAATGCTACTACTATTGCCACCCACTATCTTCAATGAACAATCGTCAAACCAAGCTTGGTTTCTGCCAACTGGTAACATTACTGAATTACTCACCAACTCTTTCTATAACGAAAGCTAATGCTAAAAAATTCTAACAAAATGCAACCTATGAATAAACCTTTAGTTTATAATTCGGACGAACCTCCACCACTTTTGAGTGCATCTTCGCTGACTGAACAAAGCCAGTAAGCTACAGTGCGCGAAATTTCCTTTCAAACAGGTATTTGCGACAGTAATAAGCCGGAACCCTTACAGGGCTATACCAGGAAGGAATGGTTATGTCATTTTCCTGATCCTTGACGTGTTAAAAATAACGTCGACGGCGAACCTTACACTTCTGCACCAATCAACAGCCGACTCATCGTGGTAGTGTGGTCCCCGACCCCATTTAGGTCGGGTCGAAATGGCTGTTGGCCTTTCTGAGGGTCCCGGGCACTCCCCTCGCACAATCATTTTTTTGCCGTGCTGCCCCTATACGACCGCAGAAGGATATCAGACAGCTTTCTAAAATCGGTTGCCTGTCTTCTTCTTTTTCCTGCTTTTTTCATGCCCATTTTCGTCTACTCATTCTTATTCTTCTCTTGATGAGCGGTAACGTTCATCCCAACCCTGGTCCCATCTTTCCTTTGTAGCAACCTCAGCAACTTCGACAACAAACCACAAACAGAAAGTCGCCAATAACGCTTAGTTTTATATATGGATCGCCATCTACGTTCAGTAGCTATCATGTTGGAAGTGACTAGTCATCACATGGAGTGCACTCATTTCAACTTGGATTACTGTCGGATGTTTGTCGTTGCGCTACACCTTGCTCAGTGTGCGCTGGAAAAGTGACCTGGCGGGGTAAGTCAGTGCAATGCTGTACTTGATCCAAATGGGTTCATCTAAGGTGTTCACTACTCTTCCTCTCCAAATTCAGAACTCTTGGCAGCTCTCACTCCTGGAGTTGCCACCCCTGCTTCGTCCCTGCTTGTAACACTGTGACTTCTTCCACTGTGACTTCCACCATTACACCTCATTGTAACACTGTGACTTTCTTCTCGGTCTCCTGCGACCTGTACATCTCCAATGTTCAACCTGGTCCCCCTCTGCTAATGCAGCATTTCCGCCTCACCCTCGCCTTTAAATCTCTTTTCCCCCTTCAGCCCATTCTGTCTCTTCTCCCTCTGCTCCCTCACCTCCGTTTCTTGCTCCTGACTGTCCTTCGATGCCTCTTGCTTCCTCTTCCCCCCTACTCCCTCAGAGTTCTTCAATGTGTAGGGTGTCGCGCCTCACACTTCATCAAGCTGTCATGCCAAACATCTTTTTGACCTTTTTTTATTTTTTTGTTAGGTTGCTTTCGGCGGCTCAGCACCATACTCCCGCCGTTGTGTGTGATTCTAGTTTTTACTATGCGTATTCATGTATTATTATTGTATGTGTCTAAAATCACACACATATATTTTTCTTTTTTTATTAGGGCTAGATAATGTTCATTTTTTTCTTCTCATGGTAGCTCGTTGACCAGCCTGCCTTTCCCGCCGTGTTTTCTTTGTTTTTGTTTTTGTTCATGTGACGTGCGCAGTGACCTGGTTTATATAGACGTGTGAAGCGAACTAATTGTTAGTGATGTGTGCAGAATTTGGCCACCGACCATGCGGTCGGAGGTTTTTTGTTTTCTCTCATCGCTGGACTTCATGACGGACGGACGTGATTTTGATTGTTTGCTACAACTGCGAAATTGGAGTCTGAACATCAATGCAATAAAAACATTACTGTCGTGCTTCCTTCTTTGTGACTGCCGTAGTTCCCAGCAATCAGGGTTCAGTCAGCACGCTCTTGCTCAAAGGAACTAATTTTCTACAAATGGGATGCTGGCGATCTCTGAGCCAGGAGCACTGAATTGCTACATTTTCTTTCGTCCCATCGCGTTGACCTTATCTGTATCCAGGAATCCAATCTTAATTCATCTTCCTCTTTCTGGATCCCTGGATTCTCTACCAATGCGATCTGATAGAACCTACTCACAGTATGGCAATCTCTCTTGTGATACCACGCACGCTAGTGGCGGCGTCATCATTTTTGTCAGGCAGTGCTTATGCTTCTCTGAACTCTCTATCTCCTCTTTTTCTTCGCTTGACCCCTACTCTGATTATGTGGGGTCAACATCTCACTAAACAACTCTTCTCATCTCTCATTTCTTAATGTTTCTGCTCCCCATATTCGTTCTTTTCCGACAAATGGCAGAATCGATTCCTTTTCTCCCTCCACTCTTCCCTCCTCTAGAAATCTCTTCATTCTGGGGGACTTCAATTGCCATCACCCCCTATGGGACTCAAAAGGCACTTCCAACCCACGTGGGGAGGAAGTATTCGATTGGGTCATCTCTTCTGACCTCCTCCCCATTAATGACCCTGGCATACCTACTCTTCTCCATTGCTCCTCTGGCAGTCGCTCCTCCTCTGACATCTCCTTTGCTCCCTCCCTTCTTTCCCTCACTTGCTCGTGGGAGGTGCTTCAGGACCCGGGTTCTGATCTCTTACCCATTCTTCTAACTATCCCTCTCTCTCCGATCTTTTGCCCCAACGAGCGTCCCCCTTCTTTCAACTAGCAGAAAGCTCGCTGGGATGACTTTGCCTTATAATTTGACTCCCACTGTCTTTTTTGCAGAGGAATACTCGTCTCTTTCTCTTTCCTCTGCTGCTGTTCTCTTCATTTCTCTGGCAGAGAACACGGCCAAATCTTCCATTCCTTTCGGCCGCATCAAACGCCATTTTAAAGCCTGGTGGTCTGCTGAAAAAGAAGGTGCGGTTAGTGAAAGACCCAATCCAACGCTCACAGAAGTGATGACGATCGCCAGCCTCGTCTGTCATCGCCAAGGCCAAGGCGGAGGCATGGCAGACGACTTGCTCTTCTCTCTCGCTCAAATCTCACCCCAAATCTATATACTCTCTTCTTCGCTCTGTTGCTGGGTCTTCTTCCTCATCTTCCTTTCCTCCTAACTTCCCCAACTGTTCTTCTCCCAGGGCGGCTTCGGTCTATGCCGATTACCTGAGATCCCACTTTTCTGTCTCCCAGCCAAAGACCTTGCGTAGCAGAGCCAGAGGCTACCCTTCCGAGCTTCGCCGAGCAACGTGCCATGAGGAATCTCATTCGTCCTTTTGCTTTCCTTTCTTCCCCACTGAATTTCTTGCTGCTGTCTCCAACCTCTCCCTGTTCATTGCCACTGGCCCAGACAAAGTTGCCTATCCCATGCCAAAGCATCTTCCTCGCTCTGGCATTGATTTTCGTCTTCACATTTTTAATTTTTCCTTGACTTTTCATTCCTTTCCCTCCTTCTGCAAGATTTCTTCCATTATTTCTATTCATAAAATGGTAAAGCCTCTCGACTCCCCTGTTTCCTTCCGGCTTATCTCTCTCGCCTCTTGCGTTTAAAAGCTTTTTGAACGTATCATTCTATCTCGTCTACCCTTTTTTCTTGAGTCTAATTTCATTCTCTCTCCCCGCCAGGCCGGTTCCCGCCCTGGACGGTCTATTCTACATCAAATTCTGTATCTTTCTCAGTCCATCTCGGATTGACTTAACAAACCCAGGCCGGGCTCTAGGACGATCCTCGCTACTATCGATTTCTCCAAAGCTTTTGACTCTGTCTGGCACCCCGCACTTTTCCATGAACTCGTTTCGGCTGGCCTCCCTCCTTCCTTTACTCGTTGGACTCAAGCTTTCCTTTCTGATAGGCGCGCTTGCGTGGTCTTTCAAAGTCACAAAAGTCGTTCCTTTCGAGATGTTTTGCAAGAACTCATTCTTGCCCCTGTGTTTTTCTCTCTCTTCATCAATAATCTTCCTGCTTCTATGCTTTCTTTCGTCAGCTGCTCTCTTTACGCTGAGAATCTGGCCATTTGGTCCTCCTCCCCCTCGGTCTCTACTGCAGTGGAGGCCACACAAGGAGCTCTGTTTCGATTGGAGCGCTGGTCTGAGTACTGGTGTCTTCCTTAATCTGAGCAAATGTGAAGCCTCCTTCTTTTCAGTGGATCCCCACCAAGCTAACCTGCTCTTACTCAACTCCCGCCTCCGTTTCAATCCCACTCCAACTTTTCTTGGGGTCACCTTCGATAGTAGCCCACAAACCCTCCAAAGCAGAGTATCTTCTTAGGACCAGAGACGGTTTAGGGGAATGGCATCAGACCATGAAGCCAAGCGCCGGTGAATTCCCCGAGTACAGCAACCTCTAAAAAGTAAGTTTTCGAAGAAAGTGCGGTGTAAATTGTCGTTAGCAATTCATAAAAGATGTCATAAATCGGGCAAACCCAGTCGCTGCCCGAGAAATCCTCAATTCTGAAATTTGTGGAAACAAAGATTTAAAAGGAAACTGCGGCCGTTGCTCCAAAAATCAGATAGTAGTGTTCCAAAGTGAAAACACACATGACGAAATCTCACGCATTAAGTTTGGGTGACAGTCAAACTATGAAAGAATGTTTTTTTTACTGACGTACTGTACATGGTAAAAAACTTTTCCGCTCTGAAACATGCTAAAGTTGAAATCATACAATTTATAAAACAAAATAACTTAGAACATTAAATATCCTCCAACCATTCTTTTTTGAGTGATAAAAATCAGCTTTTGAACTGTTGGGTACTATTTTGTTAGAATGGGCCACCTCAACTGACCGCAAGACCTCAACACTTTCCTGCAGATTTGACAGTGGTAGCTTACTTCTTTGAGTGCTTTAACCAGAAGCACAACAAACAAATGGCCAACTCTTTCACCACATCATCCCTTATGTGACTTTGCTTTAAAACTTTCTCTGATCTCTTCACAAAAAGAAATTGTCGTTTGAAGATCACTACCTGGTTTAGTCTAGGCTTGACTCTCCACTGCTCCTCTATATTGAGGTGTTACAACTCGTTCATACCTGCCACATCATCGATGTTGACGCAACTTGTTAACTACTAATGGCGTCATAGAGCCGAGCAAATAACCTCAAATTCATAATATTGATCACCAAAGATTGCAACACAACAAGGTTTCACGCATCAACCTTGTTAGCATTGATGCTACCAAACGCGTTCAAATCTTGTGAGTATTTATTTTATAATGGTGTTGGTTGGGACTTCTACTTTACTTGGGCCTGTATTCAATAACGTTGTGTATTTCAGAAGCAAACTGCATTTTTGGTTGTGGCTTATGTTTTGTTGGAGATTGCATGCAATAACCACAGATATTTCGGTATAAAAATTTCTTATCTTGTTTGGGGCACATACTTCATAAAATGCTCGAAAACCGACGAGCAGGTACTATGCTCCTACTCTAAACGCGTTTCGGAGAAAGAACGCTTCACGATTACGCATGAAAGAAGGTGTGTGCAGCCACGCTTTTCACGAGCGATTTGCTCGTACTCTGTTGGCGAGAGAAAAAAAGTCGGATATCTTTTAAACAAAACTCGTAATGCATGTACTCGTTTTCTTGTTGGGGGCATATACTTGAATAGGGTCAATATGCACTAACGTCGTGTATTTTATAATAAATTGTATTTTCTTGTCGGGGGCTTATACTTGACTAGGATTGATATGCTACAATGTTGTGTATTTGAACAAGGAAATGCATTTTTATGGTTGCGTCTTATACTTAAGTTGGGTAGATTAGGAAGAATGTGGTGTATTTCAGCATAGAGATCGATTTTCTTGGCTGGATCTTCTGCTTTACTTTGGTCTGTATGCAAAAACGTTGCGTATTTTATTATATATTTTGTTTTCTTAGTGGGGGCTTATATTTAATTAGGGTCTATATGCATAAAGATTCCGTTTCCTTGTTGAGAGCTTATACTATAGTACAATCTACGTGGGCTACAATAATATTGCGAATGTCAGTATCAAGGCACTTTTTTGCTGAGAGCTTATACTTTAGTGGGGTCAATATTTAATGGCGTCGTGTATTTTATCATAATTTTTTGTTTGGGGTTATACTTTAATAGGGCTAATATACAATAACGTGGTGTATATTTTCAAATTGTTGTGTTTTTCTGTTGGGGGCTCATGATTTAGTGTGATCAATGTGTAGTTGCGTAATATACAGGTAGTTATGCATCAAGTTCCATTTTATTGTTAAGGGCTTATACTTTATTTCGGTCTGTACACAACAGCGTTGTGCATTTCATCATCAAAGTGTGTTTCTCTGATGGGACATATGCTCAAAAAGTGTTGTTATGCCCCAAGCTTGTTTTGCTTTACATTAATCTTGTATTTGTGATGGTGCTGGTTTGATTGGAACATTAGATTGTCTTTATGCCAAAATTAAAAAGGAGCCTATTGGAGAAGATAAATCAATCATTTGAAGTTTGATGTGTTTGCAAAAAGCGCTTTTGCATTCAACATCTTGTCTCTGAAAAGGTACAAATTTTACACCTTCTTACTAACAAGGTGCGCATTTCACATACATTTTGACATTATGACGTCAAAGTGGCATCATGACGTCAATGTGACATCATGATACACACCTGGAGTCGATGATCAACTGTTGCTAGTGACCCGGTTCTGCGAGCAATACTTCTGATCCAAAAACACGTTAATAACAGTTCGAGTAATTAAAAAAGAAAGCTAGCGATAATAAAGAAACAAAGAGTTTCTCATTCGCGCGCATTGCGTTCCTCACGTAAAATACGTCATGCAACGCTTGTCACGTAATCGCCTCTTATCGAGTATGGCAGCCGATTCTTTACTAGACCTAGATAGGGAAGGAATTCATAAAAGCACAACTGGCAACTATCAACGATGTGTGGTCAACTAAGCACCAAGTTTCATCGGAATCACTGCGCATTGGGTATATTGTTGATTTAGTGTAGGGTACTGCTTTTATATAATTATCGTCTTGACAAATTGATCAATAGGCTGATATGGCAACAATCTTTTCATTTAGTGAACGTGAAAAATAACCTAGTACAACCCGTAAGTAACATCAATAAAGTCTTCACAATATTACCAATTTTGTAGCACTGTGATACTGTTATTATTTTGTAGCTTAGTCCCTAGGGGCTAGTTATTTTGTCACGTCTGTATAAACCAAACTTCCAACCAATATTACGTTACAGATCAATAATGACTTGTCGCAAGAATTAGTTGCCTTGGCATGCCGAAGGTTTTTGTGGAACAAAAAGCTTTGATATAATCGCTGAATTATTATTGGGCAGGTTGATGTCAAAACATGGTTTTATCTACGGTCACCGACTACGCATTGCAATTGGTGAAATGCTTTAAAAAGTTTGGTGTTTTGTTCCAAACGACCACACTAATGAAAATGGCAATGAAGAGTCAGATGAAGATGACAATGGAGAGTCAGTTGAAGGGGCAGAGGCGTAGCCAGGGAAAATTTAGGAGGGCCAAATAATAAATCAATGCCGGTTACACAAAGTTTGCTAAACTTGTTTTTCTTGATTCGAAGCTTCATGCTAAGCCTAAGCTGCGTATTCTCTACGCAGTCTTTCAGTATTAAATATCTTGCTAAGTCTTCAAATACACAAAAAATTTCATGTCACAACAACCAACGGTTTAGAACGACAGTTTTTCGGTAGTCTATAGAGTAATCAAAACACACCAGCACTATGAACACCGCAAGAAGCTCTCATGAGGGCTTCATCAACACATCGATTTTCGACGCTAGCCAGCCAATTTGGCAAGAATATTGTTGGTGTCAATGGCAATGTCATATATATATCCAGAGCTGGGCACCGCAAATTTAAACTCAATTCCGCAACCGCAAATTCCGCAAAACTGCAAGAGGTGTTCCGCAACCGCAAATCCGCAAGTTTGCGATAGGTTTGCGGTGACTTTTCGCACTTCCGCAACCGCAAATGCACATAGCACTTCCGCAAACTTAGACCGCAATATTTACTGTGATTTTATCTTCGTGATGACCTTTTTCATTTTTTAAGGTCAAATTTTGCCATCGACCAGACGCTGACCTCCAAAAAAAAAAAAAAAAGGTCATCAACTCCCGGTCGTCAACCTCCAACCCAGAAAATAAGAGCATCCACTTTTTCCGAGCGGTTTTACCGCGGATCAGGCAGCACTGCCTATTGGTTTGCGGATTTGCGGTAAATTTCAATTTTTCACCGCAAATCCGCAAATATTTGCGGTAGGAAATTAGGTTCGCAAATCCGCAAATAGAAACTTGAGTCCGCAATTTGCGGATTTGCGGATTTGCGGACCGATTTGCGGAAGTGCCCACCTCTGTATATATCAAACAAAAAACATCCGGTCTTGAATTTGTCATGGTGGTCGGCATGTTTGATTTGAGAAAACGCTGCGCAGAAAACGATCTCTCCACCGTTTCCGAAGAAACAGGAAGTGTACTAAGGATACAGAGTAACGAGCGAATGGCCGGGTCAACGTTTTTCAGCTGATATGCGCTCTTTTAGTCTGAAATCTCGAGATGTCGTGCACTGATTTTTTGCCAAAATGAAGATTTAGCTCTTTGATCCCTCTGTATCTTTCTCTTCAACCAAAAAGAACGATTTGGAACTCCTCAGTTATTTAGTGGACCCCAACAAGTCAATCAACTCTTGGAACAAGAATCCTACTATAAAGAAGATTTCCAAGAGGTATAACACCACGCTACCTTCCTCTACACCAGTGGAACGGTTGTTTTCGTTTGCTGGGTTGGTGCATCGCCCCAAACAAACTCGTCGGTCAGATGTTAACTTTGAACAATTGGTTTTGCTAAAGCCAAATGGTTTCAGTGCGTAAACTCTCAGAAGTTGAACGCGAAAGTAAAAATATATAGCGTTTACTTTAACCTGTGGGGAATCTGTAAGATGTCATGTTAGCATCAAAGAGTCGTCGCGCATCCATAGAATCAAACGCACTTTCTCACATTTAGTTCTCAGAAGGATTGTGCGTCGAAAACGGACCGGCATGGCGGAACAAGTGAGGTTCCTCTTGATGCATGAACGAAGGCGAACACGTTGATGTAACACTTGTATTTCAATTTTATGTACCCTTGCCACTTAGTTATAACACTAGTATTCCAATTATCCAAGGTGTGCCAGAAAAGCCTCTCGCATTTTAAAGTCTTCTATAGTAATGCTGTTGCACTCAGCCGAGTAGCTAAAGTGAATTTATGTAGTTAATGAACAGCCATTTTATTTTGTTGAGTGACAGATTAAAATAATTAGTGATTTATCCAAGTTTTTTCAAAACGTTTTGGAGACTAGATATGGCTCATCAATAATTTTGATGTTCTCTGGAGTTTGAACGCTTCGAGGTCTTCCAGGAGGTTTCCGCTTTAGTGATGAGCCTGTAGCTTTAAAAATTTTTGACCCAGAGTAGTATAGTTTTTCGATCAGAAACAGGGTTGGAAATGGATTAATTTGTGCAATTTCTGAAGACTGCGATAAAAATTCTCCCTTAGCGAGAAAACTTTCCACAATAAATGCACGTGTGTATTTTTCCAGGTTATACCTAGCAGGGATGTGGAAGCGGTTATTTTTCAAACGCTTCCGCTTCCACCAACAAAAAACGAAAAAACGACCGTTGACAATTTTTTTTAACTTTTGTGGGTCTGTAGCCTGCCTTCTCCTACACTTTATCATTTTGAAAAGACAAAAACCTTCATTTATTGCTATTACTTTACCTACTTCGCTTGAGCTTATTGTTTTGAACTACTCTGTGTTTGTTTTTCTTAGATATCAGAACTCGTGTTGAATGTGGAACAGTGCTTTTCAATCTTTTTGTCATTGCGGAGCCCCTAATGTACTTTCTCGTTTGTCACGGAACTCCCACTAACAAAACTTTAGAAATCACGAATTGCTTGCAAGAAAATCAAATATTCGTTACTACACTTCAAAAAATAATTAAACACTTCAACAAATAGACAGTCATTACAAGTTCCTTCACTACTTACAACTACTTTTACAACAGTTAACCTAATGCTTCTCAGATCTAAATCGTATGACCACATATCACAGCTCTCGACAGTAACCTGTCGTCACAACAACAAATTACATCGTATAACGTTGATTTTCCCTCTCTATCCTCAATTAACTCTGACTTTGAGTTAACTTTAACTCTAATCATCATTACGGACCTTCTGTCCGTCCTCAAAACTCTGATCTTTTTGGATAGTGAAGTGCGAAATTTCTGTCGTATATATAGTGTGTACATGTAAAGCGAGCAAAATTGAACTGCACCAATCAACAGCCGCCTCAACGTGGTGGTGCGGTCCCCGACTCGTTTGGGTTGGGTCAAGATGACTGTTGGCCTTCCCGAGGGTCCCAGTTACTCTGGGCACTACCCTCACACAAACCATTTTTTCGCCGTGCAGCCCCTGAACGACCGCAGAAGGGTAGCACGCAGCCTCTTTAAAATTGGCATGTCTTCTCTTTACTCCTGCCTTTCTCTTGACTGTCTTCTCATTATTCTCCTTCTCCTGATGAGTGGCAACGTTCATCCAAACCCTTGTCTGGTCTTTCCCTGTTTAGTGTGCGCTGGAAATGTGACCTGGCGGGGTAGGTCAGTGCAATGCTGCATATGCTCTAATTAAGTTCATTTAAAATGCCCACTACTCTCCTTTTCTAGATTCAGAACTTTTGGCAGCTCGCACTTCTGGAGCTGCCCTCCCTGCTTTTTTTGGAGATTCTACACCTACCAGCAGTGTGACTTCCTCCTCGGATTCCTCCGGCTGGTATACTTTCACTGCTCAATCCGGCCCTCTTCTGCTAATGCAGCACTCGCACCCCACCCTCACTTTCAAACTTCTTATCCTTTTTCTGCCCACTTTGAATCTTCTCCCTCTGCACCCTCACCACTGCCTCATGCTCCTGGCTGTTTCTCTTTACTTCCTGCTTCCTCTTCCCCTCCATAACTCTCTTACGGTTCTTCAATGGAATGCTGGGGGTCTCCAAGCCAGGAGCATTAAACTAATACACTTTATTTCGTCTCATCCCGTTGGCCTTATTTACATCCAGGAATCTAACCTTAATTTATCTTCCTCTTTCCAGATCCCTGGATTCTCTGTTCTGCAATCCCACGGCCCTCACTCCCGATCTGGTATTTTTTCTACTGATGTCGCAGATGCTAGTGGCGGCGTCACTAGCGTATGCTTGGCCCCTACTCTGATTATGTAGAGGTCAACATCTCTCTAAACGACTCCTCCTCGCTCTCATTTCTCAATGTTTATGCTCCCCCTATTCGTTCTTCTACGAAGGACAGCAGAACCAATTTCTTTTCTTTCTACATTCTTCCCTCCTATGTGGAAGAGGAAGCGGTGGATTTTTCGCGCTTCCGCTTCCACAGAAAAAGTACCGCTTCCGCTTCCAGCTTCCGCTTCCGCTTCCACATCCCTGGTTTCAAAGCTAGGCTTATCTACAATGGTGGGCAAGTTATTTTTTTAACGTAGCTGAGTTACAGTTATAATTTTCCAGAAAAAAGGAACTTCATTACAGTTTTTGGTAACAAATTTCAAAAAGTAATTAGTTGGACTTACCTTCAATGGCCATATTTTTGATGCAACATGCATGAGTGACCTATTTTTGATGCAAGGTGAAACAGCCAAACCGCTAATTAAAAACGCTTTTTAATTTGCTTAAAAAGCGAAAATTTTGAATTCCTATAACAATACCGTTCCCCTTCGATATTCAAGGGCTATCTGCGCCCTAGGAAAAAGAAAGTGATCGCCAGCAAATGGAAAAAAAGTTCTAAACGATACCCTTTCACGATGACCTTAAACCGTGTGGGCGAAGTTTCAAAGATCTTTCAAAAGACGCTTCAATCTTCCTGGGCTCTATCGTTTCTGCTAGAGTACTATGGTATTCATGTTAATTGCGAAAGTGTCAACTTAAAATTTCACTTTCATATTTCCTGACTTTGAATATAACTTCAAGTTGCTTTTCAAAGTTAATCGGTCAAGGTTAAAACTTTAAAATTCCCAATTTCTCAAAGGGACCAAAAGAAATAAAATTTATTGACCAAAAACGTAAATTATTTTTACAGTATTTAATGAAAAATTAATGACATATTCGTTGTTTTAACTGTGAAAGCAAAAACCAGAGTAACTTGTAACTGTTACTGTGTATAATTGATAACTGGCAACGAACTTTTGCAAAAAAATGACAAAGTTACAGTAGATACTAAAAAAAGCAACTAATTTCTGCCCACCAATGCATACCTAAGCCCTGATATCAATACTTTAAAGCTCATCTTATTACTATATCGGTATTAGCAATAACATTTAGGTCTACTGCTTTTCTACCTGCAGTTGGCTAGGAAGTCAAGCTTGTGGTTTTGTAGTTTTATAATGAATTTTCAAAAAAGTCAAGAACACACTTTGGAGCCTACATATGCAATTTGCTAGATGCAAAATCTCATGCAACAAAAACCTTGAATGGCTTGCGGTGTGAAGTAATGATAATGATTTGCGGGATTTTGACGCAACACCAGAGTTGCCAGAATTCAAAAACATATTATTCTTAAACACACACAGGGTGGGCCAAAAGTAGGTATACAGCTTTTAAAAGTAGGGTTTAGGTTTAAAAAGTAAGTTTGTAGTTTTCATTTAGGCATTTTTAAACTTCAAGAATGCTAGTTATACCTTAGACAAAACTATTTAATCTCTTAAGTGCTCAAAATCTCCTCCGCCAACATTGCAGCATTCTTCACACCTGTCCAAAACACTCTGACACCCATTTTCTTTGCTCTTCATTTAAATTATTTGCCATTAAACCTAAGATAATCAAGATTTACAAAACTGTACTACCTTCCAACCAGCTAGAAAACTAACGTAAATTCAAGTTAGAATCATTATCTAAAAAATAAACAATGTTTGTGCTACTTAACAAGTAACATAAAGTACACTGCATGTAACTTCAAAGCATATAAAAAATACTTTAATAACTGTATACCTACTTTTGGCCCACTCTGTATATTGTCAAGGCATAATTTTTAAGAAATCAATCTTTCCAAGCGAGAAAATTTTTTCATACAGGTCATTTAGTTATCAGTAGACAAGTCCAGCTTTGACAGGAGTCATAGTATTCGCGTCTCGAGTTGTTGGTGTGGAGTCATGTCGTGCAAATGGCTCGAGTCCAGTCGAATCTTTTTGACATCGACCCGAGTCGACTTTTGTCTCCCCAACGTTGCTATTTATATCCCAAAAAACCAAGCAACTACGATATGCGTATCGCCACTTCCGCTGTTGTGCCGATTTAAAGATTTATAAGTAATGATAACCAACTGTCGGTCAGGATAACATCACACTCACAAAAACTGTGTAATGCTCCGCAAAAGTTGGCTGTAGAGCCAGAAAAAATGATGCAGTCCATTAATCCTACAGCAGAAACGAATCAAAAAATCCTTATCACTTTGATGAAATTGCAAATTCCAGTTTCTACCATCAAAACTTTAAATATTACCTGCAAGTCTCACAACCTATCTGCTTATATTGTGACCTATTTTTGCAAGTTGATTACCTCTTTCGGGCGCTTATTTCTGATGTAGGTATCGTAATAATAGCCAACAAAACGTAGCCTACTTGATCAATGGATGACCCACATTGAGGTTCAGATTTCTTGTCTCAGCGACGGTATTTCTCGCGTTTACATAAATTTTTATTATTGTAGTGCAGCGTGGTCTAACTGTATGCGAGCCTGCTAGCATTAGGGCTTTCAAACTGCCTAAGATTGGCCAATCACCATTATTTTCAAGATGTAGACTTTTAGAAACTCAGCAACAAAATTCGACAATTTGAGCTAATATAGACGCGAGAAATTTTTATTGAGAAATTGAATCGAAAAAATTGTAAAATGATCCACTGAACAAGAGTGGTCGCACCACCTAGATATAATCGATTTTTTAACAAGCAAAATGACTGTTGATCATATTTTTATTAACACGTTGGCTACCAAGGGCTATTTCGCTATACCATTAACTATATACCAACCAACATTTTGCTTCAGTTACGTGTCAAATTTATTTTTTTATCCGTTTTGGTGTTGATTATTTGTCGCAGCCATGTTTTTGGTGTTGTTTTACGTCGAATCACCGGTGATCCCCATGGTACAGAATGAATAATTTATTCGTGGTGTACCATGGGACTCACCGGTGATACCCAATATAGTCAACAAATGTAACTGAGCTTTCTTGTCTTTGATGGAATTTTCCACTATGTAAAGTAGAGCCACATAGGAATGAAAAGTTGCAACCATTAAGGCATCAAATAGTGATCGGATAAATAAAGAATTGTTTTCACAATTATGACATCTTAGTTGCGAGCAAGGCTAAAAACGTCATAAATACAAATAACAATGCTTTATTTGTCCAATGACAATTTGATATCTCAATGATTGCAACTTCTCATTGCTATGTGGTCCTAGACTCATGACTCTCGTGAGTTGCACAAATGCACAGTGCACATGCATGTACCTAACCAATTTATTTGTAACACTTAATGCTACTGTCGCTGCTGCTGAAAACCTTTGAATTTTTTTTTTTTTATTTCAGTACGCTTGAATGATCTCAAATTTTGTGACAAGCATGGTTCATTGTAGTCGACTACTAAGAAGGCGGAAGTAGGCCTAGAAATTGAGTAGTAAAAAACTTCAAGTGAAATCGAGTGTGTAGGCCTAACACAAGCTTATATTGTGATAAATAAATTTACCATTCTTGCCTAACGGTTATTGCTAATTTCAATACTAATTACTCCTTTTTTCAAACACTGCGAAGGCAGTAATTTTTGCTACAAATAATAGTACGGAATAGTTTGGGCCATTGCTGTAAAATGCCAATGATTCGCCCACAATCTTTTTATGGAAGAAAAAGTAGCGACGAAGAAAGCTCACTGTTGGATTACTATACTGACTCTTTGTCTTTATCAGATACTTCCGTTGAATTATCTGAGAATGAGTACTGTCCTTCTGAAACAGAGCCTGCAAGTGAGGACACTGAATTTGAATCAAGTAATAATGAAAACAAAAGTGCTGTTGATTCTGATGAAGACAATGATGGTTTACCACTAATCAATGCTTTACCGGTATGTAACTGGACTGATGTAAGTGGAACTACCTTAAGATCTTTTGCTTTCACTGGTAAATCTGCTATCAACTTTACAGGGGAACCAACACCAATCGGATGTTATAAAGCAATTGTTGATCAAGAGGTGGTAGATTTGATAGTGACGGAAACCAATAGATTTAATGAACAGAAACTCGGACGTCACAAATGGAAAGCAACAACGAGCGATAAAATCATGAAATTTTTGGGGTTAGTATGTTACATAGGACTTGTCAAGTACCCCAAAATATCTGATTATTGGTCCAAAAAAAAGATTTACAAAAATGCAGTTCTTCCAAAAATAATGGCAAGGAACAGATTCCAGCAACTGCTGAGGTTCATCCATTTTGCGGATAATGAAATTGCTGATCAACAAGACAGACTTTACAAGCTAAGGCCCCTTGTGGAGAGATTATGTAAGAACTTTAGCGGTCTTCGAATTCCTGATGAAATGTTAGCAATTGATGAGACAATGATCAAGTTTAGAGGAAGATTTTTATTCAGGCAATATATCCCTGGAAAAAGTTCCAAATATGGCATAAAACTATTCAAAATCTGTGATCCTGATGGTTATACATACAAAGTGATGGTTTACACTGGAAAGGAAAAAGGTGCTTCCGAAAACGATGTGTGAGCTTCTGATAGGGCTGTTTTGAGCCTCGTTGATGAATACCTCGATGAAGGAAGAACTTTGGTGGTCGACAACTATTACACAAATTCAGCAATTGCTACAAAATTGCTTCATAAAAAAACTCATCTGATTGGAACGCTAAGAAAAAACTCGAAAGGCATTCCAAAAGAGGTTCTGAAGCCTACCCCTCCTTTGAAAACAGGAGATGTTATATGTCAAGAACGAGATGGAATTCTTGCTGGATCCTGGAAGAACAAGAGAGAAGTTAGATTATTAACAACAAAGCACAAAGGAGAAATTATTAGCACTGGAAAGAAAAACAGACAAAACAAAATGATAAAAAAAAACAGATGCATTATTACCTTACAATGAATGCAAGCAAGGAGTTGATATATCGGACCAGATGTCCAGCTATTTTTCTCCTCTGAGAAAAAGTATTTTTTGGTACAACAAAGTTGCATTGAAACTGTTGCTAGGAACATCTGTTGTCAATGCTTTGCTAGTTTATAACAAACTTTCCCAAGAAAAGAAGCAAATTTCAGAATTTAGGAAAAGTTTGGTAAATTCGATGTTGAACTTGCTCCCTGATGGTCAGATGCAGCAAGCAACAACATCAAGATGCAAGCATAAACTTGAGGAGAGCCAAGAAAAGCTTGGCAATAACAGAAAAAAAAGGAAGCGTTGCTCGGGGTGCTATGCAAAATACTGCGAAACCATGCCATCAAAAGAAGCAAAAGCTAAGTGCAAACAAATCAGCAACTATTGTTCTGGATGCGACAACAAGCCATATTTGTGCCTGGAATGTTATGAGAACCATGCCAAGAGTTAACAATAACTGCATAAACCTTGATTTGGAAAGATACTGTAATTAGCTTGGTAATCATTGCTGAAAACTGCATTTCTAAGAAACGATGTTGCTTTATTGTATGTATATACCAAATACGGTATTTGTAATTGTTATTTGAGAATGCATTTGTTTAAACCTTGAAAATGATATATTATGGCCGTATTTAGGGCTGGGAGTGTGTGGAAAAGTGGTTTGAAATGAATTCTGAAAGGTATCGAAATAAATAGATTCTCAATAAATGGAAGCAATTAGACAAAGGATGGCCACATTTTTGTTCAAACCACACATTTTGTGGTGATTTCGACTCAATTTAGGTCCTACATACGAGGAAAATAACTTCCTTTGAGAGCACGTACTTGGGCTTTCGAACCCTCTCCTGAATATTTTCTATATACGGCCCTACTCTCCTAAATAGCATCCTATATACGGCCAATCCATTTGCAAAAATAAGAATAAATGCTTGCATTTCCCACAATCGTATTTTTACTAAGGTAGATGGAAATTAAAAACTACTTGGCAGTTTACTAAAGACGTTCATTCTGTACCAAACCTGCGAGTTTTAGGTCTACACAACGAGTCAGCAGTTTTTTTATGAGCAATCAAAATCGAAGTGTCTGAGGCTCACCGGTGAGTCCCATTGTAGATACACAATGCTGGTTTGGGACTCACCGGTGAGCCCTATGGTAGCCAACGTGTTAAACATTTGTGCTCATACTGCTGTCCCCTAGCGTATTGCTACAAATAATTTCCTGAGGCGAGCTGTGAACGGTGAAGCCCTTTTTTTTCAACCAATTTTTTAAAACTAAGAGTTTTGCCAAATTTGGTTTCCCAACAAACATCAACATTTTTTACTTGTCTAGTTTGCGACTGCCATAGCTTACAGTTCGGGAAGGCACCCCTTTATTCCCACCAAAATATGCTACTGGCGTGGCTACCGTGCATTTTATTGTTGTTCTTCGTGGTTTGCAATGCTAGTGTTAGAACTGTTTATTTTCTTGAAACAATAAAAGGTTGTTTTAAGTGCATTAGACCCAGCAATGAGCCAAACCTAGCAATAGTATGCCCGGACAAAAATCAAAAATTTTTTGAAAAGTTTCGCTTTCTCTTGCTGAGAAGATGTATTTTTTTGAGCAACACATTTTCATTCTGATCAAATCCGAGATATTTGTGGGCAGAGATTACACCTATGGAGTCATGTAAATTTAAATTTTTGTTTCAGAGCTAAGGTGAAACATGGTCAACATCACGAAATGTCAAATATGGAGGTTACTACGTTTTATTCTGTGAATCGAATCCGCTTACAAACACTGTTAAAGACCACCATACATACTTTAGGCATGTGAGGGACGTTGTGGAGAACAATCCGGCAAGTTCGCTTCTTGTGTCCTTGGGCAAAGCACTTAACAGGACGTTCTCACCTTTATGTGGAAGACAGGTGGCCCAGACACAGTGGTGGGCACCCGCTAGTTACAAACTAACGGCGCTAGGTTTAGTTGACACCGTTTGGGAGGTGATGATCTTTTTTTTTTTGAGATCGACGCCAAGGTGTCGGCAAACTCACTTAAACCGTGGAGCAAAACGACCATGGCAGCAGCGTTGACCTGTTCTCTCTGGAAATTATGCTGAAGCACCGGCTGACTTGTCGGTGGACATCAATGGGAAACCAAACACTATACTGATGCCGGACATGGACTGTTCTTACAACGGTCTTGTATGGGCTAACTTTGCAATTTTTGGACTATTTTTCAACAGGCAAGCTTTGGGTATTTTGGGCTAGTTTTAATTACCATTTGGGCTGGAAACTTAAAGAAAATCTGGCAACACTGCGTTTAAGATTCAGTGACTTGCTCAACAAGTTTGTTAGTTTGATCAGACCAAGCTGAAATTGTGTACCGGCATTGAAGTAGACATGGGATGGCAAACGGTTTGCTGATCGAATTAGAAAAACCTGCAGTCAGGTATAAGGATTAAGGTATATGAGGAAGCGTGGCGTGATGAATGAAACGACTAACCTACTGTGGTTTAGTTGGCTGTGCTAAAATGTTTAGTCTACATTGCATGTGAGACTGTGGGGTGCTTAGGTTGGCAGAACCCCATTGGTTTTGATTGACTGGTTGATTTATTTGTTAGGTAAGAATACTTTGGTTGCAATGAGATATATCAACACAACATCAAGTAAAGGTGCTTGTGAGAATACACTCGTATACTAGCCAGAAACTGCAAGCTTTATTTGTGAATGACTCTGACTTGAACATTGAAGCGAGGTATTCAGGTTGTATGAGAACCTTCCATTGCTTTGACATTCAAACTACATTGTTTTTTTCCTAGTTATTATATATGAAACCGGCAGTAAGACTCATCATTGATTCACCATCAAGTGGTGATGAAACTGGTGGTATCAATGGTGCAATCTTCTGAAAAAAATTTCTTTATTTTGTTTCAAACGTCTTCATAAATTGTAGGAAATACTTCCGTGTGATAAAAATTTTCAGATTTAATTTTATATCACAGTTCAAACTTCGAAACAAGTTGCAAAAACCCAATGTTTTGTGCTACTGTGAATAAAAGGTTATCAGGAGCAATCATTTCATCTGTCAATATGTTAAGAGCTTTTGTTCAAGGGTCATCAACTTTCCATTTCTTTTCTTTATCAAATATCAGTAGCTTTGCCAAATTTTTTTGGTTCATTTGATCATGCAGATGCTTTTTAGAAAGTTTCTGTGATGAGTTATGTTTGTTCCTCTTGATGTTTATGCTGAAGATGGCCCATTTATTTATTTATTAAAATACAATACAATGGTGCCACATTTAAATCTTAAAAGCACACTTACATGTGAGGGAGAAATTCACACTAAAGGAAAGAAGCTTAATATGTACAGTATATACTATGCTAAACAACAATAAAAACAACAACAACAACATGAGCATAAGCAGCGAGGTAGAATAACAAGCAAGAGCACAGCAGAAAATCAGCAATACGTCAATGAAGAAACACTGCAACAGTCAAACTTTTTTAGGCGATTCTTGAATGCAGCAAAAGTAGGGGCAGAAATGACCCCGCTGGTAATTTGTTCCAAAATTGTGAGGGTTTGTGAGTGAAGAAATTATTTAAATGCTTCATACATAGTCTCCTTGAGGGTTTAACTGTAAAACCGTGTCTATGCAAATTGTATTCACAATGACAAACTGAGAAAAAATCGCTAAAATTTAAGTCAACAAACCCATGGATATTTTTGTACATAAACATTAAATCAAATTCAACTCTTCTATACTCCCAAGGATTTTAGGTTTAGCATGTTCATGTGATGAGAATATGAAATTTTAGAAATATTGCAACAAAACAAATTTTCTTGGTGAAGCATTTCTGAACAGATTCAAGTATCTTTTTTCTTTTCGTTAAAAGAACCTTGAGTGATAATAGCTTTGCACAATTTGCAAACAACTCTTTCATCACCTGAGACACAAAAAACTCCCAAACTTTATTCTTATTACTATTTGTCACAAAAACTTGAGCTGCATGAGTTGTCCATCTAAAACAATACTTCACATTACAATTGTCTTTAAATAATGAAAAATAGTTAAGCATTAACCAGTGAAAATTACTAGATCATTTTAACAGTGATTTTCTACCAACATTCACACAGCAAGCCAGTCTAGATCATAGTGCTATGTGCAGAAAGGCATCATGTGCTACTACATGCACACATGTACACCATGCCATTTCAAAAGTGTGTGAGCATATATGCACTTGTGCAGTCACTGCATGCATTTTGACTGACTTGTGTTTGTTTTAAATGCATGTGTGGCTAAGTTCAAGCTTGCTTTTGCTTGCTTATTGGCAAAAAATAGCCAGTAGGATATATTGGCTAGCAATTATATCAGTCGATGTATGTTAACTGACCAAGTAGTTGAGTTCTACCATGCCCGCATTTCAAGGAATAGGTCAGGTAACAACATCAACAGGGAGACCATACCTGTGTAGTTCTACTGGTGTTTCAGTAAAGAAAAATTCAGACTTTTGATTTCCTCAAAAGTACGGTTTTCACCTTTAATTTGTATTAGAAGTACCTCAATTCAGACCTCAAAAAAATTGATTGCCAAAAAAAAAGTCTTTTTGTTCACATATTTGTGTAATTTATGGTAAGGAGGAAATAACTGAGTCTGAGGTTTGTAAGGGAGGAGCATGGAAAAACGTTGAGAACCAATGATCTTGCCCACTTTGGTCTGGAAACAAACATAAAAGGCAGTGGTTATTTTGTTGTCAATAGCATTTTACCCTTGGAGGGTATTTTGCCATGAGACATTGGTCGATTTTAATGATATATTAAACACGTAACTTTTGGTCATTTCTGATTGGTCAATTTTAATGATGAATTAAAAAAATTTGCGCCCCCAGTCCAAACTCCCCTACACGGTACACTCTCAGTGTACACTACCCTGTACATTCACATACCAGGCCCCCACCAGCATACACTAGATTTGTCTAAATGCCCTGCCACCCAGGATTCCAATCCATAACTATTGCATTTTAGGGCAGGTGCACTATTCATGTGTCAAAGCATCACAGCCAGAATTTTAGCTATTATGGCTATACAAACACACACAAATAGTGATGGCAAAATAGCCTCCAAAGGTAAAATGCTGTTGATGCCAAAATAGCCACTTCTAACAAAAAATCTTTCTTTTTTTGGAGATTAACTTCACTTTGAAAAGAAAATATGTAACTTTTGAGCCTTTTTTTAATAATTTTTCTTGATGCTTATTTTAACTCTAAAATTCCTAACTTGTCATGGAAAATTCTGACATCTTGCAACCCTAAACTAGATGCATGACAATACAGTACAGTTATAGGAATTTTATTTGTGCTAAGGAAATAGATTTTTTGGTCTAGGTTGTGCATGACTTTGTGTCATATATGGTGTAGTCTTGTAATGCACACTAAGTTGTTTTTTACGTGGCTCAGAAAGTTGTATATTGTGTGGCATGGCTGCTCTATGCCTGCCTGCTTTTGTTTACTTTTTGCATAGCTTATTTGCTCAAGTTTTTTGCTAAAATTTGCTCTATACTGCAAACTTTCTGCCAGTCTTGATGACAAAACAAGTTTGCCCATTCTCTTCATGTTTTTCAAACTCTTACTCTGTTGTTGTGCTTTTCTTTTTTTAATACCCTTGGTAGTGAACAGTGGGAACTTTTCATCATTTCATTTCCTTCCCTTCTCAGGATACAGTGGGTCGTTAAACACTTAATTTTTTTTGGCAGCAACATGGCAGATAAAAGTGCCAGATGGATGAACTGCTTTTGTCATCCTCAGTTTTTTCAGTCTCTTACCTCGGTATTCATTCTTCTTTTGTTTTAAACTGGAGGTGTACTGTCTTCTCAGGGTTTGTAAAATCATCAATCCTCTCCATCTCCAGTGAAGAATTTGTGCTTCCTTGTTCCACTCACAGCGTCTTCTCTCGCCTTTGCTACAACAGACCAGCCTTCTTTTGAATGCCTAATTCTTCAAAATTGGAAGAATTGAGAATTTTCTCTGCTGTTGTTGTGGTCACTTAACTCATGATACTTCTCATCCTATTCTGTACTGCTATGGGCTTTTTATTTCTAAACTCTGACGATTTTTCTTTTTGTACAATCTTTGGTTTAAGGTGGGGGAATTTGCCCAAGTCCAACCCTCTATGGTATTCTTCCATACCCTGATCTCAAAAAAGGGGTTGATAAACGACCTAGGTTTAGGAGCAGGCTTATTTTTGGGCTTGCTCCAACTCAACTCTAGACCTCTCTTTTCTCAATCTGTAGCTCTAGCTGGAGCTTTTTGATCTTAACAGCTGAAACTCTGGATCTGGTTCCAGTTTTTGTTTCAGCAACTAAACTACACATATAAAAAATTTACAAAGCCTTGGCTATCGTATTGGCAAATTGTGCAATATAGCAGTCATTTCAAGCAGCTATACTGCAACATGCATTGTTTTAGGTGTTCCTACACATTGTGTGAGTAGCATAATGTAACCTGACAATAAAATTGTGTGTTAAGTTGTGCCACCTGACTGCACAGCCTACATGTTGGAGTGTGTGTGTGTGTCTGTGTGTACCAACTGAAACTATATTTCAACCAAATAACAATTGCAACTCAGCAAAAAGTTGGAAGTGGAGCTGTTTTGCAAAATCTGACTCCAGCTCCACTTAGATTTTAAATAGAGCTCCAGCTCCTACAACAGAGCCCTGCTCCTAGCTATTGCTCCAAAGCCCTGCAAAGAACAGCGAGATTTGACTGTTTTAAAGTGAAAGTCAATTTTATGTCTTTTTTCCAGTGATTCACAGGCTCAGACATGCTGATTCGGTGTATGTCTACCACTACACACTCGCATTTGAACCAGACTTTTGGCTGGAGCAATGTAGCACTAAATTCCAGATGCCCTTCCTGATAAATACCAGTGGTGGTTTTATAGAATTTCAAACTCCAGACCTTTTGTTCTAAAGCTTGTAACAATACCACTACACCACAGAAGCTAATAAATGTGACCAGTGACATGCATCATGCAACCATGCCATATAAGACTCAACATCTTGAGCCATGTACTATCCATCCTGAGCCTAAGTAGTATAATTGGTTCCCCAAATGAATCAACCACATTTCTTGAATAAACTTTAATCTTAATTTTGACTCTTTAACTCTAACTCTAACCCTAATTTCAACTAAAAGGCTAATCTGCAATTCTGTAAGATTTCTGCATGTCAATAGTATTCAAATTTACATTGCAGTGCAGCTGATTCTTTAGTAGATTTGCATGATTGCCCTGTATGATAATCAACAATTTGAGTCACACGAAACCCAACCTGTAGCACTCCGGCTGTGACCATCCCATATGATAATTTACAACGTCAAACCTGTAATTTGCATAGCAAGACCTTCTCTGATAAGAACTACATGAGCTATGTATAATCTGACCTGTGACCATCTGCCATCACACATAATGATTGACAACATGAGCCATGAAAAATCTGACTTGTTGCATGCATAGTGCTGCCAACCCTATAGTTTTTGTCTAAAGCTTTCGTTTTGCTTCTTGGTACACCAAATAGGAATAAACTGTATCCCCATCAAAATTTTCACATCTGCCATGTTTGCATCATTCTGAACAGTGTGCTCTCCAACAGTTTCGGACTATGTGGCTTGTTCAAATAAGTCCAGGCCATCAGCTTGACCTCAAATGCACCCAATTTTTAGATGTAGGAAATTTATGAAGAAAAATGATCTTCACATTTGTCAAATTACAAAATTTATCGTTTTTAAAACTGGTGCACCAGAAAATTGCTCTTTTGTATATACACTGCACCTGCTGTTAATTTAAAGCCACAAACCTTTAACATGAAGTTGGCTTGTGCCCAAATCAATTGCCAGTTTGCCAAAAAGTGGGTCTAGGAAACACTGTTCCCTCCAAGATTTAAGTAAGTGCATAACTGCCGGCACGAGTGCAAAATCGCTAGCAAATGTATGAAAACCGCTGGACAAGTTTTGGCGGACATTGCTGAACAAATGGTTACACCAGTCTTAGAAACATATTTTGAAGGAGCAAAAACAGATGCTTCCAGTAGCCTACTGTTGTTTAGTCACTGTATATGCTAAGCTAACTTTGCATAGCTTACAGTTTGCCAATAGTGTTGGTTGGCGTACAACAACATCCTTCATTTTCCCCTCAGACGTACTTCGACTATGAAACGTTATATTTAGTTCAGTGCTTTTCAACCGTTTTTGGCATTTGGCCCATTTAATGTGGCCCGGTCATCCATTTTTCTCGGTTTCATGAGCATTATTGGCATTTGGCCCATTTTCAAAATGCACAGAGACATGTGGCCCAGTTATACATTTTTCTCGTTTTCATAAGGGTTTTTGGCATTTGGCCCATTTTCGAAATGCACAGAGGCATGTGGTCCAGTTAAACGTTTTCTCGTTTTCATGAGCATTTTTGGTATTTGTTGGTTTCAAATCGTTTTTGACATTTTTCCCATTTTCGAAATGCACAGAGGCATGTGGCCCAGTTGTAAGTTTTCTCGTTTTCATGCACGAACTCAAAAAAGTTATCAAAGTAAATTTTAGAAGTGTTGATCAACTAAAATAAAAAACAAGTCAAGAAAAAGCTTTCTTTTCCAGCAATTGAAAAAAGACTAGACTTGAACAAAAAACGTGTGTAAAGAAATTGAAACTGCACTACATATTTTTTCTTCTCGTTTCAAGGCTTATTTCAATCATGGCTGGCAAACTACCACAGCGCATGGCTGTCAGCTGCACTTTATTTAAAAAAAGATTTTGGAGGGGATTTAAAACTAAATGTGTTCAGCAATCGTACTCTTTTTTACTTTTAGTTTTTATAAATAGCAAGTGAGAGATTATTTATATCTGATTTACAAAATGGCGTTTTGTATGCTAAAGTGAAACCGAGAGCTATGCGCTTTTTTATCTTAACAAGCACAATTGAAATTTGCGTTGAAACGTAGAAAAAACATAAGCTAAGCGATTCCAGTTTTAAACTTCCCTCGAAAACTAATGTCTTGAGTTAAAGTGAAGTTTGAGAGCTACTTGCTATTACTGCTCTTTAGCTACGATAGAAATTGACCGGTTTAATTTATGTTGCTTGCTTTGGGGTTGATTTGTGATACAAAAGAAGTTTGGTAATGACATGTGCGATATTTTAAGTCGCCGTCACTCATTGCGTCATAGCTGGACAATGTTTTCGCAAGACGTTGCATTGCCATAGAAAAGCGGCTGTTCAAACTTTCACTCCCATTCACTGTCTCCCATGCATTTACAAATTGCAAAAATTTTAACAAACGAAAAAGTTACCAAAAACCACCAAACTTTTTTACGCACTGTTGAATTTTAACTGCAAATCCGCCAGACATAATTTCGCAAATTCACACTTTTTTCACGTTTAAAGGGAACAATGCTAGGAAAACGTGATTTTGCATATACAGTAAACCTTGTATATAATGAATAATTTGTATATATCAAATGAAATTTCTAGTCCGAATGGTCTTCTATTGATTTTAGTGCATTTCAACTTGCTCTATAACAGATTTGTTATAATGTATAATGAACAAACTTTTCAGTCCTGTTGAGATAAAACTACGTAAACTTTCTCATGTATAACAGATTCTTTACCAAAGAAAATTACAACTTGTTTCAAAGTTGTGACAGAACAATAACAAACAAAAAGTAATGAAGGAAAAAGGATCCAGAGCTAAGCAAGCTACAATCACAAAATATTTTCATCCCAATGACACATGAACGGTGTACTGTACCATCATATTTGTGTACAGCCTTTCTGTACTGAATAGTACAACGACTAAATTGGTTCTGTGTTGAGTGGGTCTTGCAAATAACCTAGGTGCACAAAACAAAATATATCTGAGCTGGAGCATAATGAGCTTGTATAGTGAGCATCAGATCAATTTTGTATATAACGGATTTTGCATATAACAGACAAGTATCACTGGTGCTGACTTGTTCATTATGTACTAAGTTTACAGCTTTGTTCTTGTTTTATTTTTTAGGCCTCCAACAGCACTGCTGTAGAAACATCTTATGATAACTTTTGTTAGCATTTAGCCAGCATTCAGGCTTTAAATTCTTAAAATGCCACCTCGAAAGTTCAAGTTTTTTGTTTTGTTTATCTTGTTGCTTGTAATTGTGCTTATTGTTGTTGGACGGAATGAACTGAGCTTAAAATCAGCCTCAGAAGAATCAATTATGAATGATGTTTTGTACAATCTGGAAAAACTAAGGTGGGAAAATAACAATCTAAAAAGTAGGTTGAATGAAATTGAATTAACCACAAAAAAGTATCTGTCAGTGAAGTTTCTTCCTGAAAAAGACAGAAAACGGATATTAGTAACAGGAGGTGCTGGTTTTGTTGGAAGCCATCTTGTTGATAGGCTAATGCTTCAAGGGCATGAAGTGACTGTGGTTGATAATTTCTTCACTGGAAGAAAAAGAAATGTTGAGCACTGGATTGGGCATGAAAATTTTGAATTAATAAACCATGATGTTGTAAAACCACTCTACCTTGAAGTAGATGAAATATATCATTTAGCTTGCCCTGCTTCTCCACCACATTATATGTACAACCCAGTAAAAACGATTAAAACCTCTAGTATTGGAACTCTTCATATGTTAGGTCTTGCCAAACGTGTTCGAGCAAAAATGCTTCTTGCTTCTACATCTGAGGTTTATGGGGATCCTGAACAGCATCCACAATCAGAATCATATTGGGGGCATGTTAACCCTATTGGACCTAGGGCCTGTTATGATGAGGGTAAACGAGTTGCAGAAACAATGTGTTCTGCATATAAGAGTCAAGATAATGTTCAAGTTAGAATTGCACGAATTTTCAACACTTACGGACCACGAATGCATATGGCTGATGGCAGAGTTGTTTCTAATTTTATCTTGCAAGCTTTGCAGAATAAACCTATCACCCTTTACGGAAATGGACTGCAGACAAGATCATTTCAGTATGTTAGTGACTTGGTAAGTGGATTGATTGCACTTATGAACAGTGACATTTCGACACCAGTTAACTTAGGCAACCCAGATGAACATACAATTGTAGAGTTTGCAAATTTAATTAAAAGTTACACCAATAGTTCTTCTGAAATTGTAAATAAACCTGCTGTCATTGATGATCCTCGGAAACGAAAGCCAGATATAACAAAAGCTCAAAGGGAATTAAACTGGAAACCTGTAGTTCCACTTAAAGTTGGCCTCAGAAAGACTATTGAGTACTTCAAAGCAGAACTTCAACAAGCATCGAAGAATAAACAAAACATTTTCTTGCCTGATGAATTGTGATTACTGGTGAGCAAATATCGTCAGGTGGATATCAGTGCATCATGTCACAGTTGTTTTGTCCTTAGGAAGGCTCTTTGATTGCAATTTCTACTGCTTCATTGCACTGCTTATCATGGAAATACACAGTGCCAACATTGTTAGTTACTCCAATGTGGACTGGAAACACAGATAATCTTGTACAACTGACAAACAATTTCCTTGCCACTAAACGATATAAATATATAGCTTAACCAGGTGGAGTTTACCACAAATTTTACTCTATAATGCTTAATGACTGATTATTGGCAATGACACCACGCAGTGTTTACTGTTTTATGTACAATATAGTATTTTTTGTTTACTTGTATACAATCTAATTTTTATAAGTTTGTTTGTACTTAATGCATGTTTATATGCATTATGCAATATTTTGTTTTTATTCATTTTAGACACATGTAATTATTGTAATTTAAATTATGTTGTGGTTTACTGTATTTTATCGATTGTGAGCCACAGCTTATATTTTTATTGTAATTCTATGTGATTTTTAAAGAAAGACGGGGCTTATATTTTGTGACTACAACCAACTTGTGTTATCTACAAGTTACAAAGTTTATGCTTCAAAGTTAAAAATGGGGATTGTTCCTGAACAGGGGTGAACAAACTTTTTAATCCAAGGGCTGCATTCAGAAATTAAAAATTTTAAAGGGCCACAACTACCTCAAAGAAGACACACAAAGGTGAAATATACCTTATTGAAAGTGATTTTTTAAGTTTCAGCCCAAATGGAAGGTGTAGAGCTTTTTATGCTGGTCAACTTTTTTGACGTGACTTTTTCATGTCTTATCTGCCCAAGTGGAAAGTGAAGTCCCTTTTTTTGGGATCCTTTTTAGAAAGTGACTTTTTCAGTCCAAAGCAAAGGTAAAAGCCTTCTTTTGAGATCGACTTTTTGACAGCGATTATTTTTCCTACTCTTAAAATTAATCAGCTGCTGGCGAACTATGGCCCACTCCTGTGCGACAAAAAAATAGAGCTATTTGTTGTTATAAATATGCAGTGGGCGGCCACAGATATTGCGAGTTTTTGGTTCAAAAGTGGTTTATATTCATTTTTTAGCATTACTGCCTAAAGGGCAGCTATCAATCGATCAAATATGGTGTAGTTAGCAGTTTCAAGGTTCATGCTTAGTTTCATGGTTTCCTAGACATATTATAGGTGTTTGGTGTGATGATAAAGTGCTTATCAGATAGTAATTGCATTTATAACGTGACATGTCCAATGAAGATAATACCTAATAGAAATGCTATTCTTTTATTATGTAGGCTTTTTGGTTGTATTTTTGATTTTGATGCGGTACAGTGTGCCACTTGTAATTCACGCTTATGCTCCATTTTATGACATAATTACTAGTTTTGAGAATGTGTGCTAATGATAGAGCAAATTTGGGTAAAGACTTAATATCACACTGATTTAACTCTTACTTGATGCAAGTACTGTAAATTGAAGAAATTGCATTTACCTCTAAGAAGTTCTGCAGTTGGATGATTTACGTTCTTTTTATACAATTTCACTCCTTTTTTGCAGGCTTAGACATGCTGATTTAGTGCATATTTACCACTACGCACTTGCTTTTAAACTAGACTTTTTGCCTGATCAACACCGCACTTTAAATTTTGGGTGCTTTTCTCGATGAACACCAATGGTGCTTTAATGGAGTTTTGAACTATGGGCTTATTTCAAAATCGAGAATAATGAGCAAGTTACATTAAAACACAAATGGTCATAATCTAAATTAGGATCTGGAATGTAAAGTGTTATGTGACTGCTAACCACAGCAAAGATCAGGTTTAAAATTTAATTGATGATGTTAAACACACTGAATCAACTCGTCTAAACCTTAACGTGCAACGGAAAAAATTACGTGACTTTTAGCTATCTGTGATTTGGATTGTTTTTTCTATTGTTGATAAGCTCCCCGAGGTATAATGATTATCCCACTATGTAGGTGAACAGTTGTGATGCAAGCTTTTATTGTTTACTATTTTGTTTGTGATTAACTGCAGCAGATACAGTATATTCACACCAAACAAAGCAAGGTTAAACTGCAGACAGTGACACTGTTTCGACCTATCTGGTCTGTTCAGTGCAGTATCAAAATCAAGGTTAAGCTTAACATTAACACTGTACAATAAATTAGATGTTAACTAGGCTTTTGCAAGAAGTTTAGTATTGTAACTTACCACTGAGATTATTAATGTTTGTTTATTATGTTTACTTTTTGTTTTGACGTACTATCTTGTTTGTTGATCAATATTTATTTGGAACAATAAGATAATTCAGGAATGTGCAAACTTTTTTTGTTGGCTGGCCAATTCACTAAACTGGATGATACAGTGGGGAAAGACCTTTGTTTTACAGATATCAGGATAAAAACGTCATATCGTTTTCAGATTGTTTTGTGTAAGTGTGTATCCCTAAAAGATGTTTTTCAACTGAAGCCCTTTTTTGAAATGAATTTAAAAAAGACGATTTCCTTATGAATAACCTTTTTTTGGAAATACCTCTCTGGAAGATGTAATTCTTGAACCGAAGGTCATTGTTTTGAAATTAATTTCAAGAAATGATGAAGTTTTCTGATTGAACACTTTTGTTATCCCTATAGATCTCTGAAAGATGTAGGTTTTTTAACTGAAAATCTTTCTTTTGGAGATCAGACTTAGGGAGGCAAGGATTTCAAATGACAAATTTTCTTGTTTGTGCCACACCTCAAATGGGGGACTTTTGAAATCGAAAATCTGTTTTGATTTGATAAATCAATCTAAGGTTGCAGGGCCACAAGCCACGCTCTTCGACAAGCTACGCAATTTTCCCTCACAGGCAACGGTTTGCGCATCCCAAAATTTATTAGCACCTGCTTTTATAAATGTCAAAGGTGTACACCAGCTTTAAAATTATAGCAACACTTCTAATTTAAATAACAGCAGTGCTAAGTGTTCTGCTCTTTGCGACTCTATTGGCAAAAACAACCATCGTCCTTCTCCACGCTCTTCTAAACACAGATTTTTTTTAGACCCTCGAATAATGAATATTTAGCATGTTGCAAAAATTTCAAGCTTATTACTTTGTAGGCTAACTTTTGGAAAGGCATCCCCCAAGTTTAAGAGCCCCTGCTCTAACCACTACACTGGCCGTATTGATTAGTAGTTTAGAAGTCTATGTTTTAGCTATGTGATTGGTGCAAGGTTTCAGCATATGTTTATGAAACGGCTCACAAATTGAAGTGGTAAGCGACCCACTATAAAGTACTTAGAGGCCCACAATCAGCTTATCAACTTAGCTAGCTGCCTGCCTATGGTTAACTTTACCCCAACTACCTGTTTTGTTTTGCTCTAGCCAAGTCCATTCAAAGATAGGTAGTCCTATTGAAACATTTCAAAAACAATATCTGGCTTTGTTTCGCCCCAGATACAATGACACAATACTGTAGTTAAACGACTGAGAGCAATGAGGCAATTGCATAACATGAGTGGAGTTACTGCTGTTGCTTTTCAACAAAAATAAAAGTAGCACTGATGTTATTTAGAAACAAGCGTAACTGTGCTCTTGTCCACCTTATACTACGTGTCAATTTTACGTCTTTTTTCATGCGTTTTGCTGGTATAAACGTGCTAGCTCAGTATAAGTCTACCACGACGGACTTGCTCATAACCAAACTTTTTGCTGGAGCAAAGTGACACTTTAAATTATGGATGCTCTTTTTGACTACTACCGTGTGTAACTGTTGATGATTGCATTCAAGAGTCATTACAATTGGTGTAAAGAAGTGTTACAGGTGTCTTAAAAAGCTTTTGTGAAAAAGTTTATACAACACGTGATAAGTACTTCAGGAAGTGTTAACCAGGAATGAAAATACAATGCAAAAATTCTTTTCAACTTGGCTAGTTTGTTCTGTTATGTTGAGCAAAATGTTACCTTGAATACAGGCACCATTTGTGGAGTTGGTATCTTTACCAACGACATGCAGATAGCCGAGAATTTTTATGTTTTGCTAGACTTAATTGTAGGTTTTTCAAAATGTCCAACGCGGCACTCTGCATTTAATTATTTTCACTATTTTGTATTACCACAAGTTCCTTTTTTGTGCTAGAAAGTATATATTGAATATACATGATCAACTTTTACATTTAATGACACATTGCTGTAAAAGCGAGTCGTCAAATTGATTGTAATTTGTTTTGCACTTTGATTTCATGCCGTGGAACATTTGTTTGTTGGAATATCTTTATTGTATTTGAAAAGTGTTGTGTGGTTGCGATTCCAGCCTGAATATGGCCTGAACTTGAGCATATAGGCTACTGTGCTGATATAATATCTGCTATTTTTGTGTTAGTTATTCCATGACCAAGTACTTCATTAACAGTGGCACTGTTATGAAATTTAACTGCTTTTGTAATGTTATTGCCGTACTGCCTTTTAGTAAACACGTACTGCTTTCAACATAATACCTGTACTATACATGCTAGGAAACAGTGGCTACACTTGAATTGTTAGCATGTGCGCCGGTAATCGTATTTATAAACATTTCAAACTGCTTTATTGTTCTTGAATTATGCTGGGTTTTAAAATGCAGTTAGATGTGCACAGGAATACAGGCGCAGTGTACGTCTATCATAGCCACATGCTTTGGCATCAGAATTAACAAGAACAAGCAAGAACTTGAATTTCAAATGCCTTATCTAATGTACCTTGTACATCAAAAGTACCTGTGGGACTTTTTATATCCCGAGTTTAGTTCTAAAGCCCAGAACATACCACTGTATTTCGAAGGATTTAAATTAGAGAGTTCTAGGGTAGCTGTAGAAAACGTCCATCAGCCCAATATTTTGTGCAATTTGTTTATGTTTGCGGTGTCTTTTTACATTTGTTTATTTAGATTAAGTAGTTTCAATTTAGAGTTGATATCATATCGAGATATTTTACTTTTGAATAGCAAGGTATGTATATTGCTTTGTGGTCTTTGTTCTACCGAATGTGTTTGATTTCACTTATATTGAATTCAATTGCAAGTGCATAGAACTGAAGTTGATTAAGTTGTGATGGAGTGGGTTGGTGCGCTGCTTTATTGGCAAGCAACGTTGATAGCGTTAAAAGCCCGTGATAACTACCTTGTTGGGTCCTTGGGAAAAGTACACGGTGGGAGGGTATTTTTCCCGCTTGATTTTACTAACGATTAAAATGTGCTATACTAGCAGAATGGGTAACTCTGAAGTAAATCTGAGCACGCAGATATTCTAGTGCAGTACTTTTCTAATATTAGAAGGTGGGTCAGCACTCATTTGTTTCATAAAAATTTGATCGCTCAACCGACTGCGTGTGGAAGAATGGCTGTAAAATCTGTTTTTCTTAATGTGGAACATGACTAAATTCACCTCAACTTTTGCTTTGGAATCGTAATTATCAGTTTTGTCGGGACTCTGTTGTTTTCAGATGGCAGAAAAGAAGAAATTGTCTAAAGAAGAAATCGTCGAAGGATTTAACAAATTAAGACAAGAGCAAAGATCAATAGCAAGCAAAATAGCTGAACTGGATGCAGACAGCATGGAGCATAACTTAGTCATTGAAGCACTAAGCGAGGTTTGTGTTTTTGAATGTATCGTTTTTAAACACGTTAATAGGGTTGGTATTGGAAGTTTTTGAGAATGGTTTTTTGCAGTTTATAGTACTTACTGAGTAATGAATTTTTCCGATTTTCCTCAAATTTTCTGACGCGATTAAAGGCTAGTTCATCTTATTTGCATGTTCGTTTTGCTATCGTAAAGTTTTTTTGAGGCTAGGAAAATGAACACAACATGAAACTCGGCCCATTGCGTGCATGGTTCAGGCCAGAAAGTTCCCAGTTTTTTAGCCTCAAGCCCATGTGTAATGCGGACTTGTAAGTCTACTAAGCAACTCTTCTGTCATTTGCAAAAATTTAGTAAGCAGCGTTTGCTCGCAAGCTCACGTTTCGGGTTTAAACTATGGCTTGCACCGATCCCAACTAATGCAAGAATGACTGCTTTCTCGAAGACAATAAGGCCACTCTGCAGTCTTCCAAACTTTCCATTTAGATATGCGATTAAAAAAAAGTCGGGTCATTTATCTTCGGATTTGTATGATAGACTATATTATGTTAATATTGCTTTCTAGGTTGACAGCAGCCGAAAATGTTATCGTTTGGTCGGAGGTGTTCTAGTTGAGAGAACGGTAAAAGAAGTTTTGCCTGCGTTAGCTCAAAATAAAGATAAGCTCACAAAGGCGGTGGAAACTTTAAATGCCAACTTGCTTTCAAAAGGCAAAGAATTAAATGACTATCGCGAAAAACACAACATAACGGTTCGCGGCGAAAACCAGCAACCTACAGGCGATAATAGCAATACGAAAGCTAATCAGGCTGCTGGTGTGTTAGTGTCTAATTCGAAGTAATCGTCATTTTCTTTGGATATGTTTTGTGTGATTATACGTGTAGGCTTATGCCGAGAGTCTATCAATAGCGTTGTAGGCCTATTGCTGTTGCAAGCCAAGGATCAAAACATTGCAGTTTTTTTATCCTTTTGTTCATGCAATTGCGTTTTGTTTGAAAGATTGCTGTAGTCCTTACGAAAGTCAGTTTGGCGCTTCAATAAAAGTGTAACAGTTTTCATATTTCGAAATGTGCTGAATTGCAATAACAAAGGCAGAAACATATGTATTTCAATGCAAATTAAAATTTAGAACTATGCATTGGCGAAGCTAGCAATTGAAGGCAAACCGAAACTACGTTTAAAATGTATTACCAGAAAGTATTGTCAATTTATGTTAGGTGAGTGAGGTTTCCTTCCTCTTCGGGCGAAGGCACCGCATGAAGGCATTCCAGCTTCACGCCATCATCTTACTCAAAATTGGGATAGGGTAAGCGGCAGACGATTTCGAATCAGTCATCATACAAGTGGCAGATGGTAGCCCCGCTATCATCAAGGTGGACTGCCATTAGTGGGTACCCGAAATTCGCCTCTCACGACATGTTTGGTAAGTTGCTTGACTATCCTTAACCCGTGTTGTTGTTACCCGACCCCTTCCGAGGGATGGGGCATGGCAGAAGACCATTGAGCCCCAGAAGCCGGGCAACTTTCCAGAGGTCGTAAAGAAATGGAGAGTCGCCAAAGAGCGAGCGGCGCAAAGAGTCCGTAGCTGGACAGTGCAGAGTGAGATGAGAGGTGTCCTGGGACGAGTGTCCGCAGCCACTGCAGAAAGGATTTTCGATTCTGCCAATCCTAGAGAGATAAGAGCTTAACAGAAGGCTGTGTCCGTTGCAGCAAAGGCGAGAGAGAACACAGCGAGGAAGCACAAGTTTCTCGGTGGAAATCGAGGGAACCTGTTAATCAAAGAATTTCGATGAGACAGTACGCCTCCAGTCCGAGAAAAGAGAAGAGTGGATACGAGAGAGACTACAAAGGATTGCAGAGGGCACGAGTAGTGCTCCCATTCTGGCCAGCTCGTCAGCTGCGTCGTTTCCCGGGAGAAACGAGTGTCTGGGGACCCATTGTGGCCTGATAGAACTGGAGGAAAGAGAAGACAGTTCCTGCCAGATCTGATAGAGAGATTGAGGTAAAAGGAAAGATGGAGAAAAGGACAGAACGACAGTCAGATAGAAGAAGAAAAGAGAAGTGGCATACTTGTTGGTGCTGCCGAGACCAGCAAAGAGCGTGCAGAATGGCGAAGACTTCAGCGGAGAAGCTTGAGAATACTGGGCCTGCGGAAAAGGAAGAATGGCCTTAGTGCCACAGAGAGAGCAGTTGGCAAGCATACCAGAGCCGCCTTTGCCAAAAGCAAAAGGAACAGAGCCGTATATCAAGAGCACCAGATATGGAAAGGCTGATTCCACCGTGAAGGAAGGCAGATTCCAGGGAGGGCAAGCAAAAAGAGCCTCCCTAGGAGAATTAGGAGGAAGCATGAGTGGGTGAGTGAACGCAAAAGCTCTCCTGGAGGACCTAAAGAGCCTTGGTTTTACTTCACGTCTGCCCAAACCTGAAATGGAAAAGGAGGTTGGGAGACGAAGAGCCCGCTCATAAGATGAAAGAGTGAAATGGGCCAGAGTGACTCGTAGGGGAGGATGAGAAGCCTCAGAGAGAAGAAGTGGGGATAGGGGAGGACGAGAGGCAGCCGGTGGTGGCGCGACTGGCCGCTCGGTGGAGGCATTCCAATTTGGTGAAATTGGTAACGCTTAGGAAAGGAAACCATCCGGGTGAAGCATACGTGAGAAGGGGCCGAAGAAAAGTCTTTATACTGAAGAGAAAAGGACTCCTTAGAGGGGCCCCATGAGGAAGCAGAGATACAGCGAAAGGCCTTCAGACGTGGGAAGAACTTGGCCTTCAGCGAAGATACATGTTTGAAAAAAGGAAAGAGTGCGGTCGATGGTGACCCCAACAAAGGTTGGAGTTGGATTGAAACAGAGGCGGGAGCCGAGTAAGAGGAGGTTGGGCTGGAGGCTAGGTTGGTGGAGATACATTGAGAAGAAGGAAGCTCACATTTGTTCGGATTGAGTGGAAGACACCAGTACTCAGACCAGCGCTCCAACCGAAATAGAGCTGCTTGTGTAGCCCACACCGCCGTAGAGACCGAAGGGGAGAATGACCTAATGGTCAGATCGTCAGCGTAAAGAGAGCAGCTGACGGAAGAAGGCAGAGAAGCAGGAAGACCATTGATGAAAAGAGAGAAAAGTACAGGGCCAAGAACGGATCCTTGTGGAACACCTCGATTGACTCGAAAGAAGCGACGTTTGTAATCTTGAAAGACCACGGAAGCGCGCCTATCAGAAAGGAAAGCTTGAGTCCAACGAGCAAAGCAAGGCGGGAGGCCAGCCGAAATGAGTTTGTGGAAAAGGGCGGGGTGCCAGACAGAGTCAAAAGCTTTAGAGAAATCAATAGTAGACAGGATCATCTGAGAGCCCGGCTTGGGTTTGTTAAATCCATCCAAAATGGACTGAGAAAGGAACAGGATTTGATCTAGAGTAGACTGTCCAGGATAGAAACCGGCCTGGCCAGAAGAGAGAATGGAATTAGGTTCCAGAAAGAAGAGTAGACGGGATAGAATGATGCGTTCCAAAAGCTTTGAGACGCAGGTGGTGAGAGAAATAGGCTGGAAGGAAGCAGGAGAGTCAAGAGGCTTTTTCATCTTATGGATTGGGATATTGGAAGAAATCTTGCAGAAGAAAGGAAAGGAATGCGAAGACCAGGAAAAAAAATTTGAAGAAGAAAATCCATACCAGAGCGAGGAAAGTGCTTTAGCATGAGATAGGCAACTTTGTCTGGGCCAGTGGCAATGAACATGGAGAAGCTGAAGGCAGCCGCAAGAAATTCAGTGGGGGAGAAGGGGGAGCAAAAGGCGAGTGAGACTCCGTAGGGGACGTGGCTCGGTGGAGCCCGGAAAGGTAGCCTCTGGCTCTGCTACGCGGGGTTTTTGGCTGGGAGACAGAAAAGTGAGATCTCAGGTAATCGACGAAGACCAAAGCTGACTCCCTCGGAGAAGAACAGTTAAGGAAATTAGGAGAAGAGGAAGAAGACCCAGCGATAGAACAAAAAAGAGAGTGTACAGATTTAGGGTAAGATTTGAGCAAGAGAGAAGAGCAAGTCGCCCACCATGCCTCCGCCTTTGTTTTGGCGATTACAGACGAGGCACGTCGAGAAGCGGAGATGTGAGCCTGACAATCTTCATCACTTCTCGGCGGTGAAAGCCTTGTGTCTTTCACTAACCGCTTCTTCCACTTCAGCAGACCACCAGGCTTTAGGATGCGTTTGATGCGGCCGAAAGGAATGGAAGATTTGGCCGTGTTCAGTGCCAGAAAAATGAAGAGAACAGCAGCAGAGGAAAAAGAAAGAGACGAGTATTCCTTTGCAGAGGGACAGTGAGAGTCAAAGTAAGAAGCAAAGTCATCCCAGCGAGCTTTCTAAAAATTGAAGGAAGGGGGACGCTCGTTGGGGCGAAAGATTGGAAAAAGAGAGACAAATAGAAGAATTGGTAGATGGTCAGAGCCCGAATCATGAAGCACCTCCCAGGTGCAAGATAAGGCAAGAGAGGAGGGAGCAAAGGAGATATCAGGAGAGGAGCGACTGCCAGAGGAGCAATGAAGAAGAATAGGTATGTTAGAGTCATTGAGGGAGGGGGTCAGAGGAGATGACCCAATCGAATACTTCCTCCCCACGTGGGTTGGAAGTACCTTTTAAGTCCTAGAGGAAGTGATAGCAATTGAAGTCCCCCAGAATGAAGAGATTTCTGGAGGAGGAAAGAATAGAGGGAGAAAAGAAGTCGGTTCTGCCATCCGTCGGAAAAGAGCGAATAGGGGGAGCATAAGCATTAAGAAATGAGAGAGAGGAGTTGTTTAGTGAAATGTTGACCCCTACATAATTAGAGTAGGGGTCAAGCGAAGAGAAAGGGGAGGTAGAAAGTTCAGAAAAGGATAATCCCTGCCTGACGAAAATTATGACGCCGCCGATAGCGTGGTGTCATCACGAGAGAGAATGCCATACCGCGTGTAAGTTCAATTAGATCGCAGAATAGAGAATTCAGGGATCCGGAAAGAGGAAGATGAGTTAAGATTGGATTCCTGAATACAGATAAGGGCAGTGAGATGAGACGAAAGAAAATGTAGCAGTTCAGTTCTCCTGGCTTGGAGATCGCCAGCATTCCATTGAAGAACCCTGAGGGAGTCAGAGGAGAGGAGGATGCCGGAGGTGCAGAGAGGCAGCCAGAAGCAAGAGGCGGAGGCGAGAGAGCAGAGGGAGAAGAGGGATAAGAGGTTTGAAGGTGAGGATGAGGCAGAAGTGCTGCATTGGCAGAGGTGGGCCATATTGAATTGTGGAGGTACACAAACTGGAGGAGTCCGAGGAGGAAGTCACAGTGTTATCAGAAGAAGCAGGAGTTAGCAGCTCCGGGATTGAGGACTGCCAAGAGTTCTGAATTTAGAGAAGGAAAGTAGTGAGCATCTTAGATATACCTGTTTGGAGCAGGTGCAGCATTGCACTGACCTACCCCGCCAGGTCACTTTTCCAGTGCACACTGAACAGGGAAAGATGGAACCAGGGTTGGGATGAACGTTGCCACTCATCAAGAGTAGAAGAAGAATGAGAAGACGAAGACGGGCAAGAGAGAGGCAGGAGAAGGGAGAAGACAGGCGACCGATTTTAAAGAAGCTGTGTGCTGCCCTTCTGCGGTCGTTCAGGGGCAGCACGGGAAAAATGGTTGTGTGAGGGGAGTGCCTGGGGTAACTGGGACCCTCGGGAAGGCCAACAGCCAGTTCGACACGACCCAAACGGATTCGGGGACCGCACTACCACGTTGAGGCGGATGTTGATTGGTGCAGATCCTTAACCGGTCGAAGCAGCGAATAGCCAACTTATTTGTTCGCCTAATTCGTAAGACTAATGCAATCAAGATGTGTCTTTTTGCTACATATATTACGTCTGGCACTGGTATACTCCACCTACAAGCAACTTTGATTTTAACCAACGCCATACATTGCTTGGGCAAAACTTGCACAGACAATCGGCGTACAACTGTTCCATTATTGTAAATAATGATAGCACAGCCCACGAGCATGTAAAAAGTTTTGAAGATAGTTGAAGGCTGCGCCATAGTTGTATGGGAGAGGTCAACTTGTGGCAGAAGTTTTTCCATCCCTTCTTTGGTTAGATGTCAAATAGGAATCATGGTACAATGTCCCTTTTTAAAATTATGCTAGTTGGCACGATGGCTAAAATAGTGAATTTGAAAGTTCAATGCTTGTGAGGTGTTTGTGCTGCTATGAGTTGGGAAAAAATTTTTGACAGCTTTACCTTGCTTAGTGGAAGAGTTTCTGATTGAAATGCAGTTTGCAAAGTCTTTTGTCAATTTTAAAGTAGTTTTTTGTGGGATACTACGACAGCTAAAAATCATGCTTAAAGCTTGTGATTTCTTGATTAAGTTTTTGGATTTTGTCAGTAGACACAAATACCTCAATCTTCACTAGAAGTGGATTCTGAATTAGAAGAAAAGGGAAGGTAAAGAACAGGAAGCACGTGTTCCATGATTCGCGGTAAAAATATTTCAATCCACAAGTCCAAGACATAATACTTTTGTTTGCCAAAAGGCGACGTTCTTCTGGACGCCGTCCAGTGAGTTCCGATCTTTCCTCGGAATACCCGAGGAAGCGCAGGACAATCTACGGCGAGCACGTACTAAACTACTGCATCAGGTATCCGAGGCAAGAAACCTCTGGTTTTACCCAGCAATACAGACTAAGAAAGTTGGCAAAACGAATCCGTACTTACGAAACAAAGATTGCCTCTTGATATGGCCTTTGCACGAAGAGCCGCGTTAGCTTTACTTACGCACGCCTGCCATCTCCCTCGACGGAAGTGCGACCAAAATGCATAGGCGTAAAAATTAAGGAGGAATTTTGGGTTGAAGCCTCAGACTGTGAACAACCTTTAATCAAATTTCAAAAAGTTGATTTAAAAAGTTTGTTTTGAAAAAGTCAGAAAATCATCACTTTCAAAAGGTTGACCTCAAAAAAAAAAAGAGGTTTTCAAGTTTGTTTTGAGATAGAAATTAAAAAATTGATTGTTACTTTAAAAGTTGATCCCTGCTCAAAACAGGTTTTTCTTCCATTAATTCCCTTACTTGTTGTAATTTATTCCAAAGCCGACTGGACTTTGCTACAAAATTTAGTTCTGTTGTCAAAATAGGAGTATGTACTCAATCTGATGTGGTCGATGTAGTCTGGGAAAATTTCTATTTTTCTTTCATTTGGATCTATCAGTATCCTACAAAAAAGAAGAGATTACACAAAAATCCATAGTGGCAAACTGCTGCTGTTTGGTTGGTTTGCATTCAAAGAAACAAAGCTGAGAGACCCTACCTACCTAGCAAACAAAACTCCAGAAAACAAATTACGAAAATTGAACCACCAAATCATCTTGAAAGAAAAACCCAGCTTGCTGACAAAAATAGCTGACAGCAAGGATATTAAACCATTTTGAAACTGTTTATGGTCTTCAAGAAAATCAAAGAAAACAATTAGTCCATTAACATTAGGTAGTGTGGGAAACTTTACAGAAAGTGACAAAGATTGTGCTCAAATTTTAAGTAATTTTTTTCTTCAGTTTTTACCATTAAAGACTATAAACAAGTTCCTTTGGCAGTTCCTCAGACTACTGATGAGTTAGTGTTCATAACTTTACAGCTGCCTTAATAGCTAAACATTACGCAAAAACAAAAAATTTTGGAGCAACTGATCCACATAATATTCGACATGCTGTTTTGAAAGCAGGTGAAGTCATTCCACATCAACAATTATGTCGTCTTTTTCAGCTATGCCTTGAAGAAGCAACTGCTGCTTCTCAATGGAAAATTGCCCTCGTGATTCCTATTTTTAAAAAAGAAACAAGCAAACTGTTTCAATCATCTATAAATTACAAATTGACAAAAAACTAACTGTAGTCGTTGTCTACAATCAACCTGTCCAAACAGTGGAGCATATTGATTTATTTTTTAGAGCATTGACAAACATCTTTTATGAATTTAATTCTGAAAAATCCGAAATCTACGTGTTAGGAAACTTCAGCATTGATCTAATTAAAAATAAAACCTAACAATTGTATCAAAACACAAGCAGAGGATTTAATTGGCAGCGCGGTAAAGTGTCTAATAAATCAACCAAGAAGAGTGTAAAAAAATTCAAATTCATTATTTGACCACATCTATTCTAACAACTTAAATAACCAGCCTATACTAGGCAAAGCAATTAGCGACATTTCTGATCACAATCAAAGCAATTAGCGACATTTCTGATCACAATCAAAGCAATTAGCGACATTTCTGATCACAATCAAAGCAATTAGCGACATTTCTGATCACAATCAAAGCAATTAGCGACATTTCTATTTCTGATCATTTCGTTTTAATTCCTACTGCAAAGCATTTCAAAAGTAATGCTCATCAAACCTGGAAACGAGACAAGAAAAAATTTTAAAGCTGATCACTTTATCGAAGACTTAAATCAAACTTTGAATGCATCTTTATCTTCATTTGACTCAATCCATGATTAGTTTGAACAATTGATGAACTCTTACGAGTGTGGCAAATAAACACCCCTCCCCCCGGGCGTAAATTAGCTACCAGGAAAGAAAGAAAACTAAAGACTAAACCATGGTTATTCTCGAGTCTTCTCTGTTAGATTAAAACCAAATACAAGATGTACAAATCGATTTGTGAAGCATATCAAGAAATAAAATACATGCACTATAAAACTTATGGTAATGTTTTAAGTCAAACGATTGAAAAAGCAAAACAAAAATACTAGATTTCTGATCCAGTAAATCATACCATAAATGAAATGAACGCAACAGCGCCGACAGGCGTGATCAATTCTTTCTTCTGAACTCGAACGTATCCGAACGAAATTAATAATACTATCGACTCGTATGAAAATTCAAAAGCATTCAGGTATACAGACGCCGAAACTAAATTTATAAAAATTGGTAAATCAATAATATCTTCTTTTCTTAGTAAATTGAAAAACAATTACTTTAGTAAAGGCGTCTACTAAAACTGCTTGAAAATGGCCAAAGTTATTTCAATTTTCAAAAAGGTGATCATAAGGAAGCTTTTGGTTATCGCTCTATCCCAATTTTATCTCAATTTAATAAAATTAAAAAAAATTATTTTACTTCCTTATCGTTAATTTTATTAAAAAGAATGATCTGCTCTGTGAAAATCAGTTTGGCTTTTGGAAAATTTTTTAACTGTATTTGCAATCAACTCAATATACGACAAGTTTAGAAACAATATTGATCAAAATTAAGATACATGCTGTTTGTTTTAGAATCTATTAAAAACCTTTGATACGGTTGATCATGACATTCTTATAAATTATATCGTAACATTGGAATTTTCGGAAAACATCTGGATTTATTGACAAGTTACTTAAATAACCGATATCAATATAGTAATGTACGTAACTTCATGTCTTCATAAACTAAAATATCATGTGGGGTACCCCAGGGATCTTGCCTTGGGGAGCTACTTTTTTTATTGCACTTTAATGACATCTTGTTGATTTCCAATTTTGACATCACATTATTTGCCAATGACACCTGCTTGATGATGGTTGATAAGAATGTGAAAAACCTGAAAAATCAAGTCCAAATAGAACTCAAGAAAGTTAACTTTTGGCTCTGTCAAAATAAACTATCCCTAAATTTTTCAATAGCTTACTACATAATATCAAACAAGCAACCCGTTAAAACTTGTCAGTTTAACTTTGGAATAGCTCTTAGTGATATTACTATTAATAGAGAACACGCTATTAAATACCTTGGGTTATATATTGACGATAATCTCAAATGGACGTCGCAAATAAATTATTTGTCCACGCAGCTTGCTAGATGCATTCTTTTACAAATTGCGCAATTTTGTTTCAATGGAAACCCTTTGAATGCTTTACTATAGTCTTGTCTACTGCAGAATTTAATATGGAATTACTGCGTAGGCAACAAAATAAACTTCACAAGAAATAATTCGGTTTAGGCTTAATAAAATTTTGAGAATAATATTGTTTTGTATCTTATATACGCAAATTTCACAATTGTATAAAGAACTTCAGGTGTTAACCACTTCCCGCCAGGATTTTTATTATAAGTTCAAATCCCTGCAACGGCAAATTTTAAAATTGCCTTTTTTAAGTTTTACAAAATTGCAATTTGTAGAAAAACTAATTCGTTTGGTACATTTTGGCTATTTTTCCTGATATCCATGATTCTTTAGCTGTCTGTATCTAAGTTTTCAGAAAGATTGATCAAAAAATGAAGTCTGTGGAATTTTTGATAGATACCCGACACCAAGCAAAAAAATTGGTAATTTTTACCCCCAAAAAGGGGGGGTCAACATGGTCCTGTATCATCTTTACCAACAAAATTTTTATCCCAAACTACATATTATCAAAATGTTCAAGAAATTTCCTTTCCAAAAATATATATTGTTGCATGGTTCAGGTTAAGAGTTATTCTATGATAACTGATAAAATTGGAAAAATTTGTAGGCCTAATCTGTTTTCAGTACCGGTGAAAAACATTGAAAATTTGGATTTTTGAGCTTCACAAAAGTGCAATTTGTAGAAAAACTAATTCGTTTGGTACATTTGGCTATTTGTCCTCATATCCATGGTTATTTAGCTGTCTGTATCTAAGTTTTCAGAAAGATTAATCAAAAAAGACATATATCAACTTGAGGCAGCTGAATTTATGTTTCGACTCCATCACAATCAATTGCCAAAAAACTTCGATCTCTATTTTTATTAGATAAATACTATTCATCAACATAAAACAAGGTTGATGAATTCTACAGTGTACTATCGCCTCCGAATAAATGAATTATTTTGTCAAAAGCTAGAAATATTTTTTCTCTCATAGAGTTTCAAAGCTAGGTGGTGACCTCGATTCAGAATTAAAGAACAAGCATATGGTTTCTTTTATAGAGCACACAAAGTAAAATTGTTAAAAAAATATTAACTCTTGCAACAATATTGAATTGTGTAGAAACATTACTGTCATTGTCTTGTGTTTCTTTTTTCCTTTGTTATTTCTTAAAAACTTGAACTCTAGACTTATTTAGAAAATTTACTCAAATTATAACAATGTCACTTAATGGTTTTCGCTAATACAGTGGTATCTCGGGATACGATTGTTTCTGGCTACGGATATTTCGGCTTACAAACTGAGTCTCGAAGAAATATTTGTCTTGAGATACCACGAAAAGTTCGACATTTGAATGAGCAGTTTTATACAATGCGCAATAAAATGATCCACAAAGCTATAGAGTATTTCTTTTATGTTCCTAATGTACTGTATTTTTTTTATTTTATTTATGTACTGTACCTAATACAGTGCAGTATTGTCTAATTACTATGGACCTGTTGTATTACTACAAATTTTTGTGGTTGTTTCACACTTCCTAGTGTACTATACGACTGTTCTCAGTTGGGTTGCAACAAAATTGTTAGTATTTATAACAACAATGTGCATTATTATTGCTGTTTTGTTGATTTTCCATTGTCTGTTTAGACGTGTATCATTAAACATGTGCTTATAATATCTAATTTTTGCTTGGGGGTATAATGTTCACACTTTATAAGACTGGGTTTTGGTGGGTTGAAACAGATCAGGCCATTTACATTTAAAGCTTGCTTCTGCATACGAATAAATCATCTTGCGAACGCCGTCCTGGAATGAATTAAATTCGTACCCTGAAGTGCCACTGTATTTAAATCTGCTGAAATCAGGGAGTATCTCGACTTGATAACCGAAAGGTTTCTCGATGCTCCCTGGCTTTTGCTACAAGTGTTTTTTTCTTTTTGTACTACAACTGTGATTATTGTGTCGGTGCGCAAAACAAAACAATAACAAATAAACTCTTTCTCTCTCTCTCTCTCTCTCTCTCTCTCTCTCTCTCTCTCTCTCTCTCTATCGCTCAATAAGCTTAACATCTTGTGAGTGCGAATTAATGGAGTTTTGCTTTATGGAAGTAATGTGGGAATTTTGGGAAACTCGTACCTTAAATAGACCTACTCTGTTTGAATTTGTGCCTGTATCATCTTGTGAAAACCGACTGCTGGAATATTTGGAAGACATCACCTCACCCCTAGATAAAAATAAGAGGGATGATGTTGCTTACTAAGATTTTTCTAAGGCTTTTAACACCATTCCTCAAGTGAGACATTTTCAAGTAAACTCTCAACTTTTTCAATAAAAGGAAATTTGCTTAGATGGTTTTGTTCTTATATTAGGCCTACTGGTAGAAGTGAAGTTGCTTTTATGAATAATTTAAAAATTTTCCTCAAAGCTATGACATCAGTAGTTCTTCAGTGCAGTTGCATTGGCCTCTTGATGTTCATAGCTTATAGAAACGACATTGACTTCCAACTAAAATATTAAAAATTAGTAAATATGATGATGATGATATCAAATTACACAAAGTTATTCCCCACATAATTTGCCGATTAAAACCATTATGCTTCAAGCAAATTTGAATACATTTTACCAAGGTGCAATTGACCGGCGGCTGTGTTTAATGTTAAAAAATGTTCAATTTTACACTTTGGTGATCTCAATCCGAGTCAACTGTATATTTGACTGAGATCATATTCCGAAAAAGATTTAAGTGTTTCCCTATTAACTGATCTGAAATTTATCACCCACGTTACTTCTGCTTGTTTAAAAAAGAGCCACCAAATGCATTCATGGTTTACAGTATTTATCATACAATCAAAGATTGACTCAGTTACATCTTGATTTTCTGGAAAAACGCAGACGCATGGCGCATTTGACAGAATGTTTCAAAATTACTAATAACATTTTGATTTCAAATGACTTCAGCTTTTTCTTTTCGAATAATTCTCGTACTCGTGGCCGTGACTATAAAATCTGCAAAAACAATCACATTTGAATAACCAAAGTAATTTTTTGTCTCAACGTGGCATCAATGGCTGCAACAAATCCGCATGGGAATTAGTCCATGGTGCGTTTACAACTCAGTTCCAACCCTTCGTTTGTAAATACGGCTAATTGTCTTTATTTTTCCTTTAGGTTTATCTGCTAATGATTTGTTGAGATATCTATTGCCATGAAATTCTTTTTGTTGGTATTCCCTTATACGCTACTGGAAGTTTTCCAGGTTAATAAATTTGTCAAAATTAAACAAAATTATTTATTTACATGTATTTGGTTTCTTAATAGGAAAGTTCAATAATTCTGAAAATCATATTTATCACAATTTTATTCGCATAATTCACACTTTTCTGAATACTATGTGAGTATGAACTATTTTTATTTTGTAGTTTAATGTTATTTGGTCAGTGGTGTGTAGTGCACTGGATCAGAAACCATAATTGCTGTACCTTATAACTTTATTCTGCTTATAACTTTATTCTGCAGTCATAAGAAATCGTTTGTCGGTTAGGCTGAATTAAAACGTCGTTTACGGACTTGCTTCAGAGTTATCAGTAGGTCTACTACGGGTACAGTGCATTTCCACGATCAGCTGTGAAACCAAATCCGGTAAAATGTCTTTCTCTTAAGCACAACAAATCGGCTCCAACTCAAGACTAGAACGTACGATCATCGTTGCGAAAAACGGTGCTCCAATGCACTCAACTGCACTGTTATGTAAAAGAAGCGTAATTTGATCTGTCAGTTATTTGCAAAGATATTGAATGAAAAGAAAGTGAATTGAAAAAATGAATAACTTGTCGTGGCAAAATTATGTTTTCAAATCTTGTTCCTTTGTTAATTCGTAAAAATATTAAACGCGCGCGGTCTTTTTCGCTACAGTGCTCGCGATGCTATGGAAACTAGTAACAAGCTAATGAGATTGTAGTTGTAAAATAATTAGATATGATAAACAGCTTGTTTTGTTTTGACAAAATAAGCAGCAGGAAAGCTCTGTGGTAGGTATATTACGTCAGGTGATGTAGATTTGCTCTTCTATGACGTGCATAGCTTAATAGCAGCTGTTAGATTTTGCTACAGAGATGCACTTTGGCTGCTTGATTAGCTTACTTTTTACTTGTTTAGACTAGGCTAGTTGTTTTGCACTAGTGGATATTAGGCCCAGTGTGGTAGAAATTTTTGAAGTATTTAGGTCGCTATGAGTGCATGACTCAGCTGGTTGACAACATTACCAATATGGTGACTGGTGATGGAGATATTGCTGGTATTCGAATAATTCCTCCTATTGTTGAATTTGTTGATGCTTCTCAAAATGAAGTTTATTCAGCTAAGTTTACCGTACAAAATGTGAGCAAATTTGGAAAGCGACTCCGTTTTCATCCTCCAGTGACTGAGGTAAGATTTTTACATTTCATGAGATATACGTTAAGTTGAAACCCATAAGTACATTATTTAAATTTTTATCATATCATTTTCAAATGGTCTTTGTAGCCCATGAAAGCTTGGTTTACTGTTAATTGCCACGATTTTGATGTAATGCTGGCCTAAGTTACATTGTAAGCTTATTGTGTAGAAATTTCGATTGTCAGTTAAAAATCCTGACAAGCCTGTAGCACCTGGTCTTGAAATTACTGCTACAGTTGAATATGAAGCTGACAAATCTGAAGATGCCAGAGATCGTATTTTACTTGCTGTTGATGATGATGTCGTTGAGATTCCACTCTATGCGTAAGAATGAGTTAACACTTGATTTTGTAGTTATTCATGGGTGTGAATGGAAATTTTCTTGCTTGCAATCCAGGTTTTATCTCTGGGTAGAAGTTTTACTTTTTTCAGCAATGCTTCATGCCAAGTTTTTGGGGAAGGTACTTTACAATGATTTTCTTTGCTTGGCAGATTCTAAAAAGCTCTAAATTTATCAGAAGCTAAAATGTTCTTCAACCAGCAACTCAAGCCGAATGCTAAAACTTTGAAATTCCAAAGCAGGTCTGGATAATTGTAGGCTACCACCAGAATGCTTAGTGCCCTTGTCTTTCGAGTCTGAAAGATAAGAATGATGTACTAACAAATCAGAACTTAACTTATTTTTGAAAGTGGCTTGCTTGTGGTTGATACTTTCAACTGTGCTTGCTGAATCTTCTTGAGTCAACCCCTTTCCTCTGCAGTTATTTCTTAAATACTGCCATGGATAGAAATGCCAATAAATTTGTAGTAAAAAGATCAATGCTTGTCTTTTATGTGCTGTGAGACAACCAATCATTTTTTAAATCACTAAAAATTGGATTTAATTTTTTGTCTTTTACAGCTGTCCATTTTGTTGTGTTGCAGTGTATTTGTCTTTAGGTACATGCCAGCTCCATTGCTTGATATTGAAGGGCCCGTTGATTTTGGCCAAGTTGTAGCAAACAGTCGCGTGATTAGCAAAGATGTTGCTTTGATCAATCATGGTTCAATGAGAGGATCTTTTTCCATATCATACACAGGAAAGCTTCCCATTGTGATTTCTCCTGCATTTGGCGAAGTGAGCCCAAAAACCATTCAGCTGATAAAAATTGACCTGGCAACAGAAAAACCGGTTTCGTTTCATGAACACGCATTGTATGTTATATTTACTCTTGAGTATTACTCTTTTGTTTAATTTACTTGGTATTACTAAGAAGGTTTACTATTATACTATCTGGTACTAAAAGCATTGTGGAACATTGTTTTCATTTTAATATGCATAAATGTGTGTTTCAAATTGTATTTGTTTGGTTTTTATAAGTTGGATTCATAACTTTTTCCTCTTTTTTTCTTCCGTTCTCTGTCACGGATTGCCACAGCAGATTATTATTCTTCATCTTTTACTGTTTATTGCTGGTCTGCACAACGTAAAAAAGTTTAAGGGCTTCAACCAAATATATTTTCCATGGGCCACATGCCGACATTTTTGCTTTTACTGCGGGCTACCATTTGCCTACACCAAAATATAAGCACAATGTGAAAAAATGATGTTTTTGCTGTAAATTGAAGGCGAAGACTTTTTCAAAAGTCTATATTTACAAATTTAAGGTGAATTTTTTATCTTGGAGGTCTGCATTTTCATCAAAGTATTTGTAAAATTCTAAGATGACACTAATTTTTGAGACAAACTAAGCAGGCAAATCAAAATTTTTATTTTGTAATATGGCGTTATTGAAAGTAGATAGAAATCAGAACTAAGCACGAAATGGTTACCGTGATAATAGGTCTTAACTTGATTTTGTTTGAACTCCCACTTTTTTCAAATCATCTGGCAGGCTGCAACAAAGGTTTTTGCTGGCCGTATGCTATGCAGGTTTGGTCTATTGCATCCTTTTCCATCAACCCATCATCTTAATATTATCCCTCATTGCATCCATAAATTTTATTGTTGGTCATTCCCTTTGCCTTTTATTTTAGTGGGTCCATTCCCATCATTCTTTCAACGTGATTAATAACATTTTGTAGTTTGCATTAATACGATGTTGGTTTTGTATGTATAGGTAGGTATCACTCATCATTGATAGAGCCAATGGCAGGTGATTAGGGGTACTGTGGTAGGTAAGTGTCTAAAATTCTTTGAAATGTCTTTCTGCTCCACGGAAATTGATCTAATATAATCATAAAAGTATATCGAAAAGCTACGCATCATTTTGCAATTATTAAGTTTATGCTTCATGAACATATAAGTGCTATAGACATTGATTCACAGGTTATTAAATTTTTTGTCATAAATCCGCTATTGACGTTGAAAGTTTTTGGCAATGCTCTTTGCTCCAGTCGAGATACTGCGCGTTGCCGATGTTATTATCCAGGTTTAGTCGATAAAGAAGCAAAAACTGTAACCAGGCAGCAGTGCTTACAGCAATTACCTGCTGATGGAACAGAAATGATCTCTTTTAAAGTTATATCAAGTTCACTCATACAATGATAGTAAATGTAATCGGATCTTGTTTAACTGCAGAGTTCAACTTGAAGGGATGAAGGACACAAAACTGGAAATAAAAGGAGTTGTGGTTGAACAATCTTTGCAGCTTTTGCGAGCAGACAAAGTGTCTCACATGCATCAGGTTGCTTTTGGACCTGCTTATTATGGAACCGATCGAATTGAAGAAGCCTATCTTTATAACAATGGGCCAGAACCGGTCAAATGGGTCACAGTGCTAGAAGAAGGTGTGGATGGCGAGGAAGCTGTAAGTACTATCCCTCAATGTAATAAGACACGAGATTTGAAGCCAAGAGATCGCGAGCTCATCAGTGGATGATTTGCCATCTTTTGGGAAAACATAGCACTGTTGCCGCGCTGGTTTGAATTCTCAGTGTCAACAGTACTTGCAACGCCAAAACTGACTTGAACGTAAGTTGTTTTTTGAAAGACCAAAGTTTTGTGCGCGTACTCTGAGGATGTTGTTCATTCTCTCGTTCATGCGTATCAGCTCATGTTTGGTTTGCTTGTCTTTAGTCAGACTGAGCCAAACGACCGGAGTCTGCTCGACTCTACTATTTGTCCTTCGCTTGAAGAAGGATGAATACCGTTAAGTGCCTTTTTTTAATGGCACAGCAAGCCAACCTGGCGGTTATTTTTCCACGCTAACCTTTTCGTGCAGAACGTCAAGCAGATTTTGGTATTGTTTGATACCACGTTTGAATTTTTCGGTATGACTTGATAAGGGAATTGAACTCGGGTTTACCGATTGCGAAACGGAAGCTCTATCCACCACATCATCATGCGGGAAGGTTATTACAAGCCAACTATATTTCCATTTTGAATGACGTATTTTTGGTGTATTTTTAACTTTAGCTTACTGCTTTATCGGCATTACTGAGATAAAGAGGTTAAGCTTATTGAGAAAATAATTTGCATTTTACGTTGTTTTAAAGCTCTTTTTATTAATGTGTAGGGAACTGACTTGACCAAATCAACATTGGCCATGTTGGCAACATCTCCCTTGGAACGTATTCGTGGTCGCGCTTTTGATGTTCTTACTTCGCTTGTCACAGTGATTCCAAATCAGGGCACGATCGGTCCTTATCAGAAAATTCCTATTTATTTTAGGTAATTGCCGTTTTCGAATATAAACCGAAGTTATACATTGACCTGTGAGTTCATTTTGGTTTTGATGTTGGTTTGTTGCTTTCAGCACTGAAATTGTTTCATAGAAAAATAGGTAGTAGGCTGATATGGCTTTTAACGTAATCTGCCAGCGCTAATGGACAATTGGACATGGTGTTTGTATTTTCTGTGACTTTTAACTTCTCGTGACAAGCTTATTGTAGAAATTTGCTGTGCTCTGCTTACATAAACATTGGCAACCTAGAGATGCTTTGCTACTTTGATAGAAGTTTATATAAATAAGATTTTTTTTCAGATTCAGCCCTAGGTTTATCAGCTCCAACGTTGGCTGGGAAGCAACCGAGAAACCCCCTCCTCGACAGGATTTTGCGCTATTCATGTCTTTTGAAATGATTGGCAGCAACGACAGCTACACCTCAGATGAGGGGAAATGTGCGTCACAGTGACAAAAAGAACCACAATTTGTTTTGTTTGTATGGCTACATTTAGAAGAATGAATGCGAAAATGTTTTTAAAAAAGGCTTTTAAGTGCGAGAAGCTACGTTAAAAAACGTGGTTTTCGCTCATTTTGTGTAAAGGGTAAGGTTAAATCAGATCGAAACCCAAATATTGCATAATGCCTGGCTTGATCTCAATGGTTTTGTGATTTTTTACAATTATTAGCAGTTAATTTTATCGCTTTGTGTTGATGTCATCTTACTTTCTTTGCAGTTGCCTTTTGTCGAGTATTTTGCTTTACTTCAAATCAGTGCATTATCTTAAATTAAAGGATGGTTTGCAGTTGTAATAACATTGTAATACGGATGGTCAACCGAAGATACTTCTGCTTCCTTGTCAGATTACTCAATTTTTGAAGTCCTTTTTTTCAGCTAACGCCTAATGCATTTTATTTTTATTGGAAATCTTTGCGGTTGCTAAAAATCTACCATTTAATTTCAGCTAAGAAGAAAATCGAAATAGCACTTACTGGAACTGCTATACCAGTATTGGTGAACATAAACCCAAGCAATATATTTGACTTTGGCGAGGTAATTTTTTGTTGTTGTTTGGTACAGCATATATTATTTAGGTATATTTACGGAGAAGGCAAAACCAAATGCAATAGCATGGCAAAGCAGCCACGGAAGTAAACTGTATGAAACAAAAAACGAATTTTTAAAGCGAAATCACTGAAGTTTTAAAAAGCTGCGGCTGGTTTCACCCGTGGTTCACCAGGTTAGAGTAGTGAAGCTGCACACCCAGCGTGTCGTAAGAGGCGAATTTTGGGTACACCTTAAAGCAGGGGTCTCAAACTCAAATTGTTCTGAGGGCCAAATGAAAACTTGCAAGTTAACCCGCGGGCCGCAATACACAATTAAAGGTAAATAAACAAAACACTCATTAAAAACCCAATAAACAAAAATAAGTCGTGAGTAACGTAAATTTACTTGGCATTACAGTTATATTTTGTTCTGGCTACTTAGCTGGCAGCGTTTCGCATCAGCAAGGAGCCCAATATTAGGTTTGAATTCATTAGAGGTAGCCACTCTCAACGTTGCCTGTAAATGTTCATCAGTGAGCCGTGATCTTACGAGACTTGTTAGCCTTCATGGACGAGAAAAATTGTTCACATACATATGTGCTTCCAAACATTGCAATAATTCTTGCAGTAGCAGAGAGTAATCTCGGAAACCTTTTTCGAGAAAGAAATGAGTAGAATTTTGGAATCCCTACATCTGCATGTTTTTGTTTCAAAATAGTATCGCTCTGAAGTTCTGCTAACTCCATTTGTAATTCCTCTGCAACATCGTCAATTTGAACCGCAAACGGCGTTGAAAAAAGTTGAAATTGGGGTTGTAGTGCTTTAAACTCTGCCAAGCGTATATCAAACTGCTGAATTAAAGTTGACAACAAATCAGCATATTCTTTCAAGCATTTGGGTTCAACTTTTCCTAATGACTTCAGAGTTGAGAAATGAATCATATTTCCCTCGTGTAACTGCTTTATATATAAGCCGAGTTTAACTTTGAACGATTTTACATGGTCGTACATCTGCGTGATAATCTGGTTTCTACCTTGAAGTTTCACTTTCAATTCATTCACATGATGTGTAATATCTGTTAGAAAAGCAAGGCTGCATTGGAAAGTAGGATCATTCAACAAAGGAATTGCTTTATTTTTCATTTTCATGAATAAAGATATTTCATTTCTAAGTGCAAAGAAAGGCTTCAAAACTTTTCCACGACTCAGCCATCTTACTTCAGTATGATAAAGAAGCTCACCATATTCGGAGTCCATATCTACCAGAAAAGATTTGAATTGCCGATGATTCAGCCCGTGAGATCTTATAAAGTTGACTGTTTTAACTACTAAATCCATCACTTCCTTCATTTGTAGACTTTTACTGCAAAGAGCTTCTTGATGTAAAATGCAGTGAACACTAATGAAGTTAATTTCATTTGCTTCAAGACTGTTTAGTTTCTTTTTCACTAATCCAACAACGCCTACATTACTGGAACACATTGCTGGTGCACCGTCAGTGGCCAAACACAAGCTTATCCCATGGCAAGCCATGTTTTTTCATGCAGTTTTCTAAGGCTAAAAAAATATCACGTCCAGTTGTAGTACTCTTCAGTGGTATTAATTCCAGAAATTCTTCTGTTACGTTTAAACTGCAGTCTACACCCCTGATGAACACAGCACATTGTGCTGTGCCTGACACATCTGTGCTTTCGTCGAGAGCGATTGAAAATGCTTCAAAGTTTTTTGCCGTCGCAAGTAATTGTTTCTCAACATCGGCAGCTAATTCTGTAACCCTGGTTGCAACTGTATTAGGCGACAAGCTTGTGCCTTCAAACAGTTTCTTTTGATTAGGGCATAAGATGTCACTTGCTTTGAAAAGACATTCTTTTATGAACAAACCTTCCGCTAAAGGCCATGATGACTTGGCTATCATTTCACTTAAAGCAAAACTTGCTCTTACAGCATTTTTGTTAGACAGATTAATGTTGGCGAGCATACTTCTTTGTTTGCACAGTGATGATTTCATGCGCTTTAGTTTTTCTTTCCTAACTTCGCCCTTATACCCTTATACCTGTCATATTCATCTTTGTGCATTGTTTCGTAGTGCCGACGCATGTTATACTCCTTCATAACAGCCATATTTTTCTGGCAAATAAGGCAATGACTTATATCACCGATCGCAGTGACAAAATACAACTCTTCCCACTTTTCTTGAAAAACTCTCCTTTCGTCTGCAATTTTTCTTTTTTTGGAACTGGAAGACATTATATAAAGCTAAATTTTAGTTTTTTAAAATATAGCTACAGTAATTACTTTTGCGTTGCAATTCAAATTGCCTCTTTTGCTTTGGTTCTGAAAAGAACAAATATTTACTCTTTAACTACGGCAATTAACTTAACCACCTCAACTAGAGGCTAGACTAAAAACTTAGTCTTAGTAGAACTAACTGACTGACCATCTTTACTCAAAAAATGAAGAATCGAAAGTGTCCTTTCAAAGCGATAACAAAACACAAAATTGCGCCATCGATGTTGCACGCAGCCTAATACAAAACCATAAAAAGAATGAAAAACGAGCAAGAGGGTAAGAAACGCTGTAACTTCTATACTGGATAAAAACAAAACAATCGAACAATTCTAATGCCATAAAGCTGTGTTGTAGGGTGAGCACTAAGAAATGATACTACTGGCTATGAATGCTGACAAAAGCATGAGGCCCTGAAAGAGATTAATTATTTATGTGAAAATCCAAGGTGCGTCGCGGGCCGCACAATATGCTATCGCGGGCCGCGTGTTTGAGACCCCTGCCTTAAAGGCAGTCTGCTTTTTGGTAGTGTGCACTGTGTATTTGGGAGATATTGTGTCGTTTCTGCAGACCACAAAGTTTCACATCATTGGCTGCAGGTTGCAAATCCCCGATTTAACCGATAAATTTCGGCATAAAATGTAAGCACGCAGCTAAAAATAAGTACATTTTTATTTTCTAAGACAGAGTTCTAAAAAAATAAACACAGATCTTAGAAAAGAAGCAAGAAATGGTGGTTTAAAATAGACTTTCAGTTTCTCTGGCGTAGTCTTGATTAAATATGCTGTGTGACTGGATATCTGTTTCATATCCCATCTCCGTCCTAAAAAACGAGGAGGGGGCACACAGCACAACACCTACCAATTTAGTCTCCATCTACGTTTGCCCTGGTGGAAGACGAGCACTTTTTGAAATGTTGGTGTTATTTTATTTAAGATCTTTTCTAAAGCGAAGCTTTTTTGTTTATTTGATGTGACTAGTTAAGTGCTTACCTAAGTACCAACTTTTGACGTTGATTGTTTAAGTGAAATTGAGTGTCAACTATGTATGAGCATTAAGCAGTTTAGATTCGTGATGCAACATTTGGGAATTCGCCGCAGTCTTTTAAATCTTTCTCTTTTGTGTAGGTTCAAAGCGGAGAGAGCAACAGCACTTTATGCACTCTTTCCAATGAATCCGGTTTGCTGCCGATTAGCATTCGAGCTCGCAAGGTGGCGCACTTCAACGTGGTCCCTCAACAGGCCAAAATAGGTCCTGGAAAAAGCCAAGTGAGCATTGACTTTACAAAATTCTCTCGAAAAACTATTTAGAAGTTGTTTTTTGACGCAGGATATTTTGATATCGTTTCAACCAAATCAAGCAGGCTTGTTTCAACCTTTACAAGTGTTCGACGTCATTGGAAAAGTATGTCAGAACGATAGCACAGACGAAGCAGCCAGAAAGTTAGTTACCAAATCGTTTCAAGTCCTGCCTTTGCAATTGATTGGGAGATCGGTCGTCTCAGTAAAACCTCAACCTCCAAGGTGAGTTAGACAGCAAATCGTGTGCTAGTGACAAAAAATATGATGTGAAGGTTTTCGTTTTTTAATTTTGCAATCGCTTAGGCCTGTTTTTTGGAGCATTTTTGTTTAAAAGGGCTACCTACAATAAATATATTGGTGAAGAAATACAAAAAAGATTGCAATGTACGTTTGCATACCACGCAAGTGATGATGAAAACTAAATCAGCTCATTGAACAGAATACGGAAAATTTGAAAGACTGCGGTATGGCCTCACGGTTTTCGAATCAGCAGTCAATCATAGCACTTCATTGCAGTAGCCTGAACCCGAATCGTGAGCTTGGAAGCAAACGCCGGTTTCGTTCTGCAATGCCACGTGCAACGTGGCGCTTTGGGCGATCAATCTGCTTGCTTCTAAGTGCATATTAGGATTATCTGGATGGCTTGCTTATTTACGAACTACCAAAGTTGCAAGTATCGATTAAGGCAGGTACACTGTCGGCATCATGGAGTGATGAACTAAGTCATCGTAAAGCGACAAATTAAACTTAGTTCATCACTCTGTGATGCTGACAGTGATCCCGCCTTAATCGATGCTTTGCAGCTTCGGCAGTCCGTGAACACACAAACTATACTAGTCATAATTGGTGCCTGATGCTATTCTAACAAGGAAATGTGAGACATTATTAACAAGATTGAAGGCTAAAATGTTATTCACACACTTTACCTGCTTGGCGCTCAGCAATAGGAGTAATATGGAAGATAAAATATTGAACCGAATATACTCGGTCACTATTATTACATGTGTTGACGTAAAAATTGTTACGGTAAAAAGCATTAAATTATGATAAGTTATTTCAATGTATTTTTTATTGCTTTTAGGCTCAATCCTGGCATTACTCCTTTGCGTAGAAACGAAGCCGGACCTGCTAGCACAGTAGCTTTCAGCGAAATTCATAAAATCAAGGATCAGATAAAATCAGATGTGATTCATTCAGCGCAGACCGGTCTTCACGCGCAGCGAGAAAACATCAAGTCAAGAGAGAACGCCTCAGCAAAGATTGCATTTCCTAATGACCGGTACGGGCTTAAAACAGGTTTTTTTGCTTTTTTATTCGTAGCGCTCACAGAGCGGCGACATAGGCGCAAAGCACAAGACAATTGTCCAGACTTGCTTCGGAATTCCGAGGTTTCAGCATTTCGCTTGAATTGCTTGGGGTTGCGTTCGATAAGTTGACTGATTGCTTGAACCCGCCAAGCAGAAGAAATCATCGTAGAATCTCTTTGTCACTACAATGCAGTCACAGTGAGGTTTGAACGCACCACCTTTCGATAACTCTCGCCATACAACGACGCTCCAACCCACTAGACCATGTCACGATATTAGAATATTGAAGCTACTCTCTCTGCATGTTGCAAAGGGCGACTTTTGGGCGCCATCTGGTGGCAGTGCTCCTTGTTGGTGACAGGTCAACAGTGTTCAGTTTGCATTCATGACTGGTTCGAAACTGACTGCCGCTTTCCCCTAGCCTGCTCGTGACCAAAATTAAGATGTGATCGGAAATTGCCTTTTTGCCGTATCCCTATCGCGAACAAAAGGAGAAGTAAACAACGCCAATCAAGTTGTCCTATGTAATAAGCCTTACATCGAAGGAAAACGACTCAATGCGCTGCATCTCTTTAGTGCTGCGAGCATACGACCTTCAAATAAAGACGAAGACTACCAGACTCCGTTTACTCGAATCGGACGGCACACGTATGTCGATTACGATTATGGCTTTACGAAGGAAGAGGAAGAGAAACGACGTGAACATCGCAACAAATACAAAACCTATCTGCAAGAGCAAGCGCAGAAAAGGAGAGATAAAGAAGCGACGAAGTAAGTTACCATACGCCAGCGTTTTTAATCTTTTATGCGCTCGTAACCCTTGGATTTCGTAAAACTTCTTCCGCATGAAAATAAATTGCACAAATTAAGTAAAATTGTAACATTTCACTAAAATAAAACGCCCTGTTTTTGTTTCAGTTTTTGCCAAACCATCATTGAATTTGGCAGCATGTTACGCACCCCGGTGTTGATGCTTTTCAGGGTTGGGGGTACACGCACCCCCGGTTAAAAGTTACGGCTTTCCGCTGACGACGGTCAAGCTAAACAAGACATAAGACTCAACTTAGATCTCGCATTCAACAAGCTGTAAGCCCATTAGCACAGATGTTCTGCGTCGCAGCGTTCTTGCAAATGTCACTTTTTCCCAAGTTGCTCTCTCTGATTGCACTGCTTATGATAGAAATTTGCTGTGCAATCAGTAGTGGCAACTCCGTATTGGATCTGAAGAGACCGTTATAGTTTTTTGGAAATCGAATTATATTTCTACTTATGTCGTAATGATATTCTAAAACTGTTCAATTTATATCTCTAATACAAATGATTTTTAAAAAGTAGCATTGTTTTTAAGTTCTAATAGATACAAATTTCAGAGAATTCAAGCGGATAGACAATGGCGTTGATTTAGCGTTGAAACCTGGGAGTGGCTTGCGACCGCCAAGACTGACTTTGGCCGAGATTGAAGGCGATCGTAAGAATGTTGTTGAGTGTTTTGTTGAATTCAGTGAACCTATTCTTGATTTCATGAAGATTTAATCTGCGTTTGCGGTGACGTCTTACTTCATTCTGGGGCCGTGGCCTCTAATGATTGCTAGCGTCTAAAACGTTTTCGTAAAAAAGGAATGATTTTCGAAAACGGTTTTCAATTTCTGAACATCTTTGATGTTTTACAGTATCTTGTTCAGTAAAATCCCCTAATGTCCGAAAAAGTGTTGCTTTTGTTGACCACCTGGCTCTTCAAGGTATTTGCACTTTTGATTTGCAGCGGAATACCAAGCGCCTCCCATCAAAGAGAAACACAGGCTGCTTACGACCCGGCAATTGGCCAATCAAGAACAAGAAGCTAATGCTCGACCTGTTAGTGAAGGTTTAAATGCTGTTCCGACGACAATGAGAGAAAAAATGGACTGCAAGAGAAAACTATCTCCACAGGTTTGGATTGTTTTGTTGTCGTGCATTTGATCATGGTTCAGTTTTATAATAATACTCGTTAGCTCATTAACAAACACATGTTTGAGCCTCACCGGGATACAATGATGCAGCTGCTTGCCCAGGATGTCTCAAGGGGAGACTATTGCCAAACCTCATGACAGTTCGCTTTGATGGTGGTGGCTACCAGATCGCCACTTGCGCTAATGACAAATTTCAAACGAACACACACTTACTCCTGGCCTGTTCTCGATTCGGTTTGCAAACCTGCTTATACGTTTTAAGAAAAAGTTTCAGAATGCGAGCAAAAAATAAAAAAACAGAGGAAAAAGATCATAAAAGGTTGTGATAATTGATTATTAACAATCTCTTGCGGTCGTGATGAAGTAGAAAATAGCGAACAGTAATTGCTGAAAGCACTGTTTCGATTTGCACTATTCGTTGGTTCATTTAACAAACATAGACGATGTTACATTGAAGTGATTTTGTTAATGAATTTTATCACATCTATACTGAATTTGCATGGATAAATTTGAAAACTACGATTTATTATTTTGAGAATAACTTATCCCGTATCAAAAAATGAATGGATATAATTGCTTGAATTCCAAATTGATTTTTTTGGTCATGGCTCCTAATGATATGTGCTTTTACATTTGTTAGGATCTTCACAAAGTGATTATCGGACCACCGACTATTGATTTTGGAGAAGTTTGTTTGCGTTCAACCAACCAGAAACAATTATCCGTCATCAACAATCTCAGCCAGCATATTCATATTCGGGTAAGTCTCACGTCTATGTCTACTTTCATATATCTAATTAGTTGATGGCTTCCTATTGGCAAGATATATTAAAGTGCTTGCAGGGATGAAAATTGGACGGAATTTGGAATTCAAGTGTTGGCAACATTGCTGTAACTTTACAAATGTTCCATATTTTCTGCTGATGTAAAATTTTTTTTTAGGTCAACATCAAATGCAAAGAATTGCGCCAAACTTCGCCTCTGTCTCAAGTTGTTCCAGGCAACGCCAAAGCGCAATTCACTCTTGTGTTTGAATCACATACTGAAGGAAAGTTTCAAAGATCCATTAGGTGCCTAAACTAACTATCTTACCAAACATTTTTGTTTTTTGTATGTTACGACATGTGAACGATCTTAATGGAATTTTTTGTGTGTCCCCATTAACCTTCGGTATCAGGTTTACATCGTCGAAACAATCTGTATGAATTCTGAACGCTTTTTCTGTAGTGAAAATCGATTGTCTGACGGCATGGTTTAATGTTGATTATTCTTGACTTTACATCAATAAGCCAATAGTCGGAGGCTCCATTAAAACACTTCTGACATTGTCAGAATGGGCAGCGGGAATTTAATGTGCTGGGTTGCTGTAAAAGTGTAATTCCAAAGCGAGTAGATGGTGGCAAACACAGCACGTCGAAGTCTTGCAAAGCGGGAAAAATAAACTCAAAACTAACTCTTTTGCTGGTCGGTCAAGATGTCTTTCTTTCGCTGTTAACGCTTTGCTAAATAGTCAGCTTATAGCCATCAATTTCGTAACGCTTTTCCAGTTACACCGTTAACGGACAGCATGAAAGTCACGTGCTAGTTCTAGCCCACGTTGTGCCGGTTGCATTGGAACTCTCGTGCAACAGTCTTGAGCTGCTACCGGAACCCGGATTGCCTATAGAAGCTGGTTACAGGTGAGATTTGTTATTCAGCAAGAGTCTATTTTTAGTACCTTCTTCTCAACTAAAATTATAATTGTCTTGGTTGTTTCAAAGTTGTTGGCAGCTTAGTTCCAAATAAACGTGGACATGCTGTCAATTTGGTCAATGCGCAGAGCGACTCACATCCAACTGCACCAATCAACAGCCGCCTCATCGTGGTGGTGCGGTCCCCGGCCCCGTTTGGGTTGGGTCGAAATGGCTGTTGGCCTTCCCGAGGGTCCCAGTTACCCCGGGCACTCCCCATTCATTTTTTCGCTATGCTGCCCCCTGAACGACCGCAGAAGGGCAGCACACAGCATCTTTAAAATCGGTCGCCTGTTCTTACTTTTTCTTCTCTCCTGCCCTACTCTTGCCCTCCTTCGTCTCCTCATTCTTCTTCTTCTCCTGATGAGCGGTAACGTTCATCCTAACCCTGGCCCCATCTTTCCTTGCTCTGTGTGCGCTGGAAATGTGACCTGGCGGGGCAAGTCAGTGCAATGCTGCGCTTGCTCCAAATGGGTCCATCTAAGGTGCTCACAACTTTCTTTATCTAACTTCAGAGCTCTTGGCAGCTCTCACTCTTGGAGCTGCCCCCCCTGCCGTAACACTGTGACTCCCCCCTCCTCGGACTCCTCCGGCACGTATACCTCCACTGTGGAATCTGGCCCCCCCTCTGCTAATGCTGCACTCTTGCCCCACCCTCGTCTCCAAACTTCTTATCCCCCATCTGCCCATCTTATATCTCCTTCCCCTACCCTTCCACCACCGTCCCTTGCTCCTGGCTATACTTCTGCACCTCCTGCCTCGTCTCCTCCCCCTGACTCTCTCAGGGTTCTTCAATGGAATGCTGGAGGTCTTCGAGCCAGGAGCACTGAACTACTTCACTTTCTTTCATCCCATCCTGTCGATCTTATCTGCATTCAGGAATCCAATCTTAACTCCTCTTCCTCTTTCCGGATTCCTGGATTCTCTGTTCTGCGTTCTGATCGTACTCACTCCCGGTCTGGCATTCTCTCTTCTGATGCCTCGCATGCCAGTGGCGGCGTTGTCATTTTCGTCAGACAGGGCCTATCCTTTTCTGAACTTTCTACCACCTCTCTTTCTTCGCTCGATCCCTACTCTGATTATGTAGGGATCAACATCTCTCTAAACAAATCCTCCTCGGTGTCATTTCTTAATGTGTATGCCCCCCCTATTCGCTCCTCCCCAACGGATGGCAGAACCGATTCCTTCTCTCCCTCAATTCTTCCCTCCTCCAGAAATCTCTTCATTCTGGGGGACTTCAATTGCCATCACCCGCTCTGGGACTCAAGAGGTACTTCCGACCCCCGTGGGGAGGAAGTATTCGACTGGGTCATCTCCTCTGACCTCCTCCCCCTCAATGACCCTGACACACCCACCCTTCTCCATCGCTCCTCCGGCAGTCGCTCCTCTCCTGACATCTCCTTTGGTCCTTCTACTCTTGCTTTTTCTTGCTCCTGGGAGGTGCTTCAGGACCTGGGTTCTGACCATCTACCAATTCTTCTATCTATCCCTCTTTCTCCGGTCTTTCACCCCAACGAGCGCCCCCCTTCCTTCAATTTTCAGAAAGCTCGCTGGGATGACTTTGCCTCCTACTTTGACTCTCACTGTCCTACTGCAGAGGAATACTCGTCTCTTTCTCTTTCCTCTGCAGTTGCTCTCTTTACCTCTCTGGCAATGAATGCGGCCAAATCTTCCATTCCTTTCGGCCGCATCAAACGCCCTCCTAAAGCCTGGTGGTCTGCTGAAGTGGAAGAAGCGGTTGGTGAAAGACGCAAGGCTTTCGCTACTGCTCACAGAAGTGATGAAGATCGCCAGGCTTACATCTCCGCCTCTCGACGTGCCTCGTCGGTCATTGCCAAGGCCAAGGCTGAGGCATGGCAGACGACCTGCACTTCTCTTTCACCTAAATCTAATCCTAAATCTGTGCACTCTCTTCTTCGCTCTATTGCTGGCTCTCCTTCCTCGTCTTCTTCCTCTCCTAACTTTCCTAACTGTTCCTCTCCCAGGGAATCGGCTTCGGTCTATGCCGCTTACCTGAGGTCTCACTTTTCCGTGTCTCAGCCAAAGGCCCTGCGCAGCAGAGCCAGAGGCTACCTCACTGAGCTCCGCCGAGCTACGTGCTCTGTGGAGTCTCACTCGTCCTTTTGCTCTCCCTTCTCTCCCGCTGAATTTCTTGCGGCTGCCTCCAACCTCTCCTCATCCACTGCCACTGGCCCAGACAAAGTTGCCTATCCCATGCTAAAGCATCTTCCTCGCTCTGGCATGGATTTTCTTCTTCACATCTTCAATCTTTCTTGGTCTTCACATTCCTTTCCTTCCATCTGGAAGACATCTTCTATTATTCCCATACATAAGATGGGAAAACCTCTCGACTCTCCTGCTTCCTTCCGGCCTATCTCTCTCACCTCCTGCGTATCAAAGCTTTTTGAACGCATCATACTATCCCGTCTTCTCTTTTTTCTGGAATCTAATTCCATTCTCTCTCCCCGCCAGGCCGGTTTCCGCCCTGGACGGTCTACACTTGATCAAATTCTGTACCTTTCGCAGTCCATTTCGGATGGGTTTAACAAACCCAGGCCGGGCTCTCGGACGATCCTGTCTACTATCGATTTCTCTAAAGCTTTTGACTCTGTCTGGCACCCCGCCCTTTTCCACAAACTTATTTCGGCTGGCCTCCCGCCTTGCTTTGCTCGTTGGACTCAGGCTTTCCTTTCTGACAGGCGCGCTTCTGTGGTTTTTCAAAATCACAAAAGCCGTTCCTTTCGAGTCCGTCGAGGTATTCCGCAAGGATCCGTTCTTGGCCCTGTACTGTTCTCCCTCTTCATCGATGATCTTCCGGCTTCTCTGCCTTCTTCCGTCAGCTGCTCTCTTTACGCTGACGATCTGGCCATTTGGTCCTCCTCCCCCTCGGTCCCCACTGCGGTGGAGGCCACACAAAAAGCTCTGTTTCGATTGGAGCGCTGGTCTGAGTACTGGTGTCTTCCTCTCATTCCGAGCAAATGTGAGGCCTCCTTCTTTTCAGTGGATCCCCACCAGGCTAACCTCCAGCCCAACCTCCTCCTACTCGGCTCCCGCCTCCGTTTTAATCCCACTCCAACTTTTCTTGGGGTCACCTTCGACCGCACTCTTTCCTTTTCTAAACACGTATCTTCGCTGAAGGCCAAGTTTTTCCCACGTCTCAAGGCCTTACGCTGTATCTCTGCTTCCTCATGGGGCCCCTCTAAGGAGTCCCTCTCTGTTCTGTATAAATCTTTTCTTCGGTCCCTTTTCACTTACGCTTCACCCGGATGGTTTCCTTTCCTAAGCGCTACCAATATCACCAAATTGGAACGCCTTCACCGAGCGGCCAGTCGCGCCATCACCGGCTGCCTCTCGTCCTCCCCTATCCCTCTACTACATACCGAGGCTTCTCTACCTCCCCTACGAGTCACTCTGACTCACTTCACTCTTTTTTCTCATGAGCGGGCTCTTCGTCTCCCAACCTCCTTTCCCATCTCAGGTTTGGCCAGACTAGGAGTGAAACCAAGACTCTGCAGATCGTCCTGGAGAGCTTTTGCGTCCACTCACCCGCTCATGCTTTCTTCTACTTGTTCTAGGGAGGCTCTTGTTGCTTGCCCTCCCTGTCCTCCTTGGAATCTTCCCTCGTTCACGGTGGAGTCCACCCTTTCCACTCCATGCTCTCGCTCTGATCTCCCTCACTCTCGCCAAGGTGCGGCTCTCGCCCACCTTGACTCTCTTCCTCCTCATGATCTGGTACTCTGGACAGACGGCTCTGTTCCTTTTCCTTTTGGCAAGGGCGGCTCCGGCGTTCTTGCCAACTGCTCTCTCTGTGGCACTGAGGCCACTCTTTCCTTTTCGGCAGGCCCAGTTTGTTCCAGTTTTTTCCGCTGAAGCCTGCGCCATTCTGCACGCTCTTTGCTGGTCTCGGCAACACCATAAAGTCTGCCATTTTTCTTCTCTTCTTCTCCTGTCTGACTCTCGTTCTGTCCTCGCCACCCTGTCCTCTCCTCCATCTTTCCTGTTATCTCAAACTCTGTGGCAGATCTGGCAGGAACTGTCCTTTTTCTCCTCCTGTTCTATCAGGCTACAATGGGTCCCCGGACACTCGTTTCTCCCGGGGAACGACACAGCTGATGAGCTTGCCAGACGGGGAGCGCTGCTTGCGCCCTCCGCAATCCCTTGTAGTCTCTCTCCTCTTATCTCTCGTATCCACTCTCGTCTTATCTCGGACTGGAGGCGTACTGTCTCTTCAAAGTATTTTGACACACAGGTTCCCTCAATTTCCACTGAGGAACTTGTGCTCCCTCGTCATGCTCGCTGTGTCCTCTCTCGTTTTCGCTGCAATGGACACAGCCTTCTGTTAGGTTCCTATCTCTTCAGGATTGGCAGAATCGAGAATCCTTCCTGCAGCGCCTGTGGACACTCGTCCCAGGACATCTCGCATCTCATTCTGCACTGTCCAGCTACGGACTCTTTGCGCCGCTCACTCTTTGGCGACTCTTTGTCTCTTTATGACCTCTGGTCCAGACCCTGGGGAGTTGCCCGGCTTCTGGGGCTCCATGGTCTTCCGCCATGCCCCCATCCCTCGGAAGGGGTCGGGTAAACAACAACAACAACAACAACTCACATCCAAAATAGCGGCGTCATATAAAAGACCATTACTGACTACAATGGAACCTCGCTTACCTGACCACCTACTGGACCGCATTTAAGCGGTCGCGTTAATGAAACAGAATGCAATGCATTACCATAGTACAAATTACTAAAGACCGTGCACTGAAGTGGTCCTGATAACGGGGAGGTCTTGCTATCGAGGTGGTCGCCAACCGGGGTTCCTCTGTATATTCTTCCACAGTTTTTGGACCAAGTGCACTGAATCAAAATTTTTTTGTCCGTAGATTTTTAATGGGGTCAAATCTGGAATATAATTAAAAAAAGTTTTTATGCATGCGCATTAAAAAACAGTTTATTTACATTTTAATGTCAACTAAACATGTATTAGTTAAGTTTAGCGGAGCAAAACGTCAAATCATGAAACAAAAGCTTTCCACCGCTTGATAAAAACAATACAGTTTTTTTCTTTGCTCATTTGCTGTTAACGTGATTAAAACTCCTTTTGCCTTTACATTCACAAGTAATCGCTTGCAAGGTAAATGTTTCTTTATTTAATTGCAGAACGACTGTCACTCTTTTCAACAACCGCAATTACCCTGCTGACTTCACCTGGTCACCTATACTCAGCGATCGAGGAACTGCGTTCTCCATCAGACCAGCTACTGGCACTGTCAATGCTTTTAAAGATTTAAAGTGCGAGGTAAACAAGTTTTCTTTGATTGATTTGTTTATTTGAGAGATAGTTTGTCGCTGATCACACTGGTCAACACACAATTTGGTGCCTCGCATGTTAGACCTGTTTTAGGGTATACATAGGGCGCTAATTTTGAAAATGGCATTGGTTTTTTCGCATCAGCTCTAGTTTTAGAGATATGGTCTACCCCTACAATTCTGATTTTTATCTATTGCGCATGGGTCATAAGCAAGAAAGAAATTGAAGATTGCTTAAAAGTATGTCAAATGCACCCTAGCAAACTGTAGGAGTGTTATTGGTATTTTCAGCAACACGAAATAATAAAATGATCCAATAATGGCAATAAATAGCATAAAATGCAATACTTTCTTCAAAATCGTTATTGCATAACATTTAAATATTGTCTTTTGTAGGACTTCCTTGAGTGCTTAGCATCAGGACGTTGTCTTTGCAAACCCCTACAATAATCAGCCAGCATTGTGGCATCCCATCTTCCTTGGTACCTCTCCTCCATTACTCTTACATTTTGGTGAAACTGTTCACCCTGCTCCTCACTTAGGTCACCAAGCTTTTTCAAAAAGTGATCCAAATGGCTATGCAGATAGTGAACTTTGGTGCTCATTTTGTAGGCAAGATCTCTGAAGCTCTATGTAGTTGCTTGTCTTGTAATTTCCCAAAAAGTTTTTAATTACCAGCACAATCGCTGTCTAAGCCGCTAATTCCCTTCGGTCATTTGGTTAGCAAAATGCAAATCTTTCATAGGCTGCCTGATCTGCTGATCATAAAAAATTCCTGCTTTAATCTTTTCCATAATCATTCCTAGAAATGTACTGCACAAATATTGAAAGCATATTCGATCTTTATTCAATGCCTTGAGGAATTTCTTCGTAAGACCAAGTTTTATATGAAATGGAGGGAGAATGATCTTTTTTGTTGCAACCAAAAGTTGGTGAATGATGTGTTTCTCGCCCACAATCATCTCTTATCTCAAAGGTCTATTTTTTCTTGTCCAGTGTTCTCTTTTTGCTCTGCTGTTGCACATACAGAGAAAACACGAATATTTTGTATAATCGCTTTGTTGGCCCAGAAGAAAGTTTACCATTGTTAGGTCTACACACATCTTCCACTGATGCTCAAGGTACTCTAGCTTTTCCAGAATTAGTTTAGTGGAATCGGACTTATCTTTCATACTTGTTGAATATGCCTATTGGAATTGAAGCATACTTATTGCCGTTATGGAGTAGAACGCATTTTAAACTTCTTACAGAACCGTCAATAAAAAGTCGCCATTCTTGTGAATTGTATTCTTCTAATCCCATTTTTTGTAGAAGACCCCCGACATCATTACAGAAAATCAAATTGTTTTCTCTGGAAAAATAGGACAGTAAATCTTTTTCTCTTGTACGATAAAACGTAATGTTAGTACTAGGTTGAAGAAGGTTTTTCTCATTCAGCCGGAAAGCGAGGACTTCAGTGGTCTTTTTTGAAATATTGAGGTTTCTAATCAGGTCATAGAGCTCGGCTTGATTAAATTGTAGCGGTGTAGCTACTACGCCATCAAGCTCACTTTCACTGCTACAAGACATTGCTGCATCAACGTAGCTACTAATTTCATCAGAGCTTTCTGCAAGTTCTGGTAGATGGTCATACGCAATTCATCTAAATGCGGGGTAGGCCATCTTGCTGAATCTAAGTCGGGGTATGTCCATTTCGTTCTATTGTTTCGATTGAGTTCTTTGATGTTAACCATACAGAAATAGCAATCGCCGTGATGGTTTTTAGGTTCCCTCCAAAGCATTGAGACACCAAACTGTAAACTTCGTTTCTTTCCATTTATCCATGGACGCATATGCTTTACACAGGTTTTACAAGGAATGTCGGGCGCCCGTTAATATTTATCTCCAACTTTGACGCTGAAGCAAGCTCTCTTCACAACAGTAGAAATAGGTTTTTGTTTTTTCGAGGTATAGCTACCACAAATACAGTAGAAAATGTCCGGGTGATTTAAACAGCATCTACGCAATGAAGCCATTGAATTTAAAGCTTTTTATGGCAACCAATCTTAAAAGGAAAACTTCATTTCGTCAAAATACTGTATGTAGAATATTTTCTAAATATGCCTACATTACTTCTGCCATCACAATAAAATTGCAGGGAAAGCGTTCTGTCGGAAGACAAAATAGTCTGAACTCGTAGAAGATGCCAAACTTCCTCATCAAATTTGTTATTTCACTATGTACATTCTGCTTTAAACTTAACTCCTCGCGAGAAAAGTTTTGAACAAAACGGTTTATCTGTAAGGGATGTTTAAACCTGTTATGGATGAAATAGTAATAAATTTTCGAGATAAGAATATTTGTCATCTGCTGACTGTATAAAGTTAGCTACGAAAGCAAAAAACTAATAGAAATAAAAATTCTCCAATATTTTCTAGTACTCAAAATGTGCTGATCTCCGAAAATTATAGGCTTTTGCTAATTTCGATGAGGGAGTGGGCTTACCCCTCTCTATCCTCACCTCTCCTCTTACACACGTCTTTTAAAGAACTGTTTTAGTACTGCCAACATTACACGCGTATATGCTTTTAAGGTTGTATTCCATCCAAGCTACTTCGCCCCACTTGACGGCGAATTTCATCTACAAGTGCATAACGGCAATTCGATGAAGTTGAAATGCACGGCTAAATTGGGAGCTGTCAATGTGCAGGTAGTTTAATTTGGTTTTAACTACTTATAGGTGACAGATGCGTTCACAAGTACAGTTGCAATTGCACCAATTGTTAATAATAACCGTGTGGCTCTGTCGCAAAGGTCGTGAGAAAGGATGCTGAGTAAATTTCTACGACTCCAAGTCATGTTCCGATTACTGATTAAGAACTCTAAACAAGGTTTATATCTTTGAGTTTAGTCAAAGGGCCATGTGATGTGCTGAGGCCTGCTGCTTCTTTTTAAAGTGCCTAATGTTCTCAGCCATCAAAAGAAATAATAAGTAGATGTACCTTTACATCTTATAACGCCCTACCTGTAAACAGATTGGAAATTGTAAGATTTAAAGAGATTCAATTCATTTTCTTTTGATGCAGAACTATGTGATATAGGTAAATTGCTAAGACCTATAGGTATCCAATTATTTCTCTTGACGTAGTATTATGTGATATGTATAAATTGTGATCACTTTTATAGGAAAAGTGCTAGATGACCTGATTCAGTAACTGCTGGCTGTAGAGTAACTAACGGTTGAGGAAAATTGTACCGTTAGTTACAGTATTGTTAGCCGCAAGCACTCCAGACAATGCAGTCTGAGCTCAGAAGAAGTATTTAGAAAAATGTAATGGTCAATGTTATGGTTCCTAGTTCAAATACAATTCCTTTTTAAGGAGGGTTTGACTGCAATATTAGAGATTTCTCAGACATTTTAAAAGTTGTGAAATATTGATGACAAAGAATTTAGAGCACGAGACGTGGGTTGTCACGTGCTGCTGCACTGTTTTAAAAATGCTGATTGTAAAGTTTTTTTTATTTTCAGTTTACCGAGCGACGAGTGCTGTTTGGAAATGTACCGCTCAACATGCAAACTGTGAAAAAGGCAGTGCTGCAAAATTCTGGACCAAATCACGCAATGTTTTACGTCATTAATTCCACCCCGTTCCCAGGCATGACAGTCACTCCTACACATGGGATTGTTCCCGTGGGAGGGAATGCAGAATTCAAGGTGCGTTAATTGCCAAACTGCGAAATATTTTCTAAAGTTACTCTGTATTAGGAACCGTAAGCTTAGGTTAGACCAACTGCTCGAAGGCAGTAGCTCCAAAGACGCAGAGAGTCCTGGTGGGATTTGAACCTGTAGTCTTCTGATATGATCAGTCGATTGCTTAAAGTAGTCTTTCTGTTATACACATTCGTTTACACTTATGAAGCAGAGCTAATAAAACATTTTTGCGGATCAGATGCGCCACCAGTTAAACTATGCATTGTCTTGCCGCAGTGAGGCTAACTACTCCTTTGTAGCTTGTGTCGTACCTGCTTGTGCTTTTAAAATTTACATTTAGATCGCACTTAACCCCACCGCTGTTGTGAAGTTTGACACTTGGATTCAAGTTAACATAAGAGGGTGGAAAACGATCGAAGTGAGGCTTGGTGGCACAGTTGAGCCTCCTGAAGTTGATATTGACGTGAAGGTGATCAATCACTTATTTTTTGAAAAACGTAGTTTTTTCTTTGCGAGTGAAATTTTTTATTTTGATATTGGAGAACCGGTGCTGCAAAGAGTATGGTTGCTCAGAAACTATCTACTTGTGTTCGATCCCCACTGCGATGTTCGCAGATGCAATGTTGCTGATTCGCGCAAAGCAGTTTCATCTTCGCCTGATTGACGTAGGTCTGCTAGTCTTCATTCCACTTTGTTTTCATGCCACTGAAGAAGAAGTGGAATCCTACCATTCCGTAATATCAAGAACATAGACTATAAATGCGGATAATGTATTTAGCTAATGGTTTCAAGAAGTGACTTCAGAAGCAAGCACTGAAAATGTCTTGCACCATATTGGCTTAACGCGGAGTATACTTTAAGGCAAACGGAGATTTCCGGAGACTACAAAATAACTATCGTTTCTTCGTCGACAACGCTGTGCTGTAGAGTAAGCGATAGGATTGTAGTCGGAAATTCGCAGGTTCAGCGTCTAGAATGTAACGTTGCATGTGGCATGTCCGAGCAAAAGCGGCATTTACTTTCAAGTTAATGCTTCGCGTTCAAACCATGGCTGGCTCTGACAGCAATGGCAACCTAGGATATGGATGCTGATTTGAAAACCGCGAAGTCATTTCTCAGCCTTCTATCTCTCCGTTCGTCTTATGCTGGATGAGTTGAATAAGTTTTCATTCTTTTCTCATCCATTTTTCGTGTTTAGCAATACAAAATTACTTGTGTGTACCATAGGCTTTCAAATTTCACGGTGTGTACTGCGATTCAAAATCGACAATTCCATTCAACTTCATTAATCTTTCGTCGACGCGAATTTGTGCTGAAATTGATCTTTCAAAATACGCCGACTTCTCTCTTTCCTTCCCTGATGATAATCGGGACTGTGAGTTTATGATTTTTTTGCGTGTTATAACTAGCTACTGGTCTAGCACTATACTTAACTGCAGTTACATCAGCAGCGTTGTGAACTTTTTTTAAAAAACCATTGCCATATTTTTTGCGTAATATTGGATCGTAAATTTTTATTCCTGTTGTTTTTGCTGAATAAAACAGCTTGAACAACGTCAGTTTCCTGGCTTTTTTTCTTGATGGTTGTCCACTGTTTTTCAAGTTATATTTTTGTTTTACACTTCTATATTTTATGACTTCATTCTCCTTTTAGCAACAATACACTGTCCATTTATTTAACAATTATTCCATTTTTTAACTTCGTTTATTACATTCATTGTTAGCAACCAGCGCGACGGTGCAGTGGGTTGAACGTTCACTTCGCGATCGAAAGACCTGGATTTACTCTCCTTGTCGAGTCGTATCGAAGACATTAACCACTTGACAGCGGATGACGTATATATACGCAAATTTATATACGCGACACATGATCTATTTTTATCATTATGCTGTATAGTTTTATTCATATTTTTTAGTTGCTCTTTTTTTTAGAATTTTCAATTTTATGCAAATTTTCTACAAAAAAAAACCCGCTAGCAGGACATAGAAATGCTTTTAAAAATCCGCTGTCAAGTGGTCGGTGTTTACGGTTTCTTTGCTTGGGACTCAGCACGAAGCGGACGCGGCGAAGGAAAAAGCCGGCTAGTTCGCTTGTCGTGCTCTTTGGTTAATGCACTTAGCGGGTTATTTCGATTTTTATATGACAGACAGGTGACGGTGCGGAGGATTCTATCCGTCGCTATGGCCCTGTTGACTTTAGGGCATGAGCTTTTGCGTATGAATGAATGAATGAGTTAGGGAACGAGTTTTACTTCATTTTAAGTTGGTGATAAGTTGAAATTAATAAACTTATAAACCGTTACTTGTATTTAAACAATTAAAAAGTCTTCAAACAAATAGCTTTGAGCTTTACCAACATCTGTGTTTTGTAGCTACGTTTCGTTTCAATTACTTGATTCTTGTTTGTTTATTTAGTTGTACTTGGACACATAGTCTGCTGAAATAAGCAACGAGTTTTGTGTCTACTATCCTATGTTGCTCTTAGAGCCAAAAATCGCTGTCTTACTTCAACTTCCGATAGCTTTGTCTACGTTTTCAGGCGAGGGAGATAAAGGAGATCAATCTTCTCCTCACAGATATACTATCACACTACGAGGAGGACAGACATTACCGTGTACTTTGACTTTCAACCCGTCAGATGTGAGTACTACGCTAGCAATGAAGTGCTATCAAATAAAATGGCGAAAAACATCCCCCGGTTGGTTTTGATCCTGTACTGTGGCGTTGTTTAATGTCTTGCGTATTGGCTTAGCGGTTGTGGAACTGACTGTAATATGCTTTATGGTATTAAACTTAGTGAAAAACCTGCGTGGTTATCTGCAAATCAAAGCTCTCGATTGGCTTGGACTACCGTCTGTGATAGCGATGGTCGTAAGTTTGGATCTCACGGTAGCTGCGCTGCTTGAGAATGGCACTTTACGGAAATTTTCTTGTGTGTTTTCACTGCGTGCGACAGAAATGTTTTGTTCCTAACCCCGAAGCAGGTTTAAAGACAGGCTGCTGTCACCATCCTATCCTGGTGGCGCTTGGTACTTGACAAACGAAAAAGAATATATTGGAAACAATAAGAAAAGGTGAACTTTTTTGTTTTCTTTTCGTTTAAACGTTTTATCATTTAGCGAACAATCGTTGGTTTATCACGTCTTTGTAACAGATTGCTTCCTATGATTTCAACCTGCCCGTTGTGGTCAACAAAACTGGAGCTCCCAGTCCTCCTCCCAGCACTTTTCCTCCCACTCCTGCCGCTTCGGAGCACCACATCGTCACCCCTCGCCAGATCATGATCAGTATTCCAACTCCCAGAAGAAGAGTGGTAGCCACAGCTTTAAAACCAATTCTGCATTTATCTTGTTCCAAGTAAGCGGCTAATTTGAAATCTTTCTTCTAGCATTTCTGTTCTATGGACTCAACATGTACTGTTTTTAACCACTTCTCTTCTCTAAAGAAGTCTAGGGGCCACTTCCTCTTGAAGTTCTAAATTATGTTCTTCAGCTACATCTGTTAATTTAACTGTTCTGTGCCGAGGCAAGTAGCTTACATGGCCTAGCTGCAGAAACTTTCCATTTTTAGATTTGACTTCTACCTTCCGCCGTATATAATGGACATGCATCTTTCGGAAAACGCGAAAGGGGATCAGAAGGAGCTTGTGTTTAACAATGATGGAGACCAGCCAGTCCAGTGGGAATTGAATGTTCAGTCGGTCAAAGGTTTCGTGGATAATTGTGCTTTTTCGTGAGTACTTAAGTATGAAAGTGTGGCAGTACCCATTTTTGCAGTTTAGTCGTGCCTTGTATACTCGTACGTAAGCTTATGGCCATCGCTTGATCTGTTGGTATGGACGCTTGTTTGAACCTCGGTCTCTACCTTTTTTAACAGGTTGGAAAAAATAACCGTTGACCAGCATTCTTCAACCTGGAGTAAATATACCCTTAGGAGTAAATTTCTTCTTACCGGGGACACATTTTTCCTCTCCCTTCGATGATACTCTAACGCAAATATATCAGTTGTGTCGTTGATAAATTTGCCGATAATTGCATGCTTTTGGGTAAACCTAGTGAATTAAATTTGCAAAGAGGTAAAAAGTAGGAAAAAGTTAACAATACTGATGTAAAAATATTTGGTTTTGGAAGGATATTGTCAAAACAACTTGCAATGGGTTGTTTACGAGAACTTGCAAAAGTCATTTTTGTGTCGTTGTTTAGTTTCATGAAGCCTGGAGGTGCATGGTTTTCCCTTGACAATATTTCGGGTACGATTCCTCCGAAGAAGAGCTACACTTTGTCCATTAGCTTTAATCCTACAAAAACTGGAACCTTTTCTTACAAAATTCCACTCTTTTTGAAAGAAAATAAGAACGTACCATACAGGTAAACCAAGTAAAATGCAATTGTAGTTAAACCTAGTAAAACTTTAGCCTTGCGTTAGAAAGCAAGGAAACGTTTCCAATTTTAACTAATGCTGTCATAAAGGCACAAATACACTCTAGTTGCGAAGGAGAGCGCAAACAGGATTTTATCCATCGGTTATTGTGAACTTATGAGTGAGTAAAACCAGTTTTGAATGTAAGGATAGGGGGCTGAATGCAAGGGAGTTACAAAAAAACTTTGGAGGGGGACGAAAGTTTCTGTAGAATTTTCTATGTGGTGAAAAAGTAAATTTGAGCAAAACTGGCATTTTAGTTTACGTTGTTTTTTACTTTTTCAGGTACTGTGAGTTTCGTGTCCTTTGTGACATGAAATTACTTTGCAATTTATTATTAATTTCATTCCAATGAATTAAATATCAAAAGCGCGATTTATATTAAGATTTTGTTACTGTTCTACTAATGTTATTGGAATTAACCCGACGCAGCCTAATGAACCCCGACGCTACTGACGGAAGCCCTGCGGGTGGAACCTGCTGGCACATATAAACTTGATTGTTGATTTTAGACACATCGACATCAACTGTGTAATTGAGGCTCCAAAGATCATTTTTGATCCGCTTGCGCTTGTTCTGACTCCTGTTCCGCTCTCAACAGCTGTATATGCTGAATTTAGCATCATAGCAACCGGGTACTTAAGGTAATGCCAGTATTTAAATGTAGTGGTATTTTTGCGGGCTTCAGAGCAAAAAGTCTAGAGTTCAAAACTCTATAAAAACACCACTGGTATTCAGGAAGGGCATCCGGAATTTAAAGTGCTACATCGCTCCAGTACAAAGTGTGGTTCGAAAGCGAGTGTGTAGTGGTAGAAATACATTGAATCAGCACGTCTGAGCCTGCAAAACGCGGTAATAATGACGTTTAACCGACGGCTTTTAATCTTCTTCACATGCTTTTAAAATTGGCGTTTATTTATTCATGTGCTGGATTTCTTGCTCGTTTTTGATCTGACTGGGCCTCCATGGAGGGCAATCGACAATGAGGTCGCACGTCAAAAGTATTGCTCTTGATGTTGTCGTTGTTGCTGTTGTTAAATTCCTTTTCTTGGATGGAGGCACAGCGAGAGCCCTAAGGGTCAGGAAGCTCTCCTCGTTGTGGCTAGAGGTTGCACACATGGAGGCATCGAAAAGAGATAGTCGTAGAAAAGCGGTACAGGAAGCTGACCTTCTCTCTCGACTAGTGTTCTGGTACTACGAAAGAGCTACCGTGAATATTTAGATTTAGCACTATGCTGAATATGGTGCTGCATCGGTATAAAAGCTACCAGCTTTTTTTTATATGCGATCAGCAGAGATCGGTACAATAAAAATACGACGTGCTGGGAGAGTAGCTTATCGAGCATGTTGTGCCAACTATGGCAGTTTCTTTGATGGCTGTGCGACTAACATTCTGCAATTTATATTTCTGACTAATGCGAAATGGACTGCCACTTTTTTCTAGCACAAGCTTGGTGAGGTTAACGGTATGAGCCTTTACCATGTCGTGCCTTGTATCTATCCCGAGAAAAAGAAAAGGTAAACTAACAACAACAACAACAAGAAAAGCAGAATCATGATGGAAATAACTGCAAAGCTTGGACGATTTATGTCCGCAAAAACTCTTGCCTGAAAACCTAAAGTCTTCGATCAAAACCATAAAGTAATTTAAACGTTTTCGTTGATATTGTTTCAAAACCATGTTTACCATCGCCAGGGAATCCAATCTGGATTTTTCAATTTCTCAAGTTGAAGCTGACGATGGGTCGAAAGTGAACTGTTTTGACATCGAGTTTCCGAACGGACCCAAAATAACTGCTCCTCGCAGTTCACGTGAGTCACATGCTCGCTTACAGCTTTCATGGTTCTGAACTTGTAGAATGATTTTCAAGTGATTGGCGATTTTCATATTGTCGCCAATACTTACAACGTGCAAACACAAAACGCGTACCTGTAAAGATCACTTTTCACCTGTCTCCACATGCGAAAGTACAAATCAGATCAGGATTATTGCATATCGTCAAACCAATGTGATTCAGATAATCATGGTTTAGAAGGAGGCTGATGTTCATATTTACTCGAGCCAACTATAAATGTAGATATGCATCACTTGTGGTCTCACTACCATAAGGTGAAATTCCAAAGCCAGTGGTTGTCCTTATGCTTCAATATTCTAAGGATAAGAAGCACATAGCTTCAAAGTCGGGTTAATTAGGCATAAAAAAGATGTCAGTTTTAAACTGTCGAAAGTCTCGCTTTTGGCAACCTAGCAACCGTTTACCAAAGTGCAATTTGGCGAGATTTATTTCAGGTCAAAATTTCTTTATAGCATATTACTGCTATTTTATTGCCTTCAGATAAAGACGATAAAGTGATGACAACCGTTCCCGCTGTTCTAACGTTCAATTCGCACGTTCCTGTATCGACTACTGTTGACGTCACAATCTCTGACGATGTTGGAAGAAAGTGAGTTAGATTGTACGGCCTTAAGATTGGTTTCCGTACGTGCCTATATGTTGGTGCCTGCCAAAAGCACGTTTATAATTTCCCCAGTAAGGCTAATAGCTAAGGCAATTTGCTGCCGACTTTTACTTCGTAACTTCCATGCACTGTTTCTTTGTGTTAAATTTTAATAACTAATTTTTTCTCGATGGTGCAGTGGTTTGTTATTTCGATGGTTAGTGCATACGCCTCGAATGCAAAAGCTTGCTTGTGTAGATCTTGACCCGGTTGTAGCGAAAACTTCTTAAATAGTGTTTACAGCTTTTGCTTCTTGGTGCTCAGCACGAATGGAATAGTGAGGAGAAAAGTTATTCGCCTACTGCATCATTGGAAAAGTCGTTTGAAGGGGTTTCTCCGCCTTTATGTGGCAGGAAGGTGATAGGGTAGAGCAGTCTACCAGTCGTGGTGACTTGGTCTGACACGATGGCGTAGTGGTTAGAGCGTCCGCTTCGCAGTCGGTAGACCTGGGGGGTTCATTCCCCTTGTCGAGTCATACCAAAAGACTTTACAAAATGGTATCTACAGCTTCCCTGCTTGGCGCTCAGCATTTAAGGGAGGTTGTGGAGAACAAGCCGGCAAGTTCGCTTGGTGTGTCCTTGGGCAAGGCACTTAACGGCATGCCCCATCTTTATGTGGAAGACAGGTGACCCGGAAATGGCAACTCGCAAGCGAGTGCGGGCTTACCGTCCAAAACATAGCGATACATCGCTTTCTTGTGAATGGAGGATAAATATGGCAAATAAAAAAAAAAAAAAAAAAAAAAAAAAGTTTCAAGTGCAGGATGAGGTCTTGTTTGTTTGAACTAGATCTTTTTTCTTTTTGGCCCATGCGCATGAGCTCACGCTGTGTTCGCATGGCTTGAGTCAGACTGGGCCGCTTCGACTGGTGGACTGCTATGCCCCGCCATCTGTCTGCCACAATAGATGAAGGTATCCCGTCAAGAGTCTTAATCAAGGACACAACCAGCAAGCTTGCCCTTTTTTTTCCGTACTATGTCTTTTGCGCGGAGCCAAGCAAGGAAGCTGTGAACACCGTTTTAAAAGTCCTCGGTATGGCTTGACAAGGGAATCGAGTCCAAGTCTACCAACTGCGAAGCGGACAGCTCCTACGCCGAGCCGGTTTTAGCATAGGATTCTGTGCATAAATCGTTAGCTTATGCATAATTACACAGGTTCACGATACCGGTTACAGCAACCGCCGACAACTGTCTTCTGACAGTCTATCCTTTTCTCGCTGCGCATCGAAACGACCATCAAATTGTATGTGAGCAGGACAAGACTTTGAGAGGGCCACAACAGGAATCAACCTCAGGTAGTTTGGTCAAATAATTTTCTTAGTCATGCTGTATGACTGCATTTAAAACTTATTTGTAGCAAGCTTGGGCGAAGCCGTGCTGCTCCCCTGCGCCACACCTACTCGGCCGTCCACCAGAGGCAGCACAAGCGCCACTAGCTCTCGTTTTGAAGCCAGTTCCACGTCATATGACTCATCTTCGAATTCCGTGTCAGGTTTGTGGAGAGTTTTGGGTGTTTATTTTTTGGTTTTGTAATTTTCGTTTTTTTCTTTATTTTGTCAATTTCACCCATTATTATCCCTTAATGCTTAATCGCCTTACACTGTCTCAAGCAGTTTGTCATCAACAGGCAGGCAGAAATCCAATTTTTAGGTGCTGATGTTGAGACCGACGCGATGGTGTAGTGGTTAGAGCGTCCGCTTCGCAGTCGGTAGACCTGGGGTTCATTCCCCCTTGTCGAGTCATACCAAAAGACTTTAAAAATGGTATCCACAGCTTCCCTGCTTGGCGCTCGGCATTTAGGGGAGATTGTGGAGAACAATCCGGCAAGTTCGCTTGGTGTGTCCTTGGGCAAGGCACTTAACGGGACGCCCCCGCCTTTATGTGGAAGACAGGTGGCCCAGTTTTCCCTCCGAATAGAGGGTTGGTGGCAGGAAGGGCATCCGACCGTAAAAAACAAATGCCAAGTAATAAAAATGCAGATATCTGCTGTGGCGACCCCTAATCGGGAATAAGCCGAAAGACAAAGAAGAAGAAGATGTTGAGATCGGTTAAGAGAGCGTAAATTATTAGCGGAATATGCTTGTCATTGATTACTCCATTCGAGGAAGATAACCACTTTTAGCAAGTAATACTCGGTGAAAAACTATGTGAGCGGATGTAAGAACAGTGGCGTTGGAGCCTATTTTGACACAGGGGGGGGGGGGGGGGCTGAAAACGGTAAAGCCGCATCAACATCTAAGGGGAGAAGCTCTCCAGACTTCCCGTAATGGACTCCGAAACAGCCATGTCTAAGTACTACAGCAGCTGCTACCGGTGGTGAAAATTTGTTTCAGTTTATAAACATAAAATTCAATATTCAAACCGAAAGTTTGGTTTGTGATATAGTAAGGACAATACAAATTGAACAATGGTAACAAAAAATAACTTTGAATGATTCGTTGTTGCAGATTGCACACTACATTGTGTGTTGAAACTAGTTTTAACTTTTATTGGTGATTTATAGAAGACTAAGATAGTGTGGTTGGGTGGAAAAGGGGGGCTATAGGGGGCTCAAAAAGTAAAGGAGGAATGAAAAAATGAATAGGGGACTTCAGCTTCCCTAGCCCCATACTTCCAAGGCCCATGTGTGAGAAGCGCATAAGTTTCAGGTCTTAGAACTACAGCAGTTAATTTATAGTCACTTGAGTCATTAAGATGTCGGTCAAAGTTTTAATTTGCTTCGAGTTTTTCTTAGGCCTTCGTCGTATGACAACACCATGCTGTTGCAACTCTAATTCGTTGTCTGAACGCGTCTCGGCCAGTATAGTGTCAAACAGTTCTCTTGTTTTAAAGTCAGTGGATTTATATCAAGAATCTACAGGTAGGCAGTGAGACAACAAAAGGCAGCGCGGTGTGATTACGTAGTCAAAACAGTTTGAATGCAAGCTGACAGATTCACGTAAAGAAAGTTAAAAGTAAAAGGTTGAGGAGTTGCAGCTTTATTTTAAGTATTGCCAGTAAACCAGCTTTGTTTGAGGAGGCCAATTAATCGTGTGATCAAATTTTTATGGCAGTTGGCTAGCAGTCGTTACTGTATCATCGGCATAACAAATTTAGTTGATATTTTTAGTTCATTACATTTATGAGAAAAAGACTTAGAAATTGTAAAAACAAATTGAGTAGATGGGTGGTATTATGCATAATTCTCGTCGAAAACTTGTAAGTAAATTTCGGTAGCATTTCAGAGTAGGCTAGCAGACCAACTTATAGCAGAGTGCTCTGACAACCAACTGAAACACGGCCAAAAAGAGAAAAAGGCAGAGCTATTTGTTGGAGTAGATGCTGTTGTACCGGTAAGTAAATAGACGGATCCTTTTGGTACCGTGCCTATTTTACAATGAACCAATGTTTAATTTTCCACGTTGTTTTTGAAAATGAAAGACATTTGCAGTTTTTTGGACTAGATTCGGAGTTCCTGCCTCTATCCAGAGATGGAGCGGCACAACCTGCTCCGCCTGACCACAGTGACACAACGACCACATCTAAACGGCGCGTGCAAGTTCGTGAGCAGTTGACATCGAAAAACGCAGCTCCAAAAGTAAGCTTTTATACCTTAAGGCCATCACATTTAGTATCATCTACATTGAGTTTTCGTAGGTTATATTACGGTTGGTTAGGTGTGCAATTGCATCTTTCAGTTTGACGTCCACCCTAACCAAGCAATGCAAACTTGCTGCATTAATGAAAACGGCATCTCGTTTGAAATCTTCATGCTTTCATTTGCATAATAATGCCGATTATGCAGTTATTATGAACATTTTTTTTTCTGGGGATGGACGCACGGTATGAAGTGGTTGTTCAGCTTTACAAACGCAATCAAGATCAGGTTAGGAGAAAAGTGGCAGTTTATTTTAAACCAATCAAAAATGCAAATAGCAGACTAGTAACCTACCTCAAACAATGCAAATTGCCGTTGCTTGATACCCTCAAGTCGCCTCTTGCGGCATGCTGGGCGAACGGCTTCACTACTCTGTTCAGGTGAACCGCGGGAAAATAATTACGCTTAATTTGAACGTTTATTATCGCGTCATATCTTTGGAATAAAAGCGTAAATCCTATGACTGCTGTCCAAAGATAAACAACCGAGAAAGAAACGATGATTTTTGTTGCCTTTTTGATTGCAAAGATATATTTGTTGCCTTTTTTGTTGCAAATATATATTTGCTGCCTTTTTTGTTGCAAATATATGAATCGTGGAACTTCAGCAAAAACTAAGTACGAGAAGACTGAAATATTTTTCATAGGCTGTCGTGATTGATGACAAAGACGGAGCGGAGGCAGAGACTCAGCGAAAATTGGTCTCTCGCTCTCTTGGCTCTGCGGTATTTCCGTTTGTCAGTTCTATGGAAGCGCATTTTCATCATGAAGTGCTGACAGCCGTCCAGCGTTGGTTTTCTTCCCATGGTTGGCCCGGCGGCCCATTTCCCGTCAATATACCGACCACTTTGCGAAAGTAAGATTATAATTTTTTTGCAATACGTTAGGGAAATTTTCTTGTTTCTTTCTGACAATCTCCCACAATGTCAGACGATAGGTTAAAAGATGTGTTAATAAATGCAAAGTTTAGCTGCGTGATCATTTGCTGATGATTATTGTTTTTGTTTGAAGGTGTTGATTAGAACTCAATGTTTCGCGTTTTGCTAGAGATTGTCAAAAAAGTTTAAACTGTCGAAGTAAGCCTCCACGTGTAAACTGATTGCGATGGCTTTAGAAGGACATTGCCTTTGCCATTGGTCCTCAGAAAGTTGAGCAATCTCTCAGGCTCTGCATTAAAGTGGGGGATGTCACCGTTTTTACCGCTGCTTGAAACATGAATTTGGCTGATTGGTCGAGTAGATTAGACCGGTTGTCTCCAATTATTTTTCTAAAGCGTCTCTAAGTCTCTAAAAAATTAGTTAGGGCCAAATTTTTTTTCGACCTTTGCAATGTTTTAAGAATTAGCTGAACCAAAATTATGATATTCTAATCCAGGTTTGTTTCGATTTTTTAGAAAAATTTTGCATTCTCAGTTTCATGAAATGGCTTTGACTGCAACCTGTATTTATCGATTTTGTATAAAAATCATGTAATGCTTGCTAAAATCGTTTGCCGAATTATCATCGTTTCAATGCATGTTGTTAGCTCAAACTAGATAATAAGCATTAAAACCGAAACAAATGGAATGGTGATGTTAACAATTAAATGCTTGTGGTACACAAAAATTAATTTATCTCTATCCCGAAGATATATTGTTGAGTTAAATGTAGTTCCCTAATTCCATTCTGCCATGGTAACCACTGAAGCAAAAAAATGAAATCTAACGTTCAAAAGAAAACGAAAAATAACAATGCCTCTCTAAATAAATTGGGTACTATTTCACCTCAACTCTGGGATCAGGTTCAAGTAGTTTGGAGGAGCATTTTTTGCCCCCATAACCCCATAGAATTTTTAGACCATCCACGCGATGGTAATCACTGGATCAGAACACCACTTATTGCAAGAATAAACCTCACAATGACTGTTGTAGTAAAGACGTTGATATGTCTTGTTGAAGGGTACTGTACTACAGTTTTCCCTGCTCGGTTGTGCTACTTGTAGTAGAAATGCACAGTGTCTCCAGCCTTGGTTGCTTCAAGACGGGTCTGAACACTACCATGTTCTAGCATAACTGATAAACGTTTTCCCAGGAACCGAAGTAAAAGCACGTAAAATTCATTCTTTTCGCGCAGAAAAACACAATTTCCGTATTTTGCACATAACCATAATGCTTTTAGTTTATTTTCTTCGAGTAACTTTGACGACGAAGACGGCACGAGTAAAAAGAACGCAAGTAAAGCATCAAACATGTCGGTGAAATCTACAGCCGGCTGGGGTGGTCTGAAGAAAGACGTTAAAACAATATATGACATGCTCTACCACCTGTGTGGACGGTCAGCATTATTTGTTTGGTAGTATCATAACTACTGTTTGTTTTTCCGTTTGAGGGATGTCAGAGGGCACACAAAAGATCTGCCCGGAGACGAAGAGGTCCAATAAATAAATCTAGTACTGTTTATTTTGCTTTTTTCTCAGCAAGGTAGTTGCAATATTTGCTCGACAACTGTGCAGTATATTTACACGTGTAGTTAGAACCAATCAATATGTATTTGTTAGCTAGTGCAATTCATGTGAATATTTTCACAGGACTGTGCCTGGCATATCTCAAAACCAGCCTTTGCCAAGTGACAGAACTGAGCGAGTGATTCAACTTCACTGGCAGCATTCAACATTATTGTCTTTTCTCAGGTAAACAATATTGTGATCTTTCCATTTTGATAAAGTTCAGAAAGAGAATGCACTATCCAGTGACTATTTTTTCAAACGTGAAATAGTGGCTGGAATTCTAGCTCAAACTTGTAAGACGTTGAGCATGATCTACAGGTTGTGAGTTCCAATTCCGCATTAACTCTGAGTTGTTATGTTTTAGAGAACCGCACTTTAAGTCACGTTTTTCCTGCTTAGTTACACTGCTTTTGGTAGAAACCCTCTGCGTCTGCGCAGTACCGGTAACTCCGAAGCTGGTTTAAATTTCAGTTGTTTTTTGTGATCGCTGGATGGATATCAGTGATGTTTCTCATCAAAACAATATATTAACAACTTACACCCACATTGCTGCAAACCGCTATTTGGTATAATTCAAGTCTAGGCTTTGGTGGTCCAATTTTATTTTAATTTAGAGGACAAGGCGCGTCGGTTGCTGCCATACGACCTGAATTTCTTTTCACTCCATGCGATTACCATCACTGGATCAAAATGCGCCTGCAGGAAGTGAAGCGTGAGGAAGAGGACAATGAAGAAAAGCGCGGCAACAATGTCAAAGAAAGCAACTGGAAACCCTTGCGTATTGAGGATGAAATGTTTGAGTCGGTGTCAAAACGAGCGTGGACTGATCTTTTGCTGCAGCTGTACAAGGTAGATTGTCGAAACTTGCTGATATTGATACAGCGACGAATATTTTACATTTGTGGGCGGCCTGGGCCGATGAATTGGCAGCCAAACATGTTGTGGAAAGTCTGCGATTAAACACTAAACACTTTACTCTGCATGCCGCAATTGCCTAACGAACCCTCCGTTTGCTGTCAAGCTTTCGTTTCATGCTCAATAGCTTGTGCCGACTGCAATGACATCTGTGGGTTGCTTTCAAATCTAAAACCATCATTCATCGTATGTCGATAACTCGGATAAATTCTTACTATGACCATTATCGACGGGCGCGGTTGTGTGGTGACTAGGGCGTCGGTAGGCCTGGATTTAATTTTATTTTCGAGTCATAATTTTAACTGAAGAGGTTCCGTTAAAGGCCAAAATCGATTTTGATTATTTTTTTGTAAACTGTTGATTGATTTAAAGAGTAATGGTAGTGTGTAATAGTGATAATAAAACTCTTTGATTGTCACATGTAAATCCCAATTTTAATTCGCACATGGTAAGTCTACGCTGGACAGTTTTTGTTTTATTGGCTAAACTACGATTGCTTTGGCAGAAAATTGTTGTTGACGAAATAGAAACACATATACTTGAACTTACACAGGGTGAAAGGAAAATGCAAACTGGCCATATCTATGGATTTTTAAAGTTGCTTTTATGACTGTTTTAAGTTTTAGAGGAAAAACCTAATCTGCACTTCTCAGGCACTTTGGAGCTAAAGCTTGCCTTTAGTATCTGAATTTCTTACTTTTTGATAAAAATAAGTTACGCCTACATCATTGGTTTATTCGAACCGAGTGTGAACACACCTTCATTGTACAGCTATGAAGATTTTTCTTGCTCCGGAAAGTATTACTATCTTGACTAAAAAGCATGCTCTAATCAGCTAATGGTATTGAATTATCTGGCAAATGTTGAGGATGCTGCATGGTTTCTACTCTTTATTCGTTGGTGTTTAGGTATTAGTGCTTTCGCGAATTAACCCTGTACAATATGAGTCAATGAAACCTGTTGGGCCGAAAGGACCTTCTTTGCCCAAAGTCAATTCAGATCCGTACGTTAGCAATGTGTACAGGTGCGTATTGTTAACGTTTTTTAATTGCTGGTTCATTACTCTTGCAGCGTAATGTCCACAATGGACGTTCGCTACAGCTAGTTTTCTCAAATTGGTTCATGAATATGCTTGTATAAGGGATCAATAGGTGAAAATCTGATCGAGAATGTACTCGCAATTTTTATCAGCGGTGTGGTTTTTGGTTTGGCTTCGTAGATTTTGCCTAAATTTTATTGAGGTCTGTGATCTAAAAAGTTTTAGAACTCCTGCTTTACCATACGATTCATAGAATACCCTCCAGCACCATAAATGTTAGTTAGATTTTAGATTCGCAACTTTTGATTTTGAGGCCAGAATTTTTTTACCGAGCTATTTTGACAAGCAGTTATTAGTTACGTTGGGATAAGTCTGACTTAAGTCTTTTGAGGCTTTCAAATTCGCCAGACATTACAGTTCATACAAGTTCTGCTCCTTTGCGTACAAGTGCTTGTGCTCTATTAGCAAGTTTTGAATGATGGAGGTATCCCGTCAGTGCCTTACTCAAGCGTACAACAAGAAATTTCGCCGGAAATTTTCGTTACCCTATTCCTTTTGTGCTGGGCGTGAAGCTGTGCATACCGTTTTTTAAGGGAATTGAGCCTAAGTCTTCCGGCTGCGAAGCGGACGCTCTAACCGCTACCATGCACAAAAGTGATGTGTAACCGCTAGTCTCAAGCTATAGATGCAACAATATTGCTTTTTTTAGCTTGTAGCTAAGTCTAGTTACCACGTACTAAACCAGAGTTTGAAACTAACCTTAACACAATTTTAGCTTATATTTAAACTTGGTTCTTTGTTTAGCCCAGTTGTTCGCTGAAAACTAGATAGCGTGCTCGTTTTTGCTGAGCTAAGGAATACTGGTTTGGTGTGTGTGTGTGCGCGCGCCGCTATCCACTCGCCAACTCGGGCGCTTATTGGACCGTGCTCTTTTTACGTCGAGTTTTTTATGTACAGTGGGTTAACATATTGTTGAATTTTTGATATTTTCAGCGTTGGGGAACGAATTGTACTTGCGTGGCTGAATTATCACTACGGAAACCAACGTCAGGTGGTTTGGGGCGATATGGACAACTTGCCAGCTGAAAAATCAAAAGGCGGCGTTCCTCCTTCGAGATGGGTGGTCAACTTTGACTATGACTTGTTGGACGGTTTGGTGGTGGCCACTGCAATATCCGCCTACTGTCCATGGCTGGTGAGATGACAAAGTTGTAGCTTATTTAAAGTTGAAAAATGTAGTTGTTACTTTAGAAAAACTCTACGAGAAACTTGAAAGAAAATAATTCGAAATTTCCAGAAGTCGAAACATTTTGTTTGCCACGATATAGAGTTGGTGTATCTCATCTCTACATCTTTAGTATCTCTACATCTTAGTATTTCATCATCTCTACATCTGAAGTACATCTTTACGAAATACTCACAAATCCAACATTCTAGCTTACGATAGATTCTAACTATGCTCTATCTTTGTTAAGGAACGACATTAACCAAGTGCTATTTCTAGGTTACGGATTTCTTTGTCGAGATGTATACTGCCCCAGCCACTCCTGAGCAGTGCCTCCACAACACGTTGATATTAGTAAAGGCAATGCGAAGTATTGGAATTGATTATGATATCCAAGCTACCGACATAACTGATCCAAATCCAATCTCTCTTTTAATGGTGAGTTTTTATGAGAAGCTTTGTAACTGGATGCAAGGAAATGGTGAACAACCAATTAAATCTTTCTTCATAAGCCAGCTAGGACAAAGTGGTGACAAAAGACATCACGCCTCATCACATGGTGCACATCTGGGGCTCTTAACTGGGGGTACTCGTAATCTTTGGAGGTACGCGACTAAATTCCAAAGAGTACGAAGATTTCGCGGAATATTATAAAGGTTACGAAGAATGCTGCAACGAAACAAAGGGGCACATTTCAGTCAGCAAAAAAGGTTGCGAACCTTTGGCAAAAAGTGTTGCAGATTTAACTTTCTTATTGGCGCGAAACATAGGATTTTTTTATTTTATTTACTGGTTATTTCCGCCTCGGAGTTTCCAAGTTTCAACCTTCCGCTTAAATCGCTTAATTTTTCCGTCAATAAATTTGCTGCTTGTTGGAATTCGTCAAGCAGAGGAAATCATTGTTTAGTGCCTTTTTCAAGGGCACGACAACGCGGTCATCGTGAGGTTTGAACTCATAATCATCCGATCACATTGTCGGTTCGGATGAATTGTCTGGACCTGCTTTCAATTTTTGATGTTCTGCTTAAATCGCTTGGTGTTTAAACATGCGAAGCAAGGTTTTGGGTGAATACTTTTTAATAGTTATCTGCTAATATGTTTGGTATTGCTTTAACTGAATGTGCTGTTTCAGCTCTGTGTTTATCTTTATCAAAATCTCCCTCAGTATTTGGTAAAAACAAAAGTAAATTTTGTCGGAGGTCTTCACAAGGACGTGCTCAAACAGGTAACTTTGGTAACGGTAATCCACTGTTACGATGCTTAGCTTGTGATCAAGAGGTTAGAATTTTAGTCGCTTTGGGCTTGCGTTGATGTATTTTTTCAAAGCAGATCTTACGACGACCCCCGCATGGTGGTTTAGGATTTCTAAACTAAAAGTCTTATTTTACGTAATTTTTTCCCACTTTTGCAGGAACCTGCAGATTCAGTGTATGTCTGCCACTATCAACTCGCTTTCGAGCAATTTACTTGAGTAACAGCATTTTAAATTCTCGATGCTTTTTTTTACTAATATCACTGATATTTTAATGGAGTTTCGAATTCCGGCGTTTTATTCTGAATATAGGAACTATTGCCACTGCATCACGAAAGACAAATGCTTTTTGTGTGCCTTTTCAGATTCGCCTAACCAACTCCAGTGCCAAGTCGTTGAAGTATGCTGTAAAGATATCAGGACGCGATGCTAAGGACTTTCGCTTGCCTAAAGGAGATGAAATCATAGTGCCTGCAAGGTTAGCGGATTGACCAACTTTTAACGTCATTATGCTATTGCCTGTCGGAGATTTTTGGAAGTAGCTTATCCAAATTCAGCATTAATATTTGTTGTGATTATCGATGCCTAATAAAACCAAACGTTCATTAATTAAGGAAATATGATGTTTTGGAAATGCAATTGTTGAAGAAAAATAATATTTTTAACTATTTGGATAAAAAAGGGTAAATCTTTCATTTTTGCTAAGGTTTTGCAAGTGCTAAGTTTACATGTGCTTTTAGATCTGGGACAAACTTGGACGTGGTATTCCGCAGTCGTTTGATCCGCCCTGCCGAAGCAGTCCTTGTGCTTGTGGGAGTGAGGTCGGCTTTCGACCCTCGAAACCCTGGCAGTACAGTAGGCACTACCATGGTGTTTCTTCTCCGCACAGCAGTTGACGGTATTAGCCCGATATCAACCTTGAAAGTAGAGACTCCATGCTATGAATTGCAAACTATCACCCTACCAGTGAGCATGATTTACATTACAAAATAATTACTTTGATATAGCTCGTGGTGATGTCATTGCTCTTATCTTCCATGATGGCGAGCAGCGATCCATTTCAAACCAGTCGTGACTGCTGACTGGTAGGACAGCACCAACGGGTGGACTTGGTGATTAGCTTGTAGTCTTGCGTTGTCTCTTCTTGAAATAGAGGCACGGCATGAAGCAGTAATATTTTAGTTTACGCCCAAATTTCATTGAAGTTCAGGCTAGGAAAAAGCGGCGCTTTATTTCAAACCAGTTATGCATACACACTGCAGACTGGCAGCCCTCCCGTTATCAAGGCGGTCTGCCGTTGTTGGGTACCCAAAATTCGTCTTTTGTGACACGCTGGGGAAGCAATTTTGTTATTTTAAGCCAGTAAAGAACGGGTAGCGTGTAGTCGCGTTTGCATACTAGTGTGTGTGCACGCGTGCGTGCGCGCCTGTGTGTGTGTGTGTGTGTGTGTGTGTGTGTGTGTGTGTGTGTGTGTGTGTGTGTCAGAAAAGCTTACACATTAAAACTGAGATAACATTGTTTGCTATTCTGGAACACCTGAGCGTACATTGACATTGTTTCAATATCGATTTTCAGATCACCAACCCGTTTCAAGTTCCTGCTACTTTTCGAATTCTGCTTGTTGAGTCCACTGATGGGCCTCCTTCTCCGTTGGACATTGGTCATAGGCGCGGCCTTCCCAGTGCCAGCGGTACAAAGTCTTTGTCTTCTCGAGTCAAATCGGTAAATTTGAATAATTAAAACTTATGGAGTTACTTCAGTTGCATAGCATAGCATTTTGGCCAATAATCGAGTAATACCATCGTAGCACAGTGCTTTTCAACCTTTTTAGCTCGTAGAAACCCATACCCAGTTTAGGAAATGTCGCAAAACCACACTTGATAAAAAAAAGAGGAATAAAACCAGGAAGAAAAACATGTATTTTGCTATCACGTTTACTCGACTTATGCACATATGCAAAAATCATCATTGAATGTTTTTATCAAAAGTCAAAAAATCCCCGCGAAACTCTTAAAGCTCACGGAACCTGGATGGAAGAGTCCTGTCACAGCATATTCAGGGTACAAGACCGGGCAATGATATGGAAGTTGGAGATCTTGAGCTACCAAGTCGTCGTGACCACATTCTCCGTCTTGCAAATGTGATCCGGAGAAACGCATAACGATACGCCTGGCATTAACTTAGCTGTTGAAGCTGCCAAAAGAAGATCAGAATTGATTTACTATCGATTTTGGAGCTTCATTCCAGTAGACTGTTTGAAGGAGTTATTTGAAATTATTTTGCTTTTGATCCTTGGATTATCGCTACCAACCGATTTGTTGCACTATCCAATTATTCAATGTGTTAATTTAACCCTTATCCGTTCAGGTTCGATCAAAGACCGATCACGGACAGGTCCAGGACCCGTCTCCGCCTCCTTCTCCACCGCCAGAAGAGCGTTTAGTTCCGGAACAAAAGAGAAAATCGAGGACTGCAAAACCATCAATGACGTCACAGCTGACGTCATTCTACTGCCGAGAAACGACAATACATCTGCATGGTAAAGAAGCAACGACGCTCGAGGTGATTATTTTACAACTGTTCCGTTGTCATAACGAGGTTATCCGACACCTTGGAAACGGGAACGTGACAGGAGTCTACGAAGACCCTGGACGTAGTAGTAGGAGCGTCAGGCATCTTGTTGTTGTCCGTAGTTGATTGGAAATCAATTATGGCGAGTTGCCAATAGCCTGTTTAACAGCCAACACAGTTTTAATGCAAACGCTGTGCGCGTAACTTTTCGTCAGGTCGTTTGCATTAAGCCATCGCTTCTGGCTAGTTGTCCACTTCTACAACTCAAGGCCTATTGAAAGGAATAGAGGTCACGCCAAACGCTCCCTTATGAAAAATTTCGCGAAAATCTTGCATTTTTAATTTTTTGAATTGCTTTATTCCGGTACCTGTTCTTTTCATAAGAGAGGCTTTTTTACCTCTCCACTTCTTAAGACCAGCTACTAAATATGGGTTTGTATTATAGCTCCCTTTATGTTGCAGTTGGATTTCCTTCCCTTTAATACCGGGAAGAAATACTGCACTGTGTTGCTGGTCAATGAAACAGTTGGGGAATTCCTCTATTCCCTTGAAGGGATTTCGACTCTTCCATCGCCATCCGCTGTTCCGTATGACTCTACATCGCAGCATGCTGTGCGTATTTCAAGTGCGGCTGCGTCAGTCAAAAGTAAATCATTGCTTTTTCGATCGTCGAATTCTTATAGGATCATTACAGAGGCTATTTTTAGTATGGCAGCCTAGGTTCCCCATCACGCTTCTTGCTGCTGCAATGCTGCTAGGTTTCCCATCACGCTTTTTGCTGCTGCAATGCTGCTAGGTTCCCCATCACGCTTCTTGCTGCTGCAATGCTGCTAGGTTCCCCATCACGCTTCTTGCTGCTGCAATGCTGCTAGGTTCCCCATCACGCTTCTTGCTGCTGCAATGCTGCTAGGTTCCCCATCACGCTTCTTGCTGCTGCAATGCTGCTACTGCGCTCGCAGTTTTACGCGTGTTTTGTTTGTTCGCCTCTCAGAGAAAAAAAGGAACAAAGAAAAATATAAAAGGGCTGTTGAATCGAAGAGTTCTAGGTTGTATTTTTGTCACTGTCTATTGTTCTTCATCAATCTCTTGCCGTACATATCTGTTGTCTTGCTACTTATTCGTTATTAGCGGTCAGAGGTGTGGGCCAACTCTGCTAGTGGAAATATTAGTTGTATGACAAATGACCAATAGCGGAAAATGAGCTTGAGATCACCATTTGCTGCCGTCACAACTAAACAGTTAATTGTGAATTGATTTCTTATGTTGAAAACATGTTTGGCAAAAGCAATCGATTTTAGAATATAGAGACTAACAGTTTCATTATGGAACCAGTATTAGAGAGCTGAAGCCTCTTTTAGCAATGGTACGTTGCCTCAAAAAATGTGAAGGCCTTTTTTAGAAACATTCAGCATACCACAAAAAGATCATTATAATTTTCGTTTGCCTCCTTTGATAAAAGTCCTTGCATCGTCCCTGGTTTGAACTACTATCTAAAGTGACTAGTATTTTTCCTCTTTTACGATTGAAATTGGTCTTTCCTAAAAGGTCAGTTTTTGTTCAGTTATTTTTGGGCGGCCGTTTTATTTGGAATTTGTATCACTTGAGAAGATTACTTAGCATTTGAATGCAATTATTTGCTTGATTTATTTAATGTGTTTTTGTAAATCGACGTTTTTCTTTCAAGCTAACTATCTTACTATGCTCATTCGAATAATGGCAGTACTCACTCCAGTAACAGTAATTGTATATGATTTAGCTAAGAGTGCTAAATCGCAAGGTGACGATTGTGTTGTTCATTGGAAGTGCGAAAACAACACAACATTGAAAGAAGTTCTGATGATACCAATCACTAATGATCTGAAAGAAAAAGCTCTCAGAACTGCCGCGAAACAGAGAATGACTGAGAGAGAAAAGCAAAGACGTTCGCTAACGGGTTGGTTTAATTTTTTCCCGGCTTATTCTGATTTTGAAGACTCTTGTTTAATTTGTTGCCAAGTGTTGCCTACTTTGGCCTTATTTTAAAGTGCCTTTTCAACGTACAAAACTATCGCAAGTTTTATCAAAATTAGCTTTTTCTGGAATGTGCTCGTTACTACAAGCAGCCAGTTGATCTTGATGCTCTTTCACTGTGTGTTTTGCACATACGCAGAAACTGAGAAGTACGAGGCAAGATGACCCCAAGTGTCACACAACACTGCAACGCGTGGGGAATGCGTTACTTATATCGGTGCTTCTCAACCGATGGCCCGCGAAACGTTCTGCCATAAATTAAAGATTTTTTGGGGAAAAATTATGAATTACGAAAGTTAAAAATGTACTGTAAATTTAACACTCTTTCGTTTTGTAGCAACTTCCTGGAATAAATGATTGTTCTGAAACAAATTTTTCGTAAAGTGGGCCCCAAAACAAAGTCACGGCGAAAAGTGGTCCATAACATCAATAAGGTTGAGAAGCACTGACATATAGAACGCGTGGTGTCGTAAACCAAGCGAGGAGGTAGAAATATTGATCGTGTTTGGGAAACCTCTAGTCTAAGGTATAATGCGCCATGTCTGACCGGTGTTTTGATCTTCGGCTTTTGACGCCTTCGTTAGGCATAGGATGCTAGACTGTCTGCTTTGATTTTTTTGAAACACACTTATTCAGGAACTCTGGAGAGTGGATCTGTTACTGCGTTCGTAGCTTCCATGGGCTTGATCGACCAACAAGAGGAGAGTGTAAAGGATAATCAATCCGTCTACCCCGTTTCAATTCCTCCGCCGCTTCCCGATACCACCTTCACAGTCGAAGCTTCTTGCAAGTGGTTCAAAGTGCCAGAAACAATTTCGATCCCTCTCCCCCTCACTTTTGGACCCAAGCTGGCTTCAGAAATGAACCAGGACGCAACGGGACCTAATGACCGACAGGTAGTAAAGAAAATGTTTTGTGCTTGCATTTTTTATTCGGTTTTCGACTCATTTTTTTCATGCTCAGTTTTTTTATCAGTGTGATTCGAGTTATATGCAACGAGGCTTTTGCATTTTTGCACCTGGCTAAATACCCACCTGAAATTGCGAGTAAAGTGGCGCTGAGTTCATCATAGCGCGTTGGCTCAAATTTGAGTTTATACTTGCAAGAAAGTGCTGCAAAAAAGGTGGAAATAATTTTAAGTTTTCGACGAATCCCGGATAAGAATCGAATCAATATGCAGGCATCAAATCCGACATGTAGTTGCTTGTTACTCGACAATGCAGAGATATGGCAATAGAAAAACTTTTGCAGTTTAACATAGAACAAGTTGTGTCCAGGCCTCTTTCGGAGTTGCCGACAGTGCTGGCACAGCGCACTTTGGCCCAATCAAAAGTAGTTAAGCAGGAGGTATTGCTGTAAGAGAGAGAAAGAGAGATTTATTGGCTTTTACGTAGATACTGATATTGAAAGCAAAACAATTGAATTGATATTTTTCATTGAAAGATAAATTATGTGAGAAATACGCAAAAGCAGGCTTAGCTATCGAGCGCAAAAGAACCTCTAGGTTTTCTGGTCACAATACTCGCTGAAGACCTTAACTTCCACAAGCGCTTTATTTAAGAGGGTGTCTTTACCGCACTTCGACCTGCTGGTAGGGTACGTGATCAGTAACATGTTAAATGTCTTTTTCAAAAGAAAAACAACGAACAAGTCACCTTAGCTTTGCACTCGCGACCTCACGATTGCGAGTCAGCTACGCGTCGACTCAACGGAGGGACTGAGAAAAAATGACGCAATTGGATTCGGTCTTTCCCGTGGCGGACCGGTCCTTTTTGTGACATCATTTACAGAATCCTATTTAACAGGACGACGGTCACGTGTTCCTTCCTATTGAGTTTGAACCTCGCGGACCTGGGCATTACCCGTGTGACATCATCTTACGATCGAGGGGCGACGTCAGAGTGTATAAAATTGACTGCACTGTCAGTCCAGCTGGCACGCAGGCGCGGTTGGATTTCCATACTCCAGCTCATCAAAGCATTACACAGAACATTCCGATTGTAAGTTAATTGGTTGAAATTTTCTTGTCCGGAAATTTCGGAAAAGTAGGGTTCTTTCAAATTGTCATCAGCTAAAAAGATTTGGTTTCGTAAAGGCACAAAAAATTCGGCGTTTTGCTTTTTTTCTTTTTGTAAGGTTTGAATAGAATCCCAAGTTTTTTAACGGTTTGACTGATTAAGTCTCACTTGATGGTTCAACCAGAACATTATGACATCTTTTTTGAAGTTATATTGAAATTTACCGTCAAGAAGTTTTTATATTTTTGTGCTGTCTGGATGCGGTGGGATTTGTGTTTGACACCGTTGTAAATTATCTTAGTGCTGTCGAGCAACTGCTTCTTATGTCCTAAGCACTCACCCACCGCGACACTCGTATAATTCAACTGAAGCTTGAAAACGCGTAGTTTAACTGTGATGTTTCCCGTGATCAAGACAACATTGCAATGTTAATATATTTTTTCGCTTTGGCGTAATGCTGAGGGCCGAGCAAGATATCTGTTAAAACTATTTTTGAAGTCTATGTCATAACTCGGCGAAGGAATTGAATCTAAGTCGATTGACTGTGTGTTCAGTCAATTGCGATTACCATTGCTTTTGATGGTTTACCCTTTCTTTCTTACAGTTGCCAAACGGTGATACAAAGTTTTGTGCTGTATAACTTTTGAATGGTGGCTATATGGCTACGTTGGGGAGTAAAGTGCTTTAACGGAATACTAAGTTTTTCCTTAAATACTTTTTCACACTTCAATGATGTTACGTTTATTACAGTTGTCTGTAAACCTTTCACGTTTGTAAGTTTTAGATTTTTGAACAAAGTAAAAATGATTTGGGAAAGAAAGGGTTTATTAAATGAATTTGCAACATACAAAAGTTAGTTGACAGGGTTCCTGAGTTGATACGGTGTTTGCTCCTCTTTAGTGAGGCTTGACTTCCGCGACCGGTTGCTGCTAAATGTGCTTTACCGGGTTTGAATAGTAAAACTGATCACCCAGCACGTCGTAAGAGGAGACTAGAAAACGCCTACCAGTGGCAGTCCGCCTTGTTGGTGGTGGGGCTACCAGTCTGTGATATGCATTCATGGCTGGTTCGAAATGGGCTGCCACTTTTCCCCCCAGCCTAATTTTATTAGGTTTGAATTTGAAAAGTTGCTTCATGCCGTACCTCCACCCCAAGGAGAGGACGAGTAACCACTACAACAGCAACTAGTAGCTGCTCGCCCCCAACAACTGTCTTTCACATACAGGAAAAGGAATCCCGTTGCAAACTGGGGCTTTTTTTTACTCTTTTTCTTTCGCGTTGAAGGCAATGACAGGAAGCTGTGAATGCCATTTTTAAGAAATATTTAGTATCATCCCGTATAGGTGCGAGCCTACAAGCCATCGATTTGAAGTAAACACTGTAACCGCCACACCATCGAGAAGATACTGATTTCTTGGTCTACGCTTAAGGTGCGAGTTTGGCACTTAATCATTGACATCATATTACGTTTAAACCGTATATTGTAGTTTTCTAGAGAGATTAGGCTACAGGCCCGGATTTATTTCATTTTTGTTGTACTGAATGGTTCAAAAATAGTACTCCCAAGGCTCCTGCTTGCACCTCAATGGAAAAACATAAAACCGTGCAAAATTTACTCCATCATGATTAAAATGTCATGACGCTAAAGAACCGTGTTAGTCGAAAAGTACCACAGTATACGGTAATAATATAGTTAAATTAATACAGATTATTAACTGTGTCAATTCGTTACAGCAAAACTCTTCAAACCATGATTGGGAGATGGACTGCGTTATTGAAGGAGACGGATTTTATGGGCCGAAACACATGCTTGCTAGGGCGGGCCACACTGCATACTATCCACTTATGTTTAAGCCGCATTATGAATGCACGGTTACCGGGAAGTTAGTCATCAAAAACAAGTAAGTGAGATGAAAAACCTGAAAATTTTGATACAAAATATCAGCAAGAAATTGGCTTTTGCGATTGCTCTGTTCTACTGTTTGTGATAAACAAAGTAGATTTATCTGTCATCACTTGATTGGTGTCTCCGCATATCGTCTAGATCAATGCTTCTGCGCTTGTTAAGACATGTGGCCCAATTGCAAACGTAGGCAGAGTTCTATGGCCAATTTATGGTGATTTTTTTCATTTTTAAGAATGTTCTTGTTGTTGCGTAGACTTGAAATTACAAGTCGTGGCCCACGTAACATACAGTGGCGAGCAAAAAGTAAAACTTTTTTATTTTCAGCTAGAGTTAACTACCTTGAAATCAAATTGAAATTACTTGTTTTCCAAGAAAGCTAACCCTTCTAAATTAACACAGTCTGAAAACTACTCTATTGTGGCATCATTTGACAAAATTTCAAGCAATGATAAAAAAAATTTACCTATTAAAAAATCTTCAAATTTTTTAGGGGTCTCAAACCCCCCAAAAAAATTTGTGTGGTAAGTAAAACAAAGTAGATTTGGGACTTAAAAAATATGATATGTTGCTAAATAGCGGTCTCATTTGAAAGCTTAGGAAATTTGCTTTCCAGCAATGAATAACTTTAAATAGTCTAGGCTAAGCGGTATATGATATTTACTGATCAAAAATGAATATCGTACATCATATCAGTTCAAAACCCCCCAAAATTTTCGACCTACCTTCACTAAATTAAAATTTTTAGAAAAACTACCTCCTTTAAAAAGATAAAATAAATTGCAAATATTTCACTACTAAAGATTTTGTTTTGTATCAAGTTTCCAAGGAAATCGAAGCTAAAATACAAGTTTAAAAGCTAGCAGAAGTTTGGCTTCTCTAAATCAAAATTTCATGTATCCCACTTGTTTCTCAACAAATGGGAGGGGTGTAAAAAAGCTTCTGTTTCATTGTTAGTGACAACATATTCTACTTAAACTTGACATTTTTTAAATCTTGAAGACATTTTCTTTTCAAAAATACATAATGCTACATGGTTTAGCCTAACCTCTAGCAGATAATGATTGATCATATTTTAGGTACTCGGTACCGGTCAAAAAATTTTTTAGTACCGGTCAAAAAAAAGTCACGGGACTCAGAAAGTTGCAAATTGTAGAAAACCTAGGCTTTTAGGTAAGTGTTGAGTGATATACTTTGAAATTTTATTTCCTTAGCATCATTTAGCGACCATTTCTAAATTCTCACATATGCTTCACCCGGATGGTTTCCTTTCCTAAGCGCTACCAATGTCACCAAATTGGAACGCCTCCACCGAGCGGCCAGTCGCGCCATCACCGGCTGCCTCTCGTCCTCCCCTATCCCTCTACTACTCACCGAGGCTTCTCTACCTCCCCTACGAGTCACCCTGACTCACTTTACTCTTTTTTCTTATGAGCGGGCTCTTCGTCTCCCAACCTCCTTTTCTATTTCAGGTTTGGCCAGATTTGGAGTGAAACCAAGACTCTGCAGATCGCCCTGGAGAGCTCTTGCGTCCACTCACCCGCTCATGCTTCCTTCTACTTGTACTAGGGAGGCTCTTCTTGCTTGCCCTCCCTTTCCTCTTGGAATCTGCCTTCACGGTGGAGTCCACCCTTTCCTCTCCATGCTCTCGCTCTGATCCCCCTCTCTCTCGCCAAGGTGCGGCTCTCGCCCATCTTGACTCTCTCCCCCCTCATGATCTGGTACTCTGGACAGACGGCTCTGTTCCTTTTCCTTTTGGCAAGGGCGGCTCCGGCGTTCTTGCCAACTGCTCTCTCTGTGGCACTGAGGCCACTCTTTCCTTTTCGGCAGGCCCAGTTTGTTCCAGTTTTTCCGATGAAGCCTGCGCCATTCTGCACGCTCTTTGCTGGTCTCGGCAGCACCATAAAGTCTGCCGTTTTTTTTCTCTTCTTCTATTTGACTCTCGTTCTGTCCTCGCCACCCTGTCCTCTCCTCCATCTTTCCTTTTATCTCAAACTCGGTGGCAGATCTGACAGGAACTGTCTTCTTACTCCTCCTGTTCTATCAGGCTACAATGGGTCCCCGGACACTCGTTTCTCCCGGGCAACGACGCGGCCGATGAGTTGGCCAGACGGGGAGCGCTGCTTGCTCCCTCCGCAATCCCTTGTAGTCTCTCTCCTCTTATCTCTCGTATCCACTCTTCTTTTTTCTCGGACTGGAGGCGTACTGTCTGATCGAAATTCTTTGACACACAGGTTCCCTCGATTTCCACCGAGGAACTTGTGCTCCCTCGTCATGCTCGCTGTGTCCTCTAATGACTGACTGTCTCGTCTTCGCTGCAATGGACACAACCTTCTTTTAGGCTCTTACCTCTCTAGGATTGGCAGAATTGAGAACCCTTCTTGCAGCGCCTGTGGACACCCGTCCCAGGACATCTCTCATCTCATTCTGCAATGTCCAGCTACGGACTCTGCGCCGCTCACTCTTTGGCGACTCTGTCTCTGTACGACCTCTGGTCCAGACCCTGGGGAGTTGCCCGGCTTCTGGGGCTCCATGGTCTCCCGCCATGTCCCCATTCCTCGGAAGGGGTCGGGTAACCAACAACAACAACAACAACCATTTCTAAAAAAATTAGTAGAAAATAAAATCTGTAGTGATCTTTGAGGTAAGGGGTACTACTTTAATTTCGAAGACGACTTAGTACCTATTGGAGAGGGGTAATTTGCATATTCAAAAAAAATTTTTTTATATTAGAAATTTTCAAATATTCCACCCACAGCTTAAAATGAAGATTTTAATGTTATATAACACTGATGTAAAAGTAAACAGACGAGTAATGATTTACAAACAAACTTGAGGTATAAATATATCTTTTGGGGTGTTTGAGACCCCTAAAAAATTTGAAAATTTTAATAGGTATATTTTTTTATTATTGCTTGAAATTTTGTCAAATGATGCCACAAAAGAGTAGTTTTCAGACTGTGTTAATGTTAAAGGATTTGCTTGCTGGAAAACATGTAATTTCAATTTGATTTCAAAGTAGTTGGCTCTTGCTGAAAATAAAAAAGTTTACTTTTTGCTTGCCACTGTATTTGCTGTGATCCACCTGTTTAGAACTAGCGGTCACAATTATCTTCGCTATTTGAAATTACTGTTTTAGTGCTTTACCTTTTCGATTCCATGTAACTTTTTGAAGGCTTTGCTGTTTATGACCTTGTAGGGTCCATTGGCTCCCGGCTGGAAACACTGGTTTATGACTTTGTAATATAGTAACGTTTATGGCTTTGTAATATGGCTTTGTAATATAGTAACGTAGTTCAGGCTGTATCGACAGTCATAAAGCTGGAGCAGTGTTGCCATTAATTAAAACAGCGTTTCGCTCCCTTGCTCTAGAAATGAACGCTGGAGTGTTTTATTTTGTGTTTATCCGGCGTCGCCCGGCAGGACTAGCAGCTATTTATGACCAGTTAGGAGGATTGGTTTAGCCGGTTGTGGTGGCTTCCTTAATATATCATTTCTGAGAGCAGTAGCAGAAAGGTGGTATATGTGAGGGGATCGCCCCTATGCCCCAAATCCTGATCATGTTACTTTGAATTAACACTTCTTACTTACAAACTCTGTGATTACATAACTTCTGTCTGTTCCTTCCAATAAGTTTGGAGTCACAAAATCAAAGTTGGAGTTGGGGTCCGTCACAGTTTTGGTTTTACAATCAAAGAAGTAATTTATTTGGCAGCATACTCATTTCATTACTATGTGCCGCCCCGTTCGTCACAATACTTGTGACAACAAGTTTTTTGGTTGCACTTACGTTTCTTGGTCGCGGAGTGGAGCAAAAGGGATTGCACCCCCAAATGTGTTTCATCCGATCACCTGGTTAGCATAAATAATCCATTTTCAAGAAAACATCTTCCACCATAGGTACGATTGCTGTTTGGTGACTGATTTCACACAGAGATGTAGAATACTGACGTATTGTTTCCATTGATTTTCGCACGAACTGAAAATTGCATTAACTATGCCCGCAATACCAACTTTCCTTCTAAAAAACAAAGACTGTGGTTGCTTACAAACACCAGATAATTTCACAAACATTCATGTGTTCATTTGACTAATAGCATAGGGGTTAAATTTAAAGTCGTGAAATAAAGTTGGAAGTAATAGAAGAATCTACATAAATTAAGCTATGAATTAATAGGCCTATTACGCCCAACTTTATTTGCAATGTTGGGCCTAGTCATGAAACTTAATGTCTGTGGCTGCGCGTGCGTTTCTTGGTCCCTACATAATAATCGCATGCCAGGGGAGGGTGAAGTGACCCAGAGTACAGTATCTGCAGTTCAATTATTACAATAACTTAGGTTGTGACTTAGTTGATAACCAACCGACTAGCCGTTTGTGCAAAAGAAAAAGATAATTTTTTTAAATCGTGCAAGAATTCACGTTTAGATGCGGCATTTTTTCTGCTTTGCTAAACGTGATTAAAATGTCGTTAGGGGTCAAGAATATTCTGGCGCATGGCATGACTGTACTCCAAAGATATTCTAAGGTGGATTCCACCCACAGCTTAAGTTATTTTAATTTTCGCACTTGCCATTGCATTATTAAAATACAAGATTTGAACTGGTGTGCTAGCGCTGTAATACATGGTTGCACTTAAAAAGGTAGCACATCAGCAATGGGAAATCGAGCCAAGTTTCATGTTTTCACGCTCAGTAGTTTCGGAGGAGTTAAGAGAGTCATACAAAGAGAGAGAGAGAGGAAGAGAGAGAGAATTATCTCTCATCAAGTACAATTAGTTATTTGGTTGTGCAGAACTTTAGTATAGCTTTGAAAAAAGCCGTACGGCGAAAAGCTTTTGTGACGCTCTCATGAACGACTGCATCGCCGTCGAACGCGATACCGTCGCTAACGAGAGCGTCACGAAAAGCTTTTGACAAAACTGTAGTTTTCATAGCTATACAGAAACAACAAATTCTTTAGAGTCTTGCAGAGCGTGCAAGTATAAACCACATCAACCTTTTTGTTGGATTTTGCGCTGGAACCAACTGTTTTCAAAACTATCTAGCTCAAAACGAGCATGATGCTGTTGTGAATCTGTCTTCGTTGATTCGATCGCCAACCGCGCATGTGTCTCTCGCTTCCGGTTAAGAACTGCGAGTTACTTCGTTTAGGACCGGCACGGAACACGTCTTCACTCTTTGCGGCGTTGGAGAGAGCCCAATGGCCTTGGACCACATTGTAATACCTTGCAAGTGTCGTGAAATCACAAGGTGCACAGTCGAAGTCCCGAATTACGCACCGCACAAACTTGCGTACAAAGTTTTGACCGACATCGCCTGCTTGGATGGAGAGAATATTGTCAGTGTAATGAAGGTACATTTAAGCTTACTTTATTCTACAGTACCTTGCTATACTCTACTACCTCGGAGCCAATCAGTTGCTTAGCCATATAAGCAGTTGTAGAAGCGGCAAATTGTTCTCACGACTTGTGGCAGTCCTTTCGAAAATGTTGCGAATCATCTTTTTGAAAAAAAGGTCAACCGCCTCTGTCTTAAAAAGGAACGTCGCCTCTTTCGTTTTTCCTTCCTTTTTGACCACGCCTGCAGAGGCATTGTTATGTTCACCAGCTGAAAATCGTAAAGCGCGAGTTTGAATCCCATTCGCAATCTTAATTTTAAATAGAAAATTCCCTTTTTTCTTCAATCAAGTGAAAAGCCTTTGAGATTCGGAGAAATTATCTGCTTTAATGGCGTTTAAAGCCGGATCCAGTCAACATTTCGTCACATGAAATGCGATAGACTGTACATGTACGTAATTACGGCTATTTCTTGGCAACTAGACTCGAATCAAAATTGCTTTACTCAATAATAACTATAGATACTGTTTGTAATATCGCTATTTGCAGGGCGAAAGCGCTCAGTATACTTTTACGGTGTCGCCATGGCAGCGTGGTTCCAGCTCTGGCATGCTAGCGTTCATTGTCGATGACATGGAGAAAGCGAAGCGACTTTATAAGGACGACAGCGAAGATTCGGATGATGAGGTCGCACGACCGGCCCTTGGGCAGTCGAAAGAAAAAGACACACCTGCCTATTTAAAGCCAAAATCACTAGACGCAGGACTGAGCTGTTACAGGTTAGTGTGATTTGCTTTAGGTGAGGTAGATATGCTTATATTGAAGATCTGGTGTTGTGGAGCCATTCATGAACCTGAAGGTCTTGTGCTTCCGTTGGTGTATTGTTATTTGATTGTACTGTGATTTGATGTAAGTAACTTCTGCGTGATGTTGTCAAAGCTGCCGAAATGCTATCGCTTTTTACGCTTAATATCAGCAGAGGTGCCAATTGACGTGATGTATCAACACAGGAAACTGTACACGTAATTGGGGCATGAATCGCGTTGTTATTTTAGAGTTTGGTATGCTGTTGAACTACAAGCAGAACCTTCGGATCCCATTGCAGAACTGGACGTAGATTGCCCTGTACAAGGCGTTAAAGAAGTCGAAATTCCTATCAAGAACCCAACTGGAGAACGAGTAGAATTCGAAGTAGGTTCACTGATTGCCTGGATTTTAATGTTATTATGGAAGAGCTTCTTTTTGCTGTTGTGTTATTCTTTTTCTTCCTTTGGATGATAGCTCGCCGTGAAATAGATATTTAGTTCAACCCCGCAAATCTTATGAAGGGCTGGCTAAGGGAAGCTACAATCTATTTCGAACCAGTCATAAACATAGATTGCAGACTGGTCGCCTTTACGATATGTTAAGTGAGTAGCTTCACTATTCGAATCCCGTGAAGCACAGACTAGTGGCTACTCTAGCAGCCAAGGTTTCACTCATTTCACATTTTGTTCAACTCTATGGTCAAAAGTCTATTTCCAAAGTAAGGGGATAGTGGCAGACATACACTAAGCCAGTGCGATGAAGCTCATTAAAGCTGGAAAAAACAGATGTGATATCTAATTCTATATTTTTTCACACCAGCTGCTTTCTGGCAGGTTTTATATTTTTGAATATTCTCCCAGGTTACAGTCAGCAGCGATTTACTCGAGGGAGAGACAAAAATGGTTTTATCTCCTGGTATTCCTGCTACGTACAAGGCCAAATTCGGTCCTTCTGTCATCGGCGACAGCGAGGGCGCGATTGTATTTTACAGCAAGCATACCGGAGAATTCTGGTACAAGATCAACTTGCACGCGGTCTCACCACCTCCGAAAAAACTACCAGCTATGGATTGCCAGCTTGGTGCGTAGAAAAGTGTGCGATTAGAGCTGTCACGACCGGTTTTTGTGGAACTAAATTTTAAAGAGACGTGCTCTGTTATCGCTGTTATATTCATTGTTGGGTTGAATTGATATGTATTCATTTGGCCGCAGGAAGGCCTTTGTCTGTTACAGGTTAGAGCTGCTTCCAAGTTACCAGTGCACCACTGAGCGTTTCTACCGTAAGAAAATTTTCACAAAATGCGCTTTAGTAGAACACAACCCTGCCAACGGGAGCATTGATCTCATGATCTTATATCTAAACATATAGCAGAAGCAGAGGTTGGGGCTCGTGTGTGTGTCCAACACTGGAATGAGCGCTGTTTCCTGGGTAATTTCTACAAAATGGAAAGATACAGTAGGCGCCGCTTATTATGACCACGGATAATATGACCAGCCGCTTATTATGACCAATTTGGTACGGTCCGGAATTTCTCCATTTTAAATTCTCCGTTTGATATGACTAAATTTCGGATAATATGACCAACATTTTCTCCATCTTTCTTGTTACAGTACAGTATTTTTTCCGCCACGCACTTATAACTTCGCCTTTTCAACATATTGTTACACACTGTACTAAATTTTACCGTCACTTGTAGTGTTAAAGTACTGTACTTCGTTTTACTGCCAACGTCACACTGTTACTTCGGGTAAACGATGAATTTGACGGTATTTGGACTTCTTGTGGTTTACGGCGTCGATTCAGGAGCTGTTATGGCGGCTTCGATTTTTATAACCATTCGGATATTATGACCAAAATGGTCTGGTCCCAAGGTGGTCATATTAAGCGGCGTCTATTGTATAAACTTACGATCATTTCGTTACGGTCGCCATTAAAACGCGCTCTTGTCTATGTGACTGACATATACAGGGTAAACAGTGAAGATTAATCTTTACAATGTGGGATATAAAAACTGCTATGTGGTAACAGAGTTACTAGAGGTAACCTTCCAATGAAGGTTTGTGTTTATCGATCACAAATAATTGGTGTCACTTACCATGGAACAGAGCGAAAGGCTAAAAACGATTCCGGTGGGATTCAAACTCACGGCATCCTATTGCGGGTCAGATTCTCTGCCATTTTAGCTGCTGCCATCATACTAAGCTTTCAGACTATCAACTTGTATGCCTATCACTCAGCTATTTGCTGTTTATGAACTAAGACTCTGGGCTTGATGATACCATAGCGACATATAGTGACGTGCGTGGTAGCTACGAACCAAGAGTTACAAGAGATAACCTTCTCATAAATGTTTGCATTTATTCATTGCAGATAACTATGCTGTAGTTTGTAATTAATTTACATGCTTTATGATTTATTGATATCTGTTCTCGTTTCAGGTCGTTGGTCTCGACAGTACATTGACATTACCAATCCTTCTGATGATACGATGAATGTAGAGACAGCCGTCACCAATCCAGATAACTTCACCTTGGATGTTCCTGCTTTCTCCGCTGCGGATCAGTCGGATCCTGCCGTACATTTTCAAGTCCAACCGCGCTCCAATTTAAGTGTTCCAATTCAGTTTATGCCCACAACTTTAGGGACCGGTGGCCACCAAGCTACGAGTGAGTACAGTAATTCATTTGGAAAAATATTTATATGCTCATTGCCTTGTTCTTAATGAAAGCATAAATTTTTGATTAGACAAATACCTGAAATTTAAAGTTTCATATTTGACTTAATTAATTAGTAGCTTGTTCAGTAAAGCTGAAACTACAGGGTTAATAACCTAAGGCCATAGATAAAATATTTTTTTTGTTCATCCTTTCCCAGATCTATTTTGTTTTTCATAATTTTTGTATCGTTTGTCACTTCGGTTTAGCCCCTTTGTGAAGTTCTAGTTGAGCTCCTGTAATCGCCAATCAAGCTTAAGAGCCAATATAATTACGTCCATGAAGTTACAGCGTATTGCATAGGCTTTTTACAGGCCTAAAACATCGCTCAAAACAGCCACTGTGCAAGTTGACACAGCAGATGAATGACTTATAGCATCCTTGATTCATCCTTTTAATGTCAAGGGCCTCAAAAGAAATCTGTGAATGTCGAATTCATTAATCGTTTGTTTGACTCGTTTTAGAGTTATACCGAAAGCCTTTAATTGATGATTTAACACGATCGCGCATGTGATCGACGATTTAACTTTTAAATTAACAACTCAGTATTCAAGCTAATAGATATAAAGTCTAATAATTTTTTTGCAGTTACATTGAAAAGCAAGCAGCTTGGCGAGGCAGTTTACCTCGTGTCGGGACGGGGCACGGCCCCACAGCCCATGGAGCCGGTCTGTGTCAGTGCCGCTGTTGGGTCTAGCACTTCCTTAATTCTGCCATTCCGAAATCCAACCAACTTACCTCTTCTTGTTGACGTGTCAATCGCGGACCACGACCAGACCCTTCACACGATATCGGATTCAGTGATAAGGTAAAATGCTATGTTAATTTTTTATCGATTATTTATTAATCATTATGTAAACCTTGTCAATTAATTCCTGTTTATTAAAATCGATTTTGTTTTTGTTGCAATCGATTTTATTTGTTATCAAAATCAATAATATTTTATCACAATGCATTATAATTGAAAATCGATAAAATAGCGGCCGATTTTGAGGAATCAATGTTAGGTTACAACCAGCCTGCTGTCTATTGCTCTCAAAAGTTTAATTCTTTTTTGTTCAGTAGAAATATAGTCAACCTAATTTTTGACCACGTTTGTTTTTGTCATTGATTTGTTTTCGTTTTAACGTAGTTGTGTGCTCAAGTTTTAAGATAATTTTATCAGGTCTCCAATATTTTTATATTTTATTCTTTGTAGGAACCATATTACAAGTGAATCAGCTTTCTGTCTATTGTTGAAACATTCCAACAATATCTACTTAGAACCCCGACAAATTCTAGACATCCCTTTTACATTTTCCCCGGACAAGGTAAGACTTTATTATACCTTTGCAAAAAGCTTTTCCTGGCTCACTTATCGACGGCGTCAAATGGGAAGATCAAAGTTTTTCACTTAAACTGTACTGTATCTCAAGGATCTGGATCTTTCCAGTAAAAACTATAAAATAATGAAACGCATTTACATTCTTTTATTTTAAGTGTCCTACAAGTTGATTAGCTTTAGTTTGTACCAATCGTACTTTGCTGAGTTCTTGGAATTGCTCAAACATGTCGAAGTTGGATAGGTTGCATTTCTCTTCAAGCTCAACTGAACTAAAACTGTTTTTTTTTAAATTAGGGGATGCTTTACTAAATGTCACAATTAGCTTAGGCTTATATCTTTTTTTTTGTAATGATTTGTTCTAAGTCTATCTTGTATGCTCCGAAATTTTGTGAACTTTTTTGTACTGTCCTTCTTTTCTTAGATGCGGAAGTACAGCGGATCGCTCGCGATTTCTGTGCGGCGAGAAGACGGCGAAGATTGGCCGACGGAGAATGACGGAGTTGAACAATTTTCAGGCGAGTTCAATTCAGTAGTTTTGCTCTGAAGTGACCCTTTTTTTTATAAATACAGTCTGTGTAAGTTGAAGCAATCAAAATATGTAATTCCCACTCCTTTAGGGTGGTGCAGAGTCAAGGCCACGCTCACATGAGTATCATTGGTTGGTTCGCCTCTACCAAGTTAAATAAGAGTGTTTCCAGGAGATAGAGAATTTCAATTTTTATGGATTTTAGTTCGCTGAAGATGATTTGTTAATACCGCTTGTACTTAACCGGAACGCACAGCCAGTCGATTTCAACGAGAATGGACAGAATCGAGCTCAGCTTTAAAAGTGACAATGGCAGTTAATCTCAAAAAAGCAACTTGTCGCATGACTGTTTGTTTGACTTTTAGGCAAGGCTTTTTATGGAACAGATGGAAAGTTTCCATATTTCATATTCAGCAAAATCTTCCATTCTATACCGTTCCAAGTCGCAAATATTCCATTCTCTTTCATTCCCTATGGTATATCTTTTATTTCACCTTCCATAAATTTTTCATACTCTCTATTAGGCCAGAATTTTTAATATTTCTTGCAAAATTCGTTATTTGACTTTAGAAGATGGTCAGCTGCAAGTCTGCTTTTTCTGTTTACGGGCCTAGCCATAAGTTTAAGTTCAGTTATTATTTATGATATCTCTAAATCAACTACTGATAACACACAAAACTTATTGACTGGCTGCGAATAGCCTAAATGATAAAATTGTCTATCGGGATTTTCACATGGATTGTAAAAAGGTGAGCAATGGGACCTTAGGAAATACGTGCGAAGGGGCCCGAAATGGCTTGGGGTCGACCCGTAACCCTATCTGAAACAACTTAGTGGTGAATTACATTGAACTTAACTTATATGGGTTGTGAAAACAACAAAGACAACGAGAAGAAATTAAACACTTAACTTTAGTAAAAAACGTCTGTTCAAAAAAGAATCAAAAAAGAAATATTGGAATTATTAAAAAGTAGTGGCCTGTACAACTCAGAAGTTATAATTCAATTTAATTTATATTCTTCATTCTTTCTGTTAAATCAAATGAACTTGAAACTGGCATTATTTGCTTGCAGGCTTTTTCTAGTTGGTTCATATTATTTTTTTTTTATCTTGCTCTACTTTTTCAACATTTAGCTGAATAAAACGAGGGCACTTTTTCTCCTTTTTTGACGCTGCATTTTCTAACAACTGTTCAAATTTTTGTAATTTTTATTAAAAACAATGGCCTAATGACGCAATTGTAGTAATGACCATGTGTAGGCCTGTATTTTAGTAATCTATGTTAAATGCCAAACGAGGAGCAACAGCATTTGCATAAATTCCCGGACAAAAGACGCATTATTGACAATCTCTATTTTCCATTGCTTTTTTTGGTATTATCAATAGCATGGTGTGATGGCACTGATAGACACATCTTGTTTGTAAAAGACTACTGATGCCATGCAGGTTGCAGCAAGTTCCTTGATTGAACGTAATATGCAACCAACAACAAAAAAATGAGCAAGTGTGGAAGATTCATTCCATTCGACAATAAACTCTTTATTTTGAATGCGTACTTGAAGAAATTCTTTATTTTTTACTGAAAATTTCCTTCCATTCCATTTCTCAGAAAACCCTGCTATTAGGTACCCACTAAGTGGGGTTTACCATGCTGGTGGAGAGCGACTACCGTATGACTGGTTCGAAAGTGCCTGCTACTTTTCCCCAGCCTGATTTATTGTTGCTGCTCGACATCTTTCTCGGGATGGGGCATCGCGGATGATCATAGATCCTCAGGACCTGTCAACTCCCCACGGCTTGGACCAAAGATAGTACAAAGAGAAAGAGTTGAAAAATCCAGAGAGGCTGTTCTTCGTTAAACTTGCGGTGTGAACTTGGCTATCAGTTTTATGCTGTGCGTCCATCCTAAGAAAGAGAGTGTGGTAAACATTGCAGCAGCAACAGAAGAAAATCAATGAGAAGAGAAATTGATATCATTTGGCATAATCTTCATAGTCTTTGTCAAAACCTTCTGATCAAGTGGTCGAAAGACAAAAATTATTTGTAACTATGTAGTGTCTTAACTGGATGAATAAGCGATGTCTTACTTAACTGCAGTAAACGATGTATGTTCTAATGTTTTTAGGCTTACAAGGAATGACTGCAGAAACTCCAAATTCATTGTGCGTAGACAACAACGGAGTTGTGAAAGCCATCCGATGGGTGTTCCCTGTACACGGAATACCTGAAATACGGTCATCTCGCTCTAAAGGTAATTTTGGTTAGTGGCTCGATTGTTGTAAAAATAAACAAAAGGTCTAAAGTTTGAAACTTCGTAGGAGCACCGCTGGTATTTGTCAGGGATGGTATCCGGAATTTAAAGTGTTGCGTTGCTCCAGCAAAAAATGTTGTTGGAAAACGAGAGTGTAGCGGTAGACATACACCGAATCAGCATGTCTGAAGCCTGTGAAACGCGAGAAAAAGAAAAAAAATCGATTGATCAATATAGTACGTTAAGCTTGTCTTCAATAAATAATTACTTACCGCAAAGTTTCTATCAGAAAAAATAGCGCCTTTTCCGAAGGCGAAATATTGTAGTTTTCTCATACGGGCCTGCATGCCGTGATCTCTCGATTACTTAAATCGCGTCAAACTTTTTGTGATGTTTATCGAAAGGCTTTCAACAGTTTGCTCATTGTTTAGAGGCGATATTGAAGTGCCAGGCTCGAAGTCGCATTGAAGAAAGGCTGGAAGTGACCCTCACTGGAGCTGTCCCTAGCGTCGGGTCGGCACAGGAACTGACCAGGCTGCGAGCAGTTAGTCCTTACGACAAGCTGAAAAGTCGATCGCAAAGTGATGGGGTTATCGTCGAAGGTAAAGCGCAATGCTATATGCCTTGTAGTCGCAAAACGAAATGAAATGGCCCTCGTTTTTTTTTTTTTAAGGTGTCAGTTTCACTTGCGCACTTAACGCAGGTTAGAGTGTACTTCGTGCGTGGTTTTGTTCGATGCCAGACAAGGTTAGTGAAGTTGCTCACACAGCACGCCATCAGAGGCGACTTTTGAGCAGTCACCAATAACAGTCTGGCCTGTTGGTGTCGGGGCTACTACCTGTCAGCAATTTGTATTCATGACTGGTTCGAAATGTTCTGTCGCTTTTCGCCAGCTTGATTTTGATTGGATTTGCGATGTAGACCGAAATATTATCGTTCCATGCCGAGTTCATATCCCAAGGAAGAGGAAGAGTCACCATTACACAACAAATACAAGAGAAGAACGAAAAGATAAAAAGAAAGCGGAAGGCTGGCAAAAAGTGACAAAGTAGTGAAATTTAGACATTTGTCAAATTCAACTTTTCATGATACTTCAACGTGTTGTGGATGAACAAACGTTCAAGAAAAGCGTTTGGTTCCGCTTCAAAAATTTTTTAATTTGCTTGCGACATGATCACTCTAGTGAGCTTTTGATCAGGTGTCTAAAGCCGTGATCCCCACCGAACAGAAACATACCTGGGACTGTCTTTTTATTCTACGCAATTAGTAATCCATCGGTTTATGTGGAAAAACACAATGCATTTAATAGTTAAATTCTTCTTGTCAAGTTTCACTGTTGCTACTCAAAGTTCTTGGTAAAATATCCGGCTTACATTTATAGTATGAGCAAGTGAAAATAGAACTTAACGTCGGCACAATCTATCAGTTCAGTGTATTTTCATGCCAGTTCACGGTCGTAAAACATTGTTCTGTGCTTCTGAATTTGCTTGCAAATGTCTCAACGTGCTCTCAAGTGATTTGTAGTCTGCGCTTTGCAAAAAATAAAACGGCTTGTACAAGAAATGGCTCGCATTCTCAGGAGAGTTTACTTTTGTAAGCAATTTTGAGAAAATTTGATCTTTTGAATGAAGTGTCCAATTACCTCGTATACTACAGCTTATAGGTTAGACCAATGGCTTAAAACTACTAATTTAACACTTTAACAATGACTTAAGACTATTAATTTGAGGACAATTTTTCTCCTAATTTGGTAAAGCTCTTATTTTTTAAGCTAGCTGCCTTCAGGTACATAAAGTTTTTTTCAAGAAATCTTTGAGATACTCAAAATCTCCACAATTAGCTTTGAAACACAGGCATGCTGCTTTGTTTAAGGTTTATTTTCTGTTTCAGGGCATTCACTCGCTAATGAATTCTCGTTCAACCTTGAATACCCCGAGAATACCAATGCGAGGCAGCATCTTGAACAATCACTTGCAGTTAGTTTGATTCGTAAACAGCGAGATCCACACACAGGAATGGTCATCCTTGTTTTCAATCTCGTTTTTTCACCATTCCGGGAGCTTCAGTGAGTTGTTAAGCTTTTGCTGAACTTCTATAACTGTTGGTTATCGATTGCTAAAGGAACTGAAAATCTTGAAAATCAACAACTGTTTATCTTCCATCTCAGTTACGCGACTGATACCGTAACGTTATTAATGGTGAGTATTCAGATAAAAAGATTTTTTGCAACGGCTATGTGCCAGGTTGCATACGGTGTCACATGAATTTATTTCAAATTAAACTACGGCCCATCACCAATGGATTACCGAAATGGTACTGAGGACTTGCGTACTCACAAAAGAGTTTAGTAGATCTACTGGGACAGGCTAAGTTTTACGTTATTGCGTTCGTTATATCCATGGAAAAGACGTTTCGATTTTCTCAGCTTGTAGAAAATTGCTTTGCCGGAATAGTAGTAACTTCGGAGCGGATCATTATATGAATTGTATAACCACGTCCGGTGTCTGCTATTGTTTTTTGTGTCAGAGAGATATGACTTACTACAGCATTGATAAGTGGTAAGATGACAGATGACGACCGGCCGGTTTTGATCTACAAGATCTCTTCGGGTAATCCTCATCACGAGAATCGTATCATCAAGATATCGCTTCAACTTGATGTGTTGACTTGCGAGGAAATAGTTATTTTTTTTGCTACGAGACAGCTAGGAGGGACAAGTTGTATCCTCTATTTGGGAAGTAATACTGTTAAAATATTTTTGCAGTGAAACTGTTACTCTGAACGTTTCCTCTGCGACTGGAGGAGTCTGGAGCTTTCCCATCTCTGTACGGGCCTCGGAGCCCCCTCCCGATGACGTCATACGTGTTGAGGCTGCCGGATTGGGAAAAGGATCCACTGTTAGTTTCATAATGTTCGGTCACACAAGGTGAGTTTTAAGTATTCGATTGCCTTGTAGTGGTTGTTGACTTACGGAATTCAACTGGAAATTACGCGCCTGAATTATTCATCCAAACACAATTTGAACTATTACCAATTTAATCATCAGGCGATCATTCAATTAGACCAGGGGTTCCCAACCAGGGGTGCTCGCACCCCTTGGGGGTGCGAGGCAGCATCTTAGGGGGTGCGAGATGGTCATTCAGATTTTGGTGTTGCACTGTTGTCCTGTCATGCTCAGTTCATCATGTGCTATTAGTTCCGCACAAGCAGTGTCTTATTATAGCATGTTGTAAACCTTGCAACTAATTGGCAAAGCAGCATACGGGCGTAAGGGGCATTAACAATTTATTAAAATGAATACGCCAGGAAACAATAATGAGTATACCACCCAACCAATTTAGACGAGACCATTCCTGGACGCGTTTCGTCCTTTTGGACTAAATCAAAGGTCGCCCGGCTACCACCTTGTGAATTGTCAACGCACTCGCCTCGAGCGTGATGGCATCGCAAAGGCAAGGCGCTAGGCTATAAATGCAGCGTTTACTCTGCTTTTTCAGATCGGTGTGTAACTGATCTCCCAGTGGATATGCAACCAAAATCAACCACTTTGTCAACCCGCCCTGCTAAGCAAAGCAATACGTCGTCGGTTGAAGTCTCAGTGCTTCTGCATGTGCATAGTTGGATTTTTTTTTAAGGATAACGTTAATGAGTGGGTTACTTTTGCTTGTGACGGGCCCTGCTGATGAATCCAAAAGGACGAAACGCGTCCAGGGATGGTCTCGTCTAAATTGGTTGGGTGGTATACTCATTATTGTTTCCTGGCGTATTCATTTTAATAAATTGTTAATGCCCCTTACGCCCGTATGCTGCTTTGCCAATTAGTTCCAAGGTTTACAATTTCCTTCTTCGCTTAATAATTTTCAAATCTATTATAGCATGCCTAATGCGCGGCCTTCAATTCAGCTCGAAACGATGCGAGATCGGTAATGACTTTTTTTTGGGGGGTCACCTTCGCAATAATGGTGAGAAAACTGCGGAATTTGCCTGCTTGGAAGCTGCGGAATTAGACTCCAATCAGGGCAAGCCTAGCGCATGGCCGTATTCTTCACATGTTAAAACACTATAGGGGTGCGAGAACATATTAAGATATTTTAGGGGTGCGAGAACATATTATAACAATTTAGGGGTGCAGGCCACTAAAAAGGTTGGGAACCACTGAATTAGACGATCAGGCGAATACACGATCAGGCGGTTTTCTACAAACAACAATAGCAACAACAACGGTTTAAGTAGCCACGTTTTCCGCTCACTCAGCGGATTAGGGGGTTATCCTAGACAATGTCGTCCGACTTTTACTATTGAAACTGTCCCTCAACTTTCCACGATCTTTCATATTGTTTCTATCCACCTTCTTTTATCACTTTTTTGGTTTGATTTTGTTATCTGCTTTCTAATCCTTCACATTTTCTTCAAAAACATGACCTCACCATAGCCCTCTTCCTCTGCTTGTTTAAAAACCTTGGTGGCCGAAGTGATTAGATTCTGATTTAGGTTATGTTATCCTATAAACAGATGCCCACAGATAGTATTTACCACTCACACATTGAGGTACAGACACGTTTTATAAAATCCATCTAGTGACTTTGCTTGAAATGATACCTATTTTTTAAACCGATTTAGGGTAAATTATCAGTTTTTCGAACCACTATCCTAAACTTTGAGTGGAACTTAATTTAGCATGCATTGAACCCTACCGCCATACCATTTTAAAAATAAGGTCATCGTCGAAAGGACCTCAACATGTAGCAGACTCCAGTATATAATAAAGAATCAAAAGACCACCAGCACGGTGGTGCAGTGGTTTGGGCATCCGTTTTGAATTCTGTAGACCTAGATTCTAATTCCTCTTCGAGTCATTCCAAAATATTTCAAAAAACGGTATTCACAGGTTCCTGCTTGGCGTTCAGCACAAAAGCAATAATGTGGAGAACAAGCTGGCAAGTTTGCTTGCTGCGTCCTTGTGTAAGGCACTTAACGTGATTCCTCCTGTTTTTGTGGCAGACAGGTGGTTGGGCACAGTAGTCTACCCATGTTGTTGTTGATGATTACCCGACCCTTTCCGAGGGATGGGGGCATGGCGGGAGACCATGGAGCCCCAGAAGCCGGGCAACTCCCCAGGGTCTGGACCAGAAGTCGTACAGAGACAGAGAGTCGCCAAAGAGCGAGCGGCGCAAAGAGTCCGTAGATGGACAGTGCAGAATGAGATGAGAGGTATCCTGAGACGAGTGTCCGCAGGCGCTGCAGAAAGGATTCTCGATTCTGCCAATCCTAGAGAGATAAGAACCTAACAGAAGGTTGTGTCCGTTGCAGCAAGACGAGAGAGGACACAGCGAGCATGACGAGGGAAAACAAGTTCCTCGGTGGAGATTGAGGGAACCTGTGTGTCAAAGAATTTAAATGAGACAGTACGTCTCCAGTCCGAGAAAAAAGAAGAGTGGATACGAGAGATAAGAGGAGAGAGACTACAAGGGATGGCGGAGGGCGCAAGTAGCGCACCTCGTCTGGCAAGCTCATCAGCCGCGTCGTTGCCCGTGAGAAACGAGTGTCCGGGAACCCATTGTAGCCTAATAGAACAGGACGAGAGAGAAGACAGTTCCTGCCAGATCTGCCACCAAGTTTGGGATAAGAGGAAAGATGGAGGAGAGGACAGAGTGGCGAGGACAGAACGAGGGTCAAATAGAAGGAGAAGAAAAGAGAAATGGCAGACTTTATGGTGCTGCCGAGACCAGCAAAGAGCGTGCAGAATGACGCAGGCTTCATCGGAAAAACTTGAACATACTGGGCCTGCTGAAAAGGAAAGACTGGCCTCAGTGCCACAGTGAGAGCAGTTAGCAAGTACGCCGGATCCGCCTTTTCCAAAACGAAAAGGAACAGAGCCGTCTGTCCAGAGTACCAGATCATGAGGGGGAGAGAGTCAAGATGGGCGAGAGCCGCATCTTGGCGAGAAAGAGGGGGATCAGAGCGAGAGCATGGAGAGGAAAGGGTGGACTCCACAGTGAAGGAAGGCAGATTCCAAGGAATAAAGGGAGGGCACTCAAGAAGAGCCTCTTTAAGAGAAGTAGAAGGAAGCATGAGCGGGTGAGTGGACGCAAGAGCTCTCCAGGGTGATCTGCAGAGTCTTGGTTTCACTCCAAGTCTGGCCAAACCTGAGATGGGAAAGGAGGTTGGGAGACGAAGAGCCCGCTCATAAGATAAAAGAGTGAAATGAGTAAGGGTGACTCGTAGGGGAGGATGAGAAGCCTCGGAGAGAAGAAGTGGGATAGGGGAGGACGAGAGGCAACCGGTGATGGTGCGACTGGCCGCTCGGTGAAGGCGTTCCAATTTGGTGATATTGGTAGCGCTTAGGAAAGGAAACCATCCGGGTGAAGCGTAAGTGAGAAGGGACCGAAGAAAAGATTTATACAGAACAGAGAGGGACTCCTTAGAGGGGCCCCATGAGGAAGCAGAGATACAGGGTAAGGCCTTGAGACGTGGGAAAAACCTGGCCTTCAGCGAAGATACATGTTTAGCAAAGGAAAGAGTGCGGTCGAAGGTGACCCCAAGAAAGGTTGGAGTTGGATTGAAACGGAGGCGGGAGCCGAGTAAGAGGAGGTTGGGTAGGAGGTTAGCTTGGTGGGGATCCACTGAGAAGAAGGAGGCCTCACATTTGCTCGGATTGAGAGGAAGACATCAGTACTCAGACCAGCGCTCCAATCGAAACAGAGCTCCTTGTGTGGCCTCCACCGCAGTTGGGTCGGAGGGGGAGGAGGACCAAATGGCCAGATCGTCAGCGTAAAGAGAGCAGCTGACGGAAGAAGGCAGAGAGGCTGGAAGATCATTAATGAAGAGAGAGAAAAGTACAGGGCCAAGAACGGATCCTTGCGGAACACCTCGACGGACTCGAAAGGAGCGGCTTTTGTGATTTTGAAATACCACGCAAGCGCGCCTATCAGAAAGAAAAGATTGAGTCCAACGAGCAAAGCAAAGAGGAAGGCCAGCCGAAATCAGTTTGTGGAAAAAGGGCGGGATGCCAGACAGAGTCAAAAGCTTTAGAGAAATCAATAGTTGACAGGATCGTCAGAGAGCCCGGCCTGGGTTTGTTAAACCCATCCGAAATGGACTGAGAAAGGTACAGAATTTGATCTAGAGTAGACTGTCCAGGGCGGAAATCGGCCTGGCGGGGAGAGAGAATGGAATTAGATTCCAGAAAGAAGAGTAGACGGGATAGAATGATGCGTTCAAAAAGCTTTGAGACACAGGAGGTGAGAGAGATAGGCCGGAAGGAAGCAGGAGAGTGGAGAGGCTTTCCCATCTTGTGGATGGGAATAATAGAAGATGTCTTCCAGATGGAAGGAAAGGAATGCGAAGACCAGGACAGATTGAAGATATGAAGAAGAAAATCCATGCCAGAGCGAGGAAGGTGCTTTAGCATAGGATAGGCAACTTTGTCTTGGCCAGTGGCAGTGGACGAGGAGAGGTTGGAGGCAGCCGCAAGAAGTTCAGTGGGAGAGAAAGGAGAGCAAAAAGACGAGTGAGACTCCACATGGCACGTGGCTCGTTGGAGCTCAGTGAGGTAGCCTCTGGCTCTGCTACGCAGAGCCTTTGGCTGAGAAACGGAAAAGTGGGATCTCAGGTAAGCGGCGTAGACCGAAACCGATTCCCTGGGAGAAGAACAGTTTGGGAAATTAGGAGAGGAGGAAAACGAGGAAGGAGAGCCAGCGATAGAGTGAAGAAGAGAATATACAGTTTTCGGGTTTGATTTGGGTGAAAGAGAAGAGCAAGTCGTCTGCCATGCCTCAGCCTTGGCGATGACTGACGAGGGGCGTCGAGAAGCGGAGATTTAAGCTTGGCGATCTTTATCACTTCTGTGAGCGGCAGCGAAAGCCTTGCGTCTTTCACTAACCGCACTTTCCACTTCAGCAGACCACCAGGCTTTAGGAAGGCGTTTGATGCGGCCGAAAGGAATCGAGGATTTGGCCGCATTTAAAGTCAGAGAGGTAAAGAGAGCAGCTGCAGAGGAAAGAGAAAGAGACGAGTATTCCTCTGCAGAAGGACAGTGGGAGTCAAAGTAGGAGACAAAGTCATCCCAGCGAGCTTTCTAAAAGTTGAATGAAGGAGGACGCTCGTTGGGGCGAAAGACCGGAGAGAGATGAACAGATAGAAGAATTGGTAGATGGTCAGAACCCAAGTCCTGAAGCACCTCCCAGGAGCAAGAGAGAAGGGAGCAAAGGAGATGTCAGGAGAGGAGCAACTTCCTGAGGTGCGATGGAGAAGGGTGGGTGTGTCAGGGTCATTGAGGGGGAGGAGGTCAGAAGAGATGACCCAGTCAAATACTCCCTCCCCTCGGTGGTCGGAAGTACCTTTTGAGTCCCAAAGGGGGTGATGGCAATTGAAGTCCCCCAGAATAAAGAGATTTCTGGAGGAGGAAAGAATGGAGAGAAAAAAGGAGTCGGTTCTACCATCTGTCGGGGAGGAGCGAATAGGGGGGCGTACACATTAAGAAATGACACCGAGGAGGATTTGTTAAGAGAGATGTTGATCCCTACATAATCAGAGTAGGGATCGAGCGAAGAAAGAGAGGAGTTAGAGAGTTCAGAGAAAGATAGGCTCTGCCTGAAAAAAATGACAATACCGCCGCTAGCGTGCGTGGCATCAGAAAATAGAATGATAGACCGGGAGTGGGTGCGATCAGAACGCATAGCAGAGAATCCAGGAATCCGGAAAGAGGAAGATGAGTTAAGATTGGATTCCTGGATACAGATAAAGTCAACAGGATGGGACGAAAGAAAGTGAAGTAGTTCAGTGCTCCTGGCTCGAAGACTTCCAGCATTCCATTGGAGAACAAAGAAGAGGAAGGAGGCGTAGAAGGACAGCCAGGAGCAAGGGACGGTGGTAAGGGGGCAAAGGGAGAAGATACAGAATTGGCCGACGTGGGATAAGAAGTTTGATGGCGAGGGTGGGGTGGGAGCACAGCATTAGCCTACGAAGGGCTAGATTGCACAGTGGAGGTATACGTGTCAAAGGAATCCGAGGAGAGAGTCACAGTGTTACAAGTGGAGACACAGCAGGGGTGGGGGAAGCTCCAAGAGTGAGAGCTGTCAAGAGTTCTGAATTTGGAGAGGGAGAGTTGTGAGCACCTTAGATGGACCCATTTGGAGCAGGTTCAACATTGCACTGACTTGCCCCGCCAGGTCACATTTCCAGCGCACACAGAGCAAGAAAAGATGGGGCCAGGGTTGAGATGAACGTTACGGCTCATCAAGAGAAGAAGAAGAAGGAGGAGACGAAGACGGGCAAGAGAAAGGCAGGAGAAAAGAGAAAGAGAAAACAGGCGACCGATTTTAAGGAAGCTGTGACCTGCCCTTCTGCGGTCGTTCAAGGGGCAGCATAGCGAAATAACGAAGAGGAGTGCCCGGGGAAACTGGGACCCTCGGGAAGTCCAACAGTCATTTCCACCCAGCCCAAACGGGGTCGGGGACCGCACCACCACGTTGAGGTGGCTGTTGATTGGTGCAGTAGTCTACCCATCGCTCAGTTTGATCCAAGACAGCTGGAGCATATAGGCAATCATTGACTCCCTAAAACCTTTTCACGAACCCCAGTTGAGAAGCGCTGCGCGAAACAAACGTTATAAACATCCCAAATTGCATAGACCGCATTACGTTAATTCTATCGTATTAATAAGGTAACCTGTAATCTATCCTTATTTGCTGCCCATGAGCAAAACTCCCCGTAAGAAAGGTTTACTTTTGCTGATATTTTGACGTGAACTTACTGCTTCATACATTTTACCTCCCCTCTTCGGCCAATAAAAGAGGTTACGATGTTAGAGCTACAGAAAGCTTTGGAATCTTATTAAGTTGGCGTTTAAATCTTTTTGTATTTTACGTCACCGCCTAGTTGTGTTGGAAATCATGTCGGATTTCGAAATAAAAGGTCTGGAGGTGGAAACTCCGTTAAATCTCCATTGGTATTTGCCAGGAAGGGCATCTGGAATTTAAAGTGCTTCGTTTGTCCAGCAAAAAACTTGATTTAAAGACGAGTGTGTAGTGGTAGACATACACTGAATCAGCTGGTTTAAACCTGAAAAACGCGGGAATAAGAACTTACAATCGACTTTTTTTCCAGACACCCCACTCCGTTCAACGCTTATTTCGTTTCGGGGAGCGATTCGGAGTTTGAAGTAACTCCGACATCGGGAGAACTTCAGCCACAGGGTTCCGCAGGAACCCGCATCGCTGTTACCTTCACACCAAAAATTTATGGAAGATCTTATAAAGCAAGACTTGTTGTACAGGTAACCAATGTTATAAGAACGTTTAAAAATGCAGAAAACAAGAGCATAATTTTTGCCTAACAAAAGGCCCACAGGTCCCATTTTACATTAGTGATCGGTCTAACATTTCTTGGCTTGCGTTAAATCCCAAAGCGTTTAATGCTTAGATTCTTTAATAAGCCTATCTGAAAAATTAAGCCCCGTCTTCAAGTCCACTCATTAGCTATCTACGGATCTGAACAGAAGATATTTTATGTGCAAATAAAATAAATTACACCGTAATTAAGTGAAATATTGTATAATCATTCAGATTCAGGATTTTTAAACGAAAGGCCGCAGTTTGTCATTGCAACAACCTTCGTACTCAGCAAAACATCTTCAGCGAGAGCATCCGAAATTTAAAGTGCTGTGTTGTTCCATTAAAAAGCCTGGTTTAAAAGCGAGTGAATAGTGACAGACACCTCTCAACCACAGCCCGTCTGAATCTAAAAAATCAGGAAAATAACTTAAACTAGTCGAGAGCTCAGGTTTGCATTTAGCGTTCTTCTGTGCCAGTATTTCTTCAATCTTGATACTTAAGAAAACCATTGCTGTTTTTTAACTAAAATAGAGCAAATTTGTGTGAAAGTGTAGCAGGCAAAATTTTTTTAGACCATCGACATGCAGTGGGCGTATGACGTTAAAGGTGTCACACCTGAATATCAAGTTCCGAAAGTTCCTTCCGCACTTTTTCCGTCTGCTGGATCGTTTGCACGTACCGTCAAACAACGTCCAAAGATCAACTTTATTCGTGAGAATTTAAAACTAACAACAACAGCAGTTTCATCTCCGGTTAAAGGAATGAAGATGTTTGGTCACATTAAGAGCAGCTGAAAGCCTATTTATTGCTCTTTGTCAGCCCAATGAATTGCATGAGTTCCTTTTTAAACTTTATTTTTTTATTGAAATTTTATATTCTTGTAAATACAGTGTAAGTTACAAAAGATTTAATTGTTGTAATGTTGTATGCATCAAGTTGATTGCTGTTAAGGGTAACTGATATTAGATCTACATGAGCTCGGTTACCCGTGGTCAACTCGTTCTTCGATTTATCGTTATAGGTTTGCTGGCTGTTTGGTATGGACAACTGTGTTATTCCTTACTTTTGCTAGATTTTGTAAACTGTAAATTTGCTTTATACTAAATAACTTTAAATTTTTTAAATAGAATTTGTGCTCGAGATATGTCAAAGCAATTCATTTTTAATTGAGTTATGGAGTTGCAGTGAGGTAGCAGCCAGTTCGATATTCGGGATCAATCAATGAACAAGTGTAAGGGGTAGGCAAAGCCTAGTTTCTACCAGGTTAGCACAACATTACTATAATAGATTGGTCTTGTTTCAAGTTCCATATTTTCCGAATATTTTGAAAACAAAATCTGGTACCTGCATCATTAACATTTAGTGTTGCTCTAATCTAGTATTTGCAAAGATGTGTCTAAATCTATGGCAGAGGCAGTAAGGGATGCCGCTTTGCGCCACGTCTCTAAAAGATCGAAGCCCGATTGGTAATATATACAAAAGATATCAAAGGCGCGATCAGGAAGAAGAGCAATGGGTTGTAGCGTAACCATGACGCTGCCTCAAAAAAGAGTGCTGACCAATATTTTAGAAACACTTAAGAAATTTGTCGCAAAGACATCTTGAAAAAGGAGTGATGTGCCTCAAAGGCATTTCAAAATGCGTGGAAGAATCTTCTTTTAAATATACCTACTTATTTAACCAACGAAAGTTTTTTTATCCTTCGAAAATTTAAACTTTATAACACCTACAGAATTAGACAGATCAAACTCCATACCGTTTTTTGAGCATTTAGGCCTGGCGTTATCAGCTGTGGTAATATTTAGCTGGTTCGAAGGAACATGTTTTTAAAATTTTGAGCTCATGAAACCAATTGTTGAAAATATTGATGATTCATAAAAGTAATAAAAAGACATTATGGCGAGCATTATTCTAAAAGTAGTTCTAGAAAACTCTGAAATCCATATATTGGAGTGTCACTTTTCAAAAGTTTTTTGGGGATATGCCCTGAACCACCCCTATTCCACGAAAAATTTCGTCTGCAGCTCATATGATAGTGCCTTCGGTACCTTTAATTTCCATATTTTTCTGATAAAACTTGTTCTTAAAAACTTTTGTATACCACCACTTGTTCTCAGATGATCTTGTTCTCGTGAGCAAAACCATGAAAGATTAAAAAAAAGGTTTTGAAATTGGAAGAAAGCACTTGAAAGTAAGTATTTCTGTGCAGCTCAGGAATACGCTGACTTCTCTTGGCACAGAAACCTTTGGCGGTATTTATCCTTTCCAACTTCACTACAGCCTTACATTACAACACCATTACATTATCACAATCTTATTCAAATAGAATAATACGGTAGCATGCAATACAAATAACACGTTGTAAGTAGTTAAAACTATCCAAAAATTTGGTTAAAGCTAGCAATCACATAGAAGAAAGACTAACTGATGCATCAACTGTACAACTAAATACCTAATTCAGCTTAAAAAGACTAGTTAAACCAAATTACCCAATTACAAAATAAACGACTAGAGCTTGCTGATAATTGTACCGCACTTAATCCGGGTTAGTGATATAAACAAAGGTGATGTTGCCAACTAATTTCCAATTATAGCTAAACAGCAAAGGCGGATCACAAACATGAAATATGGCGGATCACAAACATGAAATGCAGTTATATACAACAAAGTTAAGCAGAGTGAGAAGATAAGCGAATAAAAGTGACAAACGGCAACACTGGCAGTGGCGATGGTGCAAGCGAACAACAAAATGGTGGGGTTGGGTTGGGATAAATAACGATTGTGCATTTCCGCTTTTATGCAAATTAATCACAAAAACGCAATGGTAGTCTTATTGATCGGCCTCTTCTCGTAGCACCTCTAGGCCGATTTATTTTCGGTGACGTCGAAACAGTAAGAGTTTGAAGGTTAACATTAAAAAACAAAGATGATGGTTAGCAGATCGGAAAGAAAAATGTTCAAATGTAAGACAGATATTTGTAAAATTTGTTAAAGGAGTGTGATGGCCAGTTCAGTGTCGTACACAAAATATGAAAACTGGGTTTATGCCAGATAAGCGAAATCATTGAGAGTTACCCCGAGGTTGGCCATGCATTTTGTTAGTTCAAGATATAAAAAAAATAATGAGAGGAACTGTGGCCTCAATCGAGAAGATGTGCGATGAAGTGGAGATAGTGAATGGATTTTGTTATTTGGGAAAGGAGCTGAAAGCAAGAGGTATTGGGAAGCGGCTGTCTCAGCAAGAGTAAGAATGGGTAGGGTAAGATTCAGGAAATGTGACGAGTCGTTACATGGAAAGAGGTTTCCTCTGAAGATGAACAGTGACGTTTATCGTCTGCGTAAGCTCAGCAATGTTGTATGGAAGGGAGATGTGGTGTTTAACAGAAAATGAAAAAGAAGTTTTAAGAAAAACGGAAAGAGCTATGGTGAGAGCCATTAGTGGTGGAAAAGTTGCCGATAAAAAGACTATTGAAAAACAGATAGCAGTGTTGGGATTAAAAAAACTGCAAATAGACTGGGAAAAGCAAGAGTGTGTAGCAACTTCGATGTTACAAACCACAAAGCAAAAGTCACCTACAGCAGTCTTAACTTATAAACCGAACGGAATCTACGAAAGTAGCTATCATGATAGAAGGGACTAGTCGTCGTATGGAGTGCACTCATTTTATCTTGGAATACAGCCAGATGTCTGCCATTGCGCTACAATGATGACCCCGACGTGATGAAGCTACATCTTCTTCGATGTAATTGAACGGTAGCGTCTTCAGTCAAGCAGCACAAGCCATCGTCGAGTCGCCGAGCCCTAACGTCAAGACTGCCTTCCAGTTGAAGTCTTGGCGGGAATCTCACTTACTTCGGCCGGCAAACCTCACTCTCTCAACGTTGGTGGGGAAGGCACGTTGCGACCTCAGCAACTTCCTCCGCTCTTACGCACGTCTCCGCTAGCTGCACGTGCTTGAAGGGGGGAGTTGTGTAGCAACTTCGATGTTACAAACCACAAAGCAAAAGTCACCTACAGCAGTCTTAACTTATAAACCGAACGGAATCTATGAAAGTAGCTATCATGATAGAAGTGACTAGTCGCCTTGTGGAGTGCACTTATCTTGGACTACAGTCGGATACCTGCCGTTGCGCTACAAGTGCGATGGTATTGACCCATGCAAATAAGGAATAATAATAATAATGATTTAGGGGTTGCCCTAGGTCTTGAAGAAAGTGGCAAGGGAAAGCAAGGACAACCAAAGAAGACCAAGAAGAAGCAAGTGGAGGAGACAGAGAATAATTGGTTTAGGGAGAGAGAATACCCTGAATCAGGGGAGAACGCAGAAATTTTTTGAGAGGAGCGCGAAAACAAGTTTTTGAAACTTTCACTGGCCAGTTGAAGTTCATAGTCCATGTTGTTTCCACGCTCAAACAAGTTTCCAAGCAGTACCTGATGATAGTGATGTAAAATCGCAGTGACGACCTTTTCTTTTTTTTTGGAGATCAATATTTTCAAAACTATTTTTTTCGCCAAATTAACTCTATCTCTGTAGAACAGGTAATTTATTTGTTACCGTTTCAAACACAACGACTGAAAATGACATTCAACATTTTTCCTGTGGTGGGCACGCGCATAGAAATTACCCCTTCGTACGCCACAGCCCTGACTCATGCAATGTGGCGCGATGGAATGCGAAGTATTGCGGAGGAAATAAGGAGAATCCAGCCAACTCCGTCAAGGGGACAACGCCTATTAGAACTGAGCGACTGCTGCTGCTGCTCTTCCTCCTCCTTCTTTTTCTCTTCCTCTTCCTACAGGTACTACCGGTACTGTTACCAGGGATGGGAAGCAGAAGCGGAAGCGGTAGAAGCGGTACTTTTTCTGTGGAAGCGGAAGCGCGAAAAATCCACCGCTTCCGCTTCCACGTTGGAGGGAAGAATGGAGAAAGAAAAGAAATTGGTTCTGCTATCCTTTGTAGAAGAACGAATAGGGGGAGCATAAACATTAAGAAATGAGAGCGAGAAGGAGTCGTTTAGAGAGATGTTGACCTCTACATAATCAGAGTAGGGGCTAAGCAAAGAAAGAGAGGAGGTAGAAAGCTCAGAGAAGAATAAGCCCTGCTTGACGAAAATAATAACGCCGCCACTAGCGTCTGCGACATCAGTACAAAAAATACTAGATCAGGGATGGGTTCCATGGGATTACAGAGCAGAGAATCCAGGGATCCAGAAAGAGGAAGATGAATTAAGGTTAGATTCCTGGATACAAATAAGGTCAACGGGATGAGTCGAAATAAAGTGTAGTAGTTTAGTGCTCCTGGCTCGGAGACCCCCGGCATTCCATTGAAGAACCGTAAGAGAGTTATGGAGGGGAAGAGAAAGCAGGAGGTAAAGAGAAACAGCTAGCAGCCAAGAGCATGAGGCGGTGGTGAGGGTGCAGAGGGAGAAGATACAAAGTGGGCGGAAAAATGATAAGAAGTTTGAAAGTGAGGATGGGGTGCAAGTGCTGCATTAGCAGAAGAGGGCCAGATTGAGCAGTGAAAGTATACCAGCTGGAGGAGTCCGACGAGGAAGTCACACTGCTGGTAGGTGTAGAATCTCCAAAAAAAGCAAGGAGGGCAGCTACAGGAGTGAAAGCTGCCAAAAGTTCTAAATCTAGAAAAGGAGAGTAGTGAGCACTTTAAATGAACTTAATTAGAGCATGTGCACCATTGCAATGACCTACCCAGCCAAGTCACATTTCCAGCGCACACTAAACAGGGAAAGACAGAACAAGGGTTAGGACGAAAGTTGCCACTCATCAGGAGAAAGAGAATAATGAGAAGACGGGCAAGAGAAAGGCAGGAGTATAGAGAAGACAGGCCAATTTTAAAGAAGCTGTGTGCTACCTTCTGCGGTTGTTCAGGGAGCTGCACGGCGAAAAAATGGTTTGTGTGAGGGGAGTGCTCAGGGTAACTGGGATCCTCGGGAAGGCCAACAGCCATTTTAACCCAACCCAAACGGGTCGGGGACCGCACCACCACGTTGAGGCGGCTGTTGATTGGTGCAGTTCAATTTTGCTCGCTTTACATGTACATACTACATATACGACAGAAATTTCGCACTTCACTATCCAAAAAGATCGGAGTCAATACGTGTTTTGGGGACGGACAGAAGGTCCGTAATGATGATTAAAGTTAAAGTTAACTCAAAGTCAGAGTTAGTTAAGAATAAAGAGGGAAAATCAGCGCTATACGGTGTAATTTGTTGTTGTGACGACAGGTTACTGTCGAGAGCTGTGATATGTGGTCATACGATTTAGATCTGAGAAGCGTTAGATTAACTGTTGTAAAAGTAGTTGTAAGTAGTGAAGGAACTTGTAATACCGGTAACTAGGGATTTTTTTTGACCTAAAAAATATATTTTTGACTTTATTTTAGCAAAATTTTGACTTTATTTTGATCTAACCGCTTTCGCCTATTATTTATGTCTTGTTGCACTTTTTTGATTAAAAATGTTTTATAATCCGCAATTTACATAAGTTTCTAAAGAAGAAGGTAGCCTACTTTAAACATTTTCTCAATCACTCAGTATTGAAGCCAATGCAACAAAGCGACGCATGACGTCAAAACCTAGGATAACGAGCCATTGTGTGTACCGGTATCAATTAGTGTGTAATACAAAAAATGCGTTGTTATCGCAACTGTACTGTACATTAACAGTCTATCTATGATGTTTTTAACGAAAGCCACACAGTATAATTACCAGGACTTTTTATTGTAATACAGCATCATATATTTTTTTAGGTTCTTAACATCAAAATTTCTGTCTTTTCTCAATAATTTACTGAGCATAGAAAACTACCTCTCAACAGCAGCAGAGGTTGGCTGGGCTTTTTCCAATAGTGCGTAGCTTGTTGGGTCAATCGTCAAGTTGGTACAGTTTATAATTGTTTCTAAATCAGAGTTGGATAGTCGTTTTTTAATTGCGCACGGATCATCATTGAATTGCATATTCTTCAGCAGTCCGTATGCTTCCGTTATCGTGCAGGCACTTCCTTCTAAGAACTCTACGTTGGCTGCTAGAGTCCGGTATTGATTTTTTTTAACCGAGTCCGGTACGAAATCTTCCACATTGATAGCGTCTTTTGCTCTGCTGACTAAGAGGCCTGCACTTGTCCAATTGTTGCAATGTTATGAACAGCTGGAAGGTTCTCACTGTAATATAAGACAGCTCTAAGCCAAGTTGCCCATTTTGTAATTACAGGGTCAGGAGGAGATGGCAGACCAAAATCATGAAAATCTTTCTTGCGATCTTTGTTTTTGATTGTTGCTGCCTTGATCGTTGCTATTATTTCATCAATATTTTTAAAATGAGCACGCACACGCATAGTGCAGTTATGTAGTAAGTGCGCAACGCAGGTGACATGCATCAAAGAAGGATATAATTCCTTTAATGTCTTTCCAGCCAAAGACATGTACCGAGCAGCATCAGTCAAGAACAATGAAAAACTCTCGCGTTTTATTTCAAGTTGTCGCAATATGTCATCCACAGTGTGCAGAATAATACTGCTATTAACATTGCTACCGCTGTCAAGTGGATGGCAATCAACGAGGAATGTCTGATTTGGGGCATCTAAGCTGCCCACAAGCACACTAATATACTTTTGTTCAGCAATCTCTGGTTCATCCACAATTTAAAAAATGGTTTTGTCACAAAGTAATTCTTGAATTTGTTGTTCATTTTGGGATGCTAATTTAGCAACACATGCCGTGGCTGCAGTCTCCGAAGGCAATACTTTTCCCATTGTAGCAAACAGAGACTTTAAAGAAGGATGGTTCAGTTTATGAAGTGGGATATCTGCAGCTAAGAATGAAGAGACAACCTGTTCCTTGAAGTTTACTTGATCGAGTTGTAAAAAGGTTTGCTTACTTTGGGATATGCTCTTTGTCTCCAATTTTCTTTGGTGTTGCTTACTTCTTTGGTGGCTTTCCACAAAAAAACTTTTTGTCGCATTTGACAAACACGTCGCAAAGGTTGCATCGCAAGTCGCAGGCAGGAGTTGCCGAAAACTCATCGGATATTACAGGCAAATTTGCCTAACTTTCGCTGTAGAAGATTTGGCTTGTTTAGGCATTCTTTGCTTTGCAAGCTACGATTTAAAAAGACCACGTGTAAAGAACGCAAAGGTTTTATAGGAATAGATTAATTGTCTAACAATTATGTGTTAATGCATCAACAATGACGATTTTATGCATAATAAGTGCTATTTCCTTCTCGATTACCGCACGCATTTTTACCATTGCAACTATTTGAGATGTTCAAAATCAAATAAAACTGCGCATAAAATTTTAATAGCAGCTCAAAAATTCAAAAAAATATAAAAAAAATATAAATTTGTTTGTTTTTGTGAGGAAATTTTTGATGAAGACAATTTTGACAAGTTTTGACTTTATACAAAATTTTGACTTTATTTTGACTGATAAAATCTACCAAAACAGACTTCTGAACACCTGAAACGAACGTCAGTACACGTTTGATCATGCAACAAGGTTCTGAAAAACTTTTGACTTTATTGACTTTAGCGGGCCCTAGTAATAATCGTCTATTTGTTGAAGTGTTTAATTATTTTTTGAATTGCAGTAACGAAATATTTGATTTTCTTGCAAGCAATTCGTGATTTCTAAATTTTTGTTAGTGGGAGTTCCGTGACAAACGCGAAAGTACATTAGGGGCTCCGCGATGACAAAAAGATTGAAAAGCACTGTTCTACATTCAACACGAGTTCTGATATCTAAGAAAAGCAAACACAAAGTAGTTTGAAACAATAAGCTCAAGCGAAGTAGGTAAAGTAATAGCAATAAATGAAGGTTTTTGTTTTCTCAAAATGATAAAGTGTAGCAGAAGGCAGGGTACAGACCCACAAAAGTTAAAAAAAATTGTCAACGGTTGTTTTTCGTTTTTTGTAGGTGGAAGCGGAAGCGATAGGTGTGGAAGCGGAGGCGTTTGAAAAATAACCGCTTCCACATCCCTGACTGTTACTACCAATAGTACTATCATCACCACCACCAATACCACCACCAACACCATCATAAACACTGCAACCACCCTTACTATCACTAGTTGCTAGCCTATGTTTAGTAAGGTCACAATATATGATTTCATCTTTGAAAAGCACCTTAATGTTTACTGTAATACAGTCGTTAATAAAACAAACTATTTATCTTACTTGTAGGCAATTTCTTTTCGTTTAAAACGTAATGTAACACAATAATAAATTATCAGAGCAATGAATTAAAGATGGAAGGCCTATAGCAAAACGCATTCATTTTGATAGTTTCAATTTTAAGCCATGTTAAAACACATGTAAAAAATGTGTTGTTTGAAGAAAATAAAACTTTCTTGCAAACCTATAATAAATTACTGTGCCTAAACTTTATATAAACTCAACATTCCGCTTTTGCTAAAATTTCATTTTTTAAAACTTCCTAAACCCAAGTTCTTGTTGGATGGATGCAGTATCGGTTCGGTATTTACTGTTGAATGGGATATGTATAAGGTAAGTGTCTTGCTTAAAAAGTGACTTGTTTGGTCGGTCAAACTTAAATAAAAGCAGAGAAGAGAACGAAGACAGATGGATGATCCATTACCAGAAGAGTTTGACGTTATCATTGTTGGAACAGGTAACATGATTAAGCCTGCAGATCAGCATCATTGTGAGAGTTAAAGCTAGAGTTGCTCCATGAAATTTTAGCATTTTGATTATATTCTACACCAGTACGTAAACCTACGAAAAAGTTCTTTTATGATTGGAAAATAAAAGTAAATGAGAAAAATACATCTGTATTTTCATGTTTAGACGAAACCTTGGCTTAACCTATTATTATAGCCTTGTATAAACAAAAGGAAGTAGCTATTTTGCCATCGCCATTTATGTTTGTGTTTAAATTGGCATATTTACTACAATTCTGGCAATGATGCTGTGATATAGTTAGGGTTGCCAACCATCCCAGAATGGCTGGGACAGTCCCGGAATTGACGTCTGGCGTCCCATGTCCTGGGCTAGGTCACTTTTGTTTCAGAAGTTACTGACAGCTCTTTGTCTTAGTGAGAATTCATTGATTACTATATTTCCGTAAATTAAGATTGATGTATCTTTGAAAATTTGTTGTGCTTTTTGTTGGAGAAACAAATCTACTTGGTACAAACTGTGCATTTTCCCTATTTTAGTAGTTTTTTGCATTTTATGCCTTAAGGATTCACCGTTTCACAAGTTTCTTCTATTATGATAATATTTATTAGGGCCTTAGAGATTGTTTGGATAATGCTGCACAATCATCACTTTACGATGCCCAGCACGCACGGTTGCTTTTGATGCCTATCATGTTTTGTAGGCTTCTGTTGCATCAATCTTGGAATTCTTGATATTAAGGTGTCCCAGATTGGCAAAACAAAAAGTTGGTAACCCTAGGTATAGTGAATAGTGCAGCTACCAGTAAGCCTGTACTTTAGCGCGGTAAATTAAAAACGCCAGACTTGCAGTGTACACTGTAGGGCCAGGCCCGGTATGTAAATGTACAGGGCAGTGTACACTGGAAGGGAGTGTAATTTTGCTCCTTCCAGTGTACACTGCCCCGTACATTTACATACCAGGCCTGGCCCTACAGTGTACACTGCCCTTTCAGCTTAAATAATTTATTGCGCTAAAGTACAGGATTACCCAGCTCCCTTAAAATGAAATGGTTACTGGTTAGAATCTTTGCTGGCAAGGTACTTAGACAAAGGAAGTGTACACTGAAGGGGGTACATTATGTGGATGTATGTGGGAGTGTATACTGGAGGTAAAATCTTTTAATTTGTCATTGAAATTGACCAATCAGAAACAACCATAAGTCACATGTGTAATACATCATTAAAATTGACCAATCACAAATGTCTGATAGCAAAATAGCCTCTAAGGATATAGTAAAATGCCATTAATGGCAAAATAGGTACTGCCTGAACATAACAATATTTGCTTATTGGTCAATTTTTCACTGAACTTTCCTAAATAGTATAGAGTCTGCATGGTGTAACATGTTTCTGCATTAAATGCAAAGTCTGACCCTAGCATAATGAAACACGAAATTCTGCAGAAAGATTTCCAGGTAATTGATGCAACTAAAATGCAGAATTTTTTAGAATGGTTTTCAGCATAAGGGTTGGGGTTAAGGTTAAGGTTTGACTTAGAGTTTGTCTGTGGTATATCTGCATTTTATTAGTATCTCTGAGCTATTACTGGTAATAAACTTACCAATCTGTCAACAGAGGATGTAGAGCGGACTTAATAATATTGTTGGACTTTATTTTGGCCATGTGTATTTTCAATAAAAGTGTTTAATAATAATTTTTGCTTTGATGTTAAATATTAAATTTCTAAGTTAAAGAGTAGCTGTAAACTTTATAGCATTTGCTAGCTTTTATTTCCATGGTTGTTGAGGTGAATTTGAAGATATTACTTGTAACTAAATCATTATAATAAATGGCCCTACTGGTCATTCACAAACTGCACTTACAATCTCAAGCAGACGTTGTTAAATGTTAGACCTTCAATATATTTGTTTATGTGACTGATGGTTTGATTTGTGTTCTAAACTTAATTTTTCTTTTTAGGTTTACCTGAATCTGTTCTTTCTGGTGCTTTGTCTAGGGTCAATCAAAAAGTTCTTCACCTAGATGCTAATGACTATTATGGAAGCAGTTGGGCATCTTTTAATATCAAAGATTTTGATGCTTTTATGAAAGACGAAAATGAACCAATTGTACACACAAGTAAGCTCGTCAATGTGATAATTGTAACAGTGTTGTGTTTATTCCTTGTCACAGAAAGTAAGAGTTATGCATCTACTGTTGAACGTGGATATCATAAGATTTGTTGTGTATGGATGCTACAGCAAAAGAAATACCACACCTTTTCCAAAAGACAAATCATTGCTTTATATTTTTATGTTACTTATGATTATGATTTATTATGTTCTAACTTAACTTTAGATCAGAACATAACCCAACTGTATGTTTATCTAGGTCGCATAAAAAATTTTGTAGAATTTTGGTGTTTTGTCTAAATGATATATTTTCTTGGCAGAAACAAATTTTCATGATGAGATTGCTTGTGTTTATTGGAAACTTTTAAGATTGGTGTTTCCACTATTCCTTAAAAGGAAAAGTGGGCTAACAATATGCTTGGGAGTAGATCACTAGTGTAACAAGTAATACAAGATCACTGTCTACCCAAATTTTGTAAAGATTACCGTCTACTCAAATTTTAGTGCCTATAATCCTAGAATAGACGTAATTAAACATCAAAGAGAAGTAGGTTTACGGTTGCAATAATACCTGTGCATTGATAAAAGTGAGAGTGTGTTCCACTAAATATTCCCTATGCAAAAATGAATTTGCGTAAAGGAAGCTATGCTGCTATTATTGGCATAGTTGACGTAATTGTTGACCAGGGACAGAATACTTACTTGCTTGTTTGCAGTTTTCATGTAAATCATGTTACTTACTTGCTTGTTTGCAGTTTTCATGTCATATCACTTAAATATGTTTTAATTGATGTTTTGAAAACATGTAATATGCATCCTTCTACGTATAATCTTGTGCATATGCCCTCTATTCCAGTTGTAGCTCCTTATGCTGTTTTTTTTATGTCTAGATGTGGACCTTAATACAGTTGTTGATTCTGACGAAAAGTTCTATCCAATTACACTTCGTAAATGCATTTCTAATAATGAAAGTCACTGTTGTTTAAGGTAATCTTTGTAAAAATTTTTATTGATTAAGTGTAAATGGAAAAATCTTGGTATATTAGGCTATATTCCGTTAATACCAATCTTGTTGACGGTGTTTGATATCACTGCATACATGTAAAAACTTTTCTGTATTACTGATAGCAAAATAGTTATTGACTGGTAAACTTTTTAACCAGTCCATTTTTCTTGTTATTATTATTATTGTATGCTTTAGCAAGACGATTGATGCCTCTACAACTAATTCGAATGAAACTGAGGCATCTGCAGCAGTTGAAAACGTGAACAAAGATATGATTGACAGAGATCTTGCTGCAGCTCTCATTAGTGAGACTGCTGACATCACTACTGACATTACACAGTCTGAAGTAGAAAAAGCAAACGTGGAATCAGTTCAAACTGAAGCAGAGAGTCAAAGTGAAATCTCCTCTGTTACTGAAGAAAACAATGTTCATGAGAATTCTAATCAAGAAACAGTTTCAGAAGTCAAATTACAACAGTTAGATCCCCCCAAGCTTTCACCATATGACAAATTCTATGAAAAATGGAGGCACTTCAATATTGATCTAGCAAGCAAGGTAAGCTGGTTTTCTACTTTTAGTAAAGGTTCTTATTACAGCTTTGTACAGCCGTCTTGACTTCCAACCTATGTACCAAGATATTTCGGCTGTTTGCAGGACTAGATATGCAACTATTGTCAATTATTTTGCAAAATAGTTCGATGAAAAAAACAGTAAATCATTACAACTTCTTCAATGTAGCTTAGTCACTTTGTCTTTAATCAATTTGTGGTAATGGTAACAAGCTACATATTGCATTATAAAAATGTACCAGTCAAACAGTCTTACATTCAGTTCTAAATTGTTACGTTTCTGTGCAATTTTGTGCAGTATTGAGCATGGTTTTAGCAATCAGCATGTTGAGCAAACTGCTTACTACGTTTTCCCCAGAAATTTTGTTGATGATATTGCCTGTAAATGTATCACATGATTAACGTGATATAATTTAAAGTGCTCGTGTGTAATTGCATCTTTCATTCAAAATAAATTGCAGCTTTACTGCAAAAAAGTTGCTTTACTAGTTACTTAATGTAACCCGGTTCTACCCCGCTTGCTGCTGTTGTAATAGTTATTGCTAGTGTGTTATTTTTTGTCTTCGCTGTATAGCTTTCTTAATTGTACTAGAATGTCGTTCGGCTCAGATTAGAGATGCAAGTTTTTTGGTTGCAAAAGAAAAGTTTTTTTGTTTAGTTGCCTTTGGTTGGGGGTGCACAACATATATTTATTGAAGCCCTTAAGTCTTTTCAGGGTATCTGTCTATTAAGGAGTCAAGTGATACACTGTTGACTTGTCCCACAGTCAACCAGAAAGGATGGAAGTAATTTTTACCTATACTGTATTTATCTAATTGTAAACCACGGTTTACATAATTTTTTGGTTTCTTTTTGAGCAGTGCACTTTCTTGGGCTGCAAACAATTTTTTATTTGAAAGATGTTGTTAAAAATTTGTACGATGTAAGTGGCATAACGACTGATGATGCAGCAAAAACCTCCGGTCTACGGAATGGAAATATTAATTCGAGTGCCCTTGATAGCACCATTGGTGAAGATGCAGACGTTATTATTGATGATGACTTTGATGCATAAATCTAATGCGTAGTAAACAAAAAAAGAGTTACTGATTAATACTTCTGTACAATCTTAAATAAATTTCACTAGTAAATCCTAAGTTCCAGAACTTTCGTTTTATGGTTGTAGATACGGTGTACTTTCAAGGGCAGTTTACGATCAGATAAATACGGTTAAATAACATACTCAAAATAAACGTCTTGAAAACTCTTTTTTTGTATTCCTGATTTAGATTCGCTCTGCAGGTATCAATACTACTGGCTCCTCGCATTTCTGCTACCAGCATCGCGATTTAGCAGAGGAAATTGTCATTAGGTGCCTACCCCATGAACTCAACACAGAAGCCACCCTAGGTTTGAAGGCACAACCATTGCTGTCATAGACGACAGTCCGACCCGCTTCACCATGCCACCTAATTTTCAACTCTACAATTGTTTGCTGCTGTTCTTCACGCCAGTTGGACCTAATAAGTGCTCGTGTTTTTAATACTTTTTAGATGTTATTTTCTCGAGGTTTATTGGTAGAGCTTCTTATCCAATCAAATGTCAGTCGTTACCTGGAATTTCGAAATGTTTCTCAAATACTGACACTAATGAATGGACAGCTGCAACCAGTGCCTTGCACGAGAGCAGATGTTTTTAAAAGCAAGTAGGGAATCAGAGTAAATGCTTGTATTTGGCTAATTTGTGATATAAAATAATATGTAGTGAAATTAGTCATAATTTATGGTTATATGCCAATCACGTGATATCCTCTTACTCCTATTTCTTGTCTTAATACTTGCAAAACCAGCTTACGAGCTGGGATAGCTTAGCGAGTAAGGGGTTGATGGCTCTGGCTAATTCGTGCTATTTCTATGTGGATTGTTGTGGCAAATTCTACTCCTATCTTTGTTTGTATCAGGTTGGGAGTTGTATTATCTAGTGCAGGGCTTGGCAGCCTTTTAATTCTTGAAGAGCCATTTGGACTTGGTTTCATAGAAAAAAAACACTGGGAGCCAGAAACACTTGAAAATTGCTTTTTTTTCGGATATATACTTTTTGTTAAGTGATTATTTTTCTGTGGTTTAAGACATTTTTCGGAGATTGCTATTTGAAAAAGGTTTTTAAAGTTATGACCTCCCCTGCTTTTTCGTCTGTGCAAAGTATATAGATTTTCTCCCAAGCCGCAGGTTGCCGTTTTATGATCTAGAGCAACGGTTCCTGACCTTTCCAACCCCTTGAACCCCCATTCCTAAAGATATTGCTTGGGGACCCCTTGTCTGTGCAACCTGCAAAGGAAGTGTATGTTGAAAGGACAAACTTTATTGCGATAATTCGGATAAGTTGTTTACTACTGGATCTCTAATTAAAAAAACTCTTGATGAAAGCATAAGACAAGTGTTAGTGGAATATCACAATTTACTCGGCAAAACACAGCACAAATGATAGTCGGCATGACTTCTGTTCTTATCTCTTTAAAACAAGCTCATCAACACGGGGGTTAATATTGCTGAGAGCAATTCTCATGTCATTTGCAACTCGAAGGCGATTACTGTACGTAGTTTTGATATTAACTAGAGCAGACATGGCAGCTTCACAGAGGGATGTCGTTGGAAATGGAATTAATGTTTCCAGAGCTCTTTTTGCCAATTTAAGATATTCTTGCAACATACTGCACCAAAATTCTATTGGCAAGGAGGAGCTGAGCTTGGTCTTTGCAGCTTGAGAACTCTGCAATTCCAGATGTTGCTCAGAAGGTTGAGCTGCTCATTGCCGTTCATCTCAGCAATAAAAGGCTGCTGAATCCATGCTGAAGAAGGTTCAAATGTTGGAAAGTAATCTTTTATTTTTTTCTCGGAGTTGCTTATGTGATCATCAATTAAAGCAGTCAGCCATTTGTTAGTTTCCTGATCACCGATGTTACTGTCCAACAGTAAAAACATAGCAAAATTCTGGTTTGCTCTCTTTTTTCATAGAGATAACTTCTTTTTGAAAGCGGAGACCTTCTCTGCAGCCTCTTTTTGATATTTATTTTTTCCCTGCAGAGAATAACTGAGCTCATTCAAAAGACTAAAGATGTCTGCCAACTAAAAGGCCTTCAATTGGAATCTATTGTCATCAAATAATGTAGCAAGTTCCACTGACCCATGCTCATGAAGAAACACGGCAACTTCGGTGACAAGTTCTTCAACACAGGAGAGCACTTTTCCCCGCGATAACCATCGCACTTCGGTGTGGAAAAGAAGGTACGATGCTCCTTTTCAAGGTCGTCGCAAAATGCTTTGAATAGTCGGGAATTCACGGCCCTGCCACGAATGAAAACCACAGCCTTTACTACAGAATCAAGAACACTTTTCAATTCAAGAGGGAGTGTCTTAGAAGCTAAGGCGTATTTATGAATAGCACAGTGGTTTGATACTATATGTGGAGCAGTGTTCCCTCTAAGATTTTAGTGAGTGCGTAACCGCCGGCACAAGTGCGAAATTGCTAGCAAATGTACGAAAACTGCCGGACAAATTTGCAGGGAAAGGAAAGTCAAAACTGTGGCAATGCGCTTGTATGACGTAATAATTAGCGTGACTATGTCAGCCCCAAAATGTTCACAAACAGGTAGCCTATCGGTTGTTATAAGACGGCGGCGAAATACCTGGCTATTTTTCTTCAGTAAGTTAATTGTGGTGAAATTTGGTCTCAAGCTTTACAGCCTTTGCAACAGTGATTCGTAAGCACTTTGGAATGACAGATGAAAAATGTGCGTAAATAAAATTAACCCTTTGCCGACGCCCGACATGAGCATGAGAACTAGAATTTTTATGAAGTAATGTGATGTTAGGTAAATTATTACGATTATGACACAACATAAAATACTTGCGAACTTTAACTGTTGCTTGATTACGGTAAATAATTAGACAACTTACATTTCTTTATCGTAATCAATTAAACAACAGGTTTTTGCAATTGCAAGCAAACTTTCAATCTCAGTTCGGAAAGTATTGGAAGGGAATTCAAAACTAAATTGGTTAGAAGTTGTATTTTTTTTATTTTTAGTGTTTATAAATGGCAAGTAAAAGAAGGTTATTTATTTGTAACGTACAAAAACTGAACCAATCCCTCAAAAATGGTGTTTTTTGTGCTTAACTGAAAGCGAGAACTATGTGCTTTTTTATCTTAACAAGCACGATTGAAAGTTAGGGTTGAAACGTAAAGAAAACATGAAGATTTTAAGCAAGTTTAGTTTCAAACTTTCCTCGAAAAATGATGTCTTGAGTTAAAACTGAAGTTTGAGAGCTGCTTGCTATTACTGCTTTTTAGCTACGACTGAAATCGGCTGGGAAAAAGTAAACAAAAAATTGATTTTACTTTAGGTTAATTGCTGGAGAGATAATTTGTTATACTCGTACAAAAAAGTGAGGCAAAGACGTGCGCGATATTTAAGTCGCTGTCATTTAGCTGTTGCGTCACAACCGTGCGATGTTTGGGTGAGACGCTGCACTGCTCTGAAAAAGCATCTGTCCTAACTTGGATTTCTTTTCACTGTCTCCCATACATTTAACAGTTGGTTAAGATTTTCCTAACAAAATTGCAAAAATTTTAACAAAATGAAAAAGTTACCAAAAACCGCCGGACTTTTTTTACGCACTGTTGAATTTTAACTGCGAATCCGCCGGACATAATTTCGCAAATTCGCACTTTTTTTGCGTTTAAAGGGAACACTGATGTGGAGCAACTTGTTTCATTAGAGCTACAAAACCGGATCGATGCCCTATCGTAGCTGGCGCACCATCTGTGCATACCGATCCCACTTTATTCCATGCTTTTGAATTTTGACGAAGAAATGCATTAACAAGATCAAAGGCGTCTTTAGCTCTAGTTCTCTCCTTCATTTCTTGACAAAATGAAAACTAGTCCACAATCGCGTTTTCTTTAACAAATCTCACGTATGCTACTAATTGGCTTATTGACTTGATATCCGTTGTTTCATCAAATTGAAGACTTATTCTGCATGGGCTATCTTGGATTTGAGCAATAAGCTGACTCAAAATGTCATTTGCTATATCTGCAATCCTGTTATTTACAGTGTCATCGGACAAGGGAACTGAGTCTATTTTTCGGCCTCGGTTTGGCCCAGTAGTATTTGTGCCATTTTTACCGCACTTGGCTTTATTAGTTTCTCACCAGCCGTGTGGGTTCCTTTTGCTTATGCTATTATCAAAGAAACTTCATCTGAAGCGCGCAGGAGTGGTTGAAAAGTTAGGGAGAAACCTAACGCAGGCAGCGTTCCCGTCACATCATAACGGGCTTTTTTCGCTTGAACATTTTAACTGAGTCCATATTCTTTTTATGCTTCAGTTCCTTGTGCCTCTTCAACTTCGAAGGCTTTAAGGAATCGTTGCCCAAAATGGTATTCCACAATGTGCACTGAGCATTATCAAGTTTATCACAACCAATGACTTTTGTGAAACCATACTAAACATAAGAATCGTCCCAGAAACGTATTTTATGTCTATTTTTCGCAGCCATTAGTAAACAAAATGATTATGATCTAAGGAAGCGAAAACAATGACTAATTGAAAAGTCTTAATTATACTAAAAGCGGCTAAATCATACAAATTCTCTTTCGTGGTAATCCCATGTAAAATGTAGAAATGATATGGCAAATACTAAAAGGAAACACGCATAGTGATTGTCTTAAATTCCCTCCGCTCCTTCATTGCTAAGATTGTAAAATTCTATCCAGGCCGGTAGCAACTAGCTATCAGATGCCAGAAAGCTGCTGGGATAAAATTAGACACTCTGGTATCCCGCGGTACCTGAAGTTATCTGTTTCTTCCTTTCAAGCAGTGGGGTTGTGGGTAGAGCTAGAAGAGAAAGTGCCGCAACTGCAACCTTTATACTTCAGCCCTTAAATGCTTTATCAAACCTTATCTCTCATGGCTAGGGATTTAATGTTTAACTCTCAATACAAAAACAACTAGTTGGATGTTCATATGCTTCTCCAGAGGCGTTAGTTGCATCAGTCTCACCAGAATTATCTTAGCTACTGCCGTCAGTTTTCAACTACTTTTTCAATGCTATTGTCTAAGCTTACATAATTGTATTCTTGATAAAAGAATCACCACTACATAGCTTTATCCACCTAACTAATTTTTAAATCTGCAAGCAAAAGACGTCAGTCATTCTATTACAAAACCTTGAAACAGGTTTAGCAGTGGGATTGTTTTTCTTATTCTGGTCTATCGCATCGTAATATATTGTAAAAAACTAAAAATGACGATCTATTGCATCAGACTGAAACAAATAATTTGTTTACCAGTAGAACGATGTGATACTGCATACATTTGACTATAGGTAGCATGTTACTGTAAAACCACTGTTATTATCAGTCAAAATGGTGGTCGTTGTTGTTTGTGCATTTGGGGGTTAAAAGAATACAGTTTGGCATTCCTTCTGGGAACCCCCGGATTTTTCACTGGGGTCCCCGTTAAGAACCGGTAATCTAGAGGCGTGTCCAATTATTTTATTCTGTTGAAGAAATTACTGTGCCGTGCATGATGTTTGCGCTTACTGGTTGGCTATTACGAGTTATATCATATTAAGAGGTGTGTAGTATTTGCTTTCAATCACCCATTTCAATGTTACAGATTTGTGTCGGTTGTACAAAAACGAATTCTCATGCGTATCTTAACAACTTGTGCAAATTACGAGCAACATCCTGAAATAGAGAGAGGTATTTTAATTTATGCTTGGAATTTTTTACAATCCTTTTTGCAACAAGTTGACTCGCAATCTCTTCGGTCTAGTAATGTAGTTATTGACTTTCTTGAGCTATTGAAAACTTTATCACTAAAGCTGTTTATAAGTTTAAAAACGCTATTTTACAACTTTTTACCATTTGCTTTGGATAAGTTAATGTAGACATTATCTCTGTTTTGCAGACTATGCTACCAAACCTTTCGTCGAGTTTTTGGAGGCGAATAAACTATGCAAGGAGGCACAGCATTTCATTATTCATTCTATTGCAATGATCGGCGAGGATGTACCGACTATGGAAGGTGTGCGGGCAACTCAAAAATTTTTACAGTCTCTTGGACGTTATGGCAACAGTGCGTTCTTGGTTCCATCGTACGGTGTTGGCGAACTTCCTCAAGCCTTCAGCAGGTAAGCAATGACTTTGTTGTGGCTTGCCCGCTCATTTCGCAGTAGTTCAACCTGTGCTTACTTTGACCAGTGTACTTCTGTGTGTGTTTGTAACGCATGCAGGTAGCGGTCGAATTGGCTTTCCTTGTTCATTATAGCTAAGTCGAACAATCTCAGTGGACGTTTTTCCCGTGTCGTCGCTGTGTTTACTTCTTTTATATCTTGGGATGGAGGCACGGCATGAAAGGGATGTCATGTACGCAACATAAACGCAGTCAAGATTAGACAAATGGAAGGCGGAAGTTCATTCGAGTCAATTATGAATACAAATTGCAGACTGGTGGCCGCGCTATCACCAAAACGGATTGCCAGTGGTGGGAACCAAAAGTTCCCAAAATGCCGAGTTAGGAGCATAGCTATTCTTCCTTCATCGTGCGTACAGGCGTAATCTGTGTTGTACTCTTCCTAGCTCACTTCCAATATTTGCAGATAACAGTACTCTCACTTCATGTTTAAGGTCAAGAAAATTTGGTTTTGAATTACAAAAGTTTTGATTCTATCGTTGTAATAGCAATTCATTTATGCTGCAGACTGAGCGCTGTGTTTGGAGGTACATTTTGTTTGAGGCGTCATGCTGTAGGATTGATAGTAGATGCGCAAACCCGTCAGTGCAAAGGAATTATTGACTCAACAGGTCTGTTCATGGTGGTTAGTACGAAAAATATAATAATTTGTAGATCCTTTTAATCGCCTAGCTGTGATAGCTTAGTTTTTGAATTACGAAATTCATTAAGCACAATTGCAGGCCGTGCGCACTTTTTTGACATATTACGTCGAACTTCCACTACTGTGGACCAACTTTATCCCACAAGTCTAAAGTTTTGAGATATGCTTCGTGTAAAGCCTCAGACCGATTGTGGGTCACTAAGTGCTTCTAAATTAGATCTGATGGATCGAAACACTGTGCATGGTCTTTAGTTTCGCTTGTAGAAATCGCTGTTCTCTGGTATGAATTTACAAAATCATTTGGAATAGTTACATATTATATATTTTTGAAAAATTTTAGTTCTTTTCCTGAGCGCTTAGCAAAAAAATATGTGAATGCCACGACAACGGAAGTTAATTTTGTTTTCAGGACAAAAAATTCGTTGCAAGCATGTCATAGTAGATGAAGGTAATGCTCCTGAATGCGCACAAAGAAAATATGAGAGTGCAATATCACGCGCTGTCTATGTCACTGATCGCCCTCTGCAACCTGCAACTACAGAACATGTATGATCAACTCAGTTGAAATACTTTTATCAGAACGCTACTGTGTGGATTAGCTTTTTAAAGAAAATAGTATACAATGAGGTGGCGATAACATAGCAAGGTGGTGGTGCGCAGCTTTCGACTAGTGCTTATCGTATAGATCAAGTGTGTCAAACTCGCGGCCCGCGAGACGATTTTTAAATTCTTTTTGAATTTCATTTCGTGCCACAGAACTCTATTTTTCAATAACGATGCCTGAAGAAGGGCGATGGTGTGGAGATGCTGGAGAGGTGATGACCGTTTTTTTTATTTTTTCAGAGGTCGACTTCGCCCCGAGAGGTAGTGACCTTCTTTTTGGCGATCGACCTCGCTACGATTGCAAATGCATTTTGGGAAATCGACCTCGCCACGATCGGCCCTCGGCACAATTGCCAACGTGCAATGCGGCTCCCAGAAGCCGACGAATTTGACACTCCTGGTATAGATCGTGTAGCTGCTTTACGTTTAGCTGTGGTAGACTGCGTAAATGCGTACGACAGATCTGACGGAAGCAGGAATAGACTTTGATCGGTTTGCCATTGCCACCTTTCTCGCAAAATTAGGCCAAAGTAGGCAATACAGGAGAAAGCGTACCAAACTTTCATTGTAAGCATGTTCCTTACCACAGTAAGGCGTTACGCTTTATTTCTGACAGCTTTCGTTTTTAGGTTTCACTTATCACCCTTCCTGCCACTTATAGTTATCCTTCCATTCGTATAATTGAAGAAGGACCTGCTACGTCTGTTTGCCCGGCCAAGAACTGTGAGTACCATTAAATATAAATTTGTGACTAATGTTGAACATACATACTCGCGCAAATTTTCATGGGTCAACGTTAACGAAAAGTTGCTGAGTTGTTGTGCCTAACAGTTATCTTATGTGTATCAAAAGTAATTGTATTCTTTAATAATACGAGCTGGTCGAAAAGTCTCTTATGAAATCGTGTTTCAGACTTGGTTCATGCAATGACAAATTCTACAGCAGCGACTGCAATGCAATCACCGAAGATCTTGTATCAAGCCGTGGAAAACATTTTATTTGCCTCTGATTCAATTACTGAAGGTATTGAAACTGTTCTTTTTTCTGCCAGAGCAACCGGTGCTCTGAATTGTAGATTGTTCTGTTGCAGAAGAACTGTTTGGTTTAGGAAACGTTGTGATTTGAGAGCAACAATGCAACATACCTGTGAGAGAAAATACAGGGAAATCTCGGTACGCAACCAACACAGATCGCAGTTCAACGGTGATCGCGTTATTGAAAGAATCCAATGCATTTCAACAGATCGTCGAACTATTGAAGAGCGCGTCAAACGGGTCGTGATGTACGGGTGTATGGTTCTCTACTGGATTAGAACAGTGAAGCTGCTCGGTGATTACCCAGAATGCCCTGAGAAGCGACCTTTGGCATTCCACCAATGACAGTCCGCCTTGATGGAGGCGGAGCTACCTGTCTGCATTCATGTCTTGTTTTAAACGGACTGCCTTGTACCCTCACAGTGATCTTCATTAGGTTTGCTGGGTAACACTGTCAGTTCGATTAAAACCAGCGCCGACTTACAGCTTAACAAATCTTAACACATGGTGTATAAATAACCGTTAAAGTAAAACCAATTTCTTTTATATAGGTGATGCTGGTGATGGTGCAAACCAGAAAACCGATACAAAACCTAATATTTTGTGGCGCGCGTACTTCGATTTGCTCAGCAGTGGTGTAGATCAAGATAAATTGCCCGGTAATGTCTATGTCATGAAGTCATTGGATGATCAGTTGGGATTTGACACTGCTATGACGGAGGTAATTCTCTACTAGATGTTTGCTGATATCATCAATCTGAAAAAATCTGTTTTGCTAAAAATTTTTGCAGCCCACTATTCAGCAATAAAAACAAATATGCTTACCTGAAAATTTCCGAAAAGCTTTGAATTTTACGTTTTTCAGTTGACTAAGTTGTTCGTCAAATTTGCTGGCCATTACTTAGCGTTTTAAAACTACAGTGTAAATAAAGTACAGGGTGATTTAAAAAATTTGATAACGTATAAGTTTCATGACCTTAGATACAAGTGTATACTCATAAATCTAGTCATTGCTTGGAAGAAGTTTGCATTGCTCACGCTTACGGTTTATCTAGAGCGCTGATGGAGTTAAAGTAGATTGTCAAGATTTTGCCCATGAAGCAAAGAGATTGTGAAAAGTTAACTTAAAACACCAAACCCTCATCCATTTTGCTCGGGAAAAGGTCTTGAAACTGGCAAACCAACGCCAACCACTTATAAGCGACGGCTTCGTTTTTTCCTCATCTGTAATGTTCAGAGTTTTCTCATATTGTCGTTAAAATTTCTCCCCTAGTTCTGTTTGATTGTCGTTTGTTAGCTCACTCTGTTTTTGTCAGTTTGGAAGTTAAACATGTGATGAAAAAAAGCTTAGCTGATCTGGTGTTTTGTTTTTTGGCTTATACGAAGTAAGCTGTTATATAATATGTTTAAATCACTCCGTATTGAAGGCGCGAAGACTTTTTGAATTGATTTGTGCTGACGAAGAATTCCTTCCTCGTGCTCCCGAACCAGATGAAATTATTTTCAACGACGAGGGTTACAACACTGAGAAGAACGGCAGCTCTTCATCTGAGGGAGGCCCGGAGGAAAATCAGGGGGAGTATGCTGAGCAACATGATGAGCTACCAAACGATGGAGAGATTGAGGTAAAAGGGCGGTTTTACCTACACGTGTGGTCTGCAAAAAGGTTTGTGACTGGGTAAAGAAGGAAGGCTATTATCTTGGTTCCTTTCATGTAGATTGTGATTTATCTACCAGGTTCGGAAGTAACATCCCATTGCTTGTAGGTTTCATTTGCCCGCTCAAGTATATCATTTTATTGCTACTGCACCTCTGTTACGTGTAGAACTTTTTAGGAACTGCAGTGCATGATGGGTGGTTTATAATCTATAGCTCTACACTATTGAAATGTTGTTTTAGGATTCTTCAACCTATCGGGATGCTGCTCGCTCAACTGCCGCCGACTCATCTGGCTGTTCAACCAATGACGTTGCCGAGCACTCTCTAGTTGGTGACGTTGCAGGCAGCTCAACCAATCAGAATCCGGATGAGTCAAATTCCTAATGTTATTGCATGTTTTTTTTTAATCGTGCAGTATTTTTTATCCACTTGTGCAAAAATGTACTGTCTGTGATTATTTATATTTTAATAAGCGTTTTATTGTCAAATTATTAGCTATTTGTTCAAAGGCAATACCGGTAGCCTGTTTGTTAACAGATTTCTAAGTTAATGCTGTGGCACAGAAGTAGTTTAATTGCACACAATGAATTGGCGTAGCTGGGGACGGTCAAAGGGGCGTTGCCTACCTTAAATTTTTTTGGAGCGATCAAGGTAAATTACTCTCAAGTATAATGACTACAAAAGTCTATCTCCGAATAAAGTCATCAACCTTTGAAGTCAACAAACAAGTTTTTCGGCTTTCCCATAATTTGCTTCTGGCTTCGTTAGCCTAATGGAACAAATTATTACCCCACCATTCGTCGGGATTGGGACATGAGAAAAAACGATGTAGCTTTAGAAACCAATTAACTCTGCGACAAGGCTACTTTTGGGTACCCACCAGTGGCAGTCCGCCTTGTTGGTGGTGGGGCTACCAGTCACTGATGACTGGTTCGAAATGGGCTGCCATCTTTCCCCTAGCCTAATTTCAATTAGGTTGACGGCATGAACCTGAATTGCCGTACCTGCATCCCGAGAAAGAGGAGGGGTAATCACAACAACATGGACCAGAGGTCGCACAAAAATGAAAATATAATCCGGAGTAGGGCGGAGCGGCATGAGAAGCGTCCCGAGTCTGACGACCGCAGGTGCTGCCCGAAAGATTTACTAATGTTGAAGTAGTGAGCATTCAAAAGAAATCTGATCTGACCCAGGCTTGCAACAAAGATTAGGCAGGACACCGACCAATAATGAAGTCAAAACAAAGAGTTTTTTTTTTAAGACCAAAAGACTATTTTTAAACGAACCCAAACCATAACTTCGCTAAAGCCCAAAATCAATGATATATTTATGTGTAGAGTGAATGGTTACTAGACTACTATGGTATACAAAGCGAATACATTAGCTCGTTGCAAACTACGGGTGTAAATAAATATGTTTTAATCTGTTTGACAAAACCTGAATAAGCTCAAAATGCATCAAATCACAGCTTGTGATGTGGCAGCTAATTTCTTAAATAACTTACTCAAACAAAGCGCAGAGTTTAAGTTGTCGAATTTTTGTTGCACTCTCGGTTTCTGTTTTAAACGAATATTGACAATTTAGTACGCAGTCCATTTTGGCGCAAAGAACTACTTCGTTTATTGATAAAAGTAAATTTTGATGGTTCGACCTACCGTAGGGTTTCCATATTTGATGAGGCAAAATCTCGGAGGCACTTTTCGATCATGTTTACAGTGTCATGTTTTGGCCATGGTTATCAATATATTTTACTCAAAAAAGTTCTCCCAAAAAAAAAGGCCATCAATTGCGTTACCTGCGGTGAGTTCGACCGAATCCAAGTGGCCAGTCTAGACAAACGTGTAGCATTTTCATGCCCCTTTTAAAATATGTAATGCCTATTTACCTAATTACAATGGCAACTCTAGAACACTATCTTAGAAAAGTACATGATAGACGAGCAGATAACACAGATGAGCTAAGTTAGTGTTTCTTCGCATCTTGGATTTTACAAATAGGAAAGTAAAATAAACTGATAATTTGACTAGTATCAATATTCTTGTTTGGACTGGCTTCAATTGAATAGTGTTTGATTGAAGGAAACCAAATCATAATCAAAGTTTTGGAACAACTGGTTGATGTAAACAAAGTAAATCTAGATTCATTTCGTGTGTTTATTGTGTGGACCTTGACAGAAGTCCCGCAAATTGGTGACCTCAAAGTCCCAAAAACAGGTCGGATTTGGTCAGCGACGAACGAGCCACAAATGGTAACTGACCCAGTGCTAAAATCCCAGACATGTCAGGGAAAATCCTGACGAATGGCAACCCTAACCTACGATAACAAACTGCGTTGATGAATTTACTACCTGCTTCTAGAAAAAACCATTCATGGTAAGCTAGCCTATTGATCACAACCCGAACTACTGCACTTTCAGTCTTCACAATGTAGACAAATTGGCTTTGCCATATCAGATGAGCTTGAAATTAAAGCTGCATATTTTTTTATTGAGCACAGAAAGAATGCATCACCATTTATCACAGCAAAATATAACACTGGGCAACCAAACAAAAGGAATTCAAAATTAAATCGGTTTAGACTTCCTTTCATTGCGCAGTGAAATATCAGCATAGACAACACCATAGCAAAACGTCTGCTTCTCTGGGCTGACTAATAATTGTGCCAGCACTGACGCTTGTCTATAAATAGGCCTATTGTCTAATCTATATCCAAAAACATTTAATTGATTAATGCAGTAATTTCCGATTATTAAGCCTATCCGCTCAATAAGCCCAAAATTGTCCGGTCCGGAATTACTCCATTTATTCCTGTAATAAATAAACCCAAAATCCGCTTAATAAGCTCAATTTTTGAACACAATAGCTTAAAATAGGGTGAAAAAGCGTAACAACTCACTTTTGTCTTGCTTTCGACGGTTTCACACTTTGCTACGGTGTTGTTTCGCCACAGCGTCATAATCAATTGGCAAAACAAATGGTGCGCTGTAGATTCTATTTGTAGCCACTTATGGCCATAGTACAGTCGGCCATGTTCACTTATGCGCATGAGAATGGCGAAAATTTGTCCCCGATTAATAACCCACCCGCTTAACAACCCAAAATGTTTCGGTCCCGAGGTGGGCTTAATAAGCGGGGACTACTGTAGTAAGGCACTTCTTAATTTTTTCCCAAACCTATTTTATTTTGACGCCTCGCACTTTCGAATCGTCCATTTTTTGTTCAAGCATGAAGCTTCTAAATTACACACCACGATCTCAGTCGCTGCGAAATAACGTTTGCTCTTTCATTTGGTTTTGATTATTCCTTTTCACGTCTTACAAAATCCAATTTTCTGCCCAGACATCGAGGAACATCTCGATAGTCGTTTTTCTGACAGGCAAACATTAATTTTCTCCTCTCGATCTCACTCCAAAGAAGCTTTCAACTTCCCCCGTACTTCGGAATCGCACAGTCACAACCTCGAATCGCCAAGAAGCTTTTATCTTTTTCCGACTGCTTTCTCGTAATGTCACTTAAGAGAACTTCTTGCCTACAGATGTGTTTCACGGTCACACCTGCGAAAAGACGCCTTTTTCGAATGCCAAGAAAAGAATGGGATTCGATGCCAATTAAAATTGCGTCTCAATTTTGATCGTAATTAATTTTTTGAAAACTTTTTAGTTTACAATGATTCAACACAATCACAATGGAAACAAACACGGCCTTAAGACATTTTGAAGTATGACAGCGGTCTTAAAGACCTTTAAGACTAGAAAATTTTCAAGACCACAAGACCTTCAAGGGTTAAGACCAAGATCGTGCACCAAAGACCGAGGCATTGAAAAACGGTTTTAAAACCAAGACCGGTCTTAAGTGCTACATCATGGTGACGCCGAACCCTTAGTATTTCTGTAGAGAGACAATAGCTCTCAAAAAATGCAGAAACAACAGGCCTCCAATCCAAGAGAATAGAAGGAGTAAATGCGACAGACTGCAAGGAACTGTACATGGGTGAAGCAGCCTGCAAAACGAGGGTAACCGGGGCCCATTGAAGCTTGACAGAACCGCAAGATTGTGATTTGAAAAACAGACAAACCAGTTTGTTTTGTTGATAAAAAAGTTTGAAAATAAACATTGACATTATAATAATTCGCAAGCGATATTGTCAAAACATCGTAAGCTTTTAATAGTTTCCAACAGAAAACAAATTGCTGTTTCGTGAGATGTCAAAATATATTTTAGTGGCAATATTCTAGGGGCCAAAGTCTAAATTTACGATGAGAGATTAAACCGTCGTGCTTAACCCTCTATGTTAAACAGATCTGTTTTGACATTTACTTCTGCATTTTCGCGCAGCAGATAATTGGCGAGGTTGTTGTGACACCAACAGTGGCTACCTGCTCAGGGCGTTGAGACCCCTTGCTCTCTTTTTAATCATTACCGAGAAAACTGAGTTTCGTTCATATTATTTTTGCCCATATCAGCCCTAAAAAACAAAATTTGTCATCGGGGGGGAAAAAAGGAGACGATGGCCAAAGGATATGCGTTAAAGCATGCTCATGAAATGAATTTTGATTAAATTTAAAGGTAGTGGCAAGGCCATTGCACCTATAACCTAGTTGCAAAACAGAGAAGTACACACAAAAAAGAAGAAAGCATATGCAGTATATACCAGGTACCGCAAATACATTCAAAATAAGGAAACTGTGTTATGTTGTAACCCTAACAGGGGAGGCTATCCGCTACTACACCTTGCCCAAGGGCGACCTGGGAGCAGCGACAGCAAAGAGGTGGTTCCTTTGTAGCTCAAGTCATAGGCTATAAAACACTGTTGCGGTTGTAGTTATAAGTATTGTAGTATATCATAAACCTATACTTAGGACTAAACTAATTTTCATCCTCCTCGTAATTTCTATATAACTGAGGGCCAAGCAAGAGAACTGTGCATACCACTTTGAAGTTTTTGTGCGACTCAACCAGGAAATTAACTCAGGCCTACCGATTACGAAGTGGACGTTCTGATCACTACACAGTCGTGACAGTTACACCAAAAGTTTAAATTGTAGACAACACACTAAAATGCATGAAAAAATATATTGCTTGTACGACTAAAGGTATCTGAAGCGAAATAATTTCTCCCGTGCATAATCGCGATTAGATTTGTGCTATAAACCTGGAAAATCGTTTCATACTGCAGGTCTGTCTCAAGAAAAAGCAACAACAAGAAAGAAGGTAGACTGTTTCGACCAATCAAGTGTTATCATTGCAGTGGGTGACTAACTAAAGGGGAATGTACACCAGTGCTTCCAGATTCTTGCTAGTGCTTTTCCCCAACAAAGTCTAAAGATTTCCCCGATTCACATCAAATATCCTCAAAAAAGGATCATGCTTAAAAACCTAAAGCGTGATCAAAACATTCATCGCCGCAGCAATTAGCAGGCGATGCCCCTATTTTTTGGAGATCAACCTCAAGCAGTCGCTAAATTTGGGCTGCATAGCGATGGCTAATTTCCTCTATAGATCAAAATACCCATTTTCCACCACTTCTGCAGCTGTTCTAACAGTGGGAGTTCACAATTTTCTTTTTATATCCAATGCACTTCCAAGACCTTCAAATTTTCCCAATTTTCGTCGGGGAAATCTTCAATAATTTTTTCCCCATCTGGTAGCGCTGACGTACACAGTATGCGCTTTTGCACGGATTTGTACTTTTTTTCCCTTGGGCATTTTTTGACAACAATTTTTTTCCGCTTGGCTATTTATATGCTGTTTCACAGTATATGTTGTTGTCTGAACATCCGGTTTCGTCGACGAGGCGCGCACCAAAAGCCTTTTACGTTTTCATCTGCAAAACCACACACGCTCATGGTAAGCATTTCGCGGACAGAGCCACATCTTTGAACAACTTGCATCAGGAAGCGCCTGGTAAACAGCGGAGCGAATGAAAATTTCCGCCCAAAAATGCGTCGAGAGAAAATCCGACAAACCGCGCAAAAACACTAACGCGCAAAAACGCACAATGCAGTGTGTACATTCACCTTATGAAAGTAGATTTACAAGTGGAATAAAAGCAAATTTAAGTTCATAAAGTAGCATTTGATGCTCGTAGACATTCACGTGAGTTCACACAGGCCTGGAATAAAGGTCAGTGTAGCACGAATCGAATTTAACCTTTTTTCAGCTCATACTTACCGTGTTCAAGTGCAAGCAGTGGTGGATTTAGAATTTTAGGAGCCTGAGGCAAGAATAAATGAGGGGCCCCTAAATGTCGGAGTTCTCAAAGAAGACCTTTTTTGGGGGGATTACCACTATTTCAAAGGCTTGCACAGCTTATCAGACATGTTACTACTCACAGTTTGAATTCGTGAGAAGTCATGGTAGACGCAGCAACATTGTTTCTAAAACTAGCAAATGGTGGAATGTAATTTTTGTAAACCTACTGTTTTAATGCTTCTGCAGTATTTAACAATTCAAGTAGCTTACTTGATTCCTTACTTATTTTTGTTTTTCACCCCTTCAGTGAAGGTATTTTTTTGATCGAGTGCAAGCTTGTTTTATTCGATAAGCGCGATATATAAAAAGTAGGGTTTTCATTACTTGATTACCATTGAGCTTTGAGAAAATCACGCAAGGCCAATTTTGGACTTTGTCATTTTTTTAGCCTTTGAAAAGCTCACCCACGCCCTGTACAGAAGTTTAGAGGCTTGCTGCTCACTTTCGATGCCCTTTACTTTTTCTGAGACAAACATTTAAAAATTGATCTAGCTACAGCCGCAGCCAAGCACTTTATTTTCTATGAGAAAATGAGGGAAGCTAAAGGCATTTCGTAAATTCAAATTTATCAGAGTGACTTTTTGCTAGACTTTTCTTTCGGAGACCGCTCTTCGAAAGTGAGTAATATGCTTTTTCTATTTAAAAAAAATTTTTGGGAGGGTTTCAGTCCTCTTGCTTTTACACCTATTGATCTATAGCCGACCAGTTTACGATTTTTGGCACGCTGTCGTGACGTAACCTTATTTTGCGCAAATGTTTTTATAATCGCTTGCTGGAAACGATGTCTTTTAAAATTTTTTTAAATCCTTTTTTTAAATCAACTAAAAAGTCTAATTTCATGCTTCTTTTTATAGGAGGGGCCTCTCTGTAGATATGCGCCTCTAAAAAATTTTGGACCCTGGTTCGTAACCCAAGAACCTCCTGCAACCCCCCGTCAACGCTACCGTTTTTCTTAGTGTAGCCTTATTGCGGTGAGGAAACATTATACCGTCTGACTCACTGCCAATTCTATTTGGAAGATCCTGTTTCTTCAGTACATTGGTTACTAGAAGTCGCACCAACTCGCCGAACATGGAGAGTGTGTTGAGCAGGAAACAAAAGTGTAATTTGCAAATTAGCTATGACACATGCATCAAACACGACATGCCAAGCCAGACCTGGGCAACATAGGCTACGGCCCGCCGTATCCGGCTCGCGAAACGTGACAAATTAGTTTGCAAACAGTCATGGCGAATTTCATTTTCGCTAATTCGGCTACTTTTATTCGCCACCGTATTCGTGGTCATTACACTTTGTTAAAACAGAAAGTGCCGTAGATTATTGCGTCATACAGAAACTAGTAAGCGGCAAAATCTTTTTCGAATCAGCTGTTTACTTGGTTGCGCATTCGACTTTTATCAAGGCTAGCGTGTTATATCAAAGCAGTAACCTAGTCTATCTAAAAGAAGGCATCCGCAAGAAAACGAAAGATTGATGCTGAATGTAGAATCTTCAAGAAAACAAGGACTTCTAAGAGATTTCTTTACTGAAACAAAAGGAAAAGCTGGGTGTTTAGTTAGCGGGGAATAGATTTATGTTCTTAAAGAATACAATATCAACCATCGTTACGTTACGAAACATAGCGACAAGTACAAAAAGGCAACCGATGCAGAGAGGGAACAGATATCAATGACTTTGCTAAGTAAGCCGGCAAAGCAACAAAATGTGTTGGCCAAGCTTCACACTTCAATGGAAGTAGCAGTAAAGACCAGCTTTGTGATAGCCCACAAATTCGCTAAAAACAGTAAGCCGTTTTTCAATGGAGAGTTTATTAAGGAGTGTTTTGTAGACTCTGCGTCGTTATTACGTCCGGAGAAAAAAGAGACGTTTGAAAACGTGTGTCTTTCCTGGTAAACCATAACCCGGCGGATTGAGGATATCGCAAAAAATCTGTTACTTCAACTGCACAAACAAATAGAAAAATTTGACTTTTTTCGGTTGCTCTGGACGACAGTTGTGACGTACGCAACACATTGCTGGCCTTTCTACGAGGGATTACAAAAGACTTTCAAATTACGGAATTGCTGGCTGCGACGCAATCAGTAAAAGGGACAACAACGGGCATTAATTTGTATGCAAAAGTAGGTGCAGGTTTTAGCAAGGTCACACTGAAAAGGGACAAACTCAAGGGCGTAGCCAGACAAAAATTGAGAGGGGGGCCAAATTGTGCAACTTTTAATGTAACGTCATTTACTTATAACGGCATTTTGCCTTTCGTGAACTACGCTCGTCGCTACTATAAAAATTGCTGTACAAAACTGAGAAAGTGCGAATGCGATTTTACTGATCTAATGTGGTTTTATCAAGAACGACTTTAATAGTTCAACTTCAATTGTGACGTATAACGCACTATTTAAGGAATTTCAAGGAAACCACTCCCACTGGTAGGTTGAACGTTCTGATCAAAGACGCGACGTCTTTGTAGTACAGTGATCCCTCGCTACATCGCGCTTCACCTATCGTTGCTTCGCGGAATTTTTTACAGTGCTTTTTTTTACAGTGAATCCTGATTGGCTCAGGGGCTTTACTGTTGTCTAGAAGTGAAAAAAGTTGAAAAAAGTGAAAAAAGTTGATTTATACGTTAATGTTTCTATTTCTTAAACACATTTTGGGCCTGAAAAGAGGTTTTGTTTTTTGTTTCATTCTGCAGTACAGTATTGCATTGTAAAATAACAGTAAAAAATAAAGCTGACTACTTCGCGGATTTCACCTATCGCGGGTTATTTTTGGAACGTATCCCCCGCGATAAACGAGGGTTCACTGTAGTCCGCATCGCAATAAAACAAGAAAGCGCTCAGCGAGACGCTTATTTCTTGCAATTACCATAACTTGGATTGTCAATTCATCAGTCGACTGCGACAGAAGAAAAACTTCGGGGATATTTAGTGTGTAAAACGTACACATCTTGTTTGATAACATTTGAAAGTTTAAAAACTTGAAAAGTCACGCCTGACTCACCCCTCTCCCCAGCCCCTTGCTAAAAGTCAACAATAAATACCTGCAGAGGCGCAAAAAAATTTATGTTTTTATTTTTTTGATACTGTTTTGTAGTTTAACTTAAAATTCAGGGGGGCCATGGCCCCTTTGGCCCCCCTGGCTACGCCTATAAACAAACTGATCGATGTAACAACGTATGGCTGTCCTAGTTCGACAGAAAAAATGTTGGTCTTTTTGAACCGTAAGAAAGATCAAGTGACTGCAAGAAACCAAAAACAAAAATTAGAATTCTTGGGTTGTATAATACCTCAGTAAGTATTATGTAAATCAGTGATAAAAATTAACAACGTTACTAATTATGTAATGATTAAAATTGTTGCTTTCATCAGGGCAAGAGCACTTGATCACAGCTTGTTGGACTTTTGGAGGATCATGAAACAGAACACGGCTACATATGCTTCCGCACAAAACGTCAGATGGCTTTAGCCTTGGCAAAGTACTGAAACGAGTATGGGACCTCAGAGCAGAGATTCGGGAGTTTTGTGAGATGAAAGGCAAGAATGTATCAGAGTCGTCGGAGGCTTAGTGGATTGCAGAGCTTGCATTCGCGGTTGACGTTACTGCCCTAATGAATGAGCTAAATACAAAATTACAAGGCAAGGGCCTCATATGTACAGCCTGGTAAAGGCCTATATAAGAAAGTTAGTTTTTTCCAGCCAGTTAAAGGTTGATATTCTCACTCATATGACAGCTCTAAAGGAAATCTCACCTCCAATTAATCCAATACGCGGAAATGCTACGTGCACTGCACGGAGAGTTTTGAACACAGTTTAAAGACTTCACAATGCTTGATAATGAGATGCGTGTCGTCTCTTCTCCTTTCTTTTGCTGTGTCGATGATCCACCCAGCGAGATTCAATTTAAACGTATTGATCTGCAGTCTGATGCACCACTACAAGATCATGCTAAGAAAACACCGCTGCTACATTTTTATTATGCTTTTCATGAGGAGAATTTTGCGAACTTAAGGAGGCATGCTCAGAAAACTCTTTGGATCAACAAACACATGTGAACAAGCGTTGTCAGTGATGAAGTTTAACATATCAAGATACAGATCCAGTCTCACTGATGATCACCTGTCAACTATCCTCTTTGTATCAACTTCCGACATTCAGCCTGATTTTGGTGCACTTGTCCAAGCCCAGAACAGACTAAATTTATCGCACTAAAAATGGCGTACGAGAAAATAACGTTATCAACCTTATTTAAAACATTATGAGTGCCACTAAACGTAAATTGACACGGTAATGATTCCTCGAGTGTATGTGCGCGCATATTTTCAAAACTATTGCTAGCGATATTATTCGATTGGTGTTGCGTACGCGGTGTGCTATTGAGGCATATTCAATGCCTAATTAAACAAAACTCTTTTTAAAGTCTTATAGTTTAAAAAGTTTTTCAAAAACAAAACGCAAACGATGCTTTAGCAGTTCTTTTACCAACCTTGCTATGCAAAAGTCAATCAGTATTTAGTCTTGCTTGCCACTGTAGACACAATATCTGATATGGCCCCTTAGCAAAATTAGTTGCCCAGGTTAGCTCTAAGCGCATCTAACTTTAGTTTTTATAAGGTTTGAAGACCGATGAAAGAGATCTAAAACTACAATCCATGCAAAACAAAGATATAATTAGAGCGAAGCAAGCGCTACATTTGTAGCATTAGGTCAAAGACCTACGCCACTTATTGTGTCATTGTAAGAATTGTGACGTCACAGTTGACTGCATCACGCGATGTTCCAGCCAACATGTGACGAGGAAAAGCAAGAAGTAGTAGAATAAGGTGTTCGTGAATTGAAACTGTTTTTAGATAAGACATTAAATTATTTTTGGATAGCGATAATTCTTTTTGGATAGTTCGCAAGCCACTTCGCTGTGAAGAAATCAATTCGACCGCAACTAGACGGGGAGGTGAGAGAACTTTTATATATATGTAGCGCGAATGCTTCTCTGGCAATAGTGATCTCTGATTAGAAGCAGTCAAAGCCCAACCAATCCGCTACACATTGTCGAATTATGCAATATCAAGGCTAGTCTAAATCGACAATATCAGGGCGCAAGCTATTCATGGTTTACCGGTTAAGCTAAAGATATGAACCAGTGCTGGTAGAAATACACCGCTAATTTGCCACTCGCCATTATGTGGGTAATGAAATATTCGATATTGTTCATTTTGCATCCCCCGTACACTAAACACTGCCATGCCAACGTCTGCCAAGAGCAGGACAACCTTGAACTGAAACCTTGTCTATAGAGAACAAAAATAGGTATGGAATGAACTAGTTTGCGAAATTGTCACATCGCGATTTGTAGGAAGCGAAGGTGACATACAAATCGATCGAAGTTTTTTTATTTTATTGCCATATTTATCCTCAATTCACTAGAAAGCGAATCACATCGCTATATTTTGGACGGGAAGTCAGCACTCGATTGGGAGTTGCCATTTCCGAGCTGTATGGGCCACCTGTCTTCCCATAAAGATGGGGGCGTACCGCTAAGTGCCTTGCTCAAGGACACAACAAACGAACTTGCTGGCTTGTTCTCCACAACCCCCCCTAAATGCCGAGCGCCAAGTAGGAAAGCTGTGGATACCATTTTTAAAAGTCTTTTGATATATCTCGACAAAGGGGATTTAATCCCAGTTCTACCGACTGAGAAGCGGACGCTCTAGCCACTACGCCATCGCGTCGGTCTTCTTTATTGAAACAAAAAGAGAAGCTGGGTGTTTAGTTTGCGGGAAATAGATTAATGTTCTTAAAGAATACAATATCAGCCGTCGGTTAAAATCATTAAGTAAAAAAATACGATTCTCCCTAACATTTTATCAATTTCCCACGGAACTGAATTTTGCGATTCTTTTCCATCAATGTTTGACTGTTTACGACTTTACATGATTGAAAGTAATTTGTGAGATACGAAGAACCAACTTTATCGGTCATCAGTCACATGCCGCAAAACATTTATTCCCTTCTTATCTACCGATGGTGATGTAGTAAACAGCGTTGCAAACACAAAAAACCCAACGGTTTAACAGGCGAACAAATTTCCGAAACACTTACGATGATAAGAACAATAACTGTTTCTTTACTAAACGACAAAACAACCGAGTCAGACGAAAAGCTTCGGTAATGAATATGCTACAACTAATTTGATAACAGAGCTTATTCATTACGTCAACATGTACGTTAGAACTACTAAAAGCTGTACTTTCCGGTCCCGGTAAAACTCCATTTGCGCAAAAACATGCAAAGCTATGGCATATATAAATCTATATATAAAATATTGGGCCCACGTAAAACTGAAAGCTAAATCACTAAAATATCGAATAATAATGGACAATGTTTTGTGGTAAAGATTTTGACGTCATTTCATTAAATCATTGCGAAGCTGTCAACACTCGACTTTTTGGTGCAAAATTTTTTCCAAAACAAACATTAGAAGCTGCAAGAAATTGTAAAGATAGGTGAAAAGCTAAAAATCTTCTTATGTGGCGTGGGCAACCTATTACAGGGAGGAGGCCAGCGGCATTCTTGCCTCTCAAATGTAGTGGAGTTTGGTGCAGCATTTTGAGTAAAAGAGTTGGGTACTTATGGGTTATCTGTCACCACTTTTTTTTAATTTAATAAACCTAACCCTGTACACTCCCTTCCAGTGTACACTGCCCCATACATTTACATACCGGGCCTGCCCCTTCAGTGTACACTGCCTTCCAAACTCATTTTAGGCTTAAACATTATATATACAGTTAAATAATAGTAATTTAATACCTCGTGAAAAAAAGTGGTGACAGATAACCCACAAGTACCAAGAGTTGATTCTACACAAAGGTACTTTTTCGAAAAATCGCAACTACAAATCGATGTTACATCGCCGATGATTTACTTATTTGAACGACATGCAAGACAGATCGCGAATAGTCCAACGCTTGTCGCTATGTTTGGAGTCATAGCGGTTTGCTATCTGAAAACACCAGCTAACTGCCAGCTATTTCGGGAAATTAAAATCAAAATGACAACGAAAGTCACCAATAAAGTACAGTTATTCAAAAAGCGGATATCGGAAAACAAGAGCTGACTGCGGCTAATTTATTAACTATGTTAATCATGCTATCGGAAAGTTGAAACGTCAATAAAACTGTGACATATAGGCGTACTAGTAATTGTTAATTAATTCGGTCGTGTGCAGACATGTAATTACCCTCACTCAGACATATAAAAACGCTGGCCTAGTTTACTGCTTCCATATCGCGGTTGTTGGAAAAAATCAATTTTGTCTACAAAAGCTAGAAAGCTTTATAAGATATTTTAAATAGTTTGAAATTGATTTGTACTGCAATAGACACCAAGTTCAAAATGGTTTATTTATCAACCAATGACAGTGACAACGAAACTACCAAATTTCTATCTCCTTTAGAACCAGACCACCAGCAATGGTTGGGGTTAATTATACTGGAAAGTGTTTTCTTGGTGATTGGAGTTTATCTATTGGTAGCTTTCATCTACCACACCGCCAAGTTGTAAGTATGATTTGAGGTAAGGTTGAGTGATCAGAGGCCACAGGGGTCTATATAGTGGGTCCCGGAAAATTTTCATCCATAAACTTGCTCAATTTAAGATTGATCTTTTAGAAAAGTCTTTTCCAAAAAACCGTGCCCTTCGTTTGTGACGCGATAAAGGAGTTGATGGCTAGCGGGGCCCAAAGCAGTGTGGCCCTCGGGTTTCTCCGGCTCACTTTCATTGGTTTTGTTCTTGTGGGCAAGACGGCAGCGATTGCTCTGAAAAAGCACTTTGTATTAAAGAATTTCCCAGGATTCGCTGTCACTGAGTAAATTCTTGTTGGACAATTGACCAAGCAAGACAGACAGACAAAAAACTTGGATGACATTGAGATCCGACCTTCTGCTTGCCATGCGGATGCCATTGGTACGTATAGCGCCGTTGCTAGGCCAAAATTTGGGGAAAGAGGCGGCATTGCGAGGTCAATTTATAGGGGAGCCTAAAGCTCGCCATATCCCTTTAACTACACCACTACATTATGCGACAGAAAAAAGAGCCACGCTTAAAAAGTATCCTCAGCTTATAGCTTATATTACTACTACTATTACATTTTGTTTTGTTTTGTTTCCTGTCTTGTCGTACAATTAAGCGATGTGCATATTTCTTGTACTTGCTTTTTTCTTTAGATTTTTCGCAAAATCTCGATCAAGTCCTCCATGTGCTATCAGCCTGCGTCGGTTTCGAAACATGCTTTTGTGTTTGTTGATTTTTTATGCCATCACTTCTGTTTTCAAATTTTCTTTGGCTCAGTGGGTGTATTGGGGATCAACTACTTCAAAGGCTTTGCACCAGTGTGACGTGAACGACATGTTATTTCAAGCAGCACATGCAATTGGTGAGTAGGTTTAAATCTGGCAACCACCATAGTTGCAGCAAAAAGGAGGGTCTTGGACCCAATGCAATTAGCAAGCAAAGTAGAGATAGTATTTTTGGCAGAGGAGGGTTGTTTTACCAATTTTTTTCAAAACTTAAATTTTATGAATTTTTCTTCGCCTAATTGCTATCACGGAACGAAATTACCCGGCTTCATTTATTTGCATAAAATCAATCATAAATGGTCGTCAAAAGCATGTCATGACAGGTTGGGTAATTTAAATCAAAAATAACGTGACTTTGTTCAAAATTTTTTGCTAGAAATTTCCGAAAAATTTACTTTTCCCAAATGTTTTTCTCTACTGTCACTGTAAGCATGTCCATTATCTACCATGATTTTTCGTTTTACTACAAGATGAAATTTAGGGCACACGACCTCTTCATTCAGTTCGGCTGTTTTTGGAGGATAAGAAATCGCCTTCCCCGGGCAAAAATTTGATAGTTGTGCACCAATGCCATCCGGCACACATTAAGACAAACATTTTCTTTGTTTGCGGTACTTGCGGTAAATATGCAAGAACACAATAAAAGCATAAATCAGGCTGGTTTCACACACATAAATTTACTGAAGTTATTCTTTAAGGGATTTAAGTTGTTTATTGTACTTCTTGCTATGCCCTGCAGCATTATTTTAATTGTATGCTTTGCTCTAGGCACTACAAGCTTGCTATTCTTTTTGTGGTTACGGCAACATAGCCTTCAGCAAGGAGCAAAGTGTTTTGCACAACCATCTTCTCACATCATGAGGTAATGAGATTTAGCCAGGTGATGCTACTTTTGCAAGATATCGTTTTTAGTCCTTTAACTGAGCCAGGCAATAAAAGAATCAAAACAAAAAGCTAAGCTTTAAATAAGGTGGTGCTCGGTTTCGTTTTCTCTGCAATATCTACAGTGGTACACATTTAAACTGAGATAGGGCTAGTATCAACAAGAAGAGCTTATTTTTTGGGGGGTGGGGGGTAGAGAAATAGTATTACCAAAGAAATTTTCACAAAAAGTAAGATGTGAACACAAACACATTGGAGGGGTGCCCACCCAACTACCATTTCCCGTAAATACAGCAGACAATTGAGTACAATTTGTGGCAATATGCAAGTATAGCGAAAACTAGGAAGTTAGTAAAAGGCAAAGCTTTACCAAGAAGAACTAGGAGATTTAGCCATAACAACTTTGCCAAGAAAATTGATCAAAAATGTTTTTATATTTTAGAGATATTGACAGAAACGCCCCTTAATTGCTCTGAGAACTTTTTGACCTCTTTTAAAGGTCAACAAAGCTTTTGGGTCAGTTTTCTACCACAGTACAAATTCTGGACGCGAGTCTAGTTCTAGCCTAGAATGGTGAATATGCGCTATTTAATTGCAGGATATTGGACCCCTGAAAAAAAGCACTTATCGGCAATTGTCTATGCGTGGTGCAGTGTTAGGAAGTGTTGTAGATATTGCTGGTCGAAGGCGTCTTGCATCTTCGAGAAAATTCTGAACTTACGGTTGTTACAACTTGCTTTCCGTAGCTGGAGGACAAAGCATCATGCAAATGACTTGCTGACGATTTTCAATATTTTTAGATTCAGTTGGTTTATATTTGCTGTGATTCTTGTTGGAGGAATTGGTGCAACGGTAGGTCTCTTGTTTTCAAGCGATCCTTACAATCTGCTGCTCATAAAAGGAACCAATGCATGCACCTATCCATCAGCTGGTGCAAACTCGATAATTGCGTACACTGGTTATAGTCTGCTTGTCATATTACAAGGTGATATATATTGTTTATGCAATAGATTAGCCTGTTCTGTAATGTAAAGTAAACCGTATTGCTTACAAATAATTACAAAATTGCGTCCCATTATCAATGTTTTGTTTGGGTTTTAAATTTTTCGATGGATTGTATTTATATTAACTTCTTTTGGCATAAGGGAGTGAAACAAAAACAAACAATTCTCAAACTGATTGATTTGTAAAAATTGGTAAGTTTTCGCTTTTCTTTTTAAAGTAAAGCAATTTTGCGAAGTTTAGTTACAAGTTGGTACCCTTTTTGGTTTTAAATACTGCTAACCAAATTAAGTTACGACAATATTTTTTGCAGGTTGCATATTGTTTTTGTTCGTTTACATTTTGAGAAAAATTTTAAGTGAAAATTTTGTTTGGAACTGCCAAGCAAGCAGAAACCAGTCTACAATGGCAAAACAAAAAAAGAAGCAGGAAAATACGTCTAAACTGATCCGAAACTGTACAATAGCAGCTGCTATTTCTTCAGCGTCTAATATTATCGTCGTAGCAATTGATGTCATATACAAAGGCAAAATGGCTCAACTGGTGAGTGTAACTTTAACCTGTAGACTCACACCAAAATAACAATCTATTTCATTCTAAAATAACAATATTATTTTAATTCCAAATAGAGGTTTAGAAGTCTATGAAAACGTCACTTCTATAAGCCAGCGATGGCTCATTTGCTTTGACAGGCTTGTTTAATTTCAAGTTTTCTTCTACTTGGCCGCACTATCAAAAAGCAATCTGTATGTCTACACAATCATTTAAGCCAACTATCTGCGTTACTGCTGCCTATCTTTCGTCATTAAATTGGGTTAAAATAGCAATGCTGCCGATTCAGCCTGTAGTAAGAGCCGACTACCGGGCACCTATTAAATGGCGGTTGGTCTTGTTGGAGGTGGGGCTACCAGTTTTACGATTGCTTAAAAATAGACTGCAGCTCATCCCTAGCTTAACTATCGAGCATTTTTTTGCTGAACAGAGTTGGCGGCGTAAGATTGGATGTTCCATGCCATACCGTGCTTCCATCCCAGAGAGAAAGATGAGTAATCTGGGTTAGTTAGGGGAAGCTAGTATGACTGAAGGCGACTGTTTGGATAAACGTCTGAATATTTATTTCGTTATGTTTCAAAAGAACACAAGCTGCAAGCTGTAATGCACAATGGCATAACTGGATTTCAGGTACCGGACGCCTTCCAAGAGCTTTAGCGCAAGTTTAAAAACTTATAGCTTTTGTTCACTTCCAGCTGCACGGGCATTGTCTTTTTGTTAAAAAAAGTCTCTCAAGTAACACCATAAATGGTGAGCATGTGCAGTGGCGGGTCCAGGGATGATATGAGGAATGCACTCTTCCACCATCCTTCCCTAGTCATGCCTTTGTATGCTTAAAAAATGTATGTTTGTAACTTCGTAGTGGTTTGATATTCCGATCATTACTTCTGACATCTATCCAGGGAAAATCTACCGTAGATGATAAGTGCAGTCGCCTAACCAGTTATTCAAATATAGGTATTATATCTAACTTTAAAACTATTTAGTAATTTAGAATGTATTTTAGTTTAATAGTTTGTACGCATCCATCTCAGATACAGATCGAAATTATTCATGCATCTCTTTCTCTATGACCAGCTACTTGAATATACGATCTTTTTTATGTGTAGAAGCAACAAATAACTGTCGGCACCTCCTCTAATCCTGCTTGTTAGTTGTATTTATTTTTTCAAGTATATAAGTTTGCAAATATTCTGATGTTTATATATTTTTCAACCCACGTAGTCAGCCTGTCGAGTTAGTTTGCAAATTGTGAAGTCCACATATTTGCACGTACTCCTTCCTTCCGCCTTCATAATAGATCGTAACTTTTCCACGCATTTCCCCACTAATCGGCCGCATATTCTCACGTATCTGCCTCCCTTTAGGAGTTATATGCGGAAAAACGAGTCGCATTTTCAAGTTATTGGGCTCAGTCTTCCTGGTACTACGCGCGGCCTCTGCTGTAACATTGTTGACGTCATGCTCACCTCTCCTACCACATATTGTTTTCAATATCGTAGCTCACATGTCAGATAGCATTTTTAAAGATTTACCCAAAATAATTTTAAAAACAATGTAAATAACCCAGAAATATTCAACAACAAAAATGATTACACCGAATATATATCTTTATTTCAAATTGAAGGCGAAGTTATTTTTTTATTTTTTTGAGACCGACTTTTTTAAACCAAATGTTCTTGTATTTTACATTCAAATTGAAGACGATGTCTTTTTTCCTTTTTTTTGGAGACCGACAATTTTAAAACCAGTGTTTTTGTATATTCTTTTCAAATTCAAGGCAAACACCTATTTTTTGGAGATCGTTTTTGTTCTGCTTTCTAAACTAAAGGATCATTCCTTTTTTGGGCGATCAATTTTATGGAATCAAATTTTGTGCCATTATGACGTGCTGAATATTCTATCCTGGTCCTGTTGCACATCTTTCATGATCTTATCAATCTGCACGAGTTCATGATCTCGTACACTTGCAATAAATCTTACTTTTAAACTGTAGGTTTTCGTATCGGCCATAAATTGAGAAAGTCACTTAAACAATGCAAGAGGCTAGCGATGCACTTAGCAAACTGCAGACATTGACACTGTTTCGACCTATCAGGTCTCTTCAGTGCAGTTGATGACCAATAAGAAGCTAGAGGCTTTTAATAAAACATAGCTTAGACTGTCACACTTGTGGGACCTAATACTGGGTCCACTGTAGTGGATGGTCTGTCAACCTCTGCGAAGCCGTATCACTCGTGAATGAGTGGCAGTTGTCGCAGGTGCACTAAGTCTAACAACTGCTAGAACAATAGTGCTGTCACAGCCGAGTGGTCACAAGGTCTTACATGTATAGTAATGCATGTATAGTAATCACTTAGACAACTAAAGCAATTATACCTCAACATAGTTTCACAATCTGAAATAGAAAATAAAACCATATTTTAAGAATGTGAAATGGAAAATAAAACCATATTTTAAGAATGTGAAATGGAAAACTAAAGTAATGTTTATTGGGGTAACTAGACTTTCCGACCACCCTGTAATTATGGATTTTTAATGCTAGACGGAGCAAAAATTTAAAAATGAGGAGTGTAGGTTAATTCGACAGGATTTGAGTTAGCTTGACTTATAATGGTAACAAAAATGAAAGATGTTTGGTCAGTTGGGCCGCACAACCATGATTTTTACATGAGAGAGAGGAAGGCGTTGGGTAATGCAAATCGATAGAAAGGTTTCACCACAAAATGAAAGTGTACACCCATAAAATAGCTTTATAGCTGTAGGATCTCACAATAATTAAACTTTTGTGGGCTAACTGTTGAAAGATACTTAAAATTGCGTTGAAGCAAGGGTCGAACCACCAATATCTTGGTCGGCTACAGCAAAAGTGCCTAGAACACTAGAAAGGCTTGAACGTACTCACAAAATGCGCAATAACAGTTTTTATAGCATTTTATTACAATATACAAAATGATTTTACATCCCTTCCCCATCAAACGTTTCTGGATCTGCCACTGAGCCTAAGATCAACATTTACAAAAACTAAGGCTGAGAACTCGATCGGTGTTTACGCGAGTTTACCATACTATGCCGAATTCAATTTCGAGAAAATATTTAGTAAGTGTACTTCCCAGATAGAACGAAAACCTCTATTATTTTTATGACATTCGCTCGGATTTTGCTTTTATTTAATCGAGATAACGCAATTACCAAACTCCAAGTTTGCAATCGATTACTTTCGAGTTCGAGTTTAAGGATTTTTGATTTCGAGTTGAACAAAATAATCAAATTCGAGTTCGCAGCTCTGAAATAAACATAATTGCTTTGTGTTTCGCAGCAAAGTGTAAGCTGACCTTGACTTTTTGCGCCTAGCTTACAAAATTTGTTTGATTTAATAGGTTACGCGTAAAACTAAAGTCACATTATTTTAGACGGTCCATGCTGTCTGGGATATTGACAACGCCATCAGTCTAGCCTGCATTGTATTCTGCTTTTCAAACTGGAATCAACTGCTTCTGCCGTGGCCGTGTTTCGAGAAAATGTTTCAAGATAAATTGTGGACAATCAATCCATCAAACAGACAAGAAGTTTAATCATCTTGCCTATTAGGCCTACCAACTTTCAAGTCCATTTATTGTTAGTCAAGTAGGTTTGTGATCTACCGCATTTGACGAGACGGAAGCGAAAAGATCATGTCATCAGCGAGCCAGCTGGCTCGCAATAGAAAAGAATCAGACATGAAGTGTTCATTAGCATTGTGAATTGCCGGTACGTTGGTGATGACTCTGGTTGGTCAAAAAGTGAAGAATTTTTTGGGCACAAGACCAACTGCTGAAAAAAATTATTATTTCAGGGGGAGGACAAAGTGGTAGTTATTGCTGACGTGGGCTATGGAGTGAAAACTCACTACAGAAATCTTCACCATAGATCAGGGGTTCTCAACCTTTATTCTGTCATTTACCTCCTGACAAATTTCAAAAGTAAAATTTACCCCTAAATATTTTTTTATATTTTCACTTTTAGAAGTGCCTATTGTAATAGGTGAAAGTGTGGATTTTTTCCAGACAAAATTTACCCCAAGGCAGGTCAAATTTACCCCCAAATAGGAACTTCTGCCATAGATCAAGCAAACGTCTCAAAGGCCAAAAATAAATAGATATTATGTGGTAAAAGCACACAATAAAATGGCCTGGTCCAAATACATTTTGTTGACTCTATCGACTAATTTTGCTAATAGTCTTCATACAAACAACAAATTTTACCAGCAGTTTAATAATTCATTTTGTTTGGTTGCTGCTTCATCTCTACACTGACTGGTTACGCCTGCGCACAAATGTAGAATGAAAAGATGCCATCGCTATAAAATTGACGTTTTGTTCTTCCAAAGAAACCCGAATAAAAAAACTCTTTTCAATGGGTTCCTTGTAAAATTTAAATGGAGGTTGAAATTCTTTTTTGCTTTTTAAAATAAATTCATATTATTACAATATTGTATACGTTGTTTAATAGCGCCAGCTAGCAGAACGATTTGCGTCAGATCGTCTTACAAGTGGTGACAACGCGTAAAAAGGACAATAAAACATGTGACTCTATCGAACCATGCATTGAACAGATCGAGCTCACAATCAATGAAGAATTTAGAATACAGTTAGATAAATTTGTAGTTTCAAGTTGGCAGCAATCTCTACATCAATGCAGTTAGCGCAAACTGCAGTTAGAAGCTCGAAGTGTAAGCTAAAAACAACATTATTCCGATTCACTATATCATTGAGATCTAGTGCTTGTCTGTGACGCATGATATTTCCTCTTCCATTCAAAGCAAGGCCACGGTAGCAAAAGTTGTTTCCAGTTTGAAAAGCAAAACACGATGCCGAATAAACTGATGATATTGTCGATATCCCAGGCAGCATGGTTGGCCTGAACAACAACAACAAATACATTCTCAATTTACATTCGATTACGTTTTCCGCAACACGTCGCACAAAAAGCACATTTGTGCTGATAACTCCGCAGTAAAACTGAGAGCATATTTACTGTAAAGTGATTTCGAATGCTGGACTCGACACGAGGAAGGGCAGTGATGTTACGACCGCTAAGTTATAAAACATGGCACAGGACACTTGCAGACTTCTCGTAACACTCAGAATAGTTACTACGCAAGTTGAGGCAAAAGGACAAACAACATTTAACACAAAACCACTCATACTTCCTTTTAATATCAAGGGTCAGACAAATGAGCCGCACATGACAAATTTGTTAAATCTTTGGCCAGGCTCGTGTTGGAGCTGAACTGCAAGTCCCATCGACTGTGAAATGGACGCTTAAACCAATACGCCATCACCCCAATGTGGTCGAGAGTGTTTACTTGACAACGCCATCAGTCTAGCCTGCATTGTATTCTGCTTTTCAAACTGGAATCAACTGCTTCTGCCGTGGCCGTGTTTCGAGAAAATGTTTCAAGATAAATTGTGGACAATCAATCCATCAAACAGACAAGAAGTTTAATCATCTTGCCTATTAGGCCTACCAACTTTCAAGTCCATTTATTGTTAGTCAAGTAGGTTTGTGATCTACCGCATTTGACGAGACGGAAGCGAAAAGATCATGTCATCAGCGAGCCAGCTGGCTCGCAATAGAAAAGAATCAGACATGAAGTGTTCATTAGCATTGTGAATTGCCGGTACGTTGGTGATGACTCTGGTTGGTCAAAAAGTGAAGAATTTTTTGGGCACAAGACCAACTGCTGAAAAAAATTATTATTTCAGGGGGAGGACAAAGTGGTAGTTATTGCTGACGTGGGCTATGGAGTGAAAACTCACTACAGAAATCTTCACCATAGATCAGGGGTTCTCAACCTTTATTCTGTCATTTACCTCCTGGCAAATTTCAAAAGTAAAATTTACCCCTAAATATTTTTTTATATTTTCACTTTTAGAAGTGCCTATTGTAATAGGTGAAAGTGTGGATTTTTTCCAGACAAAATTTACCCCAAGGCAGGTCAAATTTACCCCCAAATAGGAACTTCTGCCATAGATCAAGCAAACGTCTCAAAGGCCAAAAATAAATAGATATTATGTGGTAAAAGCACACAATAAAATGGCCTGGTCCAAATACATTTTGTTGACTCTATCGACTAATTTTGCTAATAGTCTTCATACAAACAACAAATTTTACCAGCAGTTTAATAATTCATTTTGTTTGGTTGCTGCTTCATCTCTACACTGACTGGTTACGCCTGCGCACAAATGTAGAATGAAAAGATGCCATCGCTATAAAATTGACGTTTTGTTCTTCCAAAGAAACCCGAATAAAAAAACTCTTTTCAATGGGTTCCTTGTAAAATTTAAATGGAGGTTGAAATTCTTTTTTGCTTTTTAAAATAAATTCATATTATTACAATATTGTATACGTTGTTTAATAGCGCCAGCTAGCAGAACGATTTGCGTCAGATCGTCTTACAAGTGGTGACAACGCGTAAAAAGGACAATAAAACATGTGACTCTATCGAACCATGCATTGAACAGATCGAGCTCACAATCAATGAAGAATTTAGAATACAGTTAGATAAATTTGTAGTTTCAAGTTGGCAGCAATCTCTACATCAATGCAGTTAGCGCAAACTGCAGTTAGAAGCTCGAAGTGTAAGCTAAAAACAACATTATTCCGATTCACTATATCATTGAGATCTAGTGCTTGTCTGTGACGCATGATATTTCCTCTTCCATTCAAAGCAAGGCCACGGTAGCAAAAGTTGTTTCCAGTTTGAAAAGCAAAACACGATGCCGAATAAACTGATGATATTGTCGATATCCCAGGCAGCATGGTTGGCCTGAACAACAACAACAAATACATTCTCAATTTACATTCGATTACGTTTTCCGCAACACGTCGCACAAAAAGCACATTTGTGCTGATAACTCCGCAGTAAAACTGAGAGCATATTTACTGTAAAGTGATTTCGAATGCTGGACTCGACACGAGGAAGGGCAGTGATGTTACGACCGCTAAGTTATAAAACATGGCACAGGACACTTGCAGACTTCTCGTAACACTCAGAATAGTTACTACGAATTTTCGATATAGTTTTGAATTTTCGATATAGCATTTCGAATAGTTTCGAAATGTTTTAAGAGGAACAAAATAAAACCTCCCACGTATCAACTCGAATGAAAAAGACACAAAAATTACTTTTTTCATTTGTCTTGTTCACAAACCACCTAGCGCCTCCAGGAGATGGTAGTGACAAAATGTCACTGGGTTTGCAAGGCTTCAGAATCTCTTGGACTTTGTTTTCTGTATATTTTTGATAATTACAAATGGGGGGATGTGCTCTGGCGCAATAAATTTAAAGTGGATATGTCATCTTATGGACACCAACTTCATGGGATTTAGGATGATTTCTTGATGGTAACTACCGACTTGAACGTGGTACCCCTAAGTTCAGTTTTCCCGCTGACCAGGCATTGCAGAAGACAGGTTTGCAGCAACTAATTTTTTAACAACGTGATAGGTCGTGATACTGTTTCTCCTTTTCTCTCTGTTCAAAAATCAATTCATTTTCATGTCAGACCCGAAACCGTTGTGCAATTACACTGAGCTACTGCAAGAATATTGTTTAGCATCGATATTTTTAATACCGACATGATTTTTCAAGGGGTGACCAATATATTGTAAGGGAGGCTTCATTTCCCTTAGCTCTCGGCTGGCATCGCCCTTTCCCAAATATCCTTCGGACAAAATGCAAGTTATCCGTATTCAAAGTACAGTTTTCACTTTATCTGCAAATTGACTTGAAGTATAAATAACGAATAGAAGCTACGCATGTGATCCAGATCAATCTAGAAAACGATGAAAAACATCTGCACCAATCAACAGCCGCCTCAACGTGGTGGTGCGGTCCCCGACCCCGTTTGGGTTGGGTCGAAATGGCTGTTGGCCTTCCCGAGGGTCCCAGTTACCCCGGGCACTCCCCTACATTTTTTCGCTATGCTGCCCCCTGAACGACCGCAGAAGGGCAGCACACAGCATCTACAAAATCGGTGGCCTGTTTTCACTTTTTCCTCTCTCCTGCCCTACTCTTGCCCTTCTTCGTCTGCTCATTCTTCTTCTTCTCCTGATGAGCGGTAACGTTCATCCTAACCCCGGCCCCATCTTTCCTTGCTTTGTGTGCGCTGGAAATGTGACCTGGCGGGGCAAGTCAGTGCAATGCTGCACCTGCTCCAAATGGGTCCATCTAAGGTGCTCACAACTTTCCCTGTCTAAATTCATAGCTCTTGGCAGCTCTCACTCTTGGAGCTGCCTCCCCTGTCGTAACACTGTGACTCCCCCTCCTCGGACTCCTCCGACACGCATACCTCCACTGTGCAATCTGGCCCCCCTCTACTGATGCTGCACTCTCGCGTCACCCCGGTCTCCAAACCTCCTATCCCCCATCTGCCCATTCTATATCTCCTTCCTCTGCCCCTTCACCACCGTTCCTTGCTCCTGGCCATTTTTCTACGCCTCCTGCCTCCTCTCCTCGCCCTGACTCTCTCAGGGTTCTTCAATGGAATGCTGGAGGTCTTCGAGCCAGGAGCACTGAACTACTTCATTTTCTCTCGTCCCATCCAGTCGATCTTATCTGCATCCAGGAATCCAATCTTAACTCATCTTCCTCTTTCCGGATTCCTGGATTCTCTGCTCTGCGTTCTGATCGCACCCACTCCCGGTCTGGCATTCTCTCTTCTGATGCCACGCACGCCAGCGGCGGCGTCGTCATTTTCGTCAGGCAGGGCCTATCCTTTTCTGAACTCTCTACCTCCTCTCTTTCTTCGCTCGATCCCTACTCTGATTATGTAGGGGTCAACATCTCTCTTAACAAATCCTCCTCGATGTCATTTCTTAATGTGTACGCCCCCCTATTCGCTCCTCCCCAACGGATGGCAGAACCGACTCCTTTTCTCCCTCCATTCTTCCCTCCTCCAGAAATCTCTTCATTCTGGGGGACTTCAATTGCCATCACCCCATTTGGAACTCAAGAGGTACTTCCGACCCCCCGTGGGGAAGAAGTATTCGACTGGGTCATCTCTTCTGACCTCCTCCCCCTCAATGACCCTGACACACCCACTCTTCTTCATCGCTCCTCTGGCAGTCGCTCCTCTCCTGACATCTCCTTTGCTCCTTCTACTCTTGCCTTTTCTTGCTCCTGGGAGGTGCTTCAGGACCTGGGTTCTGACCATCTACCAATTCTTCTATCTATCCCTCTCTCTCCGGTCTTTCGCCCCAACGAGCGCCCCCCTTCCTTCAACTTTCAGAAAGCTCGCTGGGATGACTTTGCCTCTTACTTTGACTCTCACTGTCCTTCAGCAAAGGAATACTCGTCTCTTTCCTCTGCTGCTGCTCTCTTTACCTCTTTGACTTTAAATGCGGCCAAATCTTCCATTCCTTTCGGCCGCATCAAACGCCATCCTAAAGTCTGGTGGTCTGCTGAGGTGGAACAAACGGTTAGTAAAAGACGCAAGGCTTTTGCTGCCGCTCACAGAAGTGATGAAGATCGCCAGGCTTACATCTCCGCTTCTCGACGCGCCTCGTCAGTCATTGCCAAGGCCAAGGCGGAGGCATGGCAGACGACTTGGTCTTCTCTTTCACCTAGGTCTAACCCTAAATCTCTACACTCTCTACTTCGCTCTATCGCTGGCTCTCCTTCCTCGTCTTCCTCCTCTCCTAATTTCCCAAACTGTTCTTCTACCAGGGAATCGGCTTCGGTCTATGCCGCTTACTTGAGATCGCACTTATCCGTTTCTCAGCCAAAGACCTTGCGTAGCAGAGCCAGAGGCTATCTCACTGAGCTCCGCCGAGCCACGTGTCATGTGGAGTCTCACTCGTCCTTTTGCTCTTCTTTCTCTCCCACTGAATTTCTTGCGGCTGCCTCCAACCTTTCCTCGTCCACTGCCACTGGCCAAGACAAAGTTGCCTATCCCATGCTAAAGCACCTTCCTCGCTCTGGCATGGATTTTCTTTTTCCCATCTTCAATCTGTCCTGGTCTTTACATTCCTTTCCTTCCATCTCGAAGACATCTTCTATTATTCCCACACACAAGATGGGAAAGCCTCTCGACTCTTTTGCTTCCTCCCGGCCTATCTGTATCACCTCCTTTGTATCAAAGCTGTTTGAACGCATCATTCTATCCCGTCTACTCTTCTTTCTGGAATCTAAATCCATTCTTTCTCCCCGCCAGACCGGTTTCCGCCCTGGTCGGTCTACACTCGATCAAATTCTGTATCTTTCTCAGTCCATTTCGGATGGGTTAAACAAACCCAGGCCAGGGTCTCGGACGATTCTCTGTACTATCGATTTCTCTAAAGCTTTTGACTCTGTCTGGCATCCCGCCCTTTTCCACAAACATATTTCGGTTGGCCTCCCTCCTTGCTTTGCTCGTTGGACTCAAGCTTTCCTTTCTGATAGACGCGCTTGTGTGGTCTTTCAAAATCACAAAAGTCGCTCCTTTCGAGTCCGTCGAGGTATTCCGCAAGGATCTGTTCTTGGCTCTGTACTTTTCTCTCTCTTCATTAATGATCTTCCGGCATCTCTGCCTTCTTTCGTCAGCTGCTCTCTTTACGCTGACGATCTGGCCATCTGGTCCTCGGTCCCCACTGCGGTGGAGGCCACACAAGGAGCTCTGTTTCGATTGGAGCGCTGGTCTGAGTACTGGTGTCTTCCTCTCAATCCGAGCAAATGTGAGGCCTCCTTCTTCTCAGTGGATCCCTACCAAGCTAATCTCCTACCCAATCTCCTCCTACTCGGCTCCCGCCTCCGTTTCAACCCCACTCCAACTTTTCTCGGGGTCACCTTCGACCGCCCTCTTTCCTTTTCTAAACACGTATCTTCGCTGAAGGCCAAGTTCTTCCCACGTCTCAAGGTCTTACGCTGTATCTCTGCTTCTTCATGGGGCCCTTCTAAGGAGTCCCTCTCTCTTCTGTGCAAATCTTTTCTTCGGGCTCCTTTTCACTTACGCTTCACCCGGATGGTTTCCTTTCCTAAGCGCTACCAATCTTACCAAATTGGAACGCCTCCACCGAGCGGCCAGTCGCGCCATCACCGGCTGTCTCTCGTCCTTCTCTATCCCTCTACTACTCACCGAGGCTTTTCTACCTCCCCTACGAGTCACACTGACTCACTTTACTCTTTTATCTTATGAGCGGGCTCTTCGTCTCCCAACCTCCTTTCCCATTTTAGGTTTGGCCAGACTTGGAGTGAAACCAAGACTCTGCAGATCGTCCTGGAGAGCTTTTGCGTCCACTCACCCGCTTATGCTTCCTTCTACTTGTTCTAGAGAGACACTTCTTGCTTGCCCTCCCTGTCCTGCTTCGAATCTTCCTTCGTTCACGGTGGAGTCCACCTTTCCCACTCCATGCTCTCGCTCTGATCCCCCTCTTTCTCGCTAAGGTGCGGCTCTCGCCCATCTTGACTCTCTCCCCCCTCATGATCTGGTACTATGGATAGACGGCTCTGTTCCTTTTCGTTTTGGCAAGGGCGGCTCTGGCGTTCTTGCCAACTGCTCTCTCTGTGGCACTGAGGCCACTCTTTCCTTTTCAGCATGCCCAGTATGTTCAAGTTTTTCCGCTGAAGCCTGCGCCATTCTGCATGCTCTTTGCTGGTCTCGGCAGCACCAACAAGTCTGCCATTTCTCTTCTCTTCTCCTACTATCTGACTCTCGTTCTGTCCTCGCCACCCTGTCCTCTCCTCCATCTTTCCTTTTATCTGAAACTCTGTGGCAGATCTGGCAGGAACTGTCTTCTCTCTCGTCCTGTTCTATCAGGCTAAAATGGGTTGCCGGACATACGTTTCTCCCGGGGAACGACACGGATGACGAGCTTGCCAGACGGGGAGCGCTACTTGCGCCCTCCGCAATCCCTTGTAGTCTCTCTCCTCTTATCTCTCGCATCCACTCTCGTCTTTTCTCGGACTGGAGGCGTACTGTCTCTTCGAAGTATTTTGACACACAGGTTCCCTCGATTTCCACTGAGGAACTTGTGCTCCCTCGTCACGCTCGCTGTGTCCTCTCTCGTCTTCGCTGCAACGGACACAGCCTTCTTTTAAGTTCTTATCTCTCTAGGATTGGCAGAATCGAGAACTCTTCCTGCAGCGCCTGCGAACACTCGTCTTAGGACACCTTTCATTTCATTCTGCACTGTCCAGCTACGGACTCTTTGCGCCGCTTGCTCTTCGGCGATTCTCTGTCTCTGTATGACCTCTGGTCCAGACCCTGGGGAGTTTCCGAGATTCTGGGGCTCCATGGTCTTCCACCATGCCCCCATCCCACGGAAGGGATCGGGTAATCAACAACAACAACAACAACAACAACAACAACAACATGAAAAACATCGCAATTTACCCAATCTTGAAAATGCGGTTATACCGATTTTTTGTTAAAATGAAGAAGTGATACTATACTTGTTTAGTGAGGGAGGAAGTGATACTACAATGCGGAGTGTTATTGAATGTGTGGTCACGAGGATTAAGATCATTCCGTTCCTGCTTCCACAAGCGAGCGAAGCCATTTATTCTGTTTTGCTATTTTGTAATATATAACGCAACTATTTACTCGCTAACAAGCTCAGCAATGCAATGCCAGAAGTAAAATTTAGGAGAAGGCCGCCAAAATTATTTTTTCAATTTTTGTGCTCCTCAATTTTGTTAAACGATCTTTTGTTATTCTCGAAGCCCCATTATGGAAATTTATTCCGCCTTTTGTTTCATGACTCCTTTTGGTGATCGACGTTTTGTTACCGTTACATTTGGAAATATTGCATTCCTTCATCAAGTTTAAAAAACTAGAGGAATAGCCCTAGCTATGTCTATGTGCTCAGGGAACTGTTTTGAAATTCAACAAGTTTTATTTATGGGAAAGAGAACAAGGTCCAATCCCATGGCGCCATATGAGTGTGTGGCACCTAGAGAACACTCAAGTGCCATCTAATTTAAAAAATATTATAGGTTTCATCATACGCCAGTTGGACATGGTATTTTTACGGGTCGCAAAGAAGACTCAACTTTTTTAAGTCGAGTCTTCGGTGTCACTCGTAAAAATAGTGTCATTCAAGGCGTACAATCCCTCCCAGTGACGTCACGAATGCAGCCTTTCTTCTTCAACAAGTGAAAACACAGCGCTTAACGTTTTTTAATTTTGCAAGCTTTCTAGCACCTGTACCTTGTTCATAAGAGAAGGTTTCGCTAGCACCAGGCCGTTTTATTCCCTTGGTTAGCAATTTTTGCAAAGTCTTGCAATCAGTTGCTGGGGAAACAATATTCTGAAGGAAAACAAGATTTGTACTCGTTTTGCTGGCTGAAGATGGCTGATCTTCTTTAAAATTCTATCCTGATGACAATAATCTCCAGCTTACCAGTTGAGCTATATTGTCTCCATGAAGAGCATCAACCAGTACAACTGCAATGTTGGAAGCTGTAGAAACAGTTGCTGCAATTGTACAGTTCTTTATTAACTTATAGGAGCACGGAGAGGTTGCTTTCAAACCATGCGCATCGCTTTTTTGTAAGATGATTCTGCGTTTATGATTCCTTTTAAGAGCATGAATAAAAAGAAGTAAAACGCAACCTGGAAAGAGAAAAAACAATTTTTATTTTCTCAGGAAAAACTCTTTGCGTGATGACGCAGAGTATTCTGACCTACGTAAACTATGCAACACGTTTTTGTTCTGAGCAAGCATTGCTGAGAACAAGTTACTGAAGTCTTCATCGAGTTTAAATCGTAAAGCTGCTCATTCAGGCGCGCATCAATGACAGTCCGCTTTGTTGGTGGTGGAGCCCGTCTAACTTGCATTTGTATTCATGACTGGTATGAAACAATCTGCTGGCCGCTTTTTCCTAACCTAATGTTGATTAAGAACACGGTATGACCCTAAATATTCTTCTTGACAATGTTTTTTTCTCTTGAAGAAAAGTTGGGTGTGGAGCAATCACAACAACGACAATAACAACAACAACTGAGTTAAGTCAAGTCTCAAGTCAGAGGTCAAGTTCGAATCATTTTGAGCGCGAAATCTCGAGTCGCCTTGCATCGAGACATTTTTAAAAAAGCTTATATCCAGCGTGGAAAGAAATGAGCGCAAGGCCCCAGGTAAATTATGCTCAAGAGACTCATTTGATACAAGAGCTCTCTTGTTTTTGATTTTACCTTGGTCTAGCGTAATATAATAAATAAATATGTAAATAAATTGCCAAAAATGGCTTGTACCAACATTTTCAGCTCGTAACAATAAGCATAAAAATGATGCATGAATTTTGACATTGCTATAAAATACGATATTTCAATTTACCTTTCACACAGTTTTGTAACGACACAATAATCAATTCTACTGTACGTTTTAGGCGCCTTTTCAATTAAGATTGAAACTTATTCTGATTTGACAGTACGCCACTCAGTTGAAAGTAGTTTTAACATAAAAGTCAAATTGTATGCGGTAAAAATACCTCAATTTTCTAACCATCAATCAAAACACAGTGCAAATTACGTCATATTCAGGAAAAGTGGTTTTCCTTTAATCAAGCGCGAGGCATCCGCCAGGTTTGCCCGATGGTCAATCCTGCACTACCTGTATCGTGATTCAAGCGTGGGCTAAACATAACTGCATACGAGACGCAAACATGCTTAGGTGATTTAACCTGGACTCGAACCAACTAACGCTACTAAAGTTGCGACTCGAATCGCTTTATCGATTAGAGTTTCCACAGCATTGGCTCTGTATTACAGGCTTCAATAAAAATCAGATTTTTTCACAGAAACATCATATAAAACAATAAAAACTATTTCATAATCGTTGCAGATTATTGGGTTAAAACACAGAAAGCACTTGGCAAACACAATAACAGTTTTTACAAACCTTGTACAATTATAACCAAACTGTACCCAAGATATACAATGATTGAATTGATTCCAACTACCCTTGCGTAAGTGCAAGCATTTGTCTCTTTTATATATAAAAATAACTCCGGATCGTTTGCCAGTTGTACTCGTATTGTAACTGAAACTCCTGCGATGACGATGACACCAAACACGACCCAGCTAAATCTGCAGAAAACAGCAAAATTTTCTGTGTCAATGTAAAGTCAATGAGCCATCTTATAAGGCAGGGGTGGAGAACCTGCGGCCCGCTTGACTATTGAGTGTGCCAAGTATACAACATAGCATCAAAAATGTCAAACTTTCTTAAAAACTGCCTCACATTCAACTACTTGCTATATTTGCGACATAACAATGGTTCGATAGTCTCTGATTTTTGCAGTAAAAGTTTTTTGCCATGATATTTGAGACGTAACAACCTGCTTGATAGTCACTGCTTTTGCGGTAAAAATTGTTTTTCATCTGGTTGTGGACCTAAAATGTTGAGGATTGTCTATAATACAACTTTGTTACAAACTCAGGACAGGCCCACTTTTACTTTTGCTATTTTGCTTTGCACTACAAATTGCATTCTTTTACAGAGCATCTTGTTAAATGCTTATACAGTAGTATTGTTAATTAAAATTTGATCTTACAAAATGTCTTCTGGAAAAAAGAAAGATTAGTGATGAGGATAGAGTGTTCCAAAAAGAATGGACAAAGTCTTATTTCTTTGTTGAAATAAGTGACAAACCTGTATGTCTTGTCTGTAGCAAACACGTAGCAGTGAAGAAAAAATCAAACCTGGAGCGTCATTATGACTCCTGTCTTGGTAATCTAAAACACTTAACAGGGCAATTTCGGCGGGATAAGATCAATGTTCTCAGAAAGGAGTTGAAAGCACAGCAAATTACTTTGCAAAAGTACTGCAAAACCGATAATGATATTTTTTGAACGAGTTATAAAATTAGCGAACCAATTGCAAGGTTCTGACCACCAACCAATTCTTGTATCTGTCCCTCTCTCTCCGGTTTTTCGCCCCAACGAGCGTCCCCCTTCCTTCAATTTTCAGAAGGCTTGATAGGATGACTTTGCCTCTTAATTTGACTCTCACTGTCCTTCTGCAGAGGAATACTCGTCTCTTTCTATTTCCTCGGCTGCTGCTCTTTTTACCTCTCTGGCACTGAATGCGGCCAAATCTTCCATTCCTTTCGCCGCATCAAACGCCATCCTAAAGTCTGGTGGTTTGCAGAGGTGGAAAGGGCGGTTAGTAAAAGACGCAAGGCTTTCGCTGCCGCTCACAGAAGTGATGAAGATCGCCAGGCTTACATCTCCGCTTCTCGACGCGCCTCGTCAGTCATCGCCAAGACCAAGACTGAGGCGTAGCATCTTGCTCTTCTCTTTCACTCAAATCTAACCCTAAATCTGTGCTCTCTCTACTTCGCTCTATCGCTGGCTCATCTTCCTCGTTTTCCTCCTCTCCTAATTTCCCAAACTGTTCTTCTACCAGGGAATCGGCTTCGATCTATGCCGCTTACTTGAGATCGCACTTATCCGTTTCTCAGCCAAAGACCTTGCGCAGCAGAGCCAGAGGCTACCTCTCTGAGCTCCACCGTACCACGTGCCCGGAGGAGTCTCACTCGTCCTTCTGCTTTTCTTTCTCTCCCGCTGAATTTCTTGCGGCTGCCTCCAACCTTTCCTCGTCCACTGCCACTGGCCCAGACAAAGTTGCCTATCCCATGCTAAAGTACCTTCCTCGCTCTGGCATGGATTTGCTTTTTCCCATCTTCAATCTGTCCTGGTCTTTACATTCCTTTCCTTCCACCTGGAAGACATCTTCTATTATTCCCATACACAAGATGGGAAAGCCTCTCCACTCTCCTGCTTCCTTCCGGCCTGTCTCTCTTACCTTTTACGTATCAAAGCTGTTTGAACGCATCATTCTATCCCGTCTACTCTTCTTTCTGGAATCTAAATCCATTCTTTCTCCCCGCCAGGCCGGTTTCCGTCCTGGTCGGTCTACTCTAGATCAAATTGTTTATGTTTCTCAGTCCATTTCGGATGGGTTAAACAAACCTAGGCCGGTCTCTCGGACGATTCTTTCTACTACTGATTTCTCTAAAGCTTTTGACTCTGTCTGGTATCCCGCCCTTTTCCACAAACATATTTTGGCTGGCCTCCCTCCTTGCTTTGCTCGTTGGACTCAAGCTTTCCTTTCTGACAGGCGCGCTTGCATGGTTTATCAAAATTCCAAACGTCGCTCCTTTCGAGTCCGTCGAGGTGTTCCGCAAGGATCCGTTCTTGGCTCTGTACTTTCCTTTCTGCTTCCTCTCGGGGCCCCTCTAAGGAGTCCCTTTCTCTACTGTATAAAGGTTTTTTTCGGCCCCGTTTCACTTACGCTTCATCCGGATGGTTTCCTTTCTTATGCGCTACCAATTTCACCAAATTGGAACGCCTTCACCGATCGGCCAGTCGCGCCATCATCGGCTGCCTCTCGTCCTTCTCTATCTCTTTTCTTTTCTCCGAGGCTTTTCTACCGCCCCTTCGAGTCACCCTGACTCAATTTCACTCTTTCATCTTATGAGCGGGCTCTTCATCTCCCAACCTCCTTTTCCATCTCAGGTTTGGCCAGAGATGGAGTGAAACCAATACTCTGCAGATCGTCCTGGAGAGCTTTTGCGTTCACTCACCCGGTTATGCTTCCTTCTAGTTATCCTAAGAAGGCTTTCCTTGCTTGTTCTCCCTGTCATCCTTGGAATCTGCCCTCGTTCACGGTAGAGTCCACTCTTTTTTTTCATGCTCCCTCTCTGATCCCCCTCTCCCTCACCAAGGTGCGGATCTCGCCCACCTTGACTCTCTCCCCCCTCATGATCTGGTACTATGGATAGACGGCTCTGTTCCTTTTCGTTTTGGCAAGGGCAGCTCTGGCGTTCTTGCCAACTGCTCTCTGTGGCAATGAGGCCACTCTTTCCTTTTCAGCATGCCCAGTATGTTCAAGTTTTTCCGCTGAAGCCTGCGCCATTCTGCATGCTCTTTGCTGGTCTCGGCAGCACCAACAAGTCTGCCATTTCTCTTCTCTTCACCTACTATCTGACTCTCGTTCTGTCCTCGCCACCATGTCCTCTCCTCCATCTTTCCTTTTATCTGAAACTCTGTGGCAGATCTGGCAGGAACTGTCTTCTCTCTCGTCCTGTTCTATCAGGCTAAAATGGGTCCCCGGACACTCGTTTCTCCCGGGAAACGACGCGGATGATGAGCTTGCCAGACGGGGAGCGCTACTTGCGCCCTCCGCAATCCCTTGTAGTCTCTCTCCTCTTATCTCTCGTATCCACTCTCGTCTTTTCTCGGACTGGAGGCGTACTGTCTCTTCGAAGTATTTTGACACACAGGTTCCCTCGATTTCCACTGAGGAACTTGTGCTCCCTCGTCACGCTCGCTGTGTTCTCTCTCGTCTTCGCTGCAACGGACACAGCCTTCTTTTAAGTTCTTATCTCTCTAGGATTGGCAGAATCGAGAACTCTTCCTGCAGCGCCTGCGAACACTCGTCTTAGGACACCTTTCATTTCATTCTGCACTATGCAGCTACGGACTCTTTGCGCCGCTTGCTCTTCGGCGACTCTCTGTCTCTGTACGACCTCTGATCCAGGCCCTGGGGAGTTTCCGAGATTCTGGGGCTCCATGGTCTTCCACCATGCCCCCATCCCACGGAAGGGATTGGGTTACACCTGCTAAGTTGTTAGCCCCGGACAAAGTCACTTTGTTTCAAAAAGTATTCTATCAAGAAAAACCGTCTCAGATCGGATTCAGGAAATGGGAGATGTTATAGAAAAAACAATGAAGGACAAAGCTTTCAATCTTTCAATTTCAATTTTTCAATTTTCAATCTTTCAATTTTTTTCACTGGCTCTGCCCTTGATGAGACCGCCGATGTAGCCAATAAAGCCCAGGTAATGATCTTCATTCAAGGGGTAAATTCCGATTTTAACGTACAAGAGGATTTGCTGTTAGTAAAAACCATGCGTAAAACTACAGATGATGAGGGTTTGTTTGAGAAACTTCTCTTGGCAATGCGCAAATTTAATCTCCCGTTTGAAATATTAAGTCGATTTACTACAGATGGTGCTCCAGTCATGGCTGGTTCACAAAAGGGATTGACAGCACTTGTCAAAAAAGAAATGACTCGTCGCTGTCTTGCTGCAGATGACTTTGTTGTATGCCATTGAATCATCCATCCACAAAAGTTATGTGCAAAGTTACTTTAGCTCTGTAATGTCATGTCAACAGTGACAAAGTGCATTAAGTTAATCAAAAGCAAAGGCTAAATAGCCGCCTGATTAAAAAATTATTGGAAGATTTGAATGCGGATTATTGTAACCTTATTTCCTATTGTGAGGTTGGCTTGATGAGTCGCAGTGACATGCTAACGCGTTTTTATTTGCTACGAAACGAAGTCTGTCAATTCATGAATATGCAGGAAATTCCTGTCGCTGAACTCAGTGATAGCCGATGGTTGTGTGATCTTGCATTTATGTTTGACATCAGTAAGCATCTTTCTGAGCTCAATAAAAAGCTACAGGGACCTAACCAGCTTTCAAACGTCATGCTTGCAATAGTGAAATTATTTGAAACAAAATTACAACTGTGGAAACTACAAGTCTTCTACAACAGCTGAATATGCTCGTGAATGTGCAAAGATTTCTGAGGCATTCATTGAAAGATTTCAGGACATAAAATTGCAAGCAAACGGAGTTGGATATTTTTGTTACTCCTTTTAATGTGACTGCAACTGCTGTTCCTAGTAACTTTCAACATGAAATAATTGAGCTTCAGACTGACGATGCATTGAAAGGTATGTATCTCAATACACCGCTGGTTGACTTTTATCAACGCTACGTAAATGCCAATGATTTTCCCGTCCCGCGGAAACATGGTCTCAAATGTCTCGCTCTTTGGAAGCACCAACTACTGTGAGTAATCTTTCTCTAAACTGAATCTCACAAAGAGCCCGCTTCGCTCAGTCTAACTGATCAAAACGTTGAAATGGAATTGCGAGGAGCAACATCTTCGACTTCAGCAAACATGGCACGTCTCACCTTAAAGAAGAACTTTCAGCCAACGCACTAAAAGTTTTTCTGCTCGTTTACCATCTCTGTATCTTTTTTAAAACATTCTTTGCTCGTTGGACATTCTTTGAGCGTTTTTTGTATTTTGTGTATTTTTATGCGGAATTTGAAAGTCTTCGCAACCCACTTGTAACGTTGTGCAATTCATGTGATTCGTAATAATAAGCATGTTTCCTACCCCTGCTATAAGGCTTGAAAATGGAAAATAGTTGGGTCTGGGGCACAAGCTCCGCTCTTTTGATATCGTTTGCTAACATGCAGTAGGCTGAAAATATTTTTTTTTAGTGATTCTATTTCTTTGCTTTGACCCGCCCTCCAAATTCTTTTGACTCAAATTTTTGAAATCAAACGATATGTTAAAGCGATCCTTTTCCTGTCTCAGCAAATTATGTTATTCGGCTCATCACCAAGACTAAACTACAAATTAGTTTCTAGTAGGGGTAGGAACTACCTCAGAAAGTATAGATTTTGCTGTTTTTTTTAGGCCCTTGTACTATCGGCTACGAACCCTAAATGGAAAAGTGGTTGTCAGTTTATACATCAACAAAGTACAGTAGGAGCAACCGGCAAGCCATTACTATCGATCACTAACTGTGAACGCATTCATGTGAAAATATTCGACACCTTCCAGTATAAACAACTCTTCTTTGACCAACCTCATGATGTGGGAAGACATGGACGACAGTAACTGGATTCCTCGTTGCAAGGTGTGCTGACGTAACCAGAGAAACAAAAAGAAACTTGTTACACCTAAACAATTAAATGTTGTATAGCCGTGTCGATCTATGAATTAGCACAGGGGTCACCAACTGGCGGCCCGACACGCTGTTTAGTGCGGCCCGCTGAAGGCATCAGCATACAAATATTATCAAAGATACTTTTCTTGTCTTTTTTTTGGTAATTTTCCTGGGGAATTAGAAGTTACTGTAAAAGGAGTTAAAATGAAGACAAAGACTCCCTTGTCACGTCATAATCGGCATTTCAATAAAGTTTGCGCGCAAAAACCAAGTTGGTGTGCAAAGAAAGAATTTCGCGCTATGAAATTCGTGGCTGGCACCCAACGTGATATAGAAAACAGGACTGATTTTCTTGGAAAGTTGAAACGTAGTAAAATGTCGGTTCCCAAGTTTAACTATAGCAAGCGTAAAATAACGGAAGAAGACAAACATTTTAATGAATAACGGACGAATGATTACTTTTTGGTTCCAAATAAAAACAAAGCAACCTGTCTAATCTGCAATGAAGTAATTACGCAGAGAGAGTGCAACGTAAAATGCCATTTCAAAAGTTGCCACAAAGGGTTCAAGCAGCTATGTGGAGAAGTATGCAATCAAAAGATTACTACTTTGAAGAGAAATCTTTTTCACCAGCAAAGCGTGTTTGTGAATTTGCAAGATGTCAGCTGTGAGAGCAAGTTTTTACGTGGCTAAGTTTATAGGGGAGAGTGGCAGACCCTTAACAGATCATGAGTTCGTCAAGAAGTGCTTGATAAAGGTTGTGCAAGAAACGTGTCCCGACAAGCTACCTTGCATTAGGGACGTTAGTCTATCAGTTTCTACGATTACAAGAAGAATCGAAGACATTGGCGAACATCTTCACGAGACACTAAAAGAAAGCGCAAAGTTCTTTAAGTACTTTTCTCTTGCAATAGATGAGAGTAACGATACTAATGACACAGTCCAACTGTTAATTTTTATTCGTGGTATTGATGCCAAATTCAGAATCACAGAAGAGTTATGCTTAGGGTTACCATACGTCCCGATTTAGGCGGGACAGTCCCGCTTTTTCAGGCCTTGTCCCGCTCTTTCAGGCCTTGTCCCGCTCAAATCATCGAAAGTCCCGCTTTTTCCTTCAGTCAGCCAGCACAGCTTGAACTAGAGTATGCAGACGTCAGTCCCGATAAGCTAAGGCATTGTGGCAGCGACCCTACCTCAATGATGATTCCGGACGAAGATGTGACACAAAACGAGGTGCCAAACAGTTGATGACCTTTTTTTTTTGGAGATCACTCCCACCGTAGGCGGGACTGCGCCCAATTGCAGCCAATGTGAAGCTGATCCCGTCGCCCATAATTAAAAAAAGGTCTCGAACTGAATTTGAGCGTCCCGATTTTGATCAAAAAAAATGATAAGCCCATATATATGTCGTCTCGTGAAAAGTGGCCATCCATTGTCCCGATTTTTGCTTTTCCAAATATGGTATCCCTAGTTATGCTCTCTGCGGAGTTTAAAAAGCGCAACAACTGCTGAAAATATATTCTCAGAAGTTGCTACAGTTCTGAGTAGCCTAGGTCTTTCATGTAAAAATTTGAAAAGCATCACAAGAGATGGGGCAAGAAATATGGTGGGCAAGAAGAAGGGAGTTTCAGCACTCATGAATGAAAAGGTACTGGAGGCAAACGGTGGGCAACCAATGCAATTTCATTGCATAATTCACCAACAAGCTTTATGCGGAAAAGTACTTAATTGGAGGCATGTGATGAGCGTGGTTGTATTAAACGTAAATTTTATTAAAAATCATGCTTTGAACCACCGTAAATTTCACACCTTCCTTGCCGATTTAGATTGTGAACATGGAGATGTGATGTACCACAATGAAGTTCGCTGGCTTAGCAGAGGAAAGGTTTTGAGACGTTTTTTTCAACTCCTCAAGGAAATAAATGAAATTCTGAAAGAGAAAGAAAAAAAGAAAGAGGTTGATTTGATTGCTGATCCAAGATGGCTCCGTGAGCTTGCTTTTTTAAGTGACATGACAGAGCATCTAAATATTTTAAATGTAAATTGCAAGGCAAAGAAAATCTGATCTCAGATATGTTTGCTATTTTGAAAGCATTTTTGCCTAAACTTGACCTTTTCAAGAACGAAATTGCAAAGGGCAACTTTACACATTTCAGTAACGGTAAAACACTGGCTTATGACAATGAAACTGAATTGGGATTTCACTTCGAAAAGTATACTGAAGCACTGAAACTCAGAAAACACTGCAAAGTGAGTTTGCCAACAGTTTCTGTGATTTCCAAAAGTATGAAACTGTGGTAAGATTATTTAAAAATTCATTTGCTGTGTTACCTACAAATGTAGATTCATGCTTTCAACTGGAACTGATAGAGCTGCTTGCAAGCATCTTCAAAGTGGCAAGATTTGCACAAGGAGTGCAAAATAGCAGAGTTTTATTCACAAATTCCTTGTGATTTCGCCTGCTGAAGGAAAACGCTGCTATTATGCTTACAGTCTTTGATAGTACTTACATATGTGAGCAAACGTTTTCATAAATAAAGATTGCAAAATCAAAAATCTGATCAAGGTTGACGGACAAACATTTGCATGATATTTTGAGAATGTCTGTCACGAATTTCAATGTAAACGTTGATGTTCTTTGCAAAAATATTCAACAACAAAGGTCTCGTCAAATTTTTTATTAGTTTTACTGAGCTTATTTCGCTTCTTAATCCAAAACTTACATACATTTCAATAAGATCTACCTAAATTTAGCTGTGAGCGCAGGGTTGCTTTCTTTAACTTTGTATAGTCATGTAAACATTAGTGTACTTTCCACCACTACCGTTTTTCATGAGTTACGCTAGAAACGTTTTTTCGGTGTTTTCGATAAGCTTGTGTTTCATAGTTTCTGGTTCCTTTCTTCCTGTTACGGTAGCCTATTCTACGCAGGTAATGTTTCCAAGTCACTATTGTTGCTTGTACTACAATGTGTTCAAAAATTCCTCCTTTCCTGAAGCTGTTAGTTGCAAGATATCATTTGTCATGCGAAGAAACCACACCACTTTTGTTTGGCAATAAATATTCTGATGAAATCGCTCGCCGTACTATAATTACTCGTATGTGCACAAACAAGTGCTCTTATTCATTAGGCATTGTTAAAAAAGTCAACAGTATTGTTAAAAGAGCTTGATCTGGCTAACGTTGTTGAATTATTTTTGTTGCTGCAGTATTTTTAGATACATATTAGCAATATGTAGCGTGGTTGTGTGCATATTAGCAATATGTAGCGTTGGATACTGAATGCAAAATGCGTTATTTTCAAGCATAAAATCAACATATCTGAAGTTGTATTAGTGCGGCCCGCCAAAGCTCTACATAGTGCCAAAGTGGCCCGCATACAAAAAAGGTTGACGACCACTGAATTAGCAGATAAAAATTAAAGTTATTTGTATTGATTTGATTTCATATTTATTGGTCTCTATTTATTTTGCCTAAACAAGCAAACATTCGCTCACGAAAGCTTGCATCAATAAATATTTAAGTCGACTACAAGTGTCATTTGTGAGTTTTCATCTGCTAAGAACTTAAGTTGTTTTGTTCAGTGAAATTAACAATCTATTATCGACGTGTTGCAGGGGTATAAAAACTGGGGCCGGGGCGCCAAATGCAACTTTCGAGGTGAAATTTTGCGGCCCATCTCCGCAGATTGATCACTACAAACAAATCAGTCTTCAGTTTGAAAAACTCCTCCCTTTTGAAACTGATCTCTGAAAAATAAAGCTTTGAAAGAGGTTGCTTCTGTCCACGACATAGCTATAGTCAACAGAGCAAAGATT